>CM066031.1:1106567854-1107767854 GCA_033557465.1 Ichthyophis bannanicus
TGTTTCATGGAAGCGGAGTCAGCTGCGCAAGAGAAAGGCAGTGCTTCCAGTAAGGCAATTCAGGCTTTATCAGAAAGGAAAGAAAGGCCGCGAGATGAAGTTGCCAAAGTGTGTATGCCTATGTGTAGAAACAAATGTGTGAAAAGAACATGCTTTAGGTGTGGAAACGATAGTCACTTGCAGAGGGAGTGCAGAGTGAAAACAGCACTGATAACAGGTGACCCAAAGAAGATCAAGGAAGGGTTTCTCTTGTCAGTAACAGTGCAAGGGGTGGAGGCTAATGCTTTACTAGACTCTGGATCGAACCAAAGCATGGTATCCAGAAAGCTTTGGAAAAGGATAGCGGCCCAGGGTAAGGCAGTACCCCGCCAACCCAATGAAACCGTGAAAATTAGGTGCGTTCACGGGGCAGCATCCTCGTACCCCGTCTACAGAGTCCTAATAAAAGGATTGGGCATAGAAAAGGAGATCCTGGTAGCAGTAATACCCAGGTTGCCCCAGGAATTGGTATTAGGCAGGGACTGGCCCCAGTTCCAGAAAGGTCTTAAACAGGCTTTGCAGCCAAAGGAAGGGATGATTTCTACGAATGCCCAGTCTGAAACCCTGAGTCGGGCCACAACCAAGATGACGACGGTTCCTAGTCCGTTGTTTGGGAAGTCACAAAAGTCCGTCCGGGAGTTGCCCAAGGGAGAGGCGGCTAAGAGACCCATATTTGCATTAAAGTACTGTAAAATGAGTCTGAATGCCCGAGCCCCAAAAAGAGCCTCTCAACAAGCAGCTGGTTTCAACTTATATAGCGCAGAAGATATGATAGTACCGAAACAGGGAAAAGCCCTTGTGAATACCGCACTCCAGATGGAAGTCCCAGTGGGATGCTACGGGCGCATCGCACCCCGCTCAGGGCTGGCAGTAAAGCATTTTATCGACGTGGGAGCCGGCGTCATTGACCCTGATTTTAGAGGTACTGTCAAGATATTGCTTTTCAACTTTGGAACGGAGGACTTCAAGATAAGTATAGGGGATCGCATAGCCCAGCTTATTTGCGAAAGGGTTGGGTTTCCTCCTCTTGAAGAGGTACCCATGGTGTCTACCACAGCACGAGGAACCCAGGGATTTGGTTCCATGGGATATGCAGACCTGTAAGGGCTGGCAACGACGGTGGAAGAGAAGATGGAAGACGACTTGGGACCCCAATTGAGCGACTGTAAGATGAACCCAGAACCCCGGATGGATGAAGGCCTTTCGTGGATACAGAAACGAGAGTTAGGCCAACTACTAAAGAGTTTTGCTGAAGTTATGACACCCATACCAGGAGAAACTAAGCTCGTCGCACATGAAATCCTAACTCCGCCAGGGGAAGTAGTAAGGCAGCGGCCTTACAGATTGCCGGAAACGAAAAAGCAGGAAGTAATAAGTCAAGTGAGAGAGATGCTTGATTTAGGGATAATTGAGGAATCGAAGAGCCCATGGAACAGTCCTATCGCACTTGTTCCCAAGCCAGATGGGACACTACGATTCTGCATCGATTTTAGGCGGGTCAATGCAGTCTCAAAATTTGATGCCTACCCCATGCCTCGTATAGAGGAATTACTGGACCGGTTGGGGCAAGCCAGGTATCTCACCACCCTCGACATGACGAAAGGCTACTGGCAGATACCTCTAACTAGGGAATCACGTCAAAAAACAGCCTTTAGTACGCCAGTAGGCCTATTTCAATTCAAGCGAATGCCGTTTGGATTGCATGGAGCCGCCGCTACGTGTCAGAGGCTCGTAGACATGGTACTGCGTCCACACCAGGAATACGCAGTAGCGTATATGGATGACATAATAATCCATAGCACCCGATGGGACCAACATCTATCAAGAATAAAGGCGGTGCTACAGGCAATGAGGGATGCAGGCCTGACCCTGAACCCTGCAAAATGTATGTTCGCAGGCCAAGAGGTGAAGTACCTAGGCCATTTAGTAGGGCACGGCACCGTGAAACCTTTGCTAAACAAGGTGGAAAGTGTGAAGGCTTTCCCCAGACCCACCAATAAGAAACAGTTACATAGTTTCCTGGGGTTGGTGGGGTATTATCGGCGTTTCATTGCCCACTTTGCAGAGAAGAGTGCACCCTTGTCGGACATGTTAAGGAAGAATCTGCCCAACCAGTTGAGATGGACCATAGAAGCAAGCAAAGCTTTTGAGTTGTTAAAAGAAGAGCTTTGTGTTGCCCCGGTGTTGCGAGGGGTTGAATTTGAACTGCCGTTCATTGTACAAACGGATGCGTCCGAGATGGGATTGGGAGCTGTATTATCCCAAAAGTATGATGGTGTGGAACATCCGGTGATGTTTCTTAGCCGGAAGCTGTCCCCGACTGAGAAAAATTACTCTACTATAGAGAGAGAGTGCCTGGCGATAAAATGGGCCGTGGAGGCTCTAAAATTTTACCTCGCGGGCAGAAAGTTTCTGCTGATTACTGATCACACCCCACTGAAATGACTGGGTCAAATGAAGGATCATAACGCTAGACTAACACGGTGGTATATGGCGCTGCAGGCGTTCGACTTTTGCATAGAGCACAGGGCCGGGAAGCTGCACCAAAACGCAGATGCCCTATCCAGAATTCTCCAGGACCAAGCAGGAAGTCAGTCCTCACTTATGGGTGACGTCGGCGCCGACGGAGCCCTCGCGGAGCAATTTTCCCCAGCTTTCAAAGAAAGCCTTTGGGAATTGCAGCGCGCATGCGCGGTCGTCTTCCCGCCCGAGGGTGCCATCTTAGCCAGTCTTCTTTTTTCCGCGGAGCCCTACAGACGTCCCCGTCTTGTCCCCGCGAAAAAGTCGATTTTTTCTTCATTATTTTATTCTTTTTCCTTCGGTTCGACGCCGATCTTTTTCCCGCCCGGACTCGCGACGCCGGTCACGAGTCCTCTTACTTTTTTTCGGTTTTTCTGACTTTGTCAGCTTTCGTTTTCGATTTTTCCCTGGCAGCCCGGTCCTTTGACCTCGCAGGGGCCCTTTTTCCCCCGATGGCTGCCAGTGGGTTTAAGCGGTGTGGTCAGTGTGACCGAAATATGTCACTAACTGACACACACGACTTTTGCCTCCGCTGCCTGGGCCCGGATCATGAGGAACTGATCTGTGGGCCCTGCGGCAAGATGTCCTCAAAAGCGTTGAGAAGTCGGCGGCATCAGCGTGATAGAATCTTCGCTGACCCCAGCCGTACCCGGACCTCGTCGGAGGCCTCCGCGTCCAAAGGCTCCAGCTCGGACCGTCGCCGGAGTTCCTCCGACCGGGGTTCTCCCTCCGGGGACCATCGTCGGAAGGTGAAACCCGCGAGGGCGGCGTCGGTGGACGCTCCTGGTTCCGCGAGGGCCAGGTCGCATAGCCCCGACAGCCGCCCCAGGTCCTTGGAGAAGGAACACCTCACGAAGCGACCTCGCCTGGAGTCGGAGATGCCTGCTCGGGTAAGTCCTGTGGTCCTTCTGGACTCGCCTCCGCGACAGCCGACGTCGGGCCCGACGCCGTCGGGGCCCGAGTCGGGGGCTGCTGGGTCACCTGAGCTCGGACTCAGGTTGACGGCCTTGGAGAGCAGACTGTCTGCCTTCATGGACCAGCAGCGGGCACTGCTCGCTGGCCTCGCTGGCGCCGCTGCCCCGACCGCCGGGACGTCGACGTCCAAGTCGACCCCGGAGACCGAGCCGATCCTCGAGTCGATGAGAACTCGAGTCGATCCTCGGTCGAGGTCACCCTCGGCCTCCCGTTCGGGACCGAGGTCGCCGACGCCGACTCCCTCGGCGTCGGGGCGGCAGGCGCCGCGCCCTGCCCGGGCCGACCCCACCGAGTCCTCGTCGGAGTCGGTCTGGGAGTCTGAAGAGGAAGAGTCGCCTGATTCTTTCCGGACTCAGTGTGTCCCCTCGGACTCACCGGAGTCCGAGCCTCGGAAGCAGTCCCCCCGGAGGATGCCCGGTTCTCGGACTTCGTTAGGGATATGGCCAAGGCTTTGGCCTTCCCTGCGGATCCCGAGGAGGAGCCTCGAGCCGAAGAGCTCGACGCCCTCCAGTATGACTCTCCCGCGAGGGAACACTTTACTGTACCGGTTCCTCCTATGCTGGAACGACTACTCTTCCGCATGTGGGAGAGTCCGGCCTCCTCGCCGGTCCTGAGCAAGCGGGTCGATTCTATCTATCGAGTCCGCAAGAGCCCTGGCTTTCAAAAGGCACAGCTGCCACACCATTCCATGGTAGTGGAATCGGCCATGCATCGTCTTAAGAGCCAGAAGATGCACTCCTCGGTGCCTCCTGGCAGGGAGGCCCGTAACCTGGATGGCCTTGGTAAGAAGTGTTTCCAGGGCTCTATGCTCGCATGTCGTGTCCAGACTTACCAGCTATACATGGGCATGTATCTCCGGGATCTGGCTAAAGAGCTAGCCGGATTCTCCGCTGGTTTGTCCGAGGAACCCTTGCGGAGGTTCCTAGCCTTGTCCACTGGCATTCGGGAATGCTCAAAGTTCATGTCCCGGGCAGCCTATGATGGCTTTGAAGCATCGGCTCGAGTGGCCGCAGCCGGCATCGGTGCCCGCCGACAGGCTTGGCTTCAGTCGTCAGACCTTGAGCCCTGGGTGCAGGACAAGTTGGTCGATGTCCCCTGCCGAGGCGAAAACCTCTTTGGCAAGCCCATGGCGGAAAAGGCTGCGCAAATTGAGACTGAGACTCTCACCAGGACCAGGCTTTCTAGGAAGACCTCCGCCCCTTCCCAGAAAAAGAAGGGCTCGGGGAAAAAGTCCTTTTACCCGAGGAAGGCGGCTGCCTACAAACAATACCCCCATTATCAGGCCCCTGCAGCTCCCCAACAGGGCCAGCAGGCCAAGGGACGGGGTAACGGGTCCCGTAGGCAGCAAGCCCCCAAGCCTGCACCACCAGCCCCTGCTCAGCAGGGTGGGGGTTTTTGACTCACAAAGCATAGCCTCTCCCCCCCCGCTGGTTCCTCCCAGCACCGGAGGCCGGCTGGTTCACTTCGCCCACAGGTGGTCCAGCATCACCGCAGATGCCTGGGTGCTTCAAGTCGTGCGGGAAGGCTATCTTCTCCACTTCCACCAGGTCCCTCCCTCCTATTTTCCGGGAGAACCTCCACGACCCCCTCTGCACAGGGAATTACTCCTTCAGGAGTTAGCAGGTCTTCTGCAGGAACAGGCGGTGGAACCGGTGCCACACCACCTGAGAGGTCAAGGCTTTTATTCCAGGTATTTTCTAATACCAAAGAGAACAGGGGGCCTCAGACCCATCCTGGACTTGCGCAACCTCAACAAGTTCCTTGTGCGGGAGAAGTTCAAAATGCTTACCCTTGGAATCCTTCTGCCCTACCTCCAGCAGGGAGATTGGCTATGCTCCTTGGATCTAAAGGATGCCTACACGCACATCCTCATCCACCCAAGCCACCGCCAATACCTAAGGTTTGTGGTGGCAGGGAATCATTACCAGTACAGAGTACTGCCCTTTGGCCTGTCCTCCGCGCCGC
Source organism: Ichthyophis bannanicus (assembly GCA_033557465.1). Lineage (NCBI taxonomy): Eukaryota > Metazoa > Chordata > Amphibia > Gymnophiona > Ichthyophiidae > Ichthyophis > Ichthyophis bannanicus. Next base: position 1,106,573,354 of record CM066031.1, read on the forward strand.
GAGTCTTCACAAAATGTCTCGCAGTGGTGGCGGCCCATCTCCGGCTTCACAGCCTATATGTCTTTCCGTACCTCGACGACTGGCTCATCAGAGCGGCGTCCGCTCCGGAGGTCACCAGCGCCACACGCCGCACGGTGACTCTTCTGCAGTACTTGGGCTTTGTTATAAATTTCGCAAAGTCCACTTTGCTCCCCTCACAGGATCTCGAGTTCATCGGCGCAAGGCTCCACACTCCTCAGGCACGAGCGTACCTACCGCTCGACAGGGCTCAACGGCTCATGGACCTAGCCGACCGTTTTCGCAGCCAGCCCCTGGTCTCCGCCAGGCGCTTCCTGAGACTGCTCGGCCATATGGCTTCCACCGTCCATGTGACCCCCAATGCCCGCCTGAATATGCGGCCTGCTCAATGGTGTCTCCGCCAGCAGTGGCGACAAGCCACAGGCGGCCTAGCAGACCTAGTGCGCGTCTCCGAGCCGCTGATCTCGTCTCTCCGGTGGTGGCTTCGGCAGCCGAACCTGATATTCGGAATGCCTTTCCAGTCACCTCAGCCGACCCGGGTGCTGACCACGGATGCATCCCTCCTGGGCTGGGGAGCACATTGCCAAGGGGCACGTACTCAGGGCCTCTGGACCACGTGGGAGTCTGCTCAGCAGATCAACTTCCTGGAGCTCAGGGCGATCCGCCTGGCTCTCAAGGCTTTCTCCCACCTGACTTCCCACCAGTCCGTCCTTGTCCAGACGGACAATCAAGTTGCCATGTTCTACGTGAACAAGCAGGGGGGCACGGGCTCCTTCCTCCTCTGCCGGGAGGCACAGAAGCTCTGCTCTTGGGCCGTCAGTCACGGCATTCTCCTCAAGGCAGTTTATCTCCCGGGCCAAGAGAATTGCCTGGCGGACAAACTCAGCAGGATCCTCCAGCCGCACGAGTGGCGTCTGGATCCCTTGGTAGTTCAGAAGCTCTTCCTAAAGTGGGGCCTCCCCACGGTGGATCTCTTTGCCAGTCCTCACAACCGGCAGCTTCCTCGCTTCTGCTCTCGTCAGCCACACCCCCTTCGGGTTGCGGCGGACGCTTTTCTAATTTCATGGTCGGGGAGCCTTCTGTACGCTTTCCCTCCCATCCCGCTAGTCTCTCGGACTCTTTTCAAGGTTCTCCGAGACAAAGCCTTCATGATCCTGGTGGCCCCTCGCTGGCCCAGACAGCCGTGGTTTCCGCTCCTACTGCAATTAGCGGTGGAGGATCCATTCCCTCTGGGGGTACAACCGGATCTCCTCACTCAGGATCAGGGGTCTCTACTACACCCCAACCTCCGGTCTCTCAACCTCATGGCCTGGCTGCTGAGAGGGTAGTCCTTGCTCCCCTTCTCCTGCCGGCAGAGGTGGAGGAGGTCGTCTTGGCTTCGCGTCGGCCTTCTACCCGCAAATGCTACGCCCTTAAATGGCGTCGCTTTGCCGTCTGGTGTACCCAACAGTCTCAGGATCCCTTCTCCTGCCCGGTGTCGGTGATCTTGCAGTACTTGCTACACCTCTCTAATCTGGGACTTAAGTCCAACTCCGTCAAAGTTCACCTCAGTGCTCTTTCGGCACATCATGTGCCGGTGGATGGTAGACCTCTCTCCAGCGACCCTCTCGTAGCGAGGTTTCTTCTCCGAGGTCTCCTTCTACTTAAACCACCTCTGCGCCCGCCAGCGCCTGACTGGGACCTGAATGTGGTTTTGCAGCGGATCACCTGTCCGCCTTTTGAACCTATGGCTACCTGTTCTCTCCGTTTTCTGTCTTGGAAAACACTGTTCTTGATAGCCCTCACTTCCGCTAGACGCGTAAGTGAATTGCAGGCCCTCGTGTCTGATCCCCCTTACACTCGGTTCTACAAAAATAGGGTAGTCCTACGGACTCACCCAAAATTTCTTCCAAAAGTGGTCTCCCCTTTTCACATCAATCAGGAGGTGGTACTTCCAACCTTCTTTCCCAGACCACACTCCAGCCGAGCTGAAACGGTCCTCCATACCCTGGACTGTAGAAGGGCATTAAACTTCTACCTTGACCGTACGCGGGAGCACCGTAAAGCTGCTCAGCTTTTTGTGTCTTTTGACCCCAATAAATTGGGGCTCCCGGTCTCCAAGCGTACTCTGTCCATCTGGGTTGCGGACTGTATCTCTTGGGCTTATGGGGCAGCCGGACTCTCCTTAGAAAGTCGAGTCACGGCTCATTGCGTTCGGGCAAAGGCTACGTCAGTGGCTTACCTCCGCTCTGTTCCGCTGGCAGACATCTGCCGGGCCGCTACTTGGTCTTCGAGCCAGACTTTTGCGGTCCATTACTGTCTCGAGAGGGAGTCCCGCAGGGACAGTGCTTTCGGACAGGCAGTCCTCCGTAATCTCTTTGAGGTCTGAGCAACTCCTACCCTCCATCCCGGATGTGGGCTACCGGTGGGTGATAATTCAGCGAAGATTCTTTCCTTCTGTGCTGCTGAGCTAGAGGGAGCTCATTTTTGTGCTTAGGGTCTCCGGTAGCCTTGAGCTTGGGAGTCCCATAAGTGAGGACTGACTTCCTGCTTGGTCCTGGAGAAAGCGTAGTTACTCACCTGTAACAGGTGTTCTCCAGGAGCAGCAGGAATCAGTCCTCACTACCCTCCCTCCTCCCCTTGGAGTTGCAATCGTCTGCTTATGTTTTTGCAAATAATTTTATGCTGTCTTTTTTAGCTATGTCATCTGACTGGCTAAGATGGCACCCTCGGGCGGGAAGACGACCGCGCATGCGCGCTGCAATTCCCAAAGGCTTTCTTTGAAAGCTGGGGAAAATTGCTCCGCGAGGGCTCCGTCGGCGCCGACGTCACCCATAAGTGAGGACTGATTCCTGCTGCTCCTGGAGAACACCTGTTACAGGTGAGTAACTACGCTTTACGTGCTGTGAGGATAGTATTAAACCAGCCCATAATATCTTAAGGGGGGAATGTGTGACAATGAGAGCTGTGTGGAAGAGATGGAATGTGAGGAAAATGAGGAATACACCTTTAAGAGCAGAGATAGCCAAGGTTTCCATAGTGACCACAAGCTAGAGGAACATGCAGTAGATGAAGCTGAGCCCTGCCCAAGCCATGACGTAGGAGCAAGCTTGAGCCCTAGTGAGATGAGAGACACGTGCAGGAAGCAGGGTGTGGTCGCTGCAAAGCACTGTTTTAAACCTGCTTCAGGGAGTTGTAGAAAAGCGTGGCTGAGAGAGAAGCCGGTAGAGCAGCGGGAAGCGTGGCTGAGAGAGAAGCCTAGTTCAAAACAGCTCAGAGAGGAAAAATCTGGAAAGTTTTACTCCACCGTGGGAAACAGTTCTGACAACAAGAAAAGCAGTTCTTGCTTAGAAGGTACGTCTGCTTCAGTGCTTAGCAGAACTTTGGCTGAAGACGTTGTTAGAGAACTGAAACTAAGTGCAGAACAGAATGCTCAAGGGAACCGTGCAGGAAAGAGGACAGTGAAAGCTGTTACAAACAAAAGTAATCAGAGTTCAAGTAAAGACAGAGAGACAGACCTGAACGCTGTTGAGTTATTGGAGAAGCTGTTTCAGAATAGGAAGGCTCATTCCCAAAGCACTGCTGGTTGTGACCAGAGGGAGCAGTTCTTAGGAGAGCTTCACAAGTTTCTGTATAACAGTAGGCTTGAACCAATTGCCAGAAGCCTGGAGAAAGATAAGCAAAGTGCAGCTTATGAAGATATGCAAGTTGATGTTTATGAGAGAGTTCCTGAGTGTGACGAAACAGAGATGGACTGTTCTTTTTGTAAAGCAGAAGGCTTAAACATGTGCTAGCCTTGAACTGTGGAAGGAAGTTTACATAGCATATTTGTTTAGCTAATGGAGAGCTGAGAGCGTCTGTGAGAAAGAAAGAAAGAATTTCCACTGAAACCTAAGGGTTAAATGAATCAGCCTTGGATAAAAGAGAAAAAGAATTTACCTGTTGTAAATACCAGCAGTAGCTGTGAAACTGTTTGTGCTGAAGAATGCTATGAACAGCTACTGTGCAAAGAGTCTAATTGAGTTCTGATGTTCCAGCCACGTTTTTGTTCCTGGTGATTTTCATTTGGAGAAATAATCCCACTTTGCGTAGCGTTTGTGAATTTTGATGCGAGAGGGGAAACCCAAAAATAAATATCTTTGTTTTGCCTTAAAAACCCCGAGTGGTCATACTACTTTGTCTGCAAGTAATATAAGAACTACAAGTCCCAGCAACCCCTGCTGGAAGAAACGTCTTGTGACATTACTTAAGGGCAAATAAGGCAGCCCTTTTGCCTATCAGCCTTTGGCCTAGGCAGGGGGTCACGACAATACATACAGTAATAATAACAAATAACATAGCACAGATTGACAATACCTCATTACAACACATAATATCTATTCTTCATAAAATTAAAAAAGAAAAAAAACAGAGCAATTGATTTCCAAAATCCTACAATGTCCATCATGTCTCAGGAAAAAGGTATGTTTTTATCGCCTTCTGAAAATCTAACAGATTGTCCATTAAACGGTAACTTTTTGGTGATTTTGCAGGTCGGAACATAGGAGTCAACATCTGTTCTTGCTTTTTCTTTCATCCTCCTTGGCTGATGGGTGACTTTTTGCCATCCTCACTGTCTGCTTCAGTCACCAGTTGGGCTTCATGATATCTCTTGGTTATTTCCAGTGCATTCTCCAGTATAAACTTGCAGTGCTGACATACCCACTGTTTCAATGGGGTGGTCAGGCCCTCCAAAAACTGCTCCAGTAGCACAGTCTTGGCTATCTAGGGCCTGGCCTTTAGCTCCAGTTGCAGCCATATTCATGCAAGATCCTTCAATCGATAGAGGAACCTCTGAGTGCTCTCTTTTATCTAGAGCCCCCCTCTTTGTGAATCACTGGTGGTAGGCCTCTGGGCTACATCCGGCCCATTCAGTATGGTGGCCTTGACAGCTATATACGTAGCTCGCCCGTCTGGGTTGGCATCCCCAAATAGGTAGTCCACGTTGCCTCCGGCCACCCGGCCATGCGAGCGGTTCATTCAAAATTCACCAGAAAATGGTCCGGTTCATCTTCTGCCATCATTACAGGAAGCACTTGTGCTGGAGGATGGAGTTGCACTCTCTGCAAGGCCTGGGTCAGCTGAGCTAGGGAACTCTTCTGGAGCTCCCCCTTGCACTTGAGTAAGATCCTGTATCTGCTGCTGTTGTTGCTGCCCTTCCAGCAGGGTGTGTAGAAACTGCTGCTGACATTGTTGCTGCTGCTGACCTTCTGACAGAATATGGAGGAGCCGCTCCATCCTGGCTTGTCAATGTTCTCTTGCAACACCACTACAGCTTCCTTTCCTGCACTTGAATTAACCCTGTAGTATTCCAGCTCCAACAAACTTTTAGCAGCCTCTAGTGGCCAAAACAAAGCCTGCCTGTTCTTTAAGCTCCCTAACTAGGGTTAGGCTAACTGTCTCAGCCCATACAAACAAACAATAAAATCCTGACCTGCTATAGAGACCCATGGATTTTCCCTCAGTCACATGGTTAGAGGAAATCCCCAAACTGCACCATATGTGATAGTATGGTGGGCGGTGGAAGGGGCTTTCTTTAAAACACAGGCCAGACAGCAGTTTAGGGAAAACAAAAGCAGATTTTATTCTGTCCCAGCTTGTTAAACCTCCACAAAGCAAAGCCCTGAACAGACAGCAGTTCAGGGAAAACAAATATTAGCTGTACTTCTCTCCCAACTTCTTAAACCCTGACAACCTGGTTCTCCCATTTCTTCCTCCAGCACCAGTTAAAGTTCCTAACTCAGAAATCCTTTGCACGGTTTGCCTTGGAAGGACATCTGGCTCCACAGGCCTCTCTCCCTCTGCAGCCTGCTGGGATCTGTGATAAGGAAGCTTATCATAGCTCAGGAAGGAGCTATAGGAAAGGTGAAGTGACTCTGAACAAGCAACCTGTCAGTTCTGGTAGAAATAAGAAGCAAGCGGGAATCACTTTAAACCCGAAGAAGTGTGCCTTTGCAAATAGGGAGGTAAAATACCTGGGCCACCTAGTGGGAAGAGGAAAAATTAAACCTCTAATGAGTAAAGTAGATAGCATCAGGAATTTTCCTCCTCCAACAACAAAGAAACAACTAAGAAGTTTCTTAGGACTTATTGGATACTACCGCAGGTTTATACCGCAATTCGCAGAGAAAAGTGCAATTTTCACGGATATGCTGCGGAAGAATTGTCCAAACCAGCTAAAGTGGACACCTGAAGCTGAAAAAGCGTTTTCAGTCTTAAAAGGAAAATTGTGTACAGGACCGGTACTGAAAGGGGTGGACTTCAAGAAACCCTTTCTGGTTCAAACCGATGCATCGGATGTAGGGCTAGGAGCGGTTCTATCCCAGTGTCATGATGGGGAGGAGCATCCTGTGATGTACCTGAGCAGGAAGTTGTCACCGGCTGAACAAAAGTATTCCACAATAGAAAAAGAATGTTTAGCTATCAAGTGGTCAGTGGAGGCGTTAAGGTTTTACCTTACAGGGAGAAAGTTCCAGTTGGTCACGGACCATGCCCCACTTAAGTGGTTGCAGCAAATGAAGAACCACAATGCCAGGTTGACACGCTGGTACATGGCCTTACAGGCATTTGATTTTCAAGTTGAACATCGTGCTGGGAAGTTACACAAGAATGCGGATGCCCTTTCCCGTATTACGGACTGTAGAGAAGAAGTTTCACCAGTTACACCAATCCGTAATAACTTAAGCAGGGAGGTATGTGATAAGGAAGCTTATCATAGCTCAGGAAGGAGCTATAGGAAAGGTGAAGTGACTCTGAACAAGCAACCTGTCAGTTCTGGTAGAAATAAGAAAACAGAATTTTCCCATAAAAGACTACCAGTCCCAGAATGCACCAGGTTTCCAACAGCCATTAGAGGAGCTGAAGTGGGCAAACGTGTGTTCAATCAGGAGGACTATGAGGTAATCCCTAAGCACTCATCTCAAAGGGCAGGGCCTGATTCAGCACAGCTGCGCTGTGTTAGGGAGGAGCACTCATCAAGGCAGAATAAGAATAGAGTTTATTCTACAGATGACCATCTTCATGATCACCTTGGATATTCAGAGAATTGTCCTCAGTATCCTGAGAATCAGCTTGAGTTTGATCATCAGTTTCATCTGAAGGATCATCAGAAGCAGAAGCCAAACCGGACGGACAGAGAGGGAAAGAGACCCTTTGGAAGAAGGAAGAGAAAAGCCTTTGAGAGGTCTAGAAGAGTCCAAAGCAGTACGTATACTGGGAGGTATTCCAAGGGCCAGCATACACCATTGGACTGGGGAAAGCCAGAGGAATGGTGCTGCAGAGCTAGGAATCACCAGAGGCTACCTGTGAGGGAGACGGCTGCACGTGGAAGGGACCCTAAGACCTGTGCCAGAAGGTATGTGAAGAGAGATCCAGTGTCCAGGGATCTGGATTGGAAGGCTGGACATAAGAACTGGACTACATACTGGCCAGGCTATATAGAGAGGAACTCTAGCAGCAATGGAAGCTCAGGTATGAACACTGATCTATGCCCTAGCTATAACCTTGAAAGACAGCAGGGAAACAAGTATTCTCCTGAAAATGCTCCATTGAGAGATTCATCTGTGCCAGTCCATGATATTGAACCCATGCTTGTTGAACAAGGGGGAATAATAGCAGATGAGGATCCTGTTTATATGGACTGCTCTCTATCTAAACTCCGTTGGTAACTTTCTGTTATAAAGTACAGCAACCATCACAAAGAATTACAAATTTGTTCTTTAATCTACTCAGAAAAGCTCCTAAAGCAGGATTTGACCCACACAGTGGAAGGCAAGCCAGCTAAGGGGTTTCAGCTGGTGACTGCTAGCAATTAAGCATTACCTAATTGCTTGTGAGCTAGGAGAGAATCACTTCTGTATCTATGTGGGAAGTAATCAGAAGTTAACCTGAAAATAACAGTTTGTTTCTTGCTTTGTGGCTTTTCATTTGTTGTTTTCCTGATTTTGACTTTGTTTTTCCAAGTTAACCCTGAAAGCAAGTAACCTAATTTATGTGCTACCAAGCATATCTGTGTTGGGAGAAATAACCCCATAAATAAATATCTTATTGGCTTTACCCAAGAGCACAACTAAATTATTGTCAGCAGCTGTGTCTGGTGTGAATGAACTACATTGCCCACAATACCTTGCAAATCATATAGATATATGCACTTGACAAGACTGTGAAGATTCTCACCCAGGCAGCCGTCTGACAGATCTTAACTTTTCCCTGTGAACCACACCCTTCCAGCCCTGAACTCTGGGCTGCAGACTCTCTTAAAGGGGACTGCTGATACTCTCTTTGGAGAAAGATGGATAACATTCTATAAACCCCATCACAGGCAGATTGTGTTGTGTGCCTGTGAATCAATGCTAACTCCAGGTGACCACATCCCTGGGTTTTCATGGCAAGCTGCAACTGGAAGTAGATTGCCAAGCCTTTTTTCCTCACAGTAAGTCTTACATCACTTGGCATTCCAAGGTGGTCTCCCATCCAAGTACTAGTCAGGCCTGACCCTGCTTAACTTCTGAGATCAGGCAAGATCCAGCTCACTCAGAGTGGCAAAGCCATAGTTCAAGGTGAGTTACAGAGCACAAATCAATGCCATACAATTATACAGACTTAGAAATATAATGCCTTCTTTCCCAACCTGTTACTTACAAATCTACTATGTAATCAGTCCTAAATCATCAATCACCGAAGCAAGTAAATAGTCAGGTTTTTAACCATTTTTGAAACACATGTGACTTCTTTTTTGCCTCTGCTGTCATTTTCAGGGAGATAAAGTTTCTAGATGAAATAAATGACTACTTCTTGGAGCAGCTGATTCATGAACCGACCAGAGGGGAAACCATTTTGGACCTAGTTCTTAGTGGAACACCAGATCTGGTGCAAGAGACAAGGGGCCACTTGGCAATAGTGATCATAGCATGATCATGTTTGATGTAATTAATGGATGGTAAGGAAATCCACAGTACTACCTTTTAACTTTCGAAAGGGAGATTATGATAAAATGAGGAAAATAGTTAAGAAAAAATTAAAAGGAGCAGTTGCAAAGGTTAAAGACTTACATCAAGCTTGGGTATTGTTTAAAAATACTATCTTGGAAGCCCAGACCACTTGTATTCCACGCTTTAAGAAAAGTGGAAGGAAGTCCAAAAAACTGCCAGCATGGTTTAAAGGTGAGATCAGAGAGGCTATTGTTGCCAAAAAAGCATCTTTCAGGAAATGGAAAAAAGAGCCAAATGACGAAAACTGGAAACATCACAAGCACTGGCAAGTTAAATGCAAGGCATTGATAAGGCAGGCAGAGAGAGAATTTGAGAAGAAGCTTGCTATGGAAGCAAAAACGCATAATAAAGACTTTTTCAAGTACATTGGTAGCAAAAAAAACCTTTGAGAGAGCCAGTTGGACCATTAGATAATAGACGGATAAAAGGGGCACTAAGAGGGGACAAGGCCATAGTGGAGAGACTGAATGAATTCTTTGCTTCGGTCTTTACTGAGGAAGATGTAGGGATGTTACCTATGACTGAAGTGGTATTTAAAGGTGATACTGCGGAAGAATTATTGATACACCAGGAAGATGTATTACAACTATTTGATAAACTGAAGAGTAGTAAATCACCTGGACCAGATGGTATATATCCATGGGTGTTGAAAAAACTGAAATATGAGATTGCAGACCTGCTATTAATAATCGTGAACTATCATTAAAATCATCTATAATACCTGAAGATTGGAGGATGGCCATTGTAACGCCAATTTTTAAAAAGTGTTCCAGGGGTGAGCCGGGAAAATACAGACCAATGACCTGACGTCAGTACCGGGAAAAATGGTAGAAACCATCATAAGAACAAAATTACTGAACATGTAGATAGTCATGGCTTAATGAGAGACAGCCAACATGGCTTTAGATAAGGAAGACCTTGTCTTACTAATCTGTTATGTTTTATTGAAGGTGTGAATAAACAGGTAGACAAAGGTGAGTCAAAGGTGAGACAAAGGTGGGTGTATCTGGACTTTCAGAAAACGTTTGACAAGGTCCCTCATCAGAGACCTTTGGCAAAATTAAAAAGCCATGGGATAGAAGGTAGTGTACTATTGTGGATCAGGAACTGATTAAAAGATAGAAAGCAAAGGGTAGGGCTAAATGGCCAATTTTCCCAATGGAGAAAGGTGAATAGTGGTGTACCCCAGGGATCTGTGTTGGGTCCGCTGCTTTTTAATGTATTCATAAATGACCTGGAAATGGGAATAACGAGCGAGGTTATCAAATTTGCAGATGACACAAAACTATTTAAAGTTGTTAAAACCCATGAGGATTGTGGAAAATTGCAAGAAGATCTTGATAAATTGTAAGACTGGGCATCCAAATGGCAGATGAAATTTAATGTGGACAAGTGCAAAGTTATGCACCTAGGAAAGAACAACCCAAATTATGGTTACACGATGCAAGGTTCCAAATTAGGGACCACCACCCAGGAAAAAGATTTAGGCGTCATCATAGATAACATGTTAAAACCCTCCACCCAGTGTGCAGTGGCAGCCAAGAGAGCAAACAGAATGCTAGGTATCATAAGGAAAGGAATGGAAAATAAAACAAAAGATATTATAAAGCCTCTGTATCGTTCCATGGTGTGACTGCACCTTGAATATTATGTGCAATTCAGAATTAAAAAAGATATAGGGGCTTGTTTACAAAGCCGCGGTAGCGATTCGCGATCGTTATCGGAGCCGCGGCCCCATTGATAACGATCGCGAACCGCTACCGCGGCTTTGTAAACAAGCCCCATAGTGTTATTAGAAAAGGTACAGAGAAGAGCCACCATAATGGTAAAGGGGATGGAAGGATACTCCTATGAAGAGAGGTTAATTGGCTTTCTGCTAATTACCTTCATTTAAACCAGGCTAAATCCACAGCCATATGGATCTCTCTTAGTACCCCGTGTCCAACCGTTGCTCCTCACTTAAATTCCGCCCCTATCTCTCTCGCCTCCTCACTTAGCTATTTAGGTGTAATCTTGGATTCTATGCTCTTTCCATAACCATATATCTAGCCTCACTCGTCGCTCTTATTTCGCTCTACGTCAAATTAGAGCTGTTCGGTCTCTCCTCCCTTTTGACGCACTCGTCATGCTAGTTTTGGCTCTGGTCACCAGTAGGTTAGACTACTGTAATGTAGCTCTTGCTAACCTACCAGCCTATCAGCTTCAACGTTTACAATTAGTGCAGAATACAGCAGCTCATGTCATCTTTCATGTTCGACGGTCGGATCATATTACACCTCTTCTTCTTCACCTCCACTGGTTGCCTCTCCGTTTTAGATATCAATATAAGATTCTGATTCTGACACATCAGGTAATTCATACAACAAATCCTCTCTACTTGGCTGACCTCATCTCTCTCCAAACCCTATATCGTCAACTTCGTTCATTGCATGCCAACAGATTATCACTACCTCCCCCCTCTAGAGCCCACTTGGAGCAGACTCGGCAGGCTGCCTTTTTCTTCCTCGGTCCCTCACTTTGGAATGCCCTACCAGCTTTACTCCGTTTGGAACCCTCATATCCAGAGTTTAAGAACATGTTAAAAACACATTTATTTCAGCAGGCTTTTAACCTCCCCCCAAATGATGCCCTTTTGTGATGCCCCTCCATGTTGGTTTTTTGTTGTTAGCTTTGTTGTTGCTATACTACTCTTTCTTCTTTCCTATATTTTATGGCGTTCTTTTCATTTTTTTTTCTTTAGCGTAGACTTATTTTTCTTTTGTAAACCGCTCTAATGTCATGACAATGGGCGGTATATAAAGTATTGAAATAAAGATAAAGATAAAAAGGTTAGGGCTCTTCAACCTGGAAAAGAGACAACTGAGGGGAGATATGATAGAGGTCTCTAAATTAATGAATGGAGTGGAACGGGTAAACATAGATCGATTTGTTTACGTCATCAGAATATAGAAAGACTAGGGGACATGCAATGAAGCTACAGGGTAACCTATTTAAGACTAATAAAAGAAAATATTTTTTCACTTAACGTGTAATCAAACTCTGGAATTCGTTACCGGAGGATGTAGTAAAAGCTGTTAGTGTAGCTGGGTTTAAAAAAGGTTTGGACAAGTTACTGGAGGAAAGATCCATAAACTATTATTAAAAGGGACTTGGGATATCACTGCTTGACCCAATACAAGCATTGAGGAACCTGTGTCTGTTGGGGAAACTGCTAGGTACTTGTGACCTTGATTGGCCACTGTTGGAAACAGGATACTGGGTTGATGCACCTTGGTCTGACTCAGTATGACATATCTTATGTTCTTTTCGGTGTCTCTATGTAATACTTTGCCCATCACAATATCAGCAATAAGAGAGTTCAGTGCTTGGCTGGAGGTTGATTTATTTGTCTCTCTCCTTCAAAAAAAAGTTCTGCTGCCCTTTATTAGCAATAAAACAATGATAGAGGCCAGCTTAAAACAAAGAATAAAAGACCACGCACCTTTTAACATCTGTTTGTTAGGTACATTTTGCTGGAAGGAGTGTCTGACTGTTGTTATTAGATGAAGTCTGAAAAAAAAAAGATCTTTGAGATGAAATACTGGAAACTTTGCCCAGTTTAAGTTTGTAGACTTCTCCTTTTCATTTTTTTGTTGTTGTGGATTGCCTTGTTTTTGTGCATATTTAAGAGTATCAACCCTCGAATCATGTTAGATTGTATCGATATTCTCTATCTGGGCTTTCATAGACTCTGAAAAGGAAACAACAGTTCAAAGGACATTCAAAACTTGGAAAAATATAGTTTGCCCAGAGATGAGAAAATACTATCATCCTTGAAAAATGCATATGGTGGCCAGAATAAAGTATAAAGATTATGCTAATGTAAGGTTTCCCTGGAGAACTTACAGCCAATTGGGTTCTCAGGATATCCACAATGAAGATCTATGAGACGGATGTGCCTAGATTGAAAACCCAGTATATATAATTTACCTCCTGCTGCATTGTAGTGGGTATCCTGAAACCCAACGGGCTGTGAAGTCCTAGGACATGCTTGGGAACTCCGTGTTAATGAATATTTTCTTTCCAAACAATATCCCCTTTAGTTAACAGCAGTTTCTTTGAGAACTGTGCTGCCTGTCACTCCACAGAATGAGGTGAGGCCTTCAGGCTGTCATCTGCTCTCCAATTGTTAGATAACTGGTAACAATCAATCAACAGCCTGGGAGCGGGGAGGAGGAGGGGGGGGGGAAGGGGGCAGAAGCTTTTCTCCAGCTGTTGCCGATAATTTCAATCTCATATAGCAGGTAGAGGCAAGGAAAGGACGGGGGTTTGGGAGCATGAGGAGGTGAGCTGACGAGGGAGGCAGTGCGATGAACCAGCGAAACCAGGAAAAATAAAACTGTAGAAAATAATAAGATAAAAGGCAGTTTAAATATTTATCTATCTTTTGTATGATTTTGAACTCGATGACAAGACCTTGTGGAACATCCTTTTGTTTACAATCCTTCCTGACTCCAGGCTAGATACACTGACACATCCCTGCAACCTGTTGCTTTTTCTTACACCTGCAGGTCCACACTAAAGCAGGAGAATATATATTATTTCAGCATTGGCCAACCATTCGCACAAACCTCAAAACAATTATGCTGCAGCGTCTGTTGAAGGAGCTCATTACGTAACGTGGCACTTTCATGCATAATAACAGAAGCTTGTGTGACTGCCGGGTCTGCCTCTGGGCTTTCTGACAATGCTAAATGCTTGGAGAATGGAATTTAAAAAATAAATAAAATAAAATTGAACTGGCTGAGAGTGTTCCTGATGGTATTTCGCAGTGGTTCTCAACTCAGACCTCTGAGGTCACCCAGCCAGTGGGATTTTCAGGATATCTCCCTGTAGGCACATCAGGGGTAACACGGTGAACAGACCTGCTAACCATGTTACTCCCTTTATCCGAGCTATTCAGCAGTTAGTGCCACTGAATATTCATGGGTGCTTCCGCTGCTCACTGGTTAGCTAATCAGGCAGCTGCTGAATATCGCTGCTGCCCAGTTATGGTTGGTGCCCGGTTAGTTTCCTGCAAATCTGGCAAGCCAGATATTTAATGCCAGGGCCAGATATGAACCCAGAATTTAAAATTCAGTGGTGCCGGCTAGCCGCAGCCGTTGAATAACGGACACATACGATCTAATGTCACCCAACAGAGACAGGGCATTTAAATCTCATGCATAGCAATTGCCAATATTCTGAATCCCTAAAAGGGAGGTCCCACATTACTCCATGAGAACATAAACATTGCCCCACTGGGTCAGACCCAAAGTTCATCAAGCTCAGTATCCTCTGTCCAACACTGGCCAATCCAGGTCAGAAGTACCTAAAAGGATCTCAAAACATAGACAGATTCCATACTGCTTACCTCTAGCAGTAAGCAGTGACTTTCCCTAGACCTGCCTTAATAAGAGTTTATGGACTTTATATTTAAAGAGGAAGGTGCTATGAACATCAAAATACAAACCTTAAGTGGATAATTTTCAAAGCCATATACCTCCATAAAACGGCTGCGCTGGAAATTGTGCTTCTTTATCTAGCTAAAAGTACCTGCCAGCAATCACAGTATGTAGACTCTGAAGTGGCTTAAAAAGCAGTGTTCTCATAGCATGTGCTGTGTTCTCTTTTGTCCTTGTTTCGCCACTCCTGTAAATTGTAGGTTCAAAGCATGAAAGTAGTGCTGCTGCAAGGATTAGAAGCTGTTATTTCTCAAGACAGTCACAATATGGCAAGAGTATGAGGGGGGGGGGGGGTGGAGTAGGAGGTTCCAGTAGTCCTCAGAAGAGTAGAGTTTTTAAAGAGGAGATAGGATCTCAAAGGAGGCAGGGCCTGAATGTGGACACTTTCACCCTGAATCACGGCTGTGCAGAACTTAAAGCTGCCTGTGGTACCTTGGGCTGGCAAGCTCTTTAATTTTAAACTGCTGCTACCCCAGAAATTGGACTTTTTAAAAAAACTTTAGTTGTGTTCCTTCAGCTAGGAACACACAATTTCACAATATTTGGCCAAGACCTCATTTGTATCCTTTAGCTAAATAATGCAAAAACAGGTACTAAACCACAAAAATGTGACTCTTGGAATGGAAGACATCAAATATTGTGCATGAATTATTTTTTAAAGAATTTCAAACAGTGCGAAAAATAGATAATGGGGTGGAACAAACTAAAATGTTTTTGAGAATGCCTTGAAAAAGAAAATCAGCTTTATGTGGGGAAAAGGAACTGCCGTAGAAATGCTGTCAGTAGCTGCTGCCTGGAAGCAGCTCACCAGATAGAATGTGCAGCATTGGCACTGCTCCAGGAACCCTCCAAACCAAATACATTCATTTTGGCCCCAGGCAGGAACATATCCAGCTTCGATGGCTGCTAATGTCCACACAGGTCCACTGATTTCTATGGGCTCTTTTTAACAATTGAATACTGTTTCTTGAATTTTCACGCTTGCTTTCTCGTGCTCTAGTCATGTCCAATAGCCTGTTTTGTAGTTAAAAAAAAATTAGAGCTTTAA
The DNA here is from genome assembly GCA_033557465.1 of Ichthyophis bannanicus. Taxonomy (NCBI): domain Eukaryota; kingdom Metazoa; phylum Chordata; class Amphibia; order Gymnophiona; family Ichthyophiidae; genus Ichthyophis; species Ichthyophis bannanicus. Next base: position 1,106,588,911 of record CM066031.1, read on the forward strand.
AGATATGGGAGGTGTGTACTAATGTTCAAAGCCTTCGGGGCTGATCAGAGTATCTTGACATTTCAAAATCCTCCAGATATTTAACAGCAGTATTTAGATAATGGCTGCTGCTGAATATCTAGACTGTGTGGACACCAGTTGCATAAGTTCCAATGAGGGGCCCCCCAAGCAAAATTTTGATGAGGGCCCTCCACTGTCGCGGTGGTGCCCCCTTCCCCATGTGGTGGCAGCGGCAAACTTATTTGATGATCTTTGCCGCGTTGCCTCCGTTCTTCTAAGTTTGCCTCCTGCCTGGCAGCTGTTCCCTGGCAGGCTGAAGTCTCACGGTGCGGCTGTTATCACGAGCCTTTGGCCCGGTGGGAAAGAGCCGCCAGGCAGGAGGCAAACTTAGAAGCATGGACGCAGTCCGGCAAAAATCAAATAAGTTTGCCACGCTGCCTTACCGCCATTCTGTGGGCCTCCTTTCTGCCCAGGCCCCCCTCCCCCACATTGCGGGGGCTGCTTGGATAGAATATATGCCACTGGTGGACACTATCTGGATAACTGCTGCTATCATTCAGACAGTGGTGATTTTCAGCCATTATCTGGATACATTTCTAGGATAGCAACTTATGACAGCTTTTCAGATGGCCCAAGCCAACCAGACAAGTAAATCTTGATAGTAACATAGTGTATGACGGTAGATAAAGGCCAGTATGGTCCATCTAGTTTGCCCAGTAAGGTGGCTACAGTGGTTGTAACTGCAACTGCCCCCCCCCCCAGGCACCTCCCTTACTTCATCAATAGACAGCCCCACACTGTCCTGATAGTGCTGAGGTGGACTGGGATATATTCAACAGCACTATCCAGATAGCGCGCTGAATATCTCTCTCACTGACCTTATCCAGATAACCTCTGTGATTATCCAGATAAGGGCTTTTAAAAATAGAGCCCTTCCTGTTTTTCATTCTGTTTAAGCTGCTTTGAGAGAAGCAGAACTACTTTTCTCTCTAAGGGCCTTTGCCCCTAAAGAGCCAAGTGTTGACTGGAATTAAATTTACAAAATTCAGCAAGCTATAATTAAGCAAATGATTTACAAGCTTCACTATTTCAATGTGTGTCCTAATTCTTATATTTATAATCCTAATCTGTCTTCCTTTCACAAGACAAGGGTTTCTCTTTGTATTACACTTTACCATTCAAACCTGAAACTCCCACACTTCTCCATGGACAGCACTATAGCCACCATGTGCCTTGCAACTTACCTTCTTCTGACACATACATGTTTCTCAAAATAGAACCTATGTGTAGCGCATTTGCTAAAGGACTATCAGAGGACTCATAATCTCTAACCAGAATACCCAGTTTATGAATGTTTTTATAGTCAGTGGCTGTCATAAATATCTCAAACTGTAGCACTCCAAAGGGCAGGGATTTCAGAAAAGTCATTTACCTCATCCACAAACTTACTATGTTGTTGTTGTTGTTGTTGTTAAGTGCCTTCGAGTTGGTATCGACTCATGGCGACCCTCTGGATAGTTGTCCTAAATTGTGTTCGGTGTTCAGTCAGGGCTCATTTTTGACAGACTGGTACCCGTAGCGGCTGTTATTGTATCGATCCATCTCATTGCTGACCTTTCTCTTTTGCGTTGACCTTCTATCTTGCCAAGCATGATGTCTTTCTCTAATAATCTCTCTTCGCATGATGTGTCCAAAGTATGAAAGTCGAAGTCTTGTCATCTGAGCTTCTAAAGAAAGCTTAGGTTTGATCTCCTCTAGCACTGACTGGTTTGTTCTTCGGGCAGTCCATGGTATACACAGTATCCGCCGCCAGCCCCATAATTCAAAGGCATCAATTTTCTTCCTGCCTATCTTTTTCACTGTCCAGCTTTCACATCCATATGATGTTATTGAAAATACCATGGCTTGAACGAGTCAAATCTTTGTATGGAGAGAGACATCTCTGCTCTTGAGAATCTTGTCTAGGTCTTTCATAGCCATTCTGCCAAGAGCAATGTGTCGTCAAATTTCTTGACTGCTTGTTGCTTCTTTATTGATAGTTGATCTAAGTAGGTTAAAATTGTCCACAATTTCAATTTCTTCTCCTTCAACGATGAACTTATTGATTTTGCCAGTTGTCATGATCTTGGTCTTCTTTACATTAAGGTGCAGGCCCATTTTAAAACTATGCTCCTTTATCGGGAGAAGCAAATGTTTCAGATCATCTTTGCTTTCAGCCAATAATATGGTATCATCAGCATAGCGAAGGTTGTTGATGAGTCTTTCACCAATCTTCACACCTCTGTTGTCTTCATACAATCCTGCTTCTCTGATGATTTGTTCTGCATATAGGGGGAAAGTATGCAGCCTTGTCGTACACCTTTGCTTATTTTAAACCATTCTGTTTCTTCTTGTTCCGTTTGAACTGTTGCTTCTTGATCAATGTACAGATTGTGCAAAAGAAAGATTAGGTGTTCTGCTATACCCATGCTTCTTAATGTGACCCAGAATTTCTCATGGTTTACACATGCTTCTTAATGTGACCCAGAATTTCTCATGGTTTACAAAGTCAAAAGCTGCAGTCGATAAAGCACAAATAGATATCCTTTTTGTATTCTTTAGTCTTTTCAAGGATCCATCTCACATCCACGATATCTCTCGTTCCTCGCCCTTTCCTGAACCTGCTTGCACTTCAGGTCGTTCTTGTACCAGGTATGGTTGTAGTCTCTGTTGAATAATCTTCAGTAGAATCTTGCTGGCATGTGGAATCAGAGCGATTGTGCGATAATTTCCAGTCAGTTGGATCACCTTTCTTTAGTGTTGGTATAAACACAGATCTTTTCCAGTCAATTGGCCATGATTTTGTCTTCCAAATTTCTTGGCAGAGCCTTGTAAGTATGGTAACAGCTGCATCAGATTACTGTAATACTTCTATGGGAATGACGTCAATGCCTGGTGCTTTGTTCTTTGATAAGGCTTTCAAAGCTGCTTTGACTTCTTCTTTCATCACCAATGCTTCCAGATCATTGCATGTGTCATTGCAGTACTTGTCCTTGTCTCGTCTTATTGCACGTTGGAAATCTATGTTGAGTTCTGCGATTGTCTTTCTTTCTCCTCTGGCTTTAGCTTGTCTGTTTTTCTGGGCAATTTTCAGAGTTTCTTCCGTCATCCATTTTGGCCGTTTTTGCTTTTTCACCTTTAGTAGAGACTTCTCAGTTTGCCATCAATGCCCGGTGCTTTGTTCTTTGATAAGGCTTTCAATGCTGCTTCCACTTCTTCTTTCATGGTCCTGATCATAAGATACAGGTTGAAATGGCTGTTTGGTCCACTTGATCTTTATGGTATAATGACTCTATATTCTTTCCACCTTTTTCTTGATCTTCTCAACATCATTCAATATGGATCCTTGAGCATCTTGTAATATTCCAATTCGAGGATGGAATTTTTCTTCAACACTCATAGCTTTTAGGAAAGCCAATCTTGTTCTTTTGCTAATAGTTTCTGCTTCTATTTCCTTGCATGCATCATTGTAGTACTTCTCCTTGTCATGTCTTGCTGCACGTTGGAAATCTCTGAGTTCTGCGATTGCCTCTCTTTGTCCTCTAGCTTTAGCTTCTCTGTGTTTCTGGGCAATTTTCAGAGTTTCTTTGGTCATCCATTTTGGCTGTTGCTTTTTCACCTTTTGTAGAGACTTCTCACTTTTTTCCAACACAACCTTCTTGATGTCATTCCATAACTCTTCTGGAGCTTTGTCAATAGTATCTAAAGCATCAAATCGATTTTGCAAGCAGTTTTTAAATTCCGGTGGTATATTCTCAAGGTCATATTTTGCTACATTCATGAGTGGCTTGCTCTTTTGCAACTTTAGCATGAGTTTGCATACTAGTAGTTGGTGATCTGAACCATTGTCAGCTCTAGGTTTTGCCTTTGTTGATGTTATAGAGCTTTTCCATTGTTCACTTCCACAGATGTAGTCTATTTGATTTTTGTACAATCCATTGGGTGAAGTCTATGTGTACAGTCGCCGTTTGTGTTGCTGGAAGAAGGTGTTTGAGATGAATAGATCGTTGGTCTTGCAGAATTCTATCAGTCTTTCTCCAGTTTCATTTCTGTTGCCAAGTCCATATTTTCCAACCACTCGGCCTTCTTCTTTGTTGCCAACGTTTGCATTCCAGTCACCCATGACCAATGTTCCCTCTAATTTTCTGTAGGCTGTGTGCGCATAAAATATCAGCTGTGCAGCTTTTGAAAGAAGGTTAAATTTTTGTGCGCCACATAACGACACTCTGAGTTATATACTTTAAAATTTGACTACACGTCAGAATACAGTATGTATACCACATTGATTTTAATCAATTTAAATGAAAATAGACGATTACTAAATGAAGCAGAAAATTTCTAGTAATTACAATCACAACTTTTAAATTTTAAGATGTCTGTGTTGTTTTCTATCAGAATCAGAACTGTAATTTTTGTGCGCTCTGTTGTAAAGTATGTGCGCTCGCTTGGCGAGGTGTGTGCGCGCGCACACGCGCACAGCTTAGAGGGAACAGTGCCCATGACTATCAGGATATCTTGTTTGTATGTTCTGTCAATTTCAGCTTGTACTTGTTCATAGAACTCATCAATTTCATCCTCTTCTGCAGCAGTTGTTGGGACATATACTTGAATTATAGTTGTCCTGATAGGCAATCCTCGTAGACGAATAGAGATTAAGCGTTCACTGACTGCACTGTATTTCATTACAGTTCTTGCAAGTTTCCTCTTTATTATAAATACAAGACCATTTCTTCTTTGTCTTTCATTTCCAGCATAGTAGACCATATGATCATCTGATGCAAGGTGCCTGATGCCAGTCCATTTCAGTTCGCTGACACCCAACAGATCAAGTTGTACACATTCCATTTCATTCTTGACCACCTCCAGCTTCCCTTGGTTCATGCTTCGTATGTTCCATGTCCCAATATGTAAGACATCTTTAAAGCTTCTGACTCTCATTTCATGCGCAGCTACATCAGCAGTCAGATGTCCCGAGGGCTTTGATCCAACCACATCATAAATGCTGGCTTTACTCTGAAAAGTCTTCAGCTCCTCCCCAGTAGCTAGTTGAGTGCCTTCTGACCTGGGGGTCTCATCTTCCAGCACTATAGTGCAATTTGTTTTGTTGTGATTATCCAATGGGTTTTCATGGCAAGATACAGAAGTAGATTGCCAGGCCTTTCCTCCGCACAGTTTAAGTTTAGTGTTGTTGCCATTGTCACTGAAATAAACCCATCTGGGCAGCAGCAAACTTACTATTCCTAGATGAAATAGCAGCAGCTGGAGGAATAAAAATCTAAGGGGTGAGTTTATTAACTGTATTAGGTTTTACAGCTAAATTGTTAACGCACATCATTTACAGCTAACATGGCTATCTATTCAGGTGTGCACAGCAGTTCCCCAGGAGATAGCATACCACAAGCGCAGAGAACGCAGTTGGGCAGCATCATGGATGCTGTTAATGCCAACCATTGACGTTGTATAACCTGCTCTGGAGCTTTCTGTAAATCCGACAGTTACTGCACACTGTTGAGGCCCACGGTACGAGCATCTTTCTTTAGCACTTAATATATCGCACCAGATGCAGGTAACAGGGCGGTTTACAATAAACAAAGTTTGCTGCAGAGAATTAAAGGAGGAAAGGAGCGCCAGTTTTTGTTAGGACAGAAGCACACATTCATACAAGAGGGGGAGAACAGAGGGAGAGAGGGAAGAGTGGAAACGAAGGAGAAAATGGGCTATATTTGGTGGGGAGAAAGATAAAAAGCATGGTGGAACAAATAAGTCTTTAACATGGATTTGAATTTGTAAAAGGAGGGTTTCAGACAGAGTGTAGATGGGAAGATATTTCAGAGGATGGTGCCAAGGAAAAAAATGAGTCATAGGTGTTTCCCAGGTGAGCTTGTGAAGCAGAGGGGAGGTGCAGACAGTTGGCATGAATAGTCCGGAGGGCACTGTAAGGTGCATGAAGATGGATAAGATCAGAGAGATTTAGAGGGGTGCCTGTGTGGATGACTTTGTGGAGCAGGATGAGTATCTCAAACTGAATGCGATATCTGATGGGGAGCCAGTGATCAAATGAGCCAGGGTATGATATGGTCTATGCGTGAGGCATGGGTAAGAATACAGGCGGCGGTGTTCTGAAGAAGCTGGAGATGATGTAACTGGTATTGGGAGGCTGGTGAATGTAACATTGCAATAGTCAATGCATGTGGTGACAAGGGAAAGGAGTGTGATCAGAGAGGGAAAAGGCAGGAAGAGGTGAACGGCACGAATTTGTCATAGAGTGAAAAGAGTGACGAATAAGTGAGGAGAGGTGCTCCTGAAATGACAGTGAGGAATTCAGCATAATGCCCAGGTACCATAGGCAGGGCTGGCCCAAGGGTTTCTGCTGCTCTAGGCAGAAGCCTCAGTTGTGCCGCCCTCCCAGAGCCATGCCCCCCCCCCCCCGTGAACCGAGCCACGCCCCCTCACCTTGATGAGGACAGCGCATGGCTCAGCAAATGGGGGAGGCAGCAGGCCAAGTGTGCCTCCCACACAGATCTGCTGCTCTCAGAAATTTGCCAACCTAGGCTGCCTTCTAGCCTACCTAGTGGACAGGACGGCCCTGACCAAAGGGAGGAGACAATGGAATCAGGGTGCCAAAGAGCAAGGATGCTGGTGAGGGACAAGAATTTGAGGCCATCCAGGAAATGATCTGAGTAAAACAGGAATTGAGTGGGGTCAGATTGAGCACAGAGGGGCTAGTGTGATGTAGAAGAATGATGTCATCAGTATAATAATATGCCAAGATGCTGCACTGCTGTTTCAGCAGTGTCAGAGGGACCATGGAAATGTTGAGCAGGAGTGGGGCCAAGACAGAATCCTGAGGGAAACCACAGGGGAGGGGAGTGAAGGGAGAAGGGGAAGTACCGGAGAGAACCGAGAAGGATCTGGAGGAGAGGAAAGAATGAAACTACTGTAGAACCAACCCACGGACACCGAAATCGTTTAGGAGGGAGAGAAGTGTGGAATGGTCAACCAGGTCAAAGGCCAAGGATAGAACCAGAGAGACTGCTAGAGAAATGTCACTGGGATCGTGGGAGATGTGTAACTCGTTGAGAAAAGAGAGAAGAATGGTTTCAGTGCTATGACTGAGATGGAAGACAGATTGACAGGGGTGAAGAGCATGAGTCACATCGAGGTGTGAGGAAAGTTGTGCAAAGACCAATTTTTTGAGATCCTTAGACAGAAAAGGGAGGTTCGAAACAGGGTGCCAGTGTGCTAAGACTGAGGGGTCCAGGTTAGGTTTCTTTAGAATAGGGCAGATCAGAGCATGTTTCCAGAAAGAGGGGAAGGAGCCAGAAGAAAGGCTGGTGTTGAACATAGAAAGTATATATGGGAGGAGAACCAGGGAAGGTTCGGATAGCCAGCAAGACAGAATAGGATCAAAGGGACAGGTAGCCTATGGGAAGAAGATAGGGCTTTGGATAACTCGACCAGAAGATGGGACGGAAGGAGGGCCAGATGTGTGAGAGGGATGGGACTGCGGAAACTGTGGAGTAGGAGGGAGCTGGGGAAAGAGGAGGGGCACAGGCAGGAAAAGTGGAGCAGAGGGACTGAACCTTGTCCAAGAAGAAAGCAGCAAGCTGAACTGGATCAGGAGAGGTGGAGAGGGCTACTGTGGGGGGAGACGTGCAAGGGGCTGAGAGGGAGCTTAGAACTGAGTACAACTGGTGAGAAGAATTAGAAGAGGAGGATATAAGATTTGAGTAATAGGATTGTTTGGCAGTATGTATTAGGGAACGGTAGTGGTGGTGGTAAAGGCGAAAGTGATGGAGGGAGTCGGGGGAAGGACGCTTTCACCAGAGATATTCAGCATGGCGGAGGTACAAGCAGTGAAGATGGAGGCCGAGGTGATACCAGGGATGATGGTTGAGAATGTGGGGGGTGGAACTGGGCAGAGTAGGGCAAGCTGATCAAGGGTGACAGACAGTTAGGACGGTGTTCCACTTCTGGACCTGAGTATCAGACAAGAGGGAGGCAAAGTTGGCAGGTAAGAATGTGTCAGAAGGTGGGAAATGCTTAAGGGTGACAACCAAAAGGGCCAGGGGGAGAGGAATCAGCAATTGGGGAGAACAGAGCTGAACAGAGCTGCAGAGAAAAAGAGAATGCACAGATGGTCTGACCATGGAAGTGGACTAGCACAGAGGGAAGTAGGGGCAAGAGGTGAGTCAGAGGGGGTGAGAACCAGGTCAAGGATGTGCCTGGCTGCATGAGTGGGGCAGTGAACATGTTGGAAAAGAGAGAGATCACAAAGGTGAGTGAGGAAGACCTTATCACGGAGTCTGGAGGCGCAGTCAAGATACATATTGAAATCCCCAAGGATTACCAAGTGGGGATACTCGTAGAAGGGAGATCTCAGGGTCAGCAGGAGGGAGTCTCATAAGTGGGGGTGAAGAGATAGAGGGGAGTTTAGAAGAAGAAAGTAGAAAGGTGTGGAAGGAGGAGAAGCGTTTCAGGATAATGAAGTGCAAGAGACTGGATTTCACTCACGGAAAGAGTGGAGTGGTAGAGCATGGCCACCCCTCCTCTGCTTTGGCTTAGCCATGGGAGAAAGAGAGCAGAGTCCTGGAAGGAGACAGCGAATTATCGAAGAATCCTTGCCCTTCCACAGCCAGGTGTCAGTGAGAAATAAGCTGTCCACAGAGTGCTGCATGATGAGGTCCTGGATAAGGATGGACTTGGAGCAAAGGGACCTGTAGTTGATCAAGGCCAGGCTAAGAAGCAGATGGGAAGAAGCTAATAAACCATGGAGGCGAGGAAGGAGTGTGGTACGACAGGGCAATAGATTGCCAGAGACCTGGGAGAGATGGCCAGATAGAGGAGGGGCAAGAGTCTCAGGATGCCAGCCCCATTGGACTGGAATGGCTGATATGGTGAAAAGGGGATAGGTGCAAGAGGACCACAGAAAGAGTAGGAGAATGAGCCAGAGGCACTCACCCAGTAGAAGATGGCTGAAGGTGAGAGTGTGCCAGTGGGACATGGTGTCAAGAAAGTACTTGGAGTTGCCCTGTAGGGAATACAGCAGGCACCAATCAGCAACAGAGCAGATACAGTAGAACAGGATGGATAATGGGAGCATGCCCACTCTCTACCCTAATCCTTTTTTGATAGCACCCCCACCAGCTGCCACTGCCTCCGCGCCCCCCCTAGCTACCATTGTCCCACAGCTGTTGCTGTTGTCGCCCCCCTCCCAGCTGCCGTCGATTCTGTCTCAGGAGGTGGAGGCAGGCAACAGCAGCATTCCAAAAGCAGCACCACTTTCTTGCCCATGGCAGGCCAAGTGTGCTGATAGACATGGCCTGCCATGGGCAAGAAAGCGGTGGCAAAAAACAGCCGCTTTTGGAAATACTGCCGCTGCCTGCCTCCCCCCAAACAGAATTGGCGACAGCTGGAGGGGGAAGGCATGGCAGAGTATGTGTGCTGCTGTTGCTGCCCACCCGGACCAGCCACCCTACGCGGCTGCCTAGCTCACCCAGTGAACGGGTAGGCCCTAGGTACAGTATAAGGGGTGAAGTACTTCCTTCCACGAAAGAAGAGCAGGACCTGGGCATGATTGTTTCTGATCATCTTAAAGTGGCTAAACAGGTAGAAAAGGCAATAGTGAAAGCCAGAAGGATGCTTGGGTGCACAGGGAGAGGAATGGCCAGCAGAAGAAAAGGAGGTGATAGTGCCTCTGTATAAGTCTTTGATGAGACCTCATTTGGAGTATTGTGTGCAATTCTGGAGACCGCCCCTCAAAAGGATATGAACAGGATGGAGTCGGTGCAGAGGGTGGCTACTAAAATGGTCAGTGCTCTTCATTATAAACCATATGGGGACAGACTTAAAAATCTCAATATGTATACATTAGAGGAAAGTCAGGATAGAGGAGATATGATAGAGACTTTTAAATACCTACATGGCATAAATGCACAGGAGAGCCTCTTTCAATTGAAAGTAAGCTCTGCAATGAGGGGACATAGGATGAAAGACAAAGGGGATAGACTCAGCAGTAATACGCGGAAATATTTCTTTACAGAAAGAATGGTAAATGCATGGAATAGTCTCCCATTGGAGGTAGTAGAGACAAGGGGCCCAAATTTTATTTGGGCGATGCTATGTATCGCCTTGACGCATAGCCTGCCCACCTCCTGCCTAACCCGGATTTTCCATGCCAGGTCAAATGCGGCCCCAGCATCGAAAATCCGGGTGTTGCCACACAGCGAGGTAGCCACAGGAGCTACCCATGTAGCACCGATTTTCAATGCTACACAGTTAGCCCCAGCGCCTTAAAGATAAGCAATGTTTTCCCATGCCTATCTTTAAGGCGCAGAGCGCTAACCATGTAGCACTGAAAATCACAGGTAGCACCATGGCCTGCCTGCCTCCGCTCTGCCCCCAACATGCCCCGATGACCAGATAGAGGAGGGGCAAGAGTCGCGGGATGGGCGTTTTAGGGACATTTCCGGGATTTTTGAAGTGCACTACCAGTGTTGGTGTCCTTCAAAAACCCCGAATAAGGCCTTTACACGGGTAACTAGGGAAGTTACCCGTGTAAAGGCCTTCGAAAATCGGGCACAAGGACAATATCTAAATTCAAGAAATCATGGAACAAACACAGAAGATCTCTAAAGAAAAAAAGGAACTATAGTATTTGATATGGAAGGGCAGACTAGACAGGCCATTTGGCATTTCCTGCATCTTGTTTTTATTTTTCTATGGTTCTGTCTATATCTATCCCCATGAATATGGGCCAGTATTCCAAATCAGGCCCATTTTATTGGTTATCCCTGATGCAGATCTAAGAATTTGCTAGCTGTTTTATAGTAATATAATAACATAGTATATGACGGCAGATAAAGACCAGCATGATCCATCTAGTCTGCCCAGCAAGGCGGCAAGAGTAGGTGTACCTGCCGCTCCGTGCAGGTCGCCCCTCCCCATGCCTTTGTTTAGGGTTGTACCCACCTCTCCGTGTAGGTCACCCCTATTTACTAAGATACAAGAGAGAGTTATGTTTACTTTGATTTTATCCTATTGCTATAAAGGGATTTACTGTGTCTGTCCCATGCCATTTTGAATTCTGTCACTGCGTTTGCCCCCACCACTTCCATCGGGAGGGCATTCCAAACATCCACCACCCTTTCAGTGAAAAAGTATTTCCTGACATTGCCTTTCAGTTTACCCCCTTCCAGGTTCATGTTATGCCCTCTAGTTTTTAGTTAGAAGAGGTTTGTTTGTTCATTAATATTCTTTAACTATTTAAAGGTCTGAATCATGAGGACTTCCGGTGACATGGTGGGCTGAGTAGGACGTTTCCTGCTTAGCTCCGGAGCTCGCGCCCTCCCCCCCGGTTGCATACCCTATTATCTGCCGGTAAAACTTAACAGAGTACGGGGGGAACCGGATCTCCGCTGGGGTGTCTGGACCTGGTGCACATCCGGCGGCACGTGAGGATATGGCTACAAAAACGCCTCGCCGGGAGCGGCCACGAGGTAGTGAGCCTAAAATGGCTGACGGAGCTGTGGAGGGGCCGGGTTCGCTGACGGCACCGACGATGGTGGAGGAGGTCACAAAGGCCGTTGTGGAAGCCTTGGAGGGGCGCCTGAGTGGCTTAGCCTCGCAAAGCACTGCAAGGGCCCAGGCTGTTACAGATTTCACGACTCGGGTGGCACAGGTGGAACAGCGTGTGGGAACGCTCGAGGACACGTGCGTGCAGGATGCGGCCCGGCTTCAGAAGATGGAAGAGGCCCTGGTGCGACAGGAGGAGAAGCTGGAGGATTTAGAAAACAGAAGTCGCCGCAATAACCTTCGATTCGTCGGAATTGCTGAATCGGTGCAGGAAAAAGACCTCCGGCAACACCTGGAGGACTGGCTGCCTAACAACTTACCCATGGAAGCAGGGCTGGGCGCCATTGTAATCGAAAGAGCGCACAGGCTGGGGCCCTACAAATCCGGTGATAACCGGCCCCGAGTAGTGATCGCGCGCTTTCTTAATGCATCACAGAAGGAGGGTGTTCTGAGAGCTTGGAGACAGCAGCGCCGGGCAGGAAATGATGCTGGTAGCCTCCTGATTTTTCAAGACTACTCTGCCGGGGTCTCACAACGGCGGAGAGCATTCAAGGATGTCTGCGGGCGGCTCATAGAGCGGGGTCTGCGCTTCACCATGGCCTACCCAGCTACCTTACGTGTGGAGTGTGAGGGCGGTAAGCGGACTTTTATGACTCCGGAGGCTGCGATGACATACTGCAATGGACTGGGCTGATCGTTGGAGGGACCCTGCTGGACTCATCTCTAAGGTCCCGGCCCCAACCTGGACTGTATGCTATAAGACTCTCTGCCTTTATGCTGGCTTGTGTTTCTGATAGTCCGGAGGGCTGGTGGTTAGCTGCCTATGGCCCCGGGGGATCTGTTTTTGTCTCCTTTCCCCTCCTTCTTGCTTTATGAGTTCCCCTGTTGTCTCTCATTATACTCTTTTCAGTTTCCCCCGTTTATTTTTGCCTTTCTTTCGTTCTCCGCACTTTCTTTTTCTCCCTTATTTTTCCTTCTTTTTTCTTCCTCTCTTTTTACCTCCCCTTCCCCTCCCTTCCCTATGGCGGTTCTTGGGCGTAAGGTAGCTTTCTTATGTATGCCGCTACTGGGGCTCCTGACTTCTTCATGAAACAGTGGTTTATTCTCTGTTATGTACCTTCGGGTACTTGAGCTCCTTAATGTTAACTCCTCTTCTGGTGATCTCCTGGGGGGGTGGGAAGTGGGTTATTTTTCTTTCTATTTTTCTTGCTTTGTTCGCCATGTGCGGTTACCTTTTATATTTTTGTGGTTCTGGTTTTTGGGGGACTCCCTGCAGTCCTGTTCAGAAGGTGCATATCTAGGCTGGGCTGTAGAGCTCCCGGGGTGGCTGGGGGAGTACTGGGTGCAGGGGAGTAATGGGTGCATGGGAGGCTCACAGTCTTGAGTACATGGCCTGGTCCTGGCACGGGGTCTCTTAATGGGAGGGAACGAGGTCGGCCCTTGAGCTTGCGCCCGTGTCGGTGCCGTGGAATATTGGCATCGCATACTAGTAGCCCGGGTGCTAGCTACTTATCTATGGGGAAGAAGAGGGGGCACGGGATCTTTGGGAGGGTTGCCGTGTTTACTGTAGGCCCGACTGCATGTAGTGCGCCTGCACCTAACAGGGTACTGTATTTCTGGGTCTTTTTATATGCTGACCTGCTGGGGACCGAGGAGGATTGGATCCTGAGGTGGGGTGTGGGGTTGGTGAGTGTAGGCCGGGGTAACTCCAGAATGGGAGGGGCGAATAAGCGGGGCGTGCTCCTTTGGGGGGGGGGGAGGGGAGGGAGCTCTGCATGTTATGGAAGTCATGGAGTGGCCAGTCGTAGAGGTGGACTGGTGGGGGATGCAGGATTGGGTAAGTGTAAGGGGTGGGGGGGGGGAGTTAGGTGGGGGGGGGGAAGGGGGGGAGGGGGGCAGAGCGGGGGGAGGGGGGGGGTTGGAGCGAATGGGCAGGCGAGGGCTGTATCGATAAGGTCGGTATGTATGTGGTATGTGGAATGTCTGAGTGTAAGTGGGCTGGAGTGGGCTCTGCTAGCTTTGGTAAGGCGGCTGGGGGAGACTCTAGGCTGGGGGGGTCTTCGCCTTGTGGTGTGAAGGGTTTGTCTTTCAGGGTGGCTTATCCGCCTGTCACGGAATGACTGCTGGGATCAAGATTGCCTCTTGGAATGTCTGTGGCCTTGGCTCCCCCATTAAGCGCTATAAGGTGTTACAGCAACTGAAACGTAGCAGGATTGGGGTGGCCATGCTCCAGGAGACACATCAATCTGAGGCTGAGCATGAGAAGCTCTGCAGAGGGACTGTTGGTAAGGTCTATGGATCCCCGGCCCTGGGAAAGAAACGGGGTGTGGCCATACTGATTTCCCGTTCTGTCAATTGGGTGGAGGAGCGGGTAGACGCTGACTCGGAAGGCAGATACGTCTGTGTTTGGGGGACACTGGCCGGGCTGAAAGTAGTATTATGTGCCGCCTACGCCCCCAACGTCTATGAAGCTCGGTTTTTTTCAGATGCTTGCAAAGTGCTTGGCGGGGGCCATAGGGTATCAGGTTATTCTTGGGGGCGACTTCAATGAGGTGCTGGATATTCATTTGGACCGATCGGGACCGAGTGGAAGTCGGAGTCAACGTGCTCGGCGACGTCTCTGGGGGCTGTGTGAGGGGCATCGCCTACTAGATATCTGGCGGGTCTTACATCCAGGGGATCGAGAATATACCCATCAGTCCAGAGCCCACGGCTCCTTCTCCCGCATCGATTATTTTTTGATCTCTGAATCACTCTTTAGTCGGACTCAGCGTGCTGACGTGGGCCCCTCTGTGATTTCCGACCATGCCATGGTGACTTTAGAGTTGCGCAGCGGCGTTCCAGACCGGGCCAGGCTTTGGCGTTATCCCCTGGAACTAGGGGGAGATGCGCAGTTTGAGCAGTATCTCCGGGACCGGTGGAAGGACTACGCAGATCTTAATGATCAGCCGGGTCTCTCTCCTACTCTTTTCTGGGAAGCCGGTAAAGCCGTAATGCGGGGGGATATTATCAGCTATACCAGCATGCGGCGTAAGAGAATGAATCAGCAGATTCTTCGATTAGAGAGGGACTTGGGGAAGGCCCGGAGATTGATGGCGGGATGTCCGAATGCGGTTAATCGTAGCAATATGCGGGTGATTCAGACGGAATTAGAGATGCTTCTTCATCGACGTGCGCAAAAATCTATGCTGTATTATCGGTATAAGTTATATCAGCATGGGAATAAGGCGGGTAAGTTGTTGTCATCCTTGGTGCGACCGGCTGGGGGAGGCAGAGCGATTGGGGCAATCCGGCATGCCGACGGAAATCTGCGACGGGGAACGGCGGATATTGAGATGGTTTTCACGGACTTCTTTCGGAAGCTTTATGCTAGGGATGAGACATCGGACACGGCGAGTTGTGCTTTCCTCAATGCATGCAAGCTGCCAAAGCTTAGTGCGGAGGGCCTGGTGGCTCTTAATCAACCCCTGACGGGGCGGGAGGTCCAGGAGGGGATTAAGAACTTGAAGGCGGGTCGGGCTCCTGGAGTTGACGGCTACCGTAGTGAGTTTTACAAGATCTTGGGGGATTTGGTGGTGGCGCCTCTTGTAGGGTACTTTGAAGGTTTGGTTAGCCTGGGCGGGTTCCCGTTCGAAGCCAATATGGCGTTGATTACCATTTTGCCGAAACCCGGTCGGGATCCGCTTTCGCCGGGATCTTATCGTCCTATCTCTCTTCTTAACATTGATATTAAACTTCTTGCAAAAATCATGGCGGATCGGCTGGCACAGCTTTTGCCGGACATGATCCATGGGGATCAGGTGGGCTTTGTACGTGGGCGCACTGCCGCTCTCAGTGTTCAACGCATTTTGATCTCAATGTGTACCAGGCACGTGGCTGAGAAAGGCTCTATGCTTATTAGTTTCGACGCTGAGAAAGCGTTCGATCGAGTGGACTGGGATTTCATGTACCGGACGCTGGAAGGGATGGGGTTTTCGGGTTTCTTCGTTGATGTGGTTCGTCTACTCTACTCGGCGCCACAGGGGGCTGTTATGGTGAATGGCCATATGTCAGCGGCCTTCCCCATTCAGAAGGGGACCCGTCAGGGCTGCCCTCTTTCCCCCCTCCTATTTGTCCTGACGTTGGAGCCGTTGCTGCTCCGTATTCGGGCGGCCACGGAGTTTCGTGGGATCCCTGTGGGGACAACTGAAGTCAGGGTTGCGGCCTTCGCGGATGATTTGCTTGTTCATTTGGGGAACCCGCAGGAGGGTCTCCCTCACTTGCTTCAACTGATTAAGGAATATGGGGCGCACTCTGGGTTTCGTCTCAATCTAGACAAATCTGAAGCCATGTTGATGGGTGCCGCGGGCCAACGAGGCTGGACCGGAGAATTCCCACTTCGGTGGGCGGACGGGTATTTTAAATACCTTGGTATTTATCTGCCGGCAAACGTACGGGATCTCTACCGTCTTAATGTGTCCAAACTAGTGGATGCCGCTACAACCTCGGCAGATAAATGGCGCGATTTGCCGCTGTCGCTAGGGGGACGGGTGGCTCTCTACAAGATGGCAGTGTTCCCCAGGATCCTCTACATGCTACAAACCCTCCCATTGCTCCTGAAGAGGACCGATCTTCGGAGGCTACGGGTCCCTCTGTCCCGCTTTCTATGGGGGGGACGGAAACCCCGGATCCACTTGGAGGTGCTGCAGCAGCCTCGACATTTGGGGGGCTTGGGCCTCCCGGACATTCGGAAATACAATATTGCGTGCTTATTGCGGATCGGGCGGGACTGGCTATGGGACTTGGAGGATTGTTCTCCTTTGGGGCTCCTACGGGAGGCAGTTAAGCCTTTACACCCGCGCTATCTTCTCCATGCGCCGGGGCTGGGGGTTAATCGCGAACTCCGGCTGGCAGTTTTAGACCCGGTTCGGCAGGCCTGGGGCTATTTTTGTGCGGGGCGCCATATTTCGCCGCGATATACTCCGTATCTTCCTATCTGCGGTAATGCGGATTTCTTGCCTGGGTTGGGAGGATCGGTCTTTGTGCGGTGGGCGCAGATGGGGATCGAGAACTTAGAGCAGCTCCTATCCCCTACGGGGGCGATAGAGGACTTTCAGGTGTTGGGGAGACAATACCAGCTGGGGGCGGGGGATGTTTTTCCCTTTCTGCAGCTTCGTAGCTATCTTCGGAGAGTGCCCCGTCAGGCGTTGTTGGGGGAGGTTAGCTCTGTTCTGGAGGGTGCACTCCGGGGATCGGACCACAAGGTGCGGGTCTCGGGACTCCACCAAATGCTATGGGAGCCGGCGGAACCGCTCGCAGTTCGGGAGTTGGCTTGTACTTGGACTGAAGATCTGGGGGAGGTGGTATCTCCGGACGGGATCCTTAGGGGACTGGCGGCTTTGCCCCAGTTGAGTACGATGGTGCTTCATCGAGATGCTCAGTTTAAAATTTTACGACGGCTCCATTTCGCGCCACTCCGGGCTTGGAGGGCAGGTGTGGCCTCCTCTCATTGTTGCCCTCGATGTCAGGAGTCCCGGGCGACCTTGGGACACATGTTTTGGTCTTGTTCGCAGGTGCAGATCTTTTGGGGAAAGGTGATAACCTATTTGGGCCGTTGTGTGCAGCTACCCGTGCATATGCAAGCTGGGAATGTGGTGCTGGACATTTGGGCTGATGAGTGGGTGGCGGGGCTGGGACCTGTGTTGTTTCGATGGGTCCGCTTAGTGTTGCTGTTGGCGCGTCTGACGGTGTTACAAAAATGGTTGGATGCCTCTGGGCCCGTGTACGGTATATGGAGAGTGAAGCTTCATGAGATGTTGCTTATGGACCGCATCTATGCTGCTGGGCACTCGCGGCGTTGGCAGCGGTTTCTGGAGGGGTGGGGGCCTCACATGTCCTTTCTGCCTTCTCGAGTCCGGCGTAGAGTCCTGGGAGGTATCTAGGGTTTGACTCGGGCCTCTGCGGGGGTTTCTCGCTTTTGTTCACATCTACATTTACATATACTTGCTGACTGCAGGTGTTGGTAATGATACAGCCTTGGGGGGGGGTTGGGGGGGATAGTTGGGGGGGAGGGTTAGGGAGGATAGGAGGGAGAGGAGGAAGGGGGGGGGGTTAGGGCGGTTGGGAGGGAGGGGTAAGTATGTTGCTCGTTGGATGTATGCGACAGTGGGTGGTCGTGCTAGCCGATTCGGCTCAGGGTGGGCCTGGGAGAAGAGTATACCCCGGGCCCGTCTGGGCGGATTGGCATCCCTGGTAGGCAAGCATGGGTTGGATAGAGGGAGGCGGGGAGGTGGACGTGTTGAAGGAGGGCTGTATCATCCTGATATACCCACGGCGGCTGGGTAGTATGGGGGCCTCTGGGGGCCCGGGGATATCCCTTTTGGATTCTTATTGTTTGGACTCCCCTGGGCTTCCTGGATGCCTTGCATGGTGGGGTGGGGGGTGGTGCTGTCTTCTGACAGGGTTTGCAGTCTCTGAGGCCTGCTCCCCGCTCACCCTATTATAATTATTACTCTTATTGCTGTGACGTCTTGGCCTGCCAGTCAAGGATCCTGTGTGGGGTGAGCCGTGTAAGCTTTATCTATGAGGGGATTGTTTTATGTGTGCTATGTTCGCCATTGTATTTGCTAAGTTACACTGTTTGTTCTGTTCGTGCTGTTGATGCGTATAGTGCTGTAAATGTTTACTATTTGCAAATTAATAAAAAATGATTGAACATAAAGGTCTGAATCATATCTCCTCTGTCCCTCCTTTCCTCCAGAGTGTACATATTTAGGTCTTCAAGTCTCTTCTCATAAGTCTTCTAACGAAGGCTCCAAATCATTTTGGTCGCCTTACTCTGAACCGTTTCCAGTCTTTTTATATCCTTTGCAAGATATGGTCTCCAAAACTGAACACAATATTCCAAGTGAGGCCTCACCAGTGACTTATACAGTGGCATTAGTACCTCTTCCTTTCTGCAGGTAATTCCTCTCTGTATGCAACCCAGCATCCTTCTGGCTTTTGCCAGCACCTTGTCGCACTGTTTTGCCACCTTGAGATCCTCAAAAACAATCACTTCAACGTCTTTCTCCTGGTCCATGCACACCAATCTCTCACTCCTATCATTTACAAATCCCTTGAATTTTTGCTTTCCAAATGCACGACACCGCACTTCTTCACATTAAATCTTAATTGCCAAGCATGAGACCATTTTTCCAGCTTTTGTAGATCTTTCCTAATGTTATCCACTTCCTCAGGGAAGTCCACTCTGTTGCAAATTTTCATGTTATCTGCAAAGAGGCTGACTTTTCCATTCAGTCCTTCAGCAATATCACTCACAAATACATTGAACAGTACCGGTCCCAGGATCAAACCCTGGGGCACACCGCTAATCACCTTCCTTCATCCGAGTGAGTTCCGTTTACCATCACCTTCTGTCGTCTGTCAGTCAATCAATTTCTGATCCAGTACAACACCTAGGGACCCATCCCCAAGCTGTTGAGTTTATTGATAAGCCTCCTATGAGGAACAGAATCAAAGGTTTTGCTGAGATCCAGATAGATGGCATCCATTGCATGCCCTTGATCTAGTTCTCTGGTCACCCAGTCAAAGAATTTGATCAGATTTGTGTGGCAAGATTGTCCTTTGGTAAAACCATGTTGCCTCGGATCATGCAACCTGTTGGTTTCGAGAAAGTCCACTATTTGCTCTTTCAGGAGTGCCTCCAATACTTTTCCTGCCACTGAGGTAAGGCTTACTGGCCTGTAGTTTGTCATTTCTTCCCTGTTACCATTTTTATGAAGAGATACTATATCAGCCCTTCTCCAGTCCTGTGGAACTTCTCCTGTCTCCAAGGATCTATTAAAAACATCCTTTAAAGACCCTTCAAGAACCTCTCTGAGCTCTTTTAGAATCCTGGGATGTATCCCATCCGGTCCCATGGCCTTGTCCACTTTCAGTTTTGCAAGCTGCTCTAACACATCATCTTCTGTGAATGGTGTGGTATCTACTCCATTCCCATTTGTCTATTTGGGAATCACAGGTGGTCCTTCTCCAAGATTTTCTTTAGTAAAAACAGAGCAGAAGTATTTGTTATCTTTGCAATATCAATCAATTCATTATCAATTTCTTCGATTTGAATTGGAGGCCTGTAGACTACATCAGTATGGATGACAGTGCTGTCTCCTATGTCAGATGTTTGATTGATGGACAGATTCTTGTGAAGATATTTGATTGATAGACAGCTTACAATGGGAATTTGTACTGCATTTACAAAAATACATATATATTAAAATGGACCTGATTTGGGATGCTGCCCCATATTGATGGCTTGACAAAACTTTATTGAATACTTTTTGCGTTAAGGAATTTCTCATTATGTATGTTGGTTATATCGGACTCCTTGAATCCT
Source organism: Ichthyophis bannanicus (assembly GCA_033557465.1). NCBI lineage: Eukaryota > Metazoa > Chordata > Amphibia > Gymnophiona > Ichthyophiidae > Ichthyophis > Ichthyophis bannanicus. The sequence goes on from CM066031.1 coordinate 1,106,608,895, forward strand.
GTTTGTGTTAGCTAGATGTTTACTTAGCGCGGTGCAGTGTTGTAAGGAATGTTATTGCCCAACAGTTTGTACACAATTTCTTCCATTCCCATTTACAGCCAACAAAATTAAATATAAGTAAATATACTTTTGAACCATAAACAGTATTGTAAATCCCTTTCTGTGAAGCATCAAGTAGGTATATTTCAGGTTTTAGAACTAACATCTTTATTTTCTCTTTATGTAACAAAGCAATAAACACAATTTTTCTTTCAAGATAACCAGAATTTAACTGGTACAATCCACTTTTAAACTTTCTGAGTGTGTTAATAAAACACTGATATTTGAACTCAAGTGTCTGAGAGTTCAGGTACACCTTAAATACCAAAAACTGTTGGTAGAGCTCAGAACTTAATTTGTAGACAAAAAAGAAGTGGAACTGTGGGCAGGGCCAGGACTGGACGTGACCTGTAGGGGCGGGACCAGGACCAGGGCCAAAATTGTTTCAAAACTTTCACCCCTCCCCAGATTTCTGCACTTGGTCTCAGAACCCTACTCATACCCCTCTCCTAATCAGCTTGTCCCGACTGTCCTCCTAATGTCTGGTCAATTTCTTAGTCTCCACTATCCCCCCAGCCAACTTCAAGTCCCCACTTTTCTACCCTATCCAGTCCTTGAGTCCTCACTCACAATCCTACCCAAGCCCTAAGTCTCTACTTACACACTAATGCCTAGTCTGTTAGTCTTGTTCTGTTTTCTCACCCAATCTTAGATTCTCCACCTAAGCCCATGTCCCTACTCTCCCACATCCCCAGTCCCCATCCATCTACCTCCTTCTCCAATACTTATTAACCCTTCCTTTCCTCCTCCTTACCCCAGCATCTGATCTTATACCCCACCCTCTCAACCTTCCACTGGTTATGACTTTACTTCTTCCCTGACCTCCCCAATATATATCTTCTTCTCCCTACTAACTCTCCCAACATTTCCTTGTTTTCCCACCCTGTCCCCAGCATTTGTCAGCACTAACCCCCTTTCAGTATCAGGGCTCCCCAGCCCTAAAATTAGCCCCCTCCCAGCACCAGTTCCCTTCCAGTCCCAGTCCTCCTCCAGTATAAGCCCATTTCTATTCCCAGCCTATTTCCAGTCCCAGTTCTGCCCACCCTCCAGCCCCAGTATCAGTCTAGTTCCAGTACCAGCCCCCCCAAGCCATAGTATCAGTCCATGTCCAGTCCCAGTCCCCCCTCTCTACTACCCAATCCTTCCCTACCAGAAGAGACAAACTAGCTTTATAGCCAAACCTTTCTGAACAGACAGCAAAGCTCAGATTTCCAGCCTTTCTAATAGGAATTATTACCAGTTTAATGGCAGCTCTAATCATTAAATAAGATCACCTTTGCCATTATCGCCTTCTCTTTCTGTGAAGTCCTTCTTCTAATCTGGCAGACTTCACAGATATACAAACTACTCAGCGATAACTACTTGCCTGGAAGTCATGACAACCTGGTTAATGAAAAACATCCTAAACATCAACTCAGCAAGACTGAAGCTCTCCTTGTCACCCGCAATGCAAGTTTCTCCCCTCCAAATTCAATCCAGATGAACAACATCTCTATACCCATTGCACCCGAGGTAAAATATCTCAGAGTCACTCTGGATAGTCATTTAAGCCTGCACTCCCATATCCACAAAACAGCCAATTCAGCCTACCACAAAATGTGTATCCTCAGAAGACTCAAACCATTGCTCAACTATGACCACTTCCATACCGTTTTCAAGATGATTATCATATCATCCATGACTACTGTAACCCTATCTACCTCGGATTACCCAAATAAGCACTCCACCCTCTGCAAATGGTGCAGAATACCACAGCTTGCATCGTAACCGGCTTATCTAAACAGAACCACATCATCCCCCTCCAGAACAAACTCCACTGGCTCCCCATCATCTCCCGCATCAAGTATAAGGCCATTCTAAATATCTTACAAGACACCTCTGTTGACATTCTGAAAACCCTCATCACCACGGAATCAAGCAACAGACCCAGATGACGAACCACCAGTTACACCATCGCTACTCCTAAAGACTATATAAAAGCCAAGCAAGCAACATCTGGAAGAACTATCTCATTAGTCACTCCTTCCCTTTGGAATTATCTCCCCAATCATCTCAAAGCCATCACCGACAACAAGAACTTCAAGAAAAAGCTGAAAACAACCCTCTACTTCAAACACTTATGCGACATTACCTGATTCCCAACATTATCCCTATCCCCGTTGCTGCCTCCTCTTATCCCCCCTATTATGTTTATGTACATAGCCTTTCTATATAAGCTAAATTGTTTTTTTGTAAACGCTTGAGTTCATTGTAAACCACTTTGATTTTAGGATAAAGCGGTATAGAAATCCACCTAAATTAATTAATTAATTAATTGAAAAATAAAAAGAACCTTTCACAACAGTTTCACTCTGGTCAGCCACAAACACTTAAAAATGATTTTTTATTTTATTTTATTTTTAGAGCTTAATTAAATTTTACATCCAAGCATATTACATGAATGAAAAGAAAATGGTCTTAACAAATCAAGAAACATTATCATAAAGCAACACTATCCATTCGAATATTAGTCCACAAATGCAAAAGAGAAAAAAGAGGGGGAGGTACTAGGAAAATACAACACAAGGTAAAAATTTAGACTTGCCTTAGCCCTAAAATAACCTAACAGAAAAAATACATAACAAGTGGACACTTAAGCATCAGCCGGATGGGATAGCCCAGCAACTACAACCGAGGCCTCTTCCCTAGCTACTAAAAACTCCAGAAATTGCCTAGGCTCAAAGAACATATATATTTTTTCTTTATATGAAACACAATATTTAACAGGAAATTTTAATTGAAAAGTTGCCCCTAAGGCCAACACCCTAGGGTGAAGAACCAAAAAGTCCCTCCTTTTCAATGGTGTAGTGCGAGACACATCAGGAAAAATCCTCACCTGTGAACCTAAAAAAGCCTCACTGAAGTTTTTAAAATATAACCTTAGAATAAAGAAGTTAACAGACTCCAGAGCAAAGGTAACAAGGAGAGTAGTTTTTTCAACAATAACCTCCAGGGAGTTTTCCAAAAAATATATATATTTAACTAAGAGCCAGCCAAGAGACTATGATAGAGGAAAAAAGACCTCAGCCAACCCCTCTGCTAACAGTAGCAGAAAGGATGAGCCAGTCATATGGCAGGACCAGACAGAAACCCTGCCACAGTATTGTTCAAATAATGAACTGCGCTCAGAAAGACATCAGCGGTCAGAAAAAAATCTCTAAAAAGGGGAGCTGAGCCAAAATCAAAAACGACCCAGACAAGAAATAGTCACAATAAACCAGCTCCTAGTGGTAATAGCAGTACAAGCAACAGCCAGAAAAGAAAAAACTTAACCAAAGGGACAGCACAGTGTTGCAGGGCAGTTCAGTGTGGCGGAGTACTGGATCCACAGCAATCAAGACAACAGCCTGGAGCCCCGACACCAGGTGTTTCGTCGATACGCCTTCATCAGGGAGCTCTTCAAAATGACGTTGCTTTTCCTGAAACCACAAAAAAAAATGGAAAGTGCTCTCACATTAGAACATATGTTGGAAAAAGGAAAAGAAAACCAAGAGCTCAGTCAAAAACACCTAAAAGGAAAAAAACCGCCATCAAGCTCGCTGCACTCGCCGTTAGAACAAACGGCAGAGAAAGCAAAAAGATGCCAGACATACGCAGTAAAAAAAAGGGATGCCCGAATGATGTCAGGGCTTCCCGAGACATGCGGCAAGCACACGAGCCAAGAGATCAGGCAAACAAAAAGCAAAAAATAAAAGCAAAAACAAAAAAGCAGTTTTGTTTGCCTGATCTCTTACAGTTAATTTCAAAATTTGCCACAGGTTAGACAAGCTAGACAGGACAGAATGAAAAGTGAATTGGTAACCAGGAAGAAAAAAATCTTGATCTTTCCTTCAATAATGGAAGTAGAGTTTGTTTACTTATTTATTTAACGCTTTTATTTTGAGAACCATAGTGGCCTCCTTTTCCTTTTATATGTATTTACTTTACTAACAAAAAGGTTTGCTGCCCTTAAAATATCCTCTTTCAGTTTTTCTCAGTGCCTTTCTACCTCCCCCAGCTGTTCCCATCACACTAACAACTCCTTGAAATATTGTTCCATAATGGCAAAGTTAGTTTTCCTAAAGTCTAGGACCCTCACTTTTCTTCTTTTTTATTAGGATTTTCAAACTATACAATATCAATAAAGTATACAGAAACATAATAAATCATCAAATGCCAAAAGAAATAGAGAACAAAATACATTAGCCCACATCTCAGGGAAAATACTACCTGTAAATAATGATATTAAGAAAAACAAGACAAGAGATCACAAAACCTGAAGGAAAAGTGCCCCTGACAAAATCCAGCCCATCAATCAATAGCTCTCCCACCACCTGACATCTATAACCATCACTGAGAATTAAACATGAGAAAGGAAAAATCACTGTGTCTTTTCCTTATCAAGAATCCACTTTTCCAAATCTAAAGGTGACAGAAACACAAACTTGTCATACCCAAGAGATACTAAGCATTTACAGGGATAGTGCAAAAAAAAAATGTAGCTCCTAAGGCAAGAATTCTAGATTTGAGGGCTAGAAAAGACTTCCTACGTGTTTGTGTAAGGTGAGATACGTCAGGAAAAATAGACACCTTGTCACCACAATACAGATTAGCTTTTTTCCTGAAGTAGGCCTTAAGGATGGCAATTTTATCTTCTTCAGAAACCAAGGTCACTAATAATGTGGCTTTAGTAGAGATAATATCCTGAGTATCTTCCAAAAAGGCAGTCAAATCAAAATTATTTTTATCCTCAAGGACTGCTACTTCCCCCTCCTCTGCACTTTAATGAACAATTTTAGTAGAAATATAATAACATTTAGCAAATACAAAGGAATCGGCAGTTGAAAGGAGAAGAACATCCTTCAAGTATTTCCTAAACAGTATTAATGGAGACAGTAAACTACTACAAGAAAAATTAAGCACTCTCAGATTCTTGCTCCTAGTCATATTCTGTAAATTCTCAAGCTTTTGATGCATAATAAGACTATCCTTCATGTTAGTAGACTGAAGAGAAGCAAAAGATTTAACTTGAATATCCATATTCAAAATACATGAATTCAAAGTCCCAATCTATCCAAATTCTGAAATTTAAGAACCGCATCCCTAGTAAACAGACATAAAGAAGGAATAGTCTGAGCAAGAATCTGCTCAGTTTGATTAACCACCTGCCAAACATCCAAAAGTAAAACAGAGGAGACTTGGTCTTGGGCAAGCCACTTAACCCTCCATAGCCCATGTTCCCTGTAAAATAGTTATCTCCTAGTTATAATCTTAACATCTTCCTGGCCCCTTTGCCCCTGATAATACAACAATACTCTATCTCATCTTATCTGTATGCAGATGATATAGTTCTATTGTTCCATACATCACCCCTCTCCCCCGATATCACACAATTGAACCTCTGCCTTTCTCACATTGCTTCCTGGTTATCAGAAAACTTTCTTCATCTTAATCCAGCCAAATCTTCAGCAATGTGGATCTCACTTGGTGGTGCATGTCCTACTCTCGCACCTTCTATCGGTTCAACTAATATTCCTCTCACCTCCTCTGTTCGGTATCTGGGCGTAACTCTAGATTCCTTCTTAACATTTTCTGAACACATTTCCGACGTCTCCCGCCGTTCCTTTTCTGCTCTACGGCAGATTAGGGCCGTTCGGTCTGTTTTACCTTCTAGTGCTCTTACTACTCTTGTTATCGCCCTTGTAATTAATAGACTGGATTATTGTAATGTATACCTGGCCAATCTTCCTAAATACTGTCTTCAACGGTTACAACGCATTCAGAATACTGCCGCCCGTCTCATCACCTTCTCTAGCAGATATGACCACATCACCCCGGTTCTGCTTCAACTGCACTGGCTTCCTCTCCAACACCGTTTCCATTATAAGTTTCTGATTCTTCTTCACCGGGCCATTTACACCTGCACTCCTCGGTATTTGGCAGACTGTATCTCCCGCTATACTCCCCATCAGTTACTCCGTTCCACTCAAACAAACCGTTTGTCTCTTCCGTCACCCTCACAAGCCCGTCTGGAACAAACGCGACATTCGGCCTGGTTTTTCCTTGGCCCTTCACTATGGAATACACTCCCCACTTCATTACGTCTGGAACCTTCTTACCCTCAGTTTAAGTCTCTACTTAAAACTTACCTTTTCCAGAAAGCTTTTGACCTTCCCCCTGAAGAACCCCCCTAATTGATTTGTCTGTATGCTCATCCCAGGTATTGTCTATGTTTGTCAATTATGTATTTCTGTACCCTGGTTGGTTAACATCATCCTTATGATTTGTTATGATTTGTTATTCACTGTTAAAACAAGTTGTGTCCAACCTATTATGAGTTGTTGTTCAGTGTTTCTAATATGATTTGTTCACTTTTCTTTACCCCTCTTTCCTGTCCTAATTTTGGCGTTCTGTTTCTTGGATTGTGGTGCTAATCAATTTTATTGTACACCGCTTAATGCTTTGCCACAGCGGTATATCAAATTTTAATAAAGATAAAGATAATGCCCTGTTCAATGTAATTTCAGTTTGTTCAATGTAAACCGCACTGATGCAGAATAGCGCGGTATATAAGAGAAATGTAAATAAAATAAATAAAATAAATAAAACCTGTGAGTCATTAGAAGGGACAGAGGGCTCCTTCCAAGATACAACTTTGGGGAGCACACCGTCCGTCTGAAGACTCGAAAGACAGGACTGAGACACAGCAGACAATTCCAAAAAACCAGGTGGAAGAGGAGGAGTACGCTCCAGGGAGCTGAGACTCGCCCCCTCAACGGAGGGATCAAAAGAGACAGTACCTGGTGTCGTTGTAACAGGTGTAGATACCACATGCTTATCCATCGGACCACCCGCAGACATCACCACAAGGGTTTTTTTCTTTCTCTTACCACGGGGCATTGCAGCTCCACGATTCTACTCTTGCTCCTAATATGCTCCTAAGGGGCTCACAAGGGGCATACAAACCCCTTTGGATACGCCCCTTAGGAGACACCAAAAAAAAGCGCCAATGGCTAAGCGCTGTAATATACACAAGATTTATAGGGCCTTTGGATGACGTCGGCGTTAGCTGTCCCACACGGGCCGGCTGATCTCCAACACCAGTTGCTCTCACCCCTCCACGGCGTAATCAGGCTGCAGGCAACGCTCTCAAGGAGAAGCACCATGCACAGGTCTTTATAGGGCCTTTGGATAACGTCGGCATTAGCTGCCCCGCATGGGCCGGCTGCTCTCCAACACCAGCTGCTCTCACCCCTCCACAGCCTAATCAGGCTGTAGGCAACGCTCCCAGGACCCTCACTTTTGAATGGACTTTATCAGCCCTAGTCTTAACACTGAACCATACCATCTGGTGATCAGTTGACGCGAGATGATCTCCCACTATGACATAAGAAACACTTTCCCCATTGGTAAAGACTGGATCCAGTATGGCCCCTTCATGTGAGGGTTCTGTTACCAGTTGCTGGAATAATTCTCTCTTTAGAGAATCCAGGATTTCCTTATTTCTAGAAGACACCACAGCAGGGATGTGCCAATCAACATCCGGCATATTGAAATCAATCTTCTTCAATCTCTGTCCACTTCTTCTGCCTGTGAAGGAGATCTGTATATCACAACAATGCAAATGGATTCTGCAGTCCCTCTTTCTACTGTAACCCACAGTGCCTCCTCCTTCTCTTGTACTCCTGTAATTCTGTAGCTTTAATATGATTTTTTACATTTAGGGTTTCTTCTGCTCACTCTGTCTTACCAGGGTCTGCTCCTTTAAAGGAAAACTCATATGGGTCTGGACTTTAAGACACCGCAGTTGTTGGCTCTTCCTACTTCTTAAACAGCTTCGGTTTTCACGTTGCTCCCCAGGTTCCACCGCAGCAGGGAGAGAGCATGGACTCACTGGTTGTAGCAAGGGCATCTGACTTGCAATAACACCAGGCTGATGCCACAGAAGGAATGGCATCCCTCTTCCCATATTCTCTCCCAGGGATCCAGGATGGGATCTTCTGCATGGTCTTACAGCCTCAGTCCTCCTCTCAGTGAGGATTATGGATTCCTGTCTTCCCTAACTTCCTCCCTTTGGGATGCATGGTAGCTTCATTGAAAGTTGATACATTTTTCTTTAACTTTTCCAAAACCTTTGAGAGAGCATTTTATGGGGACACGCTCCCTTAGAGTTCCATAGAGGCTCCAGCAGCCACCATGTTAGAGGTTACCAAATTAATGCAATCCTAGAATACCTCCTGAGTGTAATCCAGAGTTTCTTGATAGATAGGGGCAGGCACTCCTAACCTCATGCCTTGTTGCGCAGGGGAAAATCTATCTTTCAAGGCCCTATCTGTGGTATCTTTTTTGACTATGCTCCTTGTGTGAGTTTTGGAAGTTGATGCTGTTATGGTATTATATATTTTGGGGGAGATAGTCAGCATGGCTGGCTAGCATTGCTAACGTGGTTAGCCACAGGTGCTCAACTTAAACTCCAAATATTCAATGCCCCCGGCATTGAATATCTGGGTTCACCAGATTGCTGTGAGGCTAACCAGGCAATGGCAATATGAGCCACTGCTCGGTTAGCTAGTTAGGCCAGGGTTACCTGCGCCTGACATCCGCCATATATCGCTAACCGGGCAGCGGCTCAATATCACTGCTGCCTGATTAGTGGCAGGTACCTCCACCATTGTGCCCCAGAATGCCCTGGGAACACCCCAGTGCTAACTGCTTAGCATTGGGGCATGTAGCAGTAGCACCCACAGATATTCAGTGGTACTAACCGTGTTATTGCCGCTGAATACCCCATAGAGCAGCATTTACATGGTTTATGGGTCTAAACCACGTAGATGCCTTTGAAAATGCCCCCCTTTCTTTCTAGGCCTTGAGAAATGTTTTGTAGGCATTGTTTATTACTTCACAATATGCCCAGTACTGATGAGTGTTTATATTGCTGTTACTGAGATGACACCAGAATAAGAAATTATTTTTGGTATGTTGAGTTCCATGGGGATATGTTCTAGTTCTTCTCTGAACCCCTTGTTGTGAGAAGGGTTTCTTTGTATGCAGAATACATGTTAGAAACAAAAAGCAAGAGCCACAATGCAGTTCATTACACCAAAATAAAACTGGTTCTCACTTTTTCTTTTTGTTCCTTGTGCCAGCATCTTTCATCTTCTTTGTTTTTTGTAGAATATATATTTACATTTTAGTTCAAATCTGTTTATTAAGGCAAACCACTTACTCCCGGCATGTGGGTACTCTTACACATAGCCAGGAGCAAACACAGAACTTTATCATACATTAAACATTTTTAACACTTTCATCCCCCCATACCCCTGCCCCTCTTTCCCCTCTTTGGTGCTGCTGAAAGCAATTTGTTTTTACATTAATAATAATCAATGAACAGCAAACCCAATACAAAGATACTCCAGCAACCCAATGCACCCCAACACCATCCACAACAATGCAAGTAACCACCTTCCAGCCCAAACTACCCCCTCACTTCTCCCTCCCTCCCTGCCCTCATTCTCAAATAACTATCCATCAAACTTCATAGAAAATGCTCTTCTGCACCCAGGCACCCCACATTTTCCCCATACAAACTCCTTCAACGAAAGAAAAAAAGAAGAAGAAAGAAAGAAGAAACTGCAATTACAAGGCCCTAAAGAATCTATAGCTCATAGCTATATACTCCCCCCACAAGGCCAAGAAGGCCACTCCTCTTTCCGGATGACCCTGAGAGGCCAACCTTTCCATCACCATGAAGGCAATGGAAGCATGAGGGTTTCTGCCACCCTAGGCAGACCCTCTGTGCTGTCACCCCCTCCAAAAGACTGCACCTCCGTCCGGCCTACCATGCCACTCCCACATTGTGCAGAAATGGTGGTGGCTGAACTGCCACTTCAGTGCTGCGTCGGGCCTTAAAGTGCTAGCGCACGTTTGGAGGGTGGGCAGGAGCAGCAGGCCGGAACTGCATGCACATGCATGAGCATTTTAAAGCCTGCCACAGCACTGAAGCAGCAGTTCAGCTGTTGCTTCCCAGGGGGGTTGGGTTAGCAATGCCGCCCACCAGGGCCTGACGCCCTAGGTGACCGCCTAGTGGACAGGCTGGCCCTGGATGAAGGGCATTCCTCCATTCCCAGTAGGTTGACAATGCCACCTCCCACCAATGTTGCAAGATTTGTTGCTTCCCCAAAAGACAGTTTCCTTACCATCAGCCGAGCATGAGAACCCTTAACCCCTAGAGTACGAATATCATCGAGCATCAGAAGTTCAGGCATCAAAACTACCATTTGGCCTACCAGCTCACACAAGTATCCCTGAATACAGCCCCAAAAATATTGTAAGTTGCAACACATCCAAAGCATTTGCCTCAAATGGGCATTTCCCCGATGACAGTGGAGACAAGCACTAGTAGTAAATGCCCATGCAGGAGAATAATAACTCCTCTGAAGGATCCTAAATTGCATCACCCAGAGGCACGCTTCACCAACACCAGAATCTGGACAACTATACTCTGCCAATGTGCCCCATTCAAAGTGCAGCCCAACTCCCTCACCCATTTTGTCTCCCCCACCTCATAATTTCGTGGTGGAATTAAATTTCACAATTTCCTATAGTTCAGTGAAATAGACATCTGCTCTCTATCTGCAAACTCAAAAGATTGTTCAGTCTGGGAGCTATGTGACCGCTATAACCATTGTCTCTCCAACGATGCCACATAATGTTTCAACTGCAAGTAAGCAAAAATCTCCTTATTATCAAGGCCATAGGACTCCTGTAGCTTCATGAAAGAACAGACTCTTCCATCGTCATCCACCACTTGATTTAGCAATCTGAAATTTCTACCCACCCAGATTCAAAACAGCTTTGAGTCCACACTAGGCGGCAGCTGATCATTACCCTGGATTGGCAAGAACCCTGTGATATAAGAAATGATTCCCCACAGCTTACACATATACTGCCAACCCACACGCAAGGGACTTACCAATACACTACCCCCAACCTGCTGTGGAAAAGCATTAGTATGTTCATATAATACGGATAGCAAACTACTGGGTTGTACCAGAGCTTCCTCAAAAGCCCTGGGAGTAAATACCAATGTGAACCCTAACCAATCTCTCAAGTGTCGCATTGTAAAAGCCATGTTATACAGTACCATATCCCTTCAATCATGCAAACACTATCCGTGGCCTCTTCCCGTTCCATAAAAACCTCGACAACTCTTGCTCGAGGAAAGCAACGTTTTTCTTTAGCAATCGTATAGGGAATGTCTGCAACATACAGAATCCTAGGGAAGAGAACCATACAATAGGCCGCCACCCTCCCAAGCAATGACAGCAGCAAAAGCCATCATTCTTGAAGCTTATGAATGAGCGCCTCCCAGAGCCGATGCACGTTGGAGACATAGAGCCTTTTATGGACAGCTGAAAGCCATATTTCCAAATATTTAAATTTGCCCTCCACCCAGCACAAGAGGAAGTCCTGCCCCCAACTCCCTTTCAACTTCCCCTGCATATCCAGAGCTTCAGACTTAGGGGCTTGTTTACAAAGCCGCGGTAGCGGTTTGCGGTCGTAATCGGAGCCGCGGCCCCATTGATTTCAATGGGGCCGCGGCTGCGATCGCGATCGCGAACCACTACCGCGGCTTTGTAAACAAGCCCCTTAGTCTTCTTCAATTTCAGCTCGCAATAACCCAAAAATCTGCAAACTCCTCAAGCAAATGATCCAACGAATTTTTAAGACTGGACAAGTGTTCCAAAAGGTCACCCGCAAAAGCCAACACCTTAAATATTTGATCCCCCAATGTAATCTCACGTATATCCTCCCTTTCCTTGAATAAGACACAATAATGGAGCCAAGGAAAGCAAGAATAAGAGGGGAAATAAAGGGCAGCCCTGTCGCATACCCCGCTGGAGCTCAAATCTCTGAGTCAACTCCCCATTCACCAATATGGCTTTCTTAGGGAACAAGTAAAGCAACTGAACCACTCATAAAAAACCTTCATCCAGGCCATATGCTCTCAGGGTAGTGAAAAGGTACCACCACCCAACTCTATCAAAGGCTTTCTCAGCATCGAAGCTCACCAGTAAAGATGAAACCCGATGGAGACCACGTGATGTGGTGAGCTCGAACGGACGTGTCCGCTTAGAGCTCCGGGCCCCCTGCCCCCTACACCGTGAAAATCCGCCGTGAACGACTGCCATCTGCTACCCCAGTGTGAGGGGTGACTCGACCATTCCCCGACGTTGCATTTCGCCTCGAAACTGCCATGGCTTCAGCGGTCAAACTGGGTCGCAGGGAAAAGGACCGTGGCGCCGGGGCATCCAAGATGGTGGACTCCCCCCCGAAACAGACCGGGTCTCCTCCACCACCGACCCTGACAGTGGAGGCGGTGACCGCTGCACTGTCGGGACAATTCGAAGCCCTGCACACGAAAATGGATGCGATTCACAACACCCTAGGGGGGTTGGGGTCCCGCATGCAGGAGGCCGAGACCCGCATCACACAGACTGAGGAAGACCTGGCAGCACTCCAGCGGGAGCTTCGAGCAGTGCAAAAGTTAGCCGAGGACCAGGCACTCAAATTGGATGACTTAGAAAATCGGTCCAGAAGGAACAATTTAAGATTTCTGGGAGTCGCTGACTCAATACCCGATAAAGATCTCCCGGGGTTTGTGGAGGCTTTGGCGACATCTTTACGAACTGAAGCTGGAACACATGGCCCTATTACAGTGGAGCGTGCTCACCGGATCGGGCCTAAGCAGTCGGCGAAAGACCGCCATCCCCGAGTAGTCCTGGCAAAATTCCTCAGCTTCCCGCAGAAGGAGGAGCTGCTCAGAACAGTGCGGCAGAAGGGAGCGGTGGAATGGCAGAGTATGCGCATCCGAGTCACACAGGATTACTCGGCTGCGTTGAGTCATCGCCGGAAAGCCTACGCCTCCCTCTGCCAAAAACTAATAGCGGCTAACATTCGCTTCCAGGTACAGTATCCAGCGCGCCTGGTGCTTTGGAATGAGGGGACCCGCCGGAGCTTTGAAGCAGCGGGCGAGGCTGCTGCATATGTGGACCGGCTCACACTACCTGCGGCGGACCGGAATGATTCGCCCAACGAGTGAGGAACTGCCCCCCCTGAGGTGAAGTTTGGAGTAGGCCGTTAACTGCCTGCGTTTTCGTATGGGCTGTCTGTAAGTTGATTCAATATTGCCCTGACTGAACCCGGGACCCTACGGTTTGTTCCATGGGCTTGCGGGACCTTTCAGCACTCATTCTACCCACGCTGTTGAGGCTCACGTGAGGCCTAGGGGAGAGGGCCCTTGGCTAGCGGAGAGTGGGAGTGCAGGCCCCAATATTTGTTCTGACGAGTCAGTGAGGACGGGAGCCAGCGGACTACCTCGAGATCTTTTTCCTCCCCTCGGAAGGCAGACTTGAAGCTGGGAGCGCAAGATTGTGTCTTAATGTAGCAGATGTCAGGCAACTGTGTTACTATGTAAAGTTAACAAAACACAAAAAAAGTTACAATGTTTGCACATTCCCCTGAGGCTAAAGTTAATGCAACATAATAGCTGCTTTGTGTTGGACAGGCAGGAGGCTTGGTTAGACCCTCGGTGTCCATTTAAACAGCCATATTCTGGTTGGAAATTTTTCTGTTAAGGGGGGGGGGGGTTCTCGAGGGAATTCATCCATATGGGATAACGGGGAACAGTGAATGCACCGAGTCCTGTAGTGGACACCCACATCTCTCTGGGATTATTATATTTCCGGGACGATGGGGGCCTCCAGGACCCGCGCAGTCTAAGCCTCGGTCTCACGTGTCTGAGGAGAGCCCGATGGGTCCTGAGATGCTTAAGTGGCCTCCCTACTTAGACCCCCCATGCGAGCTGCCATTGGTCAGAAACTTATTATGGGTCGTGTGGGGGGGGGGAGCATTCCATACTGGGCTATGTTGGGGTAGCCGCTGCAACGCCTAGGCTGCGCCCCTTAGGGGCTAGGCGGGGGAGGGTCATCTTTTGCAGTGTAACCATAATCTTCTCTGCTGTTCAGTTGCTGCATGTGGAGTGCTGCCCGCCCAACGTATGTTCTCAGAGTTGATGTGGTGATTGTAGCAATTGGATTCGGGGGGGAGTTTTTACTCTGTTCCCCCCCTCCTTTCCCGGCTTTTCCTTTTGAGTGGTGGTAACCTGTGGTATTGCTGGGGTAATCGGGGGGAGTGTAATGTAGTTGGGGCAGGGCGGTAATGACGGGGTGGGTTAAAGGGTGCCTAACATGGGGGTAGACGGTGTGGTTGCTGTATAGGGGAGGAGGGGGTCCTGTTCACATTCTAAGATCTCTTATGGGTAGGGAGAGGAGTTTATTTGGTTGGGGGAAAGGGAAGAAGGGGCGAGGGCAGGAGGGGGGGGGAGTAGGGAGAAGGAATTGGGTAAGATAGGGGAAGGGCAGCAGGGGGTATGGCGTGCATGGTCAACCAGGAGCATCTTTCTATTCAGGGGGGGACCTCAGGCTGGGGAGGTCCGCCTTTATTATATTAGATGGTTAATGTTATACTTGCTGCGAGTTTACTATCCAGCCTGAGGATCATCTCCTGGAATGTTTGCGGGATAGGCAATCCTATTAAAAGATCAAAAGTATTACAAGTGCTGGCGTGATTGAAATGCGATGTCGCATTGTTGCAAGAGACCCACCAGACAGCCGATGAGCATGCAAAATTACTAAGGGCGTGGGTGGGGCAAAGCAGAGGAGCCCCGGCCAAAGGCAGAAAGGGTGGAGTGGTCACACTCATCAACAAAACGACACGATTTGACCTAATTAAAGAAATTGTGGACCCTGAAGGCCGCTACCTTTTACTATATGGTCACTTAAATGGTAAACCAGTTGTTCTAGGGAACCTTTATGGCCCTAATGTTTTGGATCGTGCATTTTATGCCCGCTTGGCGTCCCAGGCGGAGCAGCTACCGGATGTCCCTCTGATACTGGCAGGGGACCTGAATGGTGTCTTAGATGTAGACATGGACACTGCCACAACGGGAGGTGAGAGGGGGCGAGCCCCTACTACGACGATGCTTCGGGAGTTTTGTCGACGTTTAGGTGTCGTAGATCCGTGGCGTCTGTTGCACCCCCTGGAGAGGGATTTTACCCATCAATCGAGGGCTCACGGGACCCATTCCCGCATAGATTATATATTGGTTTCGGAAGGGATTTTCTCACAGGTGGATGAAGCGCAGATTGGTCCCACTGAGGTGTCAGATCATGCCCCGATTTGGGTGGACTTAGCGTGGGGGGTAGTGGCTGATACGACGCGCATTTGGCGGTTCCCCACTGGTCTGGATCGCGATTTGGAATTTCAAGCCCATCTGCGGAGCTGCTGGGATGATTTTATGCTCCATCACGAAGTGCATGCTGCTGACCCGGAATTGTTGTGGGAGACCGCCAAGGTGGTGCTGAGGGGCAACATTATAGAATATGTGGTGCGAAAGCGTCGACGATTGGTGCGGCAAATAGTGTCTTTGGAAAAACAGGTGGTCAGGGCGCGCCGTCGTTGTGCCGGGGACCCCTCGGTGGGCAACCGCAAACGCTTTTGGGAACTGCAAACATCGCTGAACGAACTCATACATCAGCGGACGAAAAAGTCCCATTTTTACTATCGATACTGTTTGTACCAATTTGGGGACAAACCAGGCCGTCTCTTAGCTCGCTGCCTTCGCGGCAGCCGGGGTGTCCGATCGGTAGCCGCTTTACGGGATGAGACAGGTCACTTGCATAAGGATAACCGGGCAATTGTGGGGCAATTCCGTTCCTTTTTTCAAAAGCTCTACGCACGCCGGGAGGGGACTATCTCTGAGATGCAGGGTTATTTGCGACAATTGACCTTACCAAAGTTGTCCACCACACAGCGGGCAGCTTTGGACGCCCCGATCACTATGGAGGAAGTTCGTGCTGTCATTCAGAGAGCACAGTGTTATAAGGCGCCCGGGCCTGATGGATTTGGGGCTGAGTTCTACAAAGTGCTTGAGGACGTGGTCTCTCCGGTTCTCGTAGACTTGTACGGTCGCAGGGCGCAAGTTGGGCATTTCACCTGGGGATCTAACCATGCCTATGTTACTCTAATACCCAAACCCGGGAAGGATCCTACTCGGGCGGCTTCATACCGCCCTATCTCACTGTTGAATTTCGACATGAAAATATTGGCGAAAGTACTGGCGGATAGGTTGGCTTTGGTGCTAGATGGGCTGATTCATGAGTCGCAAGTGGGCTTTGTGAGAGGGCGCCACGCTGTCCGTAATTTACGCAAGATCTTGGCATCTATAGAATGGGTCAGGGAATGGGAGTTGCCATCTCTACTGGTCAGCTTCGACGCAGAGAAAGCCTTTGATCAGGTGCATTGGGACTATCTGAGAGATTTGTTGCCGTACTATGGAATGGGAGACACGTTTTGCAGGTTTGTGACGCTGTTATATGCCGACCCGACCGCGGGCATCCTTTGCAATGGTTTGCTTTCCGATCCTTTCCACATAGAGCGGGGCACACGTCAGGGCTGCCCGCTGTCACCTTTACTTTTTGTTCTATCATTAGATCCCTTGATACGGACCGTGGAAGAATCCACGTTCATCTCGGGGGTCCAGATTGGAGCAGTGGGTTTTAAAATGGCCGCCTTTGCGGATGATATATTGGTTCACCTCACATCTCCCCAGCGTTCATTACCACATTTGTTAGAAGCCTTTTCAAGCTATGGGAGATTTGCCGGATTATGTATTAATACAGAGAAATCTGAGGCCTTAGACGTGGGGGGGGGGGGGCGCTGCGGGCTCAGTGGTCGGGCGCCTTTCCCCTCTGATGGGCCGACGAGGCCTTTGTCTATCTAGGTATAGTGTTGACGAGGCGGCCTGCGGCGTTGTATAAAACGAACTTTGACCGGGTGTTTCTCAAACTTCAGACGCAGTTGCAGGCCTGGATGCCGCTGCCTTTGTCACTGTTGGGTCGGGTGGCGGCCTTACAGATGGTTATCCTTCCACGCGTACTTTACTGGATTCAGACCCTCCCAGTGTGGTTGTTGCGATGCGATGCGATGCGATGCGGATAGAACGTGAAATTCGACGCTTTTTATGGAAAGGGGCCCGAGCGCGCATACCGTTATCCCGGCTGTGGGGGGGTTGGAGAACCGGAGGGGTGGGAGTTCCAGACTTTTGGAAATATGCGCTGGCCTGTCAAGCACGCCATCTAAGCAATTGGTTGGGGGACACAGCGGTGTATACCCCCAGGGAGTTGGAGCGAGCCTTTCTGGCGCCACATGCCCTGGAGGCGGCCTTGCAATTACCGGGGGTGCAGCTGCCGATTCGGCTGACTAATAGTGTTTTACTGCAGGCGATGCGGCGCACGTGGCAGCAGCTTAATAAACTCTGGAACAGCAACCCCACGGTATCTTCGTGGTTACCAATACAAGGCAATGTTCAGTTTTCCCCTGGCTCCAATTCGTCCGCTTTTCGGCAATGGGAAAGAGCCGGGATCACTCGCTTAGGAAATGTAGTTGATGAGACAGGGAAATGTAAGACATTGGTGGAGCTTGCTGCGGAATATGGTTTGAGTCGGCCTGCTACCGGTTTTGCTTACGCCCAACTATCCCACTATGTGGGCTCTCTGCCCCAGTCGGAGCTCCGGGTGGAGCACTCGACCCAGATCTTGGAGTTTTTGAGTTTGGGAGCGGAGGGCCCTCCAACCATTGCCAATCTGAAAAAGCGACTGGATTGCCTGGAACGCCCCCACGGATTTTTCAGCTGTGGAGCAGGCGTGGGCACGGGACCTGGGCCGAGTGGTTAACCCGGGCTCTGTATTGACCGCCCTATCACAGATTCGACGGTTAGTGGAGGGGTCCAGGTGGCGGGAGGTGCAATATAAGTCCATCCTTCGTGCACACTTTTCCCCACGAAGGGCGCTGCGGAGCCATCTTGCCGAATCTGGCGGCTGCCCTAAATGTTCGTGTTCCTTAGCTGACCTAGGTCATATGTGGTGGACCTGCCCCATGATACAATCCTACTGGCAGCGTATCGGAACTTACCTCGGCGGGCTTTTACGACAGCGGGTTAATTGGACGGGGTTATTCGTGGTGCTGGATTGCTTGGGACCACTCCACCCTAAGGGGCGATGGGAGCGTTTTCTAGTACGTAAGGCTTGTCTGGTGGGGAAAGGCCCTATTCTTCGTAGATGGAGAGAGACATCGGCCCCTACATTTTGTGAATGGCGCAATTGCTTCCATCAACTCATGCTTTTTGAGCGACGCCGAGCACTAGGGTCCCCCAAGCGCTGGGCCTCCTTTTTATTGGTCTGGATGCCCTATGTTCAGAACTTGGGCCCTATCGCCCACAGCGAGGTGCTAAAGGTTGGATAGAGATGCTCCTGGTTTAGTAGTTAGTGATTAGACAAGGCTTGGGGAGGGGGGAGGGGGGGAGGGGGGGATTAATAGAGATAGTCCTCACCGTATTGTTTTGTCTTGAGTGAGGTTCCTGGCCTCCGGCGGTGGATCAGACACAACCACGCCTGGAGGGGTCATGTCATAGATAAAAGAAAAAGGAAAAAAAGTTTTTTTTATTATTGTTATATCTTTCTCTTCTTTTGCTGTTGTTTTATGAACCTGTTGGTTGTTTTATATTGTATGTTTTCTTCAATAAACAGATTATAAAAAATAAAAAAAAAAGATGAAACCCGATACCCATAGACCCATTCCAACGTAGCCAAATGTCCCCTGTCTATGTTCAAGGCCCTGTATAGAGCCCTGCCCTCACTCCAACTCAGTACCGCCCCCTCGCGCCCCTGTCTAAGCCTCCCCGTACGGCAGGGGAGTGAATACCAGGGATGGACGTCAAATCCAGACATCCATCCATGCTATTCATTCCACTGAATGACCCCTATAGTGAAATTGGGGATAAGATACACATAAGTAGTGGACAAGAAAGTGAGGAGCATCAGGATCCAAAAGCAGCTTCAAAGATGTACGTTTTTAGACTTGATTTGAATAGGGCTAGAAAAGGGGCCTAATGCACAGACTCAGGTAGCTTGTTCCAGGCATATGGACACATGGCCTCACCCTCCCACAAATCAATCCAAACTCACGCATGGTCTGAAATCTCATATGGGCCAATAGCTGCCCTCTCAATGTGGGAGAATAAAAAGATAGACACCAAAAGATAATCAAGTTGAGAACTGTATCATGTGCCTGAGAGAGATGGGTAAAATCATGTATCTACCAAATGGTACCATCCATTAACCTACAGCGACATCACTCCCCTGATTCCTATTCCCCACTCCCCTCGGGAAAATATTGAGTTCAGGGTCAACCACTTCATTAAGGTTCTCCCCCCCCCACCCCAAATATTTTTTGCCCCTCCAAGAACTGTTCAATTTCCATGGCCAAACGGACAAAGAAACACGGATCTGAATCATTAGGCCATAAATATTACAGAAAACCACATACTGCTCCTGAAGGTCACCCCCAATTATAATATACAGCCCCTGAGGATTCACCCTCTCCTTGTGACACTTAAAACTAGTAAATTTCCCCACTAATATCTCTATGCCCCTCTTCTTCCCCATCTTCCCCACTAATATTTCTATGCCCCTATTCTTGCCCGACCCAGCTCATTCATAAATTTAAGTGCCCTGCAGTTGTCTGATGGGTTTCCTGAAGCAACACTATATCCCGTTTATGGTGCACTAATGCTTTAAAGACCTTCTGGCACATAATAAAGGACCCTAACCCACAAACATTCCATATAATCACACTTACATTGACTCCTATAGTAAAAGCTGTAAACAATGGCACCCCCTCACACCTTCTTGGAGAGGGTCCCCCCAGCCTAGAGCCCATCCTCCCTTGAAACACTTCCACGTCCACTCACTCGACCCAATAGCCACACAATCAACTACACTCCCCTGTACCCCCCAACCCACTGGAAAATAACCCCATTCTTCCTCCCAACCCTCTCGCAACCAAACCCTTTGCTCACATACACACTACCCCGGCTCCATCCCTCCACATCACCAGATCACTTAGTATGCACCTGGGCCCTCCCCATCATCCCCCCAGTAAATCAGGATGCTAGACCCAACCCCTCCTATTATCCCACAAATAAGCAATCACTCCCCACACACACTCCTCAAGCACAACTATCACCCCAGCCAGATACTCCCGCTCCCTAATAAACAGCTGTGCCAGGCATTTAGACAAAACCAAATGTAAGAAGTCCTGCACAGTAGAGAGCAGGGCTATATCATATCCACTCCCTGAGTGGAGGCTCCATGCCGCCGTGCCACTTGCTCAATAGAAAACAAAACAAGTAGGCCCCCAGGCCATCTGCAGAAAAAACATAGCAGCACTGTCATAGCTCCTTCACAGGTTCCATGGGGTTGACCCCAATCAAAGCGCCAGCTACCTGCTTGATTCCCAGGTCCCCAAAAGGTGTAACTCTGCAGTTCCAGGAAGAGCAGGGTCCTTAAAGTTTCATGAGCAGCCAACTCCTCATGGCTACAAAGGCAATCAGATCTCCTTCTATTGTTAGAGCTACCAAAACCAATTCAGGCTGCCAGAAGAACACTCAAAAAGTCAAACCTTATGCCAAAAACATCCTCAGCACAGCCATCCCTCACATACATTGTCGGTGGAAACACTAGTAAAGCGTGACTCCCTCCATGCCCAGATCAGTGGAAGATTCAGGCTGGAGAAGCGCACTCACACACTGAGCCACATCCAACACATCAGTAAATGTCTTGACCATCCCATTGTGTGAGATTCTCAGTCTTGCTGGGTATTGCAAGGTAAACTATACTTTAACAGTGTACAGGCAATGACACACAGGAAAAAATGCCTTACGCTTCTGGACCAATTGTGTGAAGTAATCCTGGAAGACCAAGATATGATGATCCTGGTACAAAGCCTGTTCTGCTTGCTTTGCCGCACGCAGGATCTTGTCTTTCTGCACATAATTTAAGAAGCATGCTATGACCACTTGAGGCTGGACTTCGCCTTCTCGCAATACTCCCAGGCAATGAGCCCACTCTATAAGCAGAAGGCCACAGTCAGCTCCTAGCCAAATACCAATGGCAATTAGGTCTCCAAAAAACCCCAGACTTCCATTTCTTTAATTGATCCGGGACCCCAATGAAGCAGAGATTATTGCATATTTTGTGGTTTTCTATGTCATTAAGTTATCAGCTTGTTGGGCCACCAAGACCTGCAGCTCCTTCTTTGCCCGAGTGGAGTCTAAGGTCTCGTCTTCAAGGCATTCAATAAGCACCTCCAGCATACATTTATGGGCCTCATCTAAAGCTTTCAAAATGGCATCAAGCTTTGAGAAAATAAAATCAAATTTGCCGGTTAAGGCCCACACCACTGAGTTGGTCACCTCATCAACAAGGGCCACTTTGGTAGGCAATGTTGCCAAAAGTCTCGGTCCTGTCCACCATCTTATCCGCCAGACAAGATTTCTCATGCTCCTACACAGATTTTGTCACCATCCTTGCCACCAGCACAGCACCAAACATGTCAAAATGGTCCAAAACACTTTAGGAACCATGAAGGAACAGACTCAAGCAATCAGAAAAGATGCAAAAAGGGAAACAATAGGAAGGACCCCAAAGAGCAGCTCAACCACATCTGCCTGCCCTCACCACCTCATGTGATTCCCACCTCCATTTTTTTACATTTTAAATCATACCAGTCTAGTGTGCCGTGGTAAGAGTTGAGTTGGAATGTTTAATATTAGATTCCCAGGCTACATAATTAAACTACTACAATTTATGCTGCATATAAACACAATTGTGAAGGTTTTTCTTTAGTTATATAGCCCAGGAGTATGTTGTGTTCCCTTTTTTGAAGGTAAACATCTGACCGATGCTCTGAGTGAAGGTACCCCTGCTCTCTGACTCGAACTCTGAGGAGGCCCCCTCCAAATTGGGTGACAGGTTGGGGGGGGGCGCAAGCTCATCTTTTGCCTCAGGTAGCAGATTGCCTCGAGCCTTCCCTAGGGTGTACAATTGTTCAATAGCTGCCAATGAATAATAGTGCGCCTATTGATAAAAAAAATATGAGCTATTAATGAAATTGATCTAAAATGAAAATTAAAACAAAACGCAATAAAACCATGAATGACATGAGAAACTAAAGAAAACAAAATGTTATGCCTGCAAACCTCCATCTAGCAGTACTGTCCTGATAAATATTAGAAATGTTGGAAGGGATGAGGGGGAAGGCAAGCCCTGATCTGAAATTGCATAAAAACTAATTGATAAAATGAAATTAAATACATTCTAATTGTACTGATAGCAGGCAGAGAGAAATTCACCTTTATGTATGCCCCTGATACAGGAGCGGGATGGAGGGGAGGTGGGGGGGGGGGGAATGATGTCCAAAGATGGTGGATGGGGTGTTCCTCGGAGCATGCATCATGCTGAAATAGTCACCTCCTCTTCTGTCCCAGTGGCAGTCTCTCATGAGTGCTACTCAGGCCAAGTGGCAACTTCCTTGCAGAGCTGTCCACTTAACAGCACAAGAAGAGGCCGGCAATGATTCCTAATTTACAGTGAAGATACAGGTCTGATGAGTGATACTCATGAGAAAGTGCCAATGAGGTGGGGAAGGAAGTGCCTAGGGGAGATTCTGTCCTGATGCTAAGTTAGAGGTTATAAATTCAGGCACCGTCAAGTGGAATTTCTCCATAAGTCTGCATGTAAATGTCTCTTTTAAGTATTGACTTGTCTTCCTTACAATGTTTATGATATTCATAAATTATCGAGAGAAATCCATTGACCCTGATACTTAGAAAACCTCTTCATAATGGCTTTCAGAGAAGTCTGTAAATTGCCTGTGAATTTTGGACAATAACAACATGAGAAATGCCATACTGGGTCAGACCAGCTCAATCAAGCCCAATATCCTGTCACGACAATGACTTTAAAAAGCCTATCATTTGCAAAAGACTTTTCAAAAACCATCACTCAGCAGTGGCTTCTGGAGAAGTCTGTGAAAAAGTGCATGTCAGAGTAATTAAGGCAGAGAGTCTTTTGTTTCTACCAGATCTCAGCAAAAGACATGCCCATCTCATTTGAATGACAACAGAACAGGAAATATTTGCATCCTCTCTTCCTGATGTAGCTGAGCTGTGAATCCTGAGCACAGAGCTGCTTCCTAGTTACAAGCCTAAGAGTACCAAATGCATAAGACAGGGGCATCATTTCCCCCACCACTGCCCCCTCAGCGAATATTTCAGGTTAGAGGGAGAGGAGGGGACCACTCTGCCCAGCTGATAATAATAGGTTGCCTATTGCTAATGACAACTCGTGTGTTTAAAGCCTCGCCTCGGGGATGGAAAAAATCCTTCTCCTGAAATGAATTTCTCACCGCATTAGTCTATGGTTTATTTTCTGGAGCGCCCTCTCTGCTCTTTGATTCTCTACTTTGTACACCTGAGAGGATCGGGGACATCATTTGATTTCTTGACAAGGAATTAAAGAAAAATTTTCCAATTTCGGTTGTACTGCGGTCTAAGCAAGGCAGTCTGGAAATATACATTAACATAGCATAATAGATTTCAGGGATCTGCTGATTTTGTTAGCAGAGTTTCATGATAAGGTGAGGCCAGAGCCGGCTTTCTGAAGGATTTTCTGTGGAACATGCCCCCCCCCCCCTCTCTCCCTCCCTACCAGTGTGAGGGAAAGGATCTGTACCATCCAGGCAAAGAATGGGTGGGGGTTTCTTCTTAGCTCCCTGTGGGGAGTCTGAACCTGCAAACTCTGCAACTACTTGTGTCCTTTGATACAAACGAGATAAGAAGGTACAGAATGAGGCTCTGGGAAACATTAACCTAACAGAACCCGGAAAAGACATGTCACCTTGCCCTGCATGCAGCACAGGATTGTGCCCACAGTGGTTCTATCAAATGCAGTTTCCCTCTTCGCCGCCCTCGAGTCCCCACTCTCTGGCTGCCCTGGCAGCCCTTGAATCTCCAGTCTCTGCATGTCCTTCCCCCACGTACACTGTTCTCCTGGGTTGTACTGCTCCCCATCCTCACTCTGTCTCTTCATGACCTGTCCACAGTCTCGACTCTGCCTTCCAAGCCTCTCCCTTTCCCTCCCCCACCTGGCAGGAGCACAGGGCTGCCAGTGCATGTGTCTTGCCCCTTCTTTCTGTTGCCATTTCTTTCCTTATCCCCAAAATGGTATCAGCCTCGAGGCAGCTGGCACCATTGTGTTACACAGCAACGGGAGGGTAGAAGTGACTCCTACCCCAGGAAAAACTATAGACGGGGTAAGAGTGGGCCGAGGAATGGGGACAATCTTGAAATCGTTCTTCTCTTTGCATGCATTCAACCCTAAGATGTTTGCACACATTGTCATGCTGTTTGGGAAAATTTCATCTGTGCTGTTCTCAGTTTATACAGTATTGTTTTAGAGAGAGAGAGAGAGAAAAGATGAGAGAGCAAGTTGTGCAAAATATGTGGTTTTTTTGTGTGGGAGGAGGTCTGGCTGCTTAGATTTAGGATTCAATGTACCCTATGTGTAGTGTACACTAAATTAGGATAAAATGAAACAAAACCTCCCCTACTAACAAAATGAAAAAGAAACAAAATAAACACTCTTTCCCTGCATACCCCTAGACCTTAATACTCTTGAGAGCCCTCAAGGTGCCTTTGCTCCTCTTCTGCCTTCTGGTATTCAGGAAGCCGGGTGCCCTGTTTTAACCACCAGATAAGGGACAAGATCCTCACAGGGTGTGCGTCAGTCCAAAAGACAAAGAAAAGGAAGACATATATTAGTGGACTGAGTCCAGTAAGTGAAATATGAATTATTCTCGATCAGTGGTCGGGACACATTGGTGTGCCACCAAGAGCTGGGAAGTGTGTCACCCAGAATTTGGCATAGGAAACAAGCTCATGTTTTCCCGAACAACCAAGTGTGCCTGCAGGCTGGGGAGAGTGCAAAGCAAGGAGCCAAGTACTTGAAATCTCTATAACCGTTCCTAATTCTGCTCCCCCCGCTCAGATCACTGTTGCTACCAACCCGAGCTGCAAATGTTGCAGGTCTGCTCCCCTCCCCCACAGCACCCTGACTCTAACTGCGCTCTCACTGCGAACGCTGCTATCACCAGCCCAGGCCCCAGGCAGGAAATACTGCATTCTGTTTCCTCCCTGAGGCTACGATCACTGCCATTGCTAGCCACAGAGGAGGAGATGGCCTGAGGAAAACTTCCCTTCACCACACCCTTTCTCTTTCTGCCAACTCGGATCATTTATTTTCAGTTTTTAGTGATTGGAAATATATCAGTTTTGGGAATATGCATTTCTTACATCTTTGTACTTTGCTCGGTGCAAGAGGAAATACATTTTTACATGTATTTCTGCTGTGTTGTACCGCCCACAGAGATTCTGGAGCCCGATATTCATCTGCGATGGCTATACACCTCTAAAGCACATAGCCATCACCACTGAGCCTTGACCACGAATATTCAATGGCAGGGCCATATCTGGCCACTGGCATTGAATATGTGGGTCTGCCACATGGCACCCCATGGCATGGAAGCTAACTGGACAGTGCAGATATCGAGCCACTGTCCAGTTAGCGCCTATGGGTAAAGATAGGCCAACCTCTCCCACAGGTTGCTAACCAGGCAGAGGTTCAATAGTGGAGTGGAGGAGTGGCCTAGTGGTTGGGGCAAGGTACGTCAGGCCGGAAGGTCGGAGGTTCAAATCCCACTAGAGGACAGCAACCTTGGGCCGGAAGGACTGGGGCTTCTAGTCCCACAGGTGCTCCTTGTGGTCTTGGGCAAGCCACTTAACCCTCCATAGCCCATGTTCCCTGTAAAATAGTTATCTCCATGTTATAATGCCTTGTTCAATGTAATTTCAGTTTGTTCAATGTAAACCGCACTGATGCAGAATAGCACGGTATATAAGAGAATGTAAATAAATAAACAATATCAGCACTGCCCGATTAGCAACTGATGCTGCCTCTGCTCCGCCCTGGAACACCCACGATCCGCTACACAGTTAGCATCAGAACGTGTAGCAGCATTACTCGGGGATATTCAGCAGTGCTAACCATGTTAGTGCTGCTGAATATCCCTCTAAGCGGCTTTCACATGTTTACAGGTCTATAAATCGTGTTAATACCTTTGAATATTGGGCCCATGGTCTCTTGGGATTTCCATTTCTAAACTTTGGTGCTTTATTCTATAATTGGTGAAGGCTGACCTGTGTTCTGTGTGTCTGATCAAGGTGAGGGGATCTGCAGGCATGCAATTTCTGTGTGGGGATCTATAGCAGTGGGAATTATTTATTTATCTTATTTAAAGTTTGTATATACTGCTCTCCCATTCATAAGGTTGCCCAAAACAGTTTACAATAACAAAATTACAGCATATAAAATACAAAATCATCAGCAAGAAATACTCCTCTTCAAAACCCCCCAGATACAGACAGGCAGCAACTAGGTAAATCCCAGCCATCCCTCTACCCATGGTTATAATTCACTATCGACCTGTTACTTAGGGGCATGTTTACGAAACTGCTCAAACAGCATGGGGTTTATCACACATTAAGCGCACTGTGCTGATAGCAGGGCGCAGCATGGTAAAAATCATGCACTAACCGTTTGGCAATGCTGGGTGGGGACTGGGCAGGTTCAGGCTGGAATGTGAGTACTGATGGCACATTCCGGTTAGCATATATGGCATTGGCATGTAAAAGCATGAATGTTGCAACTAGCCTAGGTGCTGGTTAATGTGGTAAGGCATAGCCCCAATGCAATAACTGCAGAAGGACATCCAGGCATGCCTCCAGCAGTTAGTGTAGTCCTTGGTGCTAATTTTTGGAGGCTAACTTGAGAAGATCAAGAAAAGGTGGAAAGAATATACAGAGTCATTAAACCATAAAGATAAAGTGGACCAACAGCTGTTTCAACCTGTACCTTATGATCTGGAACCATTGCTGATGAAAGAAGTCAAAGCAACAGTGAAAGCCTTATCAAAGAACAAAGCACCAGGCATTGATGGCATTCCCCTTAAAGTATTACACCACTCTGATGCAGCTGTTACCATACTTACAAGGCTCTGCCAGGAAATTTGAAAGGCAAATTCATGGTTAACTGACTGGAAAAGATCCATGTTTGTACCAATACTGAAGAAAGGTGACCTGACGGACTGTGGAAATTATCGAACAATTGCTTTGATTCCACATGTCAGCAAGATTCTACTCAGGATAATTCAACAGAGACTACAACCATACCTGGAACGAGAACTGCCTGAAGTGCAATCAGGTTTCAGGAAATGGTGAGGAATAAGAGACATTATCGCGGATGTGAGATGGATCCTTGAAAAGACAAAAGAAAACTGAAAGGATATCCCATATGTGTTTTATTGACTACAGCAAGGCTTTTAACTGGGTAAACCAAGAGAAACTCTGGGCCACATTAAGAAGCATGGGTATGCCAGAACACCTGATCGTTCTCTTGCACAACCTTTACATTGATCAAGAAGCAACAGTTTGAACGGAACTAGAAGAAACAGAATGGTTTGAAATCAGCAAAGGTGTATGAAAAGGCTGCATACTCCTCCCTACCTCTTTAATTTATATGCAGAACAAATCATCAGAGAAGCAGGACTGTATGAAGACAACCGAGGTGTGAAGATTGGTGAAAGACTCATCAACAAGCTTCGCAATGCTGATGATACCACATTACTGGCTGAAAGTGAAGACGATTTCAAACATTTGCTTCTCAAGATCAAGGAATATACACGTAGTCTTAAAATGGATCCACACCTTATCTTTAAGAAAACAAAGATTCTGACAACTGGAAAAATCAACAAGTTTGTCATTGATGGAGAAGAAATGGAAATAGTTGACAGCTTTAACTTACTTAGATCAACAATCAATAAAGAAAGGACTAGCAGTCAAGAAATCCGATGACATATTGCTCTTGGTAGAATGGCTATGAAGGACCTAGACAAGATCCTCAACAGCAGAAATGTCTCTCTCCATACAAAGATTCAACTTGTCCAGGTCATGGTATTTTCAATAACGTCATATGAATTTGAAAGTTGAACAGTGAAAAAGATAGACATGCAGGAAGAAAATTGATGCCTTTGAATTATGGTGCTGGTGACAAATATTGTGTATACCATGGACTGCCCAAAGAACAAACCAGTCAGTACTAGAGGAGATGAAATCTAAGCTTTCCTTAGAAGCTTAGATGACAAGACTTCAGCTTTCCTATTTTGGACATATCATGCAAAGAGAGAGATCATTGGAGAAAGACATAATGATTGGCAAAGTAGAAGGTCACCCTAAAAGAGGAAGGCCGGCAATGAGATGGATCGATACAATAACAGCAGCTATGGATACCACTCTATCAACAATGAGCCGCTTGTCTGAAGACCAAACAAAATTTAGGTCAACTATCCAGAGGGTCGCCAGGAGTTGACACCGATTCAAAAGTACTAAACAACAACAACAACATGGATGCACCCGGAACTAAAATAACTCAAGCAGCTGGGAGAAAGGAACAAAGCCCAATATATGTCAAACAAGAATTGCCAGGGCTGGCACGTGCACGCCTCCTGCCCCTGCCCCTGCTTGTGCTGGCTCCAGGAAGAGTTGAGAGGGAATATGCTACACTAGGGGGGGGGGCATGGAGAGGAGAGAGGACAAGGAAATGCTGGACTACAAAGATGGAGTAAAGGGGGAGATATCTGGCTAAAGGGGGGAAGGGGGAAGAGAGAGAGATGAGGCCAGGCTACCAGGGTGGATGAGGAGTGGAGAGAGAGAAATACAGGGCTGCATAGGATGATGGGTGGGGGGAGAGAGACAGAAAGAGGGGGAAGATGTTGGGCTACATAGGGTGAATGGGTGGGAGAGTGAAGAGATACTGGGCTACACGGGTGGGTGGAAAACAGAGAGAGAGAGTGGGGAGTTGATAGGTATGTGAAAATTAAAAAGGAGGAGACTGAGGACTAGAAGGTGAAAAACAGAATGAAATTTGAGTGGACAGAGAAGCCGTAAAGAAAGAAAAGGGAATAATCAATATGTCAGAGACAGATGTAGGTAGGCAATGGAGAAAGATAGGAGGAGAGAGGAGAAATAGCAGCAACGCTGGAAAGAGTTAGCAGAAGACAGACGAAGAAAGCAGAAAAGAAAAACTGGGACCAACATGACTGGAAAAATAAAATACCCAGACAACAAAGACAGAAGAAAGTATGTATGAACTGGAATATGTTGTCTTTGGAAGATGTCCCTCAAGAGGAAATGCATTTATATTCTTAGTTTTCCAGTGTTGCAGTACCTGCTGAGTTTGACTTCTTGGGATTTGCAGTTCAGTTTTTGTCTTCATACTTTTATTTCTAATTTGTGCTCTTTTCTTCTGAATTTGGTGAGAATCTGTCAGAGTTTTGCACGTGGCCAAGGTGCAGAGGCATTAGTGTGTAGTTTCCGTAGAGATCCGTAGCAGTCCCGCATGTTCTGCTTTACCACTAGTTGGTGGATGAATGTTCTACAGCCCAATGTAGTATTTTTAGTGCTGCTTATCCTTTGGTAGGGTTCTGGCTGCTTGAATCAGGAATTAGTGCTGCTATGATATTGCACATTTGCTACATATGCGAGTGGTGTTTTTTCCAGGTCTTGGAGAGCTATGTTGCTGTTACTCAAATGATGTTTGAATCAGAATATTTTTTGTCTGGTTACTTCAGTGGGGAATTGTCCTAGTTCTGATCTGCACCTGTTGTAGGATTGTTGTGGATGCAGAACGTTTACATTTAACTACTGTACTATAATGTATCAGACCAAAGGTCCATGAGGATCATGTGTGAGGTGTGTTACATATGCGAGCATTGTCCATCAGTTGTGTCCCGATGGAAAAAAGGTTGAGCACCACTGATATATTTGTATGGCAAGCTGTAAAAATTCTTGATGTTGACAGTAAGTTTAGTGTGAATTTGTTGATCTCTCAACCACATATCAAAAAACTACATGCAAGACATTGGTCCCAGATTTCTCACTGGTGAAGTAAGCAAAGACTAACATTTTTGATGGAAAAATAAAATGCAATAGCTTTGGGGCCCTTTTACTAAGCTGTGGCAAGTTTTGTCACTTATCATGCATTTTGCATAAAAACGAACGCGCAGTAAATACAGTGAGCTACCTGCTGGAGGCATGGCCAGCATGTTCTCAGCAGGAATCGCATAGAAATGTACCCTAAGGTATCGCAGCAGTATTCACAATTAATGCGGGTGCACTTAGTGCCACCCATTGAGGTGACATTAATTGCACCCACTCTAATTGCAACATTGACAGCTCGCGATCTGTACCCCCATGCTAACCGCATCGTGCTTTCCTCTCCTAATCTGCTCATTCCCTGCCCTATCGCACGATAGCCATCACGCTCACAAGGTAACTGTTACAGCGGCATGTTAACCACTTAGTGCCCCTTTGATTTCAACAGTAGTTTATAAAGACAAGGTAAATTCTGTTAAGAACGTTTATATGTCTCTTGCATTATTTTTAACTACACTAAATTTTATTTTATTTTTTATTTTATTTACAAGGCTTGATATACCGCCCAAACCGAGGCATCAGAGCAGTGTACAGTAAAAGCAGGCTGCTGGAAAATTAAAGAAGGAAAGGAACGCCATTCAATTGATAGGAGAGCACTAGAGAGATAGATAGAAAAATAGAAAAGGACAGAATAACATGGCTAGAGAGTCAGAACGCTGAAGGGAAGGGCGTAGGGAGGGGGGGAAGTGGTATATGGTATGGAGGCCAACCTGACTGTCAAGGGGGTGCCGGGAGATCGAAAGCCTGGGAAAAAAGATGGTCTTAAGGAGAGCTTTGAAGTGCGGGAACGAAGGTTCAGTGCGGAGTGAATGGGGAAGGGAATTCCATAGAGCAGGACCCAAGAAAAAGAAAGCGGAGTGACGGGTGAGTTCGAGATGAGCTTGGGACGGGGATGGAAGAAAAAGGCGATTGCTATGGGAAGAGCGGAGAAGACGAGGGACGGGTTGATGGTAGATAAGATCAGATAGATACTGAGGAATACCTGTGTGAAGGACTTTGTGGGTAGTAATGAGTAATGATATTAGTTTTTTTTTAAATTTAGCAATAGTCTATCTTGCACATGAATGTGGTCTGCCAGGTGTGCCAGAACAGACAGAAGGCTGAGAACCACTGGCCTAGATAAAAGATTCACTCGCACTCTGGCAATCTATTGATCCTTCACCTGCATTACAAACTACACAGTAAGTGCAAAGCCTCCATGTTAGCTGCTGGGGGTATGATGAGCATGTTTCCAACAGCTAATGTGTGACTGAGTATAATTATGTGCGGTGCAATTAATGCGGGTGCACCGATCAATACCAATGCAGGTATCCTTAGGTGCACCTGCACTAATCTCCCATTTGAGTGCTCATGCACTATGCCCACAGGCCACCTCGAACCCTCTTACTCTCTACATTAGCACAGGAGTGCCAGTTAACATGCCTTTCGGCAGTCAGTAGCTGACTTGCCCATACGTTGGCGCTCACTGTAACACACTTTATTTGGTTAGCGGCGCTTAGTAAAAGGGCCCCTCGGTCAGGCAATAAGAATGATCATATGATGTCTCCATGCTTATCCTGAGTCCACTCTCACTCCCAGCATGGTATACTACCAATATTTAAAAGGACCACATCTGTCTGTGCTGCCTTTGTGCTAGGAGTGCCTTGGGGGCTGTTAGCAAGGCAATTGCTCCAGATTCTGCATTCCAAGTGGCCTTGCACTGTTCAACTCCTTCTCACCTTGTGATAATAAAATATTTGCTGATTGGTGTGGTCACTGGCTAGCTCCTTGTTAACTCCGTCTGCTCTTTCTTCTGGTCAATAGACCATCAGAGCTCTGTTACACTTCCTCCTAATATCCACTGTGGATGAACTTGCCCTGGTCCTACACCACTATAGATTCTATCTTGTTGGCAAAAGCTACTCATTGGCCTCCAGCTATGTCCATTTGTGTGAACATGACCAGGTCAATATTCAGCTATTTAGTCAACCTAGAATTTGAGGGCTCGATATTCATTTGGGCAGGCTATGCGCCACATCGGCACATAGCCTTGCCCATTGATCTCTAAACCCGAATAGTTAATGCTGCATCGACAGCATTGAATAACCGGGTTAGGCTCTGAGGGGATTCATCTGCAGAACCTAACCGGGTAGTGGCGATATTGGACCGCTACCCGGTTAGCCATCCACAGCTAGAACTAGGTGAGTTCTTGGCTCTTGGCTCGCCTAGTTCTAGTTGTGGATGGCTAACCGGGTAGCAGTCCAGTATCGCCGCTACCCGGTTACCAGGACTCCCCACCTCAGCTCCACCCTGCAATGCCCCCAAACACACCCCGATGCTAACCGGATAGCATCAGGGTGCGTAGGGGACATAGATGGGAATATTCAACAGCACTAACCATGTAGAAGCCGTTGAATATTCCCGTCTAAGGCATTTACACAATTTACAGGACTGTAAGCCATATAAATGCCTTTCCAATATCAGGCCCTGAAAGTCTAACTTAGACATTTTCAGATTAGTTGTGTATTTGGCAAGTCTATCCATTTAGGTAGTACCGCTGAATATCTATGTATGATTAGAATCATCTAAACTACATGGTTCATGTTTTACCTGCTATTTGTGTGACCCAGCTATACACACAATTTCTACGCTTAATGGATAACTTCTGATATATTTGTATCGCGACTTGAATACCCCAAATCCCAGTCTCTTTCCAGATAGATTATTTTGGCCGTATAATTATTTGCATGGCCAAATTATTCATTCAAGTTACTCGGATTTTTTTAAAAAAGCACTAATGCAGTCGGCCCCATTGCCTACCATAAAAATACTTTGGGCTGTCTACCTCAGTACAGTTACTTCCATGATTATTGCCAAGAATCCCTGTTCAGAGCAGTGGCAACAGGTATGCAAGGCATGCCAGCCAATATATATGATGGATATCTCATACAAAATGTTAAGGCATTTGCAGGAGTTGAATATATGAAATCAGAATGCTGTCTATTATGGTATCATTGCTGTGATTGTAGGGTTGCTGCTGCAGTGATGGGGCCCTTGTGACAGATAAGACTTCAGCCTCCAGTGCCCCTAACCCTTCTGCCCTGTGCTGGTGTATGGAAGGGAGTTACCCTGCTATGAGGCCATGATAGCAGTACAGGGGTTGAGAATAGCATGGTGTGTGAAAGGGAAGGGTGTGTGCCTAGTGCCCTATGGACAGTGCAGATCTGAATGAAGGTTGCCGAATAAAGAGATGTGTGTGTGTGTAGATATGTAGATATGTCCAGACATCTACAAAATACTTAATTCGAGATATATATGTATATATATATTGCGATGCTTCCGCTTGGGCTCAAGAGCTTACAAGCAGGAAACAGCCTTATGTTGTCCACTTTTCAATAAAGCTTCCCTTGTTGTCACCAGAGGTATTCTGGGACTTGTAGTTAGTTCATTCTTTAAGGACAAATTGTAGTTGTGAGTCGGTGGTTCAAGGCAGCAAGAAAATTTATTTTGTGGGGATTTCCAGGGCATTTAAGCTCAATACACAAACAAGACAAAAAGGATGCTTCTCCAACATAAAGGATAAATCAGGTAACAGAGAGTGACGTAACAAAAAACCTCTTTTCACTGTTCAGCTGTTCTTATTCCCACAAGCTTAAACCGAGGACTGCCTCGTGTGGTCATTCAACGGAAGTACAGATAAACTTGCAACAGCTGTGATTTTCTTTTCTCAAAGCAAACGTCTTCCAAGCACTGCTTCTTAGCTTCAGAAGGCAATTCAGCTTAGTAAAACATAGTATTAGCTTTCCTTAATTCTATGCAGGTATTATACTTATTCTCTATATTGTTTCACAGTCTCTCAGCTCAGTTCAATAATGCAGACTCTTCTTTTAAACACAACGAGCAATCCATTGGTACAGGTTCACACTCAGAGCTTGGCAAACAGGAATCTATTTGCATTCCTTCTATGGCATCAGGATATATGGTATCTCTATCAAAGTTACAAACTCTCCCAGACTTTCTCTCCTTTAGATATTCCTGGAACTGATTCCACAGCAATTCAGCTTGTAAAGGCACAGTTGTATTAGGGGAGTGAACTTTTCCCTCAGCAAACAACTCTCTCAGTGCTTCTAGCTTTGAAGACTCAGCTGTTCTGCTTTTATCAGGGCTATGACTTTTCCCATACATAAAACTTTCCACCCACCTCTTAGCAGTAGACGGTGAGGGCTCTGCTTCCTGGACCTTAGCTATAGCAAACTGTTTCTCTGTTGATTTCTCAGCTCTGAAACTGCTGGCTTTACCTTGGGGATGGTTCCTCAGACAAGCGCTGATTTCTTTATCCCTGGGATCCTCCAGGCTCTGAAATTCAGCCTCCTTATGTCCTTCTCCAGTCCCTCTTAGGTAGCTGCTTTCCTGGGAGTTTTCTTCTTTCTTTCTCCTCCAGCTATGCTCAGCCTTGCTCTCTCTGTTGTCCTTTGCCTTCCTCCTTCCCTCCTTCTGCTCTGCTCGTGGTTTTAAGAACCATTGGCTGCTAGGCACTCCCTGTTCTCTGCACCTGTGTGACCAATCATCAGGCAAGCTTGTCTCCACCCCTGAGCTAGGGCGTGGCCTGACCTTAGCAGGGAGCTGGGGGGTTTTCTGATCTGGCTTGCAAGTCTTATGCACAAGTGACCTGTCATTCATTTCAAAGGGGAAACTAGGATTTTCTTCCATTTCCATGTCTTCCTGGGAGCTTTCATCACTACAATATATATACATACACAGGGTGGCCCAAAAAAGGTGAGAACATCTCGTAGCATATAAGTTTTTAAAAAATTCAAAAAGACAGATGTAAACGATTGACAATTTTTTTAAAAAAAAGATGGCAACCAGAAATTGTCGAAATAAAGGCATTATATAGCTAAAAAAAAAGTTAAATAAGTAAACTATTTAAGTTTCTAATTTATGAGATGTTCTTACTTTTTTTGTGCCACCCTGTATGGCCCTGCACAGAATCTCTCTGTGCTCTGTGCCTGGGATGTATCCTATCCGGTCCCGTGGCCTTGTCCGCTTTCAGTTTTTGCAACTATATACAAAACTGAAAGCGGACAAGGCCACGGGACCGGATAGGATACATCCCAGGAACAGAGCACAGAGCACAGAGAGATTCTGTGCAGGGCCATTAAAGAATCTATTTTCTTGGAGACAGGAGAGGTTCCACAAGACTGGAGAAGGGCTGATATGGTACCTCTTCACCAAAGTGGTAATAGGGAAGAGGTACAAACTATAGACTGGGAAGCCTTACCTCTGTGGCAGGTAAAGTAATGGAGGCACTCCTGAAAGAAAGAATAGTGGACTTTCTAGAGGCAACATGGTTTTACCAAGGGACGATCTTCTCAAACAAATTTGACTGAGTTCTTTGATTGTGTGACCGGAGAACTAGATCAAGCATGAGATGGATGTGAACTACCTGGATTTCAGCAAAGCCTTTGATACTGTTCCTCATAGGAGGCTTATCAATAAACTGAGCAGCCTGGGGATGGCTCCCAAAGTGGTAAACTGCATCAGAAATCAATTGACAGACAGACAACAGAAGGTAGTAGTAAACGGAATTCACTCGGATGAAAGGAAGGTGATTAGCGGGGTGCCCTAGGCATCGGTCCTGGGCCTGGCACTGTTCAATGTATTTGTGAATGATATTGCTGAAGGACTGAATGGAAAAATCTGCCTTTTTGCAGATGACAAAAAACTTTGCAACAGAGTGGACTCCCCTGAGGGAGTGGATAACATGAGGAAAGATCTACAAAAGCTGGAAGAATGGTCTAATACTTGGCAGTTAAGATTTAATGCAAGGAAGTGCAGAGCCATGAACTTGGAATGTAGAAATCCAAGGGAATTGTATGCGAGAGGTTGGTGTGCATGAATCAGGAGAAGGACCTCAGAGTGATTGTTTCTGATGATCTCAAGGTGACAAAACAATGTGAAAGGTGGTGGCCAAAGCCAGAAGAATGCTGGGCTGCATACAGAGAGGTATAACCAGCAGAAAGGGGGAGGCATTAATGCCCCTGCACAAGTCATTGGTGAGGCCTCACTTGGAATATTGTGTTCAGGTTTGGAAACCACATCGCACAAAGGATATAAAAAGACTTGAAATAGTTGAGAGGAAGGCAACCAAAATGATTTGGAGACTGCTCCAGAAGACATATGAGAAGAGACTTGAAGACCTACAGTAAATATGCATACCCTAGAGGAAAGGAAGGACAGGAGAGATATGATACAGTTGTTTAAATACTTAAAGGGTATTAATGAACAAGCAAACCTTTTACAAAGAAGGGGAAGCTGTAAAACTAGAGGGCATAAAATGAAGGTGCAAGGAGCTAAACCTAAAAGTAACATCAGGAAACACTGGGAATGCCCTCCCGATGGAAGTGGTGAGAGCAAATACAGGGAATTCAGAATGGCATGGGACAGGCACAGTGGATCCCCTTATAGCAACAGGATAAAATCAAAATAAACTTAACTATTTTTATACTTCAACAAACTGAGAGGGGTGACCTACATGGAGTGGCAGGTACAATTCTAAACAAAGGCATGGGGGGGGGTGAGCTACATAGAGCAGCTGGTGCACCTACTTTAGCCACCTTACTGGGCAGCCTAGATGGACCATACTGGTGTTTATCTGCTGTCATATACTATCTTACTCTATATATATAGGATTAAGTATTTTGTAGATGCGTGGACACAAGCTGGCCTTGCATGCCAGCAGTTCTTCAGGCGCTGCACCTTGTTAAGGGATTAGCAAGGGGAGGAAGGCATTTTTTAATTGTTATGAGCATTTTTTGCAGGAGCATGAATGCTGGAGTTTTCCCCATTGAATCCTTTGGAGTTGGGATTATTATGTGTTTCAAAGAGCATGCAAGTGATTCAGTGCAGAGAGAGAAGTGGAGGCAGGTGTTTGGAGCCCTTTGCTAGGGTTGCCACCTCATTCAGGTCTACCCAAACAGGCAGATCTAGTCCCACCCTAGCTCCATTCCACTCTCCCAGCCTTCATTAAATAATATTTTACGGCCCCCTCCCTTCCTCTTCAGAATCCTAAAGACTAATGGTAAATTTTCTATTCATTCCCCTCAATGTCAGGCTTAGCATGTTAAACATAACTAATCTGTTTTAAGTGGTTTTGTGCAATACTGCACTTATTAGTCACCCTAGGTTGCATTATTTCCATCCCCATGAGCTATCTTGCTATCAAGGAAACCAGACTTAAGCACTGTTTGCAAGCTGACAACTAATTTTTCTCTCAGTAAAGGCCAGAATATAGCATCTCTGAAGTTTCTCCTGTTTGACAGCGTCCATGCAGCTCTCTGTGCTGTGTGTCTTCATAAGATGTCACACAGGGATGGGTGGGAACACACCCCTCTGCCAGCAGTCCATTGGATGAGTCGCTTTTATGGGGCCGATCCACAAAGAGCCTGGGAGGGGTTAACCTGCTTGAGCAGAGAGGGAGCAGCTGTAGGACACTGAAGGCTTTTCTACAGTGCTGGGAAAAGTGGTCATGCAGTGAGCTATGGAGAGAGCACATCCAGACTGCGCACTTTGCATTATTCTCACCGTTGATTTTTTTGGGAGAGAAAGGGGATTAAACAAAGCATGAATCACAGCTGCATCATGTCACAAGAGCGCATCACACTTTAACATCTGAAGAGGAAAATGTTCCCTGGAGAGAAACTAGGAAGGTGAAATTTTACCAACTTCTTGAATTAGAATCTGAACAGGAGACCCGCAGCAATTTGCTATTGTTCAGCTGCTGCTGATTTTCAGAACAAAAAGTCAGAAGGGCTTACATTTTCTTCCAGTAATTTATGCCATACCTGTGACAGTGAGGCTAGAGGTTTGAATGGCTGGAAATACCGTCAATATGCAACTCTGCCCACGTCTGCAGCTGACTTCCAGAGGGTGAGATCCGTGAAACCTGCTGAGCGATATTTCCAGCTGTTGAAATAGAGACTTGAGAAATTAGCAGTGACTGTTCTACAAATCTTGTCAGTATCCATTAAGACATAAAAGATACATAAAGAAATTCAGCCTTCTATTTAAAATCAGTATATGCTGACTGGGTTGGACTTTTGAAATATTTTATATTCTGCAAGATTTTCTGATGACTTCACAAATTTCCAGGGAGGAGGACAGATAAATAGGAGAATAACAATGCTAAAATAACTAATACCACATCGATGCGCTTTTACTTTAACATCTTAGTGAGAGGATATGGTCACGCTATATCCAGAACTCAATAATTTGACTGTCATAAGTTCCAGAAAGGAGAAACTGCTAGGAGCATTAAGTTTGAATCCCAGATTCCAGGAGACCCTCCGTAGATCTGCATAGGGACTTGGGGAAGTTTGTACTCTTTCATTCTCCTTAGTCCCGCAGGCTTGGTGACAAGAGCCCATGGAGCGCCACCCCACTGCTCCACTTCTCCAGGGTCCGATGAAGGACAGAGTGCAAAATTGAATACAGAGCAGTGACTTCCTCCATTCGGTGACCAATGTTGGTTTAGAAACTTAGGGGACAATTCCAGATATTTCATCAACATTTTGGCTACCAGTTAAAGGTAAGAGAGATACTGGGGAGTCTGGTCAAGGTTCTGCGATGCATTACCTTCTTACACTACACCTCTAGATTGCATTGATTTTCATCGTATTCAGAACTTGTTCAAAGCTTGAAATTGTTCTCTTTTCATGTACTCTGCACTGAATGTTTGCTCACATTGCTATATGGTTTGGGAAATTTCTACCCCTGCTGTTTATAAGGAAATATGCTGTCATTTTAGAAAGAGAGCGAGAAGGACAAAGGGTAAGAGAAAGTAAGAGATCCATTATAGACTGTCACAGAAAAGACACACGAGAAGTGAAATAGCATGACAGGTGAGTGAGCAGCCTTATGAGAAAGCTGGATCAAGGAGATGAAAGAGACATAATAGTAAAAAAATAGGCAAAGAGAAAGTTACTGTAGATGGATGGTTCCGAGAGATGCCTTTCCCATTATCTGATACTTACGTGATAAAATATGACCTTAAGAGTGCAGGTAAACAGTGACGTGTTCTGCATTTTGCCTATTCATTATTTTGGGATATAGAATGTAACACCAGTAAACAGACATCGAGAAGATAATTCTATCGGGCATTAATGCTCGGAAGTGGCAGTTTCCATGCATTAATGGCCTCTTATAAAATCCCATCCTTTGCTATTAAAGCACGCACTTTGCCAGTGGGTACAGCCTGTGTCTTGGGTGGGGTTCACAGGTATGCACATTGATTCTAAAATGCCTTAATTTATGCATGTACTTGTAAACGTTATGTGCTGTCATTGATACCTACTATACAGCAGGTTCATCCCTTCACTTGAGGCATGATCTCTGCCACTTACGCTAACATTTTCTAAAATTGCCTTCCTAAACCGAGGCATCCTGGTATGAAATAATTTGCCAAATGTCATTTTAATTTCTGGTTGCTTGTGAATCTAGCTCGGTAATTGGAAGTGGGATGATGTACGAGCCTCGGCAATAACAATGAGAGGTGCAAGAGGTAGACAATGGGTATGTTCCACCCGTTGCTAAAATCCAGTGGTGGACTGTGATCCAAGACAACGAGGAGGTGACAGGAAACATCAGTGTTGAGCTCCCTCCACCTTGCATGACAATCGAAAATATACACCACCATTATTAGTATGGGTCACATCGGCATATGGAAAGCACAGGTCTCGCAACGACGGCAGTTTGAAAGCTAATGCCTCTCTCGCTAAGTATCGAAAGCTGAAAGTCTGAAATATTTGCAAGTATTAGTGCTGCAAGTAAGAAGACTTTCCAGTAAGAACTAAGAATGATAAATTCCAGCGGCCATGCACTCAGATTCCTAGTGTCGTTAGGGTCTTCCTGGTGTTTAAATTTCAGCTTCTAAGTCACTACTTGGACCATTTGACCCCTTTTTTTGTAATCTCTGCAAGAGATAGGAGCTGTCAGATAGAGACACATCACCAAAGGACACACGGGATTGAACCCAGTTCTCTTGGCCACGGCTTTGCTTTCATCTAGATACCCCCTCAAAAAGATTCACTTATGTATGGCAATAAAGCAAACTTCATCTGTCATTGTGGAGATTACTTTAACTAGTTTGAATCTAAGGGGGGCATTAGAGTGGACTGGAACGCTAGTAAAACGGGAATCCTAGAGCCAGTGACCTTCTGTAACTTCACAAACATTCCAGGTTTGATTCCTGATCCTGACTTCTGCTTCTTGGGCTCCCAAAGACCTAGGGAATGGCACCTGCAGACTGACCATTGAGTGTTCTTGCACCTCCGGGGCCACTGCTGTGTTATCCAGGATGCAGGAAGAACATAAAGGTGAGTAGAGGGGTGGAAAACCTGGCAACTTTAAATGAATGATCACGGCACTTCAAAGCTATCCGAGCTACAAAGCCTAAAAATGAGCAGCAAGGAGCTGCCGAACTAGAAAAAGAATCATTTAAAAATGAAACAAAGAATGATTGATAGACTGCCGCCTGACTGTCAAGTGCTTTACTATTTAGTTTTCTAATAAGAGCTTATGGCTATTTTTTGGCTCCCAGTCTACAAGTTAGAAGCCACCAGTCCAGAGCAGGGCTGAGACATGTCTATGGGGCGATGAGTGGCTTGTACTGCCGCTGTCCCATGCTCTAACTGCTCCATGACACAAAGGGCAATGTTTACTAAAGGGCGTTAGTGCAAAAAGTGCCGCGTTAGCTGCAGAGGTCGTGCGTTATCTGTTGGGGACATGCCCTGCATTTCCTCAGCAGATAATGCAGTGAAAATGCAGGGATCGTGGCGTGACAGCATAATGGATGCAGCTAACACCACCCACTGGGGTGCCGTTAGCTACATCCACAATGTCTGCAAAACATACGGCTTCTATGCGCTGTCAACGCTCACAGTAACTGCCCAGTACAAGCACGCCCATGCTCCACCCACACCCCGCCCACTCTTGCTACCAATGCGCAGTATGCATCTATCGCAAAATATTGCCTGCAGTAGGTGCAATTTTCCCCTGCGATGATAGCAAATGCCTTTAGTAAACATCCCCCAAAGAGTATCTGAATCCTCAGTTCCCATGCTTCTCTATGTCTGCACTAAAAAATATTCCACAGAATATTCTGTTCATTTCTTTTAGCAACAATGGTAACTAATGCAATAATTATTTCCCATAGTATACCTTTCTCTCTCTCTGTCAGTCTATATGTGTGTGTGTGTGTGTGTGTAAATTTGGGCAAAGCATTTATGTACTGTTCTGGATTAT
Source organism: Ichthyophis bannanicus (assembly GCA_033557465.1). NCBI lineage: Eukaryota > Metazoa > Chordata > Amphibia > Gymnophiona > Ichthyophiidae > Ichthyophis > Ichthyophis bannanicus. The sequence continues at coordinate 1,106,650,359 of CM066031.1, forward strand.
TATGTTGCCTTTGTAAAGGAGGCAAAAAATAGGTGCATTTTTGAGAATGTTTATAGGCGTCCTGCTATAAAATTACCCCATAGGTATTCTGAGCACCTACATTCCCAACCACCCCCCCCCCTCCCCGATATGCCCATAGAAACATCTCTTTTTCATTTCAATTTTTTTTATTAATTATACAACTTTGTAACACCACAATTTCATACTTCAAAGCTTTGTTTACTGTAAACTGCATTTGATCTCCTGGAAAATGCGGTATAGAAATTTATTATAAATAAATAAAATATATATATCAACAAAGAAATAAGAAGGACAGTAGTCCTCATTCACATAGCAAAATATAAAATGCACACAAAATACATGAGCCATGTAGTCTATGTATAAATACCTCTTCACTCGGATACATGACGCTGAATTACTTTGGTAGTACACCTGAAAATTCATACCAATAAAGCTTCCTGAATCTGAAAGCAAGAGAAGCAGAGTCAAAGAGAGAAAGGCAGCATAGGAAACGACAACAAACTAAGGGAAAAAACATCGGTGAGTTAAGGAGCTAGAGAAAGGGAGAGTCAGAGAGAGTGAGAGGAGCAGAATAACTATATATACAGTGTATCCATATCTATTCATGTCTATCCATGAGCCTTATTTGTGATTTGCATGTGTGTCATCAGACATATATGCATGTGTAAATCTCATCCACAAATAAATCGTCATTTTTGAAAGGCTGCAATTTACATATGAGTGCCCATAGTACACGGACTGTTTCAAGGGGCATTCCGTGGTATGTTGGGGTTTGGGTTAGGTGTGGCCAGAGTGGGTCAAAAATCTACATGTGTATTCCCCATTTCATATAGGGAAAAAAATGTGTATGTCCAAAATTATGCACCTCGGGATTTACACCTGCTTCCTGGCAAGAGTAGGATTTTAAAAAGTGCTCATTTAGGCTGGCCCTTAACAGGAAGAAATCAAGGGTGTTATCCTCCTTAATCCCCTCGATTTATTTTTAACTCCAAATTTAAATTGGATTTTAAAAAGTGGTCTCTGTAGTTAATTTATGGCATATTTACGTGTAGGCTTGCAAAATGAGTAAGCTACATGTATACTGTGAGTGCTGGCGCCGATGTGTGAGAGCTGGTATGTCACAACTTCCACGTGTAAGTGTCAGCACTTTTACAAGGGAGGTGCTGAGTTATCGCCATGGATTTTTCCATCTGTGTTTGCAAAATGGTTGCCTTGGCTCCATATAGTGGCAGATAGGCATACATTGCAGTACCTCCCTATTCGGTATTCTCTCTCTATTTGCTCCACAGTTAGCAGAGCGTTTTCTAAAATATCATCGGACTCATAAATGTTGCCCATTTACTCAACATCACAAGACCGACTTCCACATCTTTTCTAAAATGTGCCTTCATATCCATCCATCCATGTCTATCTATATCTATCAATATGTATCTATCTGTGCATGTCTAGCCATCTATCTATAGAGTTAGACGGATGGACATAACAGAGATATAGACAGGTGGCCCAAAAAAAGTGAGAACATCTCGTAAATTAAAAGCTTAAATAGTTTACTTATTTACCTTTTTTAGCTATATAACATCTTTATTTCAACAATTTCCGGTCGCCATCTTTGTTTTTTTAATTTGTCAATCATTTACATCTGTCTTTTTGAATTTTTAAATAACTTATATGCTAGGAGATGTTCTCACTTTTTTTGGGCCATCCTGTATAGATGTAGATCTGGATACACTGTATTTATTTATTTATTTAGACAGATTTGTATACCACCTTTTCCTTCAATCAAGGTGGTCACGTCACAACACAATTGGAGGGTTACATTTAACATTAGGGTACATGTAAACATTTAGATAGTACAGTTATGTGACAGTGTTTGGACAGTACAGTTGAGGTAACACTTAACATGAAGGTATTTACTAACGTGGTGTGTGAATTTGTTCGTGTGAATGGGATGGCTATGTATTTAGTTGGCGGTGATGTTAGTGTTGCTGTTTGGGAGGGAATGTTGCTTGAATGCTCGTAGGTTTCTATAAATAACCATGTTTTGAGGTCTTTGCGGAAGTCTGTGAGGTCTTCTAAAGCTCTCAGGCTCATTGGTAGGGAGTTCCATATTGAGGATGATAGTAGTGATGGTGCTCTTTTTGAGGTTGTTTGGTTTTGTGATAGCCTGCAGGGGTGCTAATCATGTTGTTATTATTGGTTCTTCTTGGTCTATTGCTGATGTCTCTTGTTATAACGTCTTGGAGTACGTCCGCTGAGAGATGGTGAATAACCTTGAAGATGATCATGATTGTTTTGTATTTAGCTCTTGCCACCATTGGGAGCCAGAGTAGTTGTTGTAGGACGGGAGTGATGTGCTCGGTCCTTGGAGTGTCTGTAATGATGCGTGCTGTGGTGTTTTGTACCATCTGTAGTGGATGTAGTGTCTGGTGAGGAAGGCCTTGATATTGTGAGCTTCCATAATCAAGCAGTGGTGTGATGAGTGCCTGACATACCGTGCAGAAGTGCTCTTGATGGAGCATTGGTTTGATTTGTCTGACTGTTTTCAGTCGGTGATATGCCTTGTTTGCAGTTTTCTTGATGTGAGATTTCAAGTTCAGGGCTGGACTGTATATATAGTTATTGTGCTCCTCTCACTCTGTCTTTGACTTACTCTTTATTTCTCTAGCTCCTTAACTCATTAATGTTTCTCCCCTCAGTTTGTGTCTGTTTCTTACGCTGCCTTCCCCTCTTCGACTCTCTCTCTCTCTCTCTCTCCTTCTTTCTCTCTTTCAGATTCAGGGAGTTTTATCAGTAGGACAATCTGCAGATGTGCTACCACAGTAAGACACTGAGATGATGATTCTCAGCGTTCTTCATCTAAGTGAAGAGAAACAATGCAAGTTGTTTTCCTTAGAAAATATTCCTGAAGTACTGTCATTAAAAGAGGGCAATTTTCAAGCAGCTCATATAGGTATTGTACCTGTGGACTTTGTACTTTGCAGTTATCCATGGGGTTTAAATTATCTACATATATTCAGTGTTGTTATTTGAAGAAGCGGCGGTGTTGAACATACATATTCAGCAGTGAACGCTTCTAGTTGTACGGTGATATGCAGCCACTATCCGGATCGCCATGCACTGTAAATAAGAACAGACTTTTTTACTGGCCTAACTTTATCCACCTTTCGATATGGATAGCAGCTGAATGCTGCCAACTATCGGTTGAGTTAGACAGAGCACCCATGCTCCACCCCACTGCTATGAGTAAAAAATGAAGTTAAATACCTAGGAATCATACTGGATCAATCTCTAAACTTGGTCTCCCATATAAAAGCAATCACAGAAACAATATATTTTAAACTACGGATGCTGCAACATCTTAGACCCCTACTTGACAGCTCGAACTTCAGAACGGTCTTATAGGCTCTCATTATGCCCCACTTAGATTACTGCAACAGCATACTACAAGGTCTGCCCAAGAAATCCAATCAACATCTAGCAAAATCTAGCAGCACGCATAATGCATAAGGTTCACTACTTCAACCATATTACACCCCTACTCCACAGCTTGCACTGGTTGCCAATAACATCCAGAATAAAGTATAAATTCCTAATGATAGTGTTCAAATTACATCACAAAATATCTCCATCACACCTTAATTCGCTCATCAGCCTATCCGAAAACACGAGAACCAGAAGAAACCACTCACAAAATACATACACATCCGAAACACCAATCACAAACCAGCACTACAGCTTTTACATACATTGCTCCAACACTCTGGAATGAGCTCCCAGAAATTTGAGAGCAATGAAGGACCTATAATCTTTTCAAAAGGAACTCAAAATTCATCGAATATTATGGTGCCTCCTATGACAGTCAACAACACCACATAACCTAAATAATCATTCTTATCTATTATAACGTTGACAAGCCAGACCCTCCCCTCCCTAACCCACCCTTCCCCCCATCTAACTCAAAATGTGCATAGATAATGTATTTTAGTTGTGTTATAAATTTTGTTACTTATGTAAGTTGATCATTGTTCAAGGTAAAGTTCATTGTTGTGTAATATGTAAACTGCCACTGATCTCTGGAAGAGGTAGTATATAAAAGCTTTTAAATAAATAAATAAAATAGTCCTAAAGCAGTCTCTAAGCATTTTCTGTGGCACTATGCAGATGGTGCTGGTGAAAATTCATGGATAGGGAACTTATCCATATAGGGGATCATTCTGAACCACAAATAGCGGGGATGGATGTCCCAACGGGACGTCCATCCCCGCTATTCGTGCCGGCTTCAACCCCTGACTAATTTCCCTGCCAGTTGTGCGAGGAAGTTAGTCAGGGTCAGGGAATGGGCGGCCCAGGGGTGGAGAGTGGGCGGTTGCCAGCCCTGGACGTACAGGGCCGATTATAATTTCGGCCCTATACGTCTAGGGCCAGCAAAATAGCCAGGGAAGTTATTCCATCTCTGAGGTGGAATAACTCCCCTGGATGTTTTGTTTTTATAAATTTGGGGTGCGGAAGAGACTGGGGGGGCCAGGGGACATTCCCCTGCAGCTTGACCCTGGCCTTCGGAGGCCGGATCGGTGGTCAGACTGCGGGGAATGTACCGTTTTGGTTGGCGGCCAACATCGCGGCTTTTAAATGGAGCCACGGTGCCATGGCAAAATGACGCCATGGCACCACGGCTCCATTTAAATGCCCTGACTGAGTTAGACGGGTGCAGACCTGCATGCGCAGGCCAGACAGAATCACTGTCCAAGCCTGCACATGCAGAACTGTTCGCGATTCTGATCCTGCGAGGCTAGATGTGCGCCGCGGGATCAGAATCGCGATTCCCTCTGTGCGTCTGGTTCAGACCGGATGCACAGAGGAGATCTACATCTGCATCAGAATCGGGCCCATAGCGAATGCTTTTGAATATCAACCCATATGTAAATAGCTTCCCTTTGAAATTGCCAATGGGTACAGAGGACCTGATTTTTCTGCAGACTAGATTTTGCTTAAAAAAAATCGAATCTACACATCTTCTTTTCCAACGTTAGCCTAAAGACTCCCCCAAGAATGTTTCCCCTCAATCCCTATGCATATTTTTAACTGAATTGAGTGAGAACCATTTTCACGTAGACAATTTTACCAACTAACTGCCTATTTGAAATGTGAAGTGGCATTTTAGAGTGGATGTTCAAGTCAAATTGGGGACATTCAATGCAGAGCATGCTTAGAAACACCAGGGACATCTATGTCTCTGCCCGATTTTAGTAACATACATGTCCCTAGTAAGGATTTCTGCACCAGCAGCCACATAGACATCCCCCTCAGGAAAGCATGAGGCAGGACATCCGTCTCATTCAAGCTTGCATAAGGAAATGTCCAGCGGCAAAGCAAACCAAAAATATGAGTAGTGTTTTTTATTGTCATGGAAAACATAGGGGACACGAATGGACCTTCTTCTCCACACACCTCAGATGTCTGTCTGAGAAAACAAGCACTTTTCCATCCCAGACACATCTATTCATAAGAACATAAGAAATACCATAATGGGTCAGACCAAGGTCCATCAAGCCCAGTATCCTGTCTCCAAAAGTGACTAATCCAGGATACAAGTACATGGCAGTTCCCAAAAAGGTACACAGGTTCCACAGTGCTTGTCCTGGAGTAAGCAGTGGATTTCACACGTCCTCAATAGTCTATGGACCTTTCCTCCAAGAACTTGTCCAAACCTTTTTAAACCCAGCTACATGTTTACTATATCCTCCAGTAACGAATTCCAGAGTTTGATTATGAATTGAGTGAAAAAATATTTTCTTTTATTAGTCTTAAATGGGTTACGTTATAGCTTCATTGTGTATCCCCTAGTCTTTCTACTTTTTGATGGAGTAAGCAACCGATCTCTGTTTACCCGTTATACTCTATTCATTAATTTATAGACCTCTATCATATCTCCCCTCAGCCCCTCTTTTCCAAGTTGAAGAGCCCTAACCTTTTAAGCCTTTCCTCATAGGGGTATTCTTCCATCGGCTCTTCTCTTTACCTTTTCTAATTCTGCTATATTCTTTTTAAGATATGGCAACCAGAATTGCACACAATATTCAAGGTGTGGTTGCACAATGGAATGATATAGAGGCATTATAATATCCTTAGTTTTGTTCTCAATTCTTTCTTTATGATTCCTAGCATTCTATTTGCTTTCTTGGCTCCCACTGAACACTGGGTGGAGGATTTCAATGTATTATCCATGATGACGCCTAAATCCTTTTCCTGGGTGGTCGTTCCTAATGTGAACCTTGCATTGAATAACTGTAATTTGGGTTGCTCTTTCCTAGGTGCATAACTTTGCACTTGTCCGCATTAAATTTCATCTGCCATTTGGACGTCCAGTCTTCCAGTTAATCAAGGTCCTCTTGCAATTCCTCACAATCCTCTTGTGTTTTAACAACTTTGAATAATTTTGTGTCATCTGCAAATTTACTCGTTATTCCCATTTCCAGGTCATTTATAAATATGTTAAAAGGAAGATCCCTGGGGTACTCCACTATTCACCTTGCTCCATTGAGAAAATTGGCTAATTAGGCCTTCTCTCTGCTTTCTATTTTTTAACTAGTTCCTGATCCACAATAGTACACCATCTCCTATCCATGACTTTTTAATTTCACCAAGAGTCTCTCATGAGGCACTTGTTAAAGGCTTTCTGAAAATCCAGATATACTATATCAACCGGCTCACATTTATCTACCTGTTTATTCATACCTTCAAAAAATCTAACAGATAGACAAGATCTTCCTTGGCTAAATCCATGTTGGCTTTCTCCCATTAAACCATGACTATCTACATGTTCAGTAATTTTATTCTTTATAATGGTTTCTACCATTTTGTTCAGCACTGACGTCAGGCTCACCAGTTTGTAGTTTCCCGGATCACACCTGGAACCCTTTTAAAAAAATTTAGCATTACATTGGCCATTCTCCAATCTTCAGATAGTACAAATGATTTTAATGATAGTTCACAGATTACTACTATTAGGTCTACAATCTCATATTTCAGTTCTGTTAGCATCCTCAGATGTATACCATCTGGTCCAGGTGATTTCTTACTTTTTATTTTATCAAATAGTTGTAATACATCTTCCCAAATTATCAAAATTTGTTTCAATTCTTCTGATACATCACCTTTAAATTCCATTTCAGGCATGGTTAACTTCCCTTACATCTTCAGTAAAGATTGAGGCAAAGAAGTCATTCAGCCTCCCCACTATTTATTTTACCAGCTTTCTATACTGCCTTATCCTTCAATCAAAGTGGTTTACATTATGTAATTACTACAAACGGTTCCTGGATATATTCCCTTGTCCCCAAAGGGCTCCCAATCTATGTGTTCCTGAGGCAACAGAGGGTTAAGTGGCTTGCCCAAGGCCACAAGGAGTGCCTATATGACTAGAAACCCCAGTCCCTCTGGCCTGAGATTGCTGCCCCCAGGTGAGGCTTGAACCCCTGGCATGAGGTACCATGTCCTAACCACTAGGCCACTCCTCCCTTTTTCGCCCAAAGTGCTCTTTTTGCTCTCTATTATCTAATGGTCCAACTGACTCACAGGTTTTTTGCTATGAACGTACTTGAAAAAGTTTGTATTGTGCGTTTTTGCTTCCACGGCAAGCTTTTTTTCAAATTCTCTCTTTGCCTGCCCTATCAATGCCTTGCATCTAACTTGCTAATGCTTATATTGTTTCCCTTTTTTTTTTTTTTTTCCATTTTTCTATTTCCTGGCATTTTTTGGCTACAATAATTTCTCTGACCTCACCTTTAAACCATGCTGGCAATTTTTTGGTCTTCTTTCCACTTTTCTTAAAGCATGGAATACAGCTGGTCTGGGCTTCCAAGACAGTATTTTTATACAACGCTCATACATGATGTAAATCTTTAACCTTTGCAGCTGTTCCTTTTAATTTTTCTTAACTATTTTCCTCATTTTATCATAGTTTCACTTTTGAAAGTTAAACGGTAGTACTGTGGATTTCTTTGCCATCCTCCCTCCATTTATTAAATCAAATGCGATCATGCTATGATCACTATTGCCAAGTGGCCCTAATAATGTTATCTCTTGCACCTAATCCTGTGTTCCACTATGGACTAGGTCCAAAATAGCTTTTTCTCTTGTCGGTTCAAGAAGCAGTCATTTATTTCATCTAGAAACTTTATTTCCCTAGCATGTCCTGCTGTGACATTGCCCTAGTCAATACTGGGGTAATTGAAATTACCCAGTATTACCATGTTGTAACTTTTGCTAGCTTTTATGACTTCCTTTAGCATTTCATCATCCATCTGTTCATTCTGGCCATGCAGTCGGTAGTACATCCCCACTGCCATTGCCTTCCCCTTTTTACATAGAATTTCTATCCATAGAGATTCTACGGTGTATTTTGGTTCCTGCAAAACCTTTATCCTGTGTGACTTGATGCCCTCTCTAACATAGAATGCAACCCCTCCACCAATTTCATCTGCCCTGTCATTGCGATACAGTTTGTAGCCAGGTATCCTGGTATCCCATTGGTTGTTCTCCTTCCACCAGGTCTCTGAGATGCCACTTATATCTAACTTTTTATTTAGTGCTATATATTCTAGCTCTCCCATCTTATTTTTTTAGACTTCTAGCATTTGCATAACGCATTTTAGAGGTTGTATTTTATTCATATAAACAATCTGGTTATCAGTTGACAAGGGTCATTTGGAATCTTTCACCTCTGTTTGCTCTGTACTTAAAGGCGTCTGGGTTACTTTTATCTTTATTAGAACCTCTCTACTAAGAAGCTCTAACTTCCCTCTTTTGCTAGTATCGTTCAAGGATACATCCTTTTGAACCATGCGCTCTCAGTTTTCCCCTATTATCTAGTTTAAAAGCTTTTCTATGTCCATGTCCCCGTTCAGCTTCTAAAATGGCTCTGGGGATGTCTCCATGTTTTGGACATCTCAAAGCCCATTTTCAAATGTCCAACGCTTCTATAATAACCCCCATAAATTGCTTTGAAAAAATGGTTAAAAAATAAAACAAAACATATATAATATAAATCATAACAAACCTAAGCTAAAATAAAGACACATACAGGATTCTGATGATGTTCAATATTGTCTCCGATCGAATAATGTTTCTGCCCTGGTGGCAGGATACAACATAGGGACGCACATGGAAGAAATGTTTGGTTTGTTTGCAGATCGTTTTTGTATTTTTTGGCCCATTTTTGGATCCTTTTTTCAGTTTGTTTCAGAAATCAATGTATGTGAAATACGATTAACAGACTTAAAACATATTAATGCATGTACAGACATTTATTTGCAGTCGATATAGTAAACATTCCTTACATCAGATTCTCCAAACCAAAATAGAAAACCAAACGCACCTCCCTGCTGCCACATTCTTTGCTGCAAAGCTGCCATTTCTCCAGTTTGCTTTAGGATTAGGAGGAGTTTTTTGTACTCATGCTGTCAGCTTTGGAAATGTGCATCGCTTATTTTGGCATCTTCCATGGTACACGAGCAAACTATTTCTATTCTTATATCTCTAATTCTGCACCGCATGCAGAGTTTGGCTTCTTAGGGTTTCCGTTTTAGCTTTTGTTTTTATATTTCTATTTATAATTTGGGGCCCCTTACTTTGTATCTGCTAGTGTGTAGTTTCTGTGCAGGGATCTAGAATCGTGCAGCTCATTTTGTTTTCCAATCTGTATTTCCCAGTGCAATGTGTGTTAGTGTGCTGTTGTGTTATTTGCAGTTGCCCTGTCACAAGGAGGAGTTTTGCTTTTTTTTGCGTTCCGGGAGTTAGTGATTTGATATAGAAGGTTTGCTGCATAGGTTCACGCACTGATTGGTATTAGACTTTATTGCTGTAACTCACTATTTACTGAGCTGCCCAAAAGATTTCTCTGTATCCTACATACAGCTTAGAGTGTGGCATCCTGGAAAGAATGACTTCCATACTGGCAGACTGCCATTTACTACCTATTGAGCAGAGATTTCAGTTTACGTAAGATTTTGAGGGTAATTTTATAACAGGTCTCCTAGTTGGGAAAACCAAATAGGTGCTTTTGTTCTTTATAAAATATCTTCACAAAACCAGCAGGCCATGGGTAAAATGCACATGCTCAGGAGCTGGTGTAAATTTATGCATATGAGGTAAATGCATATGTGCATATTTTATAAACTATGTAAGTCCACCTGCACTCCACCCAAACTCCTCCCCCTCCCTCAAACACACCCATCATCCAGTCATGTAATGGTAGGCAACAACATTCTCCACATAAGCCCTGAGGTGGTTTTCTAAAAGACCTTTTCTGCAGGTAAGATGGGGTCTAGCTGTGGAGAATAGTTTATAAAATGACCCCCTTGGGGGGGCAACTTTATAAAGGCTTTTATGTGTGCAAATCTACAGCTGCCTCCTCACAGAAGCACGTCCAGTGACTCTTACATGACCGAGGTATAGGTGTATGTAGAGATATGGTGTGGACGGAGCACAGTTAGTGAATTACCTGCGTTGCTTAGAAAATATACACATACTTAATGTGTATACATTCCCAGCAATCCCTGAGCTAGCGTTAAAGCACGTCAGCTCACTTTACCCCAATTTCTGCAGCTTTTGTGATCGTATTTCATAGACATGCAGGTGCTTATGGGTCTTTGTGAAATGAGCTTAAAGCAGGAGCCTATCTTTGCTCTGCCCAGAATTTGCCTGCAACAGTGTTGTCATCAACTACACAGGTTCTTGTACAGTAACAGCACAGACGTGAGCGCAAGGGGTCATTTTATAAGAGGTATTTTATGTGCACAGGATGGCATATGCATGCAAATATTACCCCCTTTGGGGTAATTTTATATCAGAATGTCTAAGCTGAGAGGGCAACAAGGCACCTATTTGTAGCCTATTTTGTAAAGAAATTCTGCAGAATGGCAGCTGGGAGGCGCACGTGCAGATTTACGCCCGTTTGGCATGTGTGTGTATGTGTGTATTTCAGCCTATCCATGTATTTTGCAACTCCTCCCACATTCGGCTCATCTTTGGTCCCAGAATATCCCTACACACAGGTCACGTACAAAAAAGAATATACCTGTCACCGCACGTACCCCGAGAGCTGATTTTATAAAACTGTGCTTTACACATGGGAAAAGTTTATAAAATTATCCCTTTTGGGGTACGTTTATAAAGCCATTTTAGCAAATATGTGGCAATATATTTCTCTTCAAATAACTTACAGAAGTGTGGCGGGCATACATGTACGCACAAGTGCTCAAAAGTGGGTTCACTGCCTATAGGTGGTGCCAGGGGTGCAGTTTTGGTGGGACACGGGCGCAATCGCAGAATAGGTGCATTGATTATAAAATACATTCATCTACACACACAGTTGCATACTCTGCACCCTGATGGCATTCCATGGGCACCCCCCATGCAGAGAAGCGCTACACGCCACAATTCACACCCCTCACCGCCGCCAGGCCCATGGAGGCAGTATGGCAAACTTACCTAAAGCCGGCTTGCCGTGCTGTCTACATGGGCCTTGCTGCTCTCCTCTTCTGGCCAAGGTTTTGCAATTCACGAGACTTCAAGCAGGAAAGAGCTTCTGGGAGCTCACATTTGTACCTCTGCCTAGCGGGCGTGTAGAGTGACTGGGCTCGCGTAGACAGCGTGGCAAGCCTGCCTTATGGTAAATATGCCGTGCTGCCTCCATGGGCCCAGCAGGGATGCACCCCCTCCCGGCCGGCACCCCGGGCAGGATGCTCCCACCACCCCACCCTTCATATGCCCCTGCTAGGCACAGCCATTTGCCTTTGCCTTCAGTGTTGGCACTAGAGGTACCGCTGCATCTTCATAAAAATAAGCTAAACCCAGGTGTCTTCTTACCCTCTGAACCTAGGCACCCTGTTATAAACGTACCTTCCACATATCTAGCCTTTAATTCTGGCGAGGGAGGGAGGGAGGGGTGTAAGGTGTCTGAGGAATCAATGGCATTAGTATGCGCCCAGTCAGACTCTGCTCATCACACTAGGTTTTATTAGCTGTCCCTGCTGTGCTTGGGATTAGACTACAGGCAGCAAGACAAGGACATTGCAAACTGCCATGGCGCAGCTCTAGAATAAATTGTCAGCAAAGGTCCTTTGTGAGAAGGTTTTTATGACATTCAGGCATAAGCTGAAGACAGCCTTATTTGTGAGACGGTTTACTAGGGGAGAATATGCCAAATTGTATCTTTGGTTCTTGGTCTGAGTCGTTGTATTTTAGACTCTTCTAATTCACTACGAGCACTAGATTGTTGGTGAAAAATACTTAAGTAAATACACTCTGCTCTTTCTCTGTTGGAAAAGGACAGGTTGCAGATGCAATAATGTGAAGCAAGATTGGTGTATAGCCTGAAAGAGAAAACAATTACCTTTCCAAGGGCTTTATTTTAGAAGCTTCTCCACACGTAAACAGCTGCATGAACACATGTAGGTCGGCTACGCTGCAAATAGCGATTTTAGGACACCACTATTTACCCATGGAAGTCCATGCCACTCAGAGATTTCAAGGGGCGTGCTTTGTAAGTGGATAGGGTGTGGTTTGGACAGGTCCAAAATATAGACGTGTATACCAAAAATGATCTATGGCAGCTTTGACACCTGCCCTAAGGCACGCATGGGTACCAGCTTCAAAGCACAGGTGCAGATGTTGAGGAAATCCCAAATCCCTACCCTGACAGCACAAGATCATCCCTCCTACCCCAAACCCTCCCAGACTCACATATCAATCTCCACCCCTTCCAATCTCCAGCAACAACTCCCCTCCCCTGGTCCCCTCTCCCCTCCAACAGCATGACCAGTCTACAGTCTCTACCTCTGACTCCCTTGGCTCTTACCAGGTCTCTCTCTCTGCTGGTCTAGTAGGGCACAAGAGCAGTCCCCAATTATTCCTACTCTGTTAGGTGCCTGGGTTCAGAACGGCAGCTCTGACCCCTAACAGTAATTTCACTGTACCACCAGTAAGGATCAGGCTGCCAAAATATAGGTATTTTTGCTCTTACTTGGCTACCACTAGAGGTCAGAGGCACCATTTTGAACCTGGGCACTTGATGGAACAGGAGCAACTTTCCCTGACAGACCATCAAAGAGAGCCCCCTGATGACAGCCAAGGCGGGAGTGGGGTGGGTGGGATATGTGGGAGGTTGTTCACATTATTAAAACAAAGAAAGGGGGAGAATAGGTAAGCTGACTGAAGCCATAAATACCCTGATCGCTATTCATGCTAGAGTTTCTAGATGCCTGCAGTGATCATTGGACAGACTGACTACAGCAATGACAGCCAACAGGAGACTGACAGCAGCATCCCATGTTCCACCCTCTTAAGTCAGATCTTTTTATGCCCTCCTCTCTATCCATGCCACGTAGAAATGGCCATCTTAGGGGTAGGAAGGCTGCAGAGGGATGGCCAAGAGACTGTGCCCTGATCATCCCACGCAGTTCCCACTGGGTGCCTTTTGTGAGAGACATACTGCTCACCTGCTGTTGCCTTGTCTGTGCTGTGACACCTGTTTTGCAGATTAAGCGAACCACCTGAGCTCATCTGGGACAGAGGACATATACAGAGCAATGTTTGTGTACAGTCGTGGCAATAGCTAAGAACTTGTACAATAGCCTTTTATTAGAGTTTGTGGCATGACTTTATTTTATTTATTTGGAAGTGCATGGCGATTTTAGAAAAACCATTGTCTCCTGCTGATTTTGGCTTAGAAACGTGTGTTGTGTGAAAATATGTTGATATATTTTTGAAGTGCTCAAGGGTGTCTGTCTCTGTTACTCTCTCCTTTTTCTCTCTTTCCCCTGCAAATCATATCTCCCATAATTCCCCCTGTTGCAGCAACCACATCTCCTCCTCCATCTGTAACCTTCAAGGAACCGCACTCTCCACCAAATCCGTTCCACTGATACCGAGAGGGGAATCTGTTGTCCCTGACTCCAGAGTACCAGCATCATTCACCCTTAGCAAATAGCCCTGGGCTATAGCTGCAGAGATGCCTGGAGTAGCAAATCTGAAGATATTTGCAGGTGTTCTTGCAGTCCTGACTGAGGCCATTGAGGGCAGAAGGTTGTGTAGAATGGAGTTCTCAACGTTCCCAGGAAAGAGCTCTGCAATTCTTTGGAAGGTTTGCAGACCTCAGATAAGATTTGGTTTCCCAGACTGCTGCTCTGACCGAAAGCTAATGGTCTTGGGAATGACTAACCACATCCATAACAGCAATGAACAGCATCATCCTGTTAATAGATTATGGATTGCTTTTTTAATTAGAAATAGCAAAACCCATGTTCCTTCCACATTGTGATGTGTAAGCACTGGCCTTTATGTCAACAATTTGCTATAACTTCTTCCACGTTTATTTATTCTGAAATATCTTCTCATGCAAAGTGGGTGTTAGTGCTGAATGCTTAGGTAAGTGAATGGGTGCATGTGTAATTGTTTAATTATTGAATATGAATGTATTCAAATGTATTTAAAAATAATGTGTAAATGTTGCTAAACAATGTATAAATTGTCATACATTTTTAGATATTGATATTAAGAACATAAAAAATATATATTAAATATTCATACTGCTTTGAATTAATGAACAGTGTCTTCCGACAATTTTTTAAATTTATTTATTCTTTTATACCACATTTCCGAAGATCAGTACGGTTTACAGGGAACATAACTAAACATTACATGAAATAGATAATGCTCTATTTAAAACTGTTAATCGTTCCATGTAAATCTAACACTATATATAACACAAAACAGTAACTATATACAGTTAGATTGCTTACAGCTTAGAGTAGCTATGTACAGTTAGAAGGTAGCTTACATCTGATGGTATGCTAAGGGGTAGCTAGATAAGAGGGGGTTATATTAGCCCGTCAAAATGTTCCTTGAATAAGTGTGTTTTAAGCAGTTTCCGGAAAGTTGCAAGGTGATGGGTGTCTCTGATTTGTAGGGGTAAAGCATTCCATAGGCGTGGGGCATGCAGGGAGAATGCCCTGGAGCTAGTTGACTGATTACACATGGTTAGTGCTGGAGGTAGGTTAAAGAGGTTTGATGCGTTGCTTCTTCTTAGGTGGTTTTCCGGGGTTCTTGTTATAATTGACTGTAAACATCTAGGGGATAGTTGATGGCTTACTTTCAAGGTTCATCCTCTCACCAAAAATAAACAACCTTATGCAAATGGCTAAACACTCTTTCTTAAATATGCTTAAATCAACTTCCTATTTTAAATATAGTAAGGGAGAAAAAGACCTCAGGATGGCTATAATCCCACCACGCAGTGATTCATCACCATAGGGGGAAAAGCGAGATACTCACATCACTGGTCTTAAAAAAACTCCACTCTACCAAAATTCTTCCAATAATTTTCAAAAAAAAAGTACTTTTTCTGTTTATTAATTTTCTTAAAATTACAAATATATAAATTCCATACACTTCGATACAACGACTGACTTCACCGGAGCTCACAAACTTCCCATGCACTAACCTTGCAAATAAATAAAGGGCTGCAATATAACATCCATATAACTGAATCTTAAATAGTTTTCCATTTTATTTATCTTTATCTTAACATTCCTGCGGTCCACAATCGTCTTAAGAAGCCCAACGAAGATCTCTGTATTTATAATAGGAAGCCAATTTGAGCATATTTAAGAAAGAGTGTTTAGACATTTGCATAAGGTTGTTTAATTTTGATGAGGGGATGGAAATGAGTTTCTAAGGTGCATTGTTTTGATTGTTGGGTGAGTCTAGCCCTTAGAGCAGTGGGTTTGGGTTTTACTTTGAAGGCTGCCATGAGAGATTTATATTAATGCAACTCAGGAGAGGTAACCAGTGCAAATCCTTTAGAAAAGGCGTGATGTGATTAGCTCAAGGTCAGAATTCGTGTAGCTGTATATTGCGCGAGTTGAAGCAGATATAGGGAGCTTTTTGAGAGGCCTTGTAGGATGGCGTTGCAAAAGTCAAAATGCAGTAGTACCATTGCCTGGTAGACTGTACGGAAATCGTGAGGCTCAAGTAGGGGTCATAATTGGTGGAGTGATCGCAGCTTGCTGTAAATGCACTGTGTTACTTTGTTTCAATGTGGCTGGGGTGTGAGATGCTGGACAATGTTGGTTATGCAATATAACCAACCAATCTCTACTAAGGGGCATCTTCCCACAAAGTTTAAAACACACATCAATCAGGCCCCTACTAAAAAATAGTCGCCTTGATACATCCAAAGTCGAATCCTATAGACCTATATCGAGTATCCCCCTGCTGGCCAAGATCATCGAGAAAATAGTCCAGCGACAGATCCAGCAACACGTCGACATTGAGTCACCTCTCGACCCAGCTCAACATGGCTTCAGAGAATCGCATGGGGTAGACACCATCTTAACTACCCTTTTCGACAAATTAATCACAGGAATTAATAATATACACCAAGGCTTCATCCTTATCTTCCTCGACATTGCTGCCGCCTTCGATTCTGTGAACCATAAGATACTATTACAGCGTCTCCAGGAAAAAGGGCTACAGGATACTGCGCTACAATGGTGTGAATCATACTTAACCAATAGATGTCAGCAATTAAAAAACAGGGCAGCACCTCTTCTGAACCTTTTCTACAGAAGCAGGGAGTACCCCAGGGATCATCCCTGTCTGCCTTACTATTTAACATTTATATGCAGCCTATCTGCTCTCTGATCCGCTCCCTAAATGTAGAATGCCTGGTGTATGCTGACGACATACTACTATACATTCCATTTACTATTGAGCAGCCCGATTTCTCCCCTATCATCAGATGCTTTGATGCAGTTGCTGAATGGCTCCTCACTCAAAACCTGAGGATCAATCATAACAAGACTGATGTCCTCTTTGTCACTAGGAACCAGAAGTTCGTTACACCTCCTTACCTGCAAGTTAAAAATGCTGAACTCAAAAACAAGAGACACAATCCGATATCTAGGAATTACTCTAGATCGGCGTCTGGACATGACAACCATGTAAAGGACGTTTACAAGATCAGTTTACAACAAGATACGAACCCTCCGCCACCTCCGCCCTCTGCTAGATTTCTCTGACTACCGAACGATATTTCAGGCCCTAGTAATCCCACATCTTGATTTCGCAAACATCATCCTTCATGGTCTCCCACAGGCAACCCTCAACCCGCTTCGGCTGGCCATGAACTCAGCTGCTAGGGTCTTAACAGGTGTATCAAAAAATGGAACATATAACACCAGTGATGAAAGAGTTACACTGGCTACCACTACAAGCCCGAATCCAATACAAGGTACTAGTCATGACTTTCAAGGCACTGAACAACCAGTCTCCTACACCTATCAGCAAACATCATTAACAATATTCCTGAAAATAGAATAAGACGGCCTGCACTACTCAACATGTTAATAGTACCCAAATTTACCACAAGGTGCACAAAGACAACTACTAATAGAGCTTTCTCGATTTATGCTCCGACAACCTGGAATGAACTTCCCACCTGGATTCGATCCATACCAAGCCTCACCACATTCAGAAAAGAAATAAAACACCATCTATTTCAAATCTACTATCCCGAAAACCAGTCCTGAAAAACATAAGTCACAGGCATCCACCCCCTGCTCTAATTATCCCAACGCACTAACCCAACACGAAAACGGTTAGCCGCCCTCTCCCTATGGCTGTATCCTGTCCCCCATCCGATCTAGCTATAACCAAATATCAGTTGTATTTAACTCTATGTAAATTTTATGTGTATATATCTTGTAAATAGTTTCCCCCGTTATTCTCCCGTTATGACTGTACCCTTGTTCTATGTAAGCACATTGTGTTATGTAAAAAACATTGTTGCATTGTTCAGTTGTAATGTAAACCGCACTGATCTTAATAGCGCGGTATATAAGAAAAGCAAATAAATAAATAAATAAAAATAAATAACTCCCAGGTTTGATTGATTGATAAATGTATTTAATTGTTGTCAGGCCTTTGAAAGGCTAGGGCTACAATGTGTTGAAAGAAATGTTATGATGTACACACTCTTACATCATCTGAGACTGGTTTAGCATGCATGATAGTCCTTCATGCATAAAACACTATCTTCTGTGCTTATCAAATGGCCTTAGCAAGCACACGTGGAGCCCCCTGCAGAAAGGGACATGTTCGGCCTGTCCTGGAATCCAAAATCTGGGCAGGCCGGATTTCCACCCGATTCTGATCCTGTGGGAGCTAGACAGCCCCGTGGGATCAGAATCGGGAGCAGAGGGCTTAGACGGGCAGGACAGGCCCCAATCCAGGCCCCTTGGACACCCCACCCCCTCTCTATCCAACCTTGCCATGGCTCTTGCATGGAGCCCGGTGCCATGGCATCCCGTCGCCATGGCACCAGGACGCCATGCAGTAGCCACGCTCAGCCCCGGACCCAGAATAGCTTGCTTTCCCCGCTGCCCAATCCCCGAATGGGCCTGCTGAGGCTGGGGTTGGGCTGCAGGGAATCTCCTGTGCCTTCCCTACCTTTTGGAGGGGTCCACCACTGCAGATTGCCACACTCGGGATGACTTATTCCACCCCCGAGGTGGAGTAAGTCACCCGTCCATTTCATCCAGCCCAGATTTGCAGGGCCGCAACCAGAATCAGCCCTGTATACATGGGTTTTGGGTCGTGCCTCTGGCCTGCCCTGTCTTCACCCCCTGCCTGCTCCCACCCATCCCCATCCAGAGCTCCCTGCACAGCAGCCCTGAACGTGTGGGGAGCTCTGGACCAGGAATCGGGTCCTAATGAATAGCTGGGGTTTGGATGTCCACCCCGGATATCCGACCCCGCTATTAGGGACTCTGCATGCCGCCCTAAGGGTGTGATTTTAGAAACATTATTTGTGTTTTGCATGTGGCTCTAGTGGTGATTTTAGAAAGATCATGATTTACACATGCCTGCCTTAGCCACATCTAAGTTACAGAGGATGTAGTCTGGAAAGAACAAAAAGCTATATGGCTAGCTCTCTATTCATATAGAACCCAAGTCAAGTAGGGGCACATCTGGGCCATTTGGAGAGCCCTGAACAGGATGGGCCTGTTAGGACCTGATTCTGCACCATGGGAGCCAGATGTTCCACAGGTAAAGGATCAGGACCTGGGAGACAGCCCAGCATGCCCCTGCATCACCGCAGGGACATCCTCTCCGTGGCACAAACTGCCCGCTGCCATGGAGCCACCATTTCCCTGCTGCCCAACCCTGATGGGGGCAGCTGGGCCCCAGATCGGGTGGCGAGGATTCACCCTGCTTGCCCCCATCACTGCTGGGGGAGCTGGCCAGCTGATCTGGATGGGCAGCCAGCACTTATTCCACAATGCCAGCCACTTCTGAGGTGGAATAAGCTGACCATCCATCCAGCGATCCCCAGATGTAGAGGACCATGACCAGAATTGACCCTGTATGTCCAGGGGCCGGGCCCACCCACTTTCTGCCCCTGTGCCACCCCTATCCCCCGCAGCATGCAGAGGGGCCCAGAGGCAGCATATGGTTCAGGTGGCTAGCAGGGCTGGACATCCCAGCAGCATGTACAGCCCCACTAGTCCCATAAGGGATGAACATGGAAGACAGATATTGTCCACATCTGGATTTACATCTGGTCCCTGGCATGACTAGGTTTTTGAAAAGTCCTTGTTTCAGCCAGCTCTTTACAGGAGAGATTAAAGGGGATATCTCACTTAATCATCCAATGTTTATTCCTCCCCCCCCCCCGCCCAATTGAAATGAGGTAAATAGGGAGTCCCCTGTGATTGATTAAGAGCAGTGTCCAGGTCTGGAAAAGGGCCAGGATCCACATGTAAGTACCGACAATTACATGTACCCATTCTGAAATGTCAGCACTTACACTTTTAAGTTGTCAGGGTTCCCGCGACGCTTTTTTCCATGTGTGTGTTTGTGAAATAGTGTTTCCCACTGCCTGTGGATGTCCATCCCTGTGGGGAACATTCTGAAGCACGAATAAGCCACTTGGATGAGCGGGATAGACATGTTTCCTGCAAAAATGTCTAGAACTGTATTCTGTTCCTTCGCAGCCCTGCATGTACACGGCACTTAATCGGGGATCTCAGAACGTGGGCAGAAGGGAGCAGAATGGGGGCACGGCCAGGCATGGAGATGTAGAAAGCATATTCCGGAGTGCCCCATGTACGTCCACAATCATCACCGCAGACATCAATGTTATACCTGCAGAATTGAGGAATAAGGGTAGGACTTAGAACTATATCTGCTCTGCACCTCAATGCAGCCCATATCGGTAAATGGATGTGCAACCTATGCTATGCACTGGTGTGTCTGCAGTCTGGAAAAACACAGTATGCAGTGTAACTGAACAGAAAGCAGAGGAGAGGGAAGATGCAAGTTATAAATAAACACCCCCACAAATGTATGCTATGGAGCACTGGTGCACATTCTGGCTATGATGGCATGTGCTATGTGTGCTAAAGAGGCAAAGCATAGGTTCCCTAACAATGCCCAAGTCCTGGAAATGATAGTGGTGACAGAGTCCTAGGATTCCATTTGAAAATGTTATCCCAGCTGGCATGTTGCACCCCACACAGTGGATCTTTGCAATATGCTCTATTCAGTGTGTGCATTCCCCTGATGCAGATATGTTCATATGTACATCCTATTGGAACACAATACTGGGGATGTAGTATACCTGTGGCTACATGCCACATATTCTGTGCACAGGTCACTGTTGCAGTTGGGTAAATCTGTGGGTCTGTGATGTGCACAGTGTGTACAAGTGTTGGCCCTGGAGGCTGATATACTGGACGGTTTGCTTGGGCCTAATGCAGCGCTGCATCTGTTTGCGGTCCACTTTCGTAGTTATCGTGTATGTATGTGTGCATTTAGAAATGCAGTAATCAGGTATGATGCTGGGTTGGAAGTACTGCATTCTATGATTTCCTTTCCATCATCTAAGTTATTTGTTGCAGGGCATTCTTTTGGCAGACATCTGTCTCTGTGGGACTGCAAGTGAGAGTGTGTTTGTGTGTGGTTTGAGGGCTGCATGGGGGGATCTACATCGCTCATCCACATATCTGGGGGGGGGTGGGGGACAGAACTGGCTGGCAAGTACCTGGACCATTAGGATGACTGCAGCATCACCAGATGCCAGTGAGAAGAGACAGGAGTGAGCAGAATAGGTCTGCAATAGCTTACCTGTGCAAACATATCTCTGTCACTAGTAAGGGGACCTCAGTGGGAAGGCATGCAGCAGTGCAGAAATCAGTACAACATGTCCTTGTTCGTCTGCCTCAAAACAGCACTGTCCACGGTCACAGCAGCTTAGCAGATGCACGTTTTAAAGGGAGTGTGTGGGTATGTCATGGAGACGGGCAGGATCATATACATACATCTGTTTGGAATACGGTGAGCGCAGGGACATACACAGCCGTTGCTGGCATATACCCATCTCTATACCATGTTAATTTTAATTCTTGCTTGTCGTGCTGTGAGGGCTTGCGTGCATCAGTGATGCTGAGAGCTAAACTATCGGTAGTTTAACTACTGGCAGGGTCTCCCAAGATGGACAGGTCTCAGCTGAGGTGCCAGACGAAGACAAACCACCCATCTGGGCAGCAGCAGAATGGGATAGTGTTGACGGCGGAGGATCACATTTCTGTGACAACGGCAACAACACCAAACTTAAACTGCGCGGAAGGAAGGCCCGGCAATCTACTTCTGTATCTTGCCATGAAAACCCAATGGATAGTTACAACAAAACAAATTGTGCTATGGTGCTGGAAGATGAGACTCCCAGGTCGGAAGGCACTCAACTAGCTACTGGGGAAGAGCTGAAGACTTTTCAGAGTAAAGCCAGCATTTATGATGTGGTTGGATCAAAGCCCTCGGGAAGTCTGACTGCTGATGTAGCTGCGCATGAAATGAGAGTCAGAAGCTGTAAAGATGTCTTACACATTGGAACATGGAACGTACGAAGCATGAACCAAGGGAAGTTGGAGGTGGTCAAGAATGAAATGGAACGTGTACAACTTGATCTGTTGGGTGTCAGCGAACTGAAATGGACTGGCATCGGGCACTTTGCATCAGATGATCACATGGTCTACTATGCTGGAAATGAAAGACAAAGAAGAAATGGTGTTGCATTTATAATAAAGAAGAAACTTGCAAGAACTGTAATGAAATACAATGCAGTCAGCGAACGCTTAATCTCTATTCGTCTACGAGGATTGCCTATCAACACAACTATAATTCAAGTATATGCCCCAACAACAGCTGCAGAAGAGAATGAAATTGAAGAGTTCTATGAACAAGTACAAGCTGAAATTGACAGAACATGCAAACAGGATATCCTTATAGTCATGGGTGACTGGAACGCAAAAGTTGGCAACAAAGAAGAAGGCAAAGTAGTTGGAAAATATGGACTTGGCAACAGAAATGAAGCTGGAGAAAGATTGATAGAATTCTGCAAGACCAATGATCTATTCATCTCAAACACCTTCTTCCAGCAACACAAGCGACGACTGTACACATGGACTTCACCCAATGGATTGTATAAAAATCAAATTGACTACATCTGTGGAAGTCAACGATGGAAAAGCTCTGTAACATCAACAAAGACAAAACCTGGAGCTGACTGTGGTACAGATCATCAACTACTAGTATGCAAACTCAAGCTAAAGTTGAAAAAGAGCAAACCACTCATGAATGCACCAAAATATGACCTTGAGAATATACCACTGGAATTTAAAGACTGCCTGCAAAATCGATTTGCTGCTTTAGATACAAATGACAGAGCTCCGGAAGAGTTATGGAATGACATCAAGAAGGTTGTGCTGGAAGAAAGCGAGAAGTCTCTACAAAAGGTGAAAAAGCAAAAACGGCCAAAATGGATGACGGAAGAAACTCTGAAAATTGCCCAGAAACGCAGAGAAGCTAAAGCCAAAGGAGAAAGAAAGACAATCGCAGAACTCAACAGAGATTTCCAACGTGCAGCAAGACAGGACAAGGAAAAGTACTACAATGACACTTGCAAGGAAATAGAAGCAGAAACTATTAGAGGAAGAACAAGATCGGCTTTCCTAAAGCTGCGAGAGTTAAAGAAAAAGTTCCAGCCTCGAATTGGAATGTTACAAGATGCTCAAGGTTCTATGTTGAATGATGCTGAGAAGATCAAGAAAAGGTGGAAGGAATATACAGAGTTTTTATATGATAAAGATCAAGTGGACCAACAGCCGTTTCAACCTATACCTTATGATCAGGAACCATTGGTGATGAAAGAAGAAGTTGAAGCAGCATTGAAAGCCTTATCAAAGAACAAAGCACCAGGCATTGATAGCATTCCCATAGAAGTATTGCAGCAATCTGATGCAGCTGTTACCATACTTACAAGGCTCTGCCAAGAAATATGGAAGACAACATCATGGCCAACTGACTGGAAAAGATCTGTGTTTATACCAATACTAAAGAAAGGTGATCCAACTGACTGTGGAAATTATCGCACAATCGCTCTGATCCCACATGCCAGCAAGATTCTACTGAAGATTATTCAAAAGAGACTACAGCCATACCTAGAACAAGAACTACCTGAAGTGCAAGCAGGGTTCAGGAAAGGGCGAGGAACGAGAGACATCATTGCGGATGTGAGATGGATCCTTGAAAAGACTAAAGAATACCAAAAGGATATCTATTTGTGCTTTATCGACTATAGCAAGGCTTTTGACTGTGTAAACCATGAGAAACTCTGGGCCACATTAAGAAGCATGGGTATACCAGAACACCTGATCGTTCTCTTGCGTAATCTGTACATTGATCAAGAAGCAACAGTTCGAACGGAACAAGGAGAAACAGAATGGTTTAAAATAAGCAAAGGTGTAAGACAAGGCTGCATACTTTCCCCCTACCTGTTTAATTTATATGCAGAACAAATCATCAGAGAAGCAGGACTGTATGAAGACAACAGAGGTGTGAAGATTGGTGGAAGACTCATCAACAACCTTCGCTATGCTGATGATACCACATTACTGGCTGAAAGCGAAGATGATCTGAAACATTTGCTTCTCACAATCAAAGAACATAGTCCTCAAAATGGGCCTGCACCTTAATGTAAAGAAGACAAAGATCATGACAACTGGTATAATCAACAGGTTCATCGTTGAAGGAGAAGAAATTGAAATTGTGAACAACTTTAACCTACTTGGATCAACTATCAATAAAGAAGCAACAAGCAGTCAAGAAATCAGACGACGCATTGCTCTTGGCAGAATGGCTATGAAAGACCTAGATAAGATTCTCAAGAGCAGAGATGTGTCTCTCCATACAAAGATTCGACTTGTTCAAGCCATGGTATTTTCAATAACATCAAATGGATGTGAAAGCTGGACAGTGAAAAAGACAGACAGGAAGAAAATTGATGCCTTTGAATTATGGTGCTGGCGGCGAATACTGTGTATACCATGGACTGCCCGAAGAACAAACAAGTCGGTACTAGAGGAGATCAAACCTAAGCTTTCTTTAGAAGCTCAGATGACAAGACTTCGACTTTCATACTTCGGACACATCATGCGAAGAGAGAGATCATTAGAGAAAGACATCATGCTTGGCAAGATAGAAGGTCAACGCAAAAGAGGAAGGCCAGCAATGAGATGGATCGCTACAATAACAGCAGCTACGGGTACCAGTCTGTCGTCAATGAGCCGCCTGACTGAAGACCGAACACAATTTAGGATAGCTATCCAGAGGGTCGCCATGAGTCGACTCCGACTCGACGGCACTTAACAACAACAACATACCATGTTGTGCTATGTGCGGGCCGCGCCAAGTATGTCTAGTCGATTCTGTATCCGTGCCTGGCTGCATCTATCCCCATGTCTGCAGAATCAGGGTCCATTTGTGCACGTTTTCTATTTGAACATGCCCACAGGCAGGATTTGCTTATTATGGAACTGGCCTTTGCATGTTCCTGCGTGTCTTTCTTTGATTTCAAAAACACGTCCATGGGGAGGGACAGAGATATGTCAAGTTTACATCAGACTTACACTTGCCCAACCTCTCTTCTAAGATTAACACAGAATTGCAAATGTTTTCACTTGGACGCCCCCAAAACCACATAAACGGCCTTTCTAAAATGTGCCTTTAAGGCTATAGAAGATCATTTTCTAGGGGTTGCCTAGATTTACGCACATTTTCATGTGCGGATTTCAAGTCTATTTTATAAAATAAAGATATGCGTGCACTTGATAAAATAGGGACACTAGTGGTCAAAAGCGTGCGTTCGCTTATGCCTGCCCTATGGCGGGTATAAATGCCAGCACCTAGATTTTTCAAGAGCACGCACACGTTATAGTGCTTCACAATTTGCATGCATATATTGATGCTCTGCCCAAACTCCTGCCCTGCACAAGCTCTCAGTGAAAGTACGCATCATCATCCAATGCAGTGCTAGTGACTGACTCCATTATGCACATTAAGTGGCCATTTGCCTGTTGAAACCACTAAAATACCATGCCTCTTGCATGTAAATGTACACACAAACCTAGGTTAGCCTCCTAGTGCATAGAGTACTTTGTGTCAGTGGGAACATGCTTCCTACATCTGCCTCATTTTTCACGCACTCTGAAAGAAGTCTGTGTAATGTGTAATCAGCACACAAACAGGGGAACAAAGGCCAATATTTTGTATTGCAAAATGGCCCAAGGACAAGAGGAGAACCTAAGGGTAAAACTTGTCTGTGCTGACAGCGGGGGGAAAGATGAGCATCGCAAAAGAAGTGTTCCACATGCTGCTTTCTCTTTAATTACTGTGTATGATCGATACATGTTTTAGAAGTTTTTATGTTTACATAGGATGGAGAAGTGTGACTGTTTCTGTGCACGAGTTTCAGAACAGTCCCTTCTTCCTGGGAACACCATTCACAGCTTTACAAAGCTTTTTCTTTCTCTAAATCAGGCTTTAGGTAAGGGAATCTGCGCAGGGCTACAGCAGTGTAAAATGTAGGGACACCAAAAGACTGTCGAGTTTTATGCAATCTGCACATAGGTGTTCTTGATGGCACAGTTAGGGTAGAAATAGGACTCAGTTGCAATATACGCACATAGTTTATAAAAATACATGTGCACATGAACAAATTTACATCTTTGGACAAGTGTAAATTTCTGCGTGTGAATTTGCCCGCTACTGGGACTAGTTCTGGATGCATATGTTATAAAGGCATATAGGTAACATTGCTGCCTTTATTTAAAAAAAAATCACAAATGCGCATCACGAGTTTCCTGTATTATGAAAATTATCTTTGTAATTTGTTTCATGTCTTATAATTTCTGATAAGTAAAACACTTTCTATTAGAGACAGACATCATCTACAGGTCTTTGTTAGCAATTTTTCAGCCAAACCGCCTTTTTTTATTTTGTTTTTCATCATCTGCCTTTCTATTTCCGCTTTTTTGTTTTATTTGCCTGTACACCTCAGTTTAATTGTGAGGCTCCGCTTCAGCGTCTATGGGAATCAGCCGCCCCACTGCTATAACTGCACTTGTAACAATGTGGCAAACTTCAGAATGACAAAGTCTTACTACAATCCTGATTTGCTTTTCCAATTGCTGTGGGGCATGTCTGTAATCTGTCATTTACTTCTGATCCAGCAATCCCTTTCTTGTGACAGTCTTCTGTTGCACCATGCGGCTGCTGTACTGTGAAACAGTCTCTGTTCCCTCATCCCACAGCTCCCTCTCAAGGTTAATCCCACGCACTCCTCTTGGCTCCATGGCAGTTTAATATAAACCTCCCTGTGTATGCTTGTAAAGCTCCACAGAACGATGTTTGTCCGACATCAGTGTTTCAGCAAAGCCTGCATCCAGGGCATACGTCAATGCTTATGGCTCTCATAGATGCTCTTCCAGCATCGGCCAGTGCAGAACTGGATCATACCTTTGATTTAAAAAATGTGTGCCTTTTATTTTGACCATACACCCATTTTGAAATGCCTTCCCTGGATTAATTTTGCAACCTCTCTCTGCTTTGTTAATGCTTTGCATTTTATACTGTGACACAATTTGCCCGGGTTTCTTTCAGATTTGCACATATTCCTAAATGTTAGGAGCTTGGTAGAAGGGAATTTGCACAGAAATGTCACGCAATTAAGTAGAAATATTTTCCGTAATATTTCAAATGAGCGTTGATTGAATATAATTACTGAGCTTGTCCGTCTTCTCTGAGACATCCATGCATATTTTATTGTTTCAGCACCGCAATGATGAAGACTCTGTCCAGTGGGAACTGCACGTTCAGTGTCCCTGCTAAGAACTCCTATCGCATGGTAGTGCTGGGAGCTTCTAGGGTGGGCAAAAGCTCCATTGTGTCACGGTTTCTCAATGGTCGCTTCGAGGACCAGTACACGCCTACCATCGAGGACTTCCACCGCAAGGTCTATAACATTCGAGGTGATATGTACCAGCTAGATATCCTGGACACATCAGGAAATCACCCCTTTCCTGCCACAAGAAGACTTTCTATCCTGACAGGTATGTGGGATAACCAGCTCAGAGCTTCCTCTGCTAGCCGTGAAGGCATAAGCAAACTTTAACACTGAAAGCTGAGTAAACTGAGCATTTTGACCGTGCTCTGCAAAGTCTGAAGAGGTTATGGAGAGTGGGTGGGAGCGGGGGATGGAAGGCTCGTTAGTGGGTGAGAGGTGAAAAGAAAGAGTTTGAGAACTGAAGGCTGAGAGAAGGGAAACATAAGGGCTAAAATGTAATTGTAATTGTAAGAGGAAAGGCAGAGAAAAGAGAAACATAAAAAAAAAGATGAAAGGCAAAATTAGTGCCAGAGAGATGTAGAGAATGATGGCAAGTAGATAGTAAGAGAGAAATGGAAAGGAGACCCTGGACTAGAACTCAGAAGAAGACTGACATAAGAAAAGTAGAAAAGAGAAACTGGAACCAACGTGATTAGAAAAATAAAATACTATAGGTAGAAAAGAAAGAAAGCATTATTTTAAAGTTTTAGGGATTAGAAGGGCAGCTTTGAGAAATGTGCATCTCTCACAATACAGAAAGAAATATATTTCTGTACCTGTTTCATAGCACTGAATTGCTTATAGAGGGGGGTGGGGGAATTTCAGTTTTTGTCTGTCTGTTTCTAATTTGTGGACCCTTATTCTATTTTAGGTGAGGGTCTGTCCACGTTCAGCATGTGTAACTGAAGTGAAGCATTCTGCTAGCATGTAGTTCCTATGTAGGGGGTCTGTAACAGTCTTGCTTGGTTTATTTTCCCAGTAATAGACGTGCTCTAGAGCCTAGTGTAATATTTACAATGCTGTATTTTTACAGCCCAAAAGTTAGGATTGTGTTTTTATAGTCCTTGAAGTTAGGACTGTTATAACATGGTAAATTTGCTATATTTATTTATTATTTATTTATTTATTTATTTTATTTACATTCTCTTATATACCGCGCTATTCTGCATCAGTGCGGTTTACATTGAACAAACTGAAATTACATTGAACAGGGTATTATAACTTGGAGATAACTATTTTACAGGGAACATGGGCTATGGAGGGTTAAGTGGCTTGCCCAAGACCACAAGGAGCACCTGTGGGACTAGAAACCATAGGTAGAGAGTGTCTCTTTGCAACATTTGATGTTATTCACAAAGTGGCCTGCAGTGTAAGGAGAGTGTGTTGCTATTCCTGAGATGACACCGCAATTTTAATTTTGTTTTTATGATGAATTGTAAAGAGAAACATCCTAGCTCCATTGTTGGGGAATGTAGAGTGTGTGTTACAGAACTGGGGTTGCAAGTTTTATACTGAGAATCTGTCCAATCCTCTTTAGAATCCAGACTGGGAAGAATTTCATTGACTGGTGCTACCAGCTGTAATGGTAATTTTACTGGTTGGCTGACATTGGCTGGAAGGTTTCTTTATGGACAGAAAGCCCTTGGGACCTTTTCCTGTAGTGTCTTTATAGCTCATTTAAAGGTGGTGCTGGAGATGCGGCATGATGAGCATTAATCCACTGCTTATCGTTGGGACAAGCAACATGGAATCTGTATCTTTTGGGAACCTGCCAGATACTTGTGACCTGGATTGACCACTGTTGGGTTTGATGGACCTTGGTCTGACCCAGTATGGCATATCGTATGTTTTTATGTCACTTTAGTTTGTCCCTTTCATTCCTAGCTTGGCCCTCCCAAATCCTTTTGCCTAGACACCAATTTATGTGCCTGCTTTGGAAGATCCAGAATTATGTACTTAAATCCAAATCCTACCCCCAAAGAGCACCTCTGCTCTTCATAGGTAAAAGCATACATATCGTCCAGGCAATTTTACTACAAACCATTTCTTCCCAGGGACAGCATGACCATTAGGAAACTAGATGGTCATCTAGAACACCAAGGGCGGCTCATTGCCACCGCTGCCACCCCTCCCCCCCCCCCTCGCTGGGATCTGCAGTGGTGACAATGACTTCAGACATCCCCACAGTGCTGACTTCCCGTTTGCATGGGGGCCGAAGTGGCTATCCAGGCTCTTATAACGTTGCACAGCTGAATAGACGCATATGTGCACCTCCAAGATGGGATGTACTTATGTGTCTTCCAGCAGCAGGCCTTCTCAGGGGTGTAGTTTGGGCAGAATTGCCGTTTATGTGCACATCTGCATTGTCATCAGAGCAGGTGTAAATTTGTGCATGAGAATGTTTGTGCTACTGGGGATAGGTCTAAGCGCTTATTTTATAAATACCAGGCCGTACCACGGGCTGTGCGAGCAGTGCGGCCGCACAGGGTACAATCACCGAAAGGGGCACTGATATCATCACTGGGCTTCCAGGAAGCTCAAAAAGAATGAGTTACTAAACGTGGCTGGGTGGAGGAAGGGCAACTGATTCATTAGTCACACAGTGTGCATTTTGAACTTGGTACGACCCTGATAAATATACATATGGTTTATTAAAATCTGAAATACCGCCCGTCGGGACAACAGAACAGTTTCCCAAAAAACAAATAATTAAAAAGAGCAGAAAGGAATACCATAAAACTTACTGAAAGAGGAGAATGCAGACATACAACACAAGAAAGAGGGGAAGGGAGGAAAGGAAGAAACGTAGGGAGAAGGTCGTCACACGATACTAAAAAGAGGAAAGGAAGGGAAAAAGGCAGGCCAGATAATTTCTGCATCACGGAGAGGCAGGTCAAAAGCATTAAGAAAGAAATGCATCTTGTTGCCTTTATAAAATAGATGCCAGTTTGGGCTTTTTACTTAGGCACCCCTTTCTAGGAAGAACTGAAAGGAAGCAATCGGGCCAATATTCAAGGACACTTCTGAGTTGGCCCCAGGGTAGACAATGCATAACGCCCCTATCCATAGATGTTTAGAAATTATACAGGCAGTATCAAGAAATGTCTAAGTGGTCCAGTCCTATCTGTATAATTGTGAGCTGAGTTTCGGGAAAGGGCAAAGGCAGCATCCTGAATTATCCATTTAGCAGAGATGTTCAGCCACAGTCACGGGCGGGTGTGGATCGAAGCAGTGCAAGAACACAAGGTGCCGTAAGTCCCCTGCAGGGCTCCTTCATTAATACATGAGGCCCAGGGGTCAGTTTTAGCAGGCAATGAAAAAAGTGCCAGTACCCCGTACTACTACGTTCCCCGTTAAAGAAAGCCTTATATAAAAGTGCTGAAGCATTCGCACTGAAAGCTTAATCCAGTCACTATGCTGTTTGAAAATCCAGGTTAGTGTAGAACCAAGTAAAATGCTACTATGTCAGTGGATTTGCACCCAGGGTGAACATAACTTAGGTTATCACTGGTGAATAGAAAGGGATCTTTTTCCATGACTGTTCTCCTGAAAATTAAAACCTTAATATAAAACATCCCAAAACAGAACATATATTGAATTTGATTGCATGGTCGTGTTCCTATTGTTTTCCATGCCAGAATCACGACTTTCTCTTTCAAATGCAAGCCCTGGGGGTGAGGAGTTCACAAAAAGCTCACCCATTCCATGGAGAACCTCTGGTACTATTCTAAACCATAAGATCAAGGGTTGGGTGAGGGGTTTTCTTGTCACCAAAACACCAAGATTGGCTTAACAACCCCATTTTTGCTCCTACAGTCAGCTGTTGATGGTCCCCCCTAACCCAAAGCAGCACTTGGCACAGTCCCTAGAATCTCCACTAAAATCTTTCAGGAGACAGGACTTGCTCTGCTTAGTGGAATAAATAGTCATCAATCATGCACGCTTGCCAGCATCTTATTTATTGTTAGTGATTCACAACCTCACTGCCTGCCCTCACTGTTTAGCTGTTTTTCCTCCCCATGCCTGCTGTATCTTCTTTTGTGAAGAGGATTTCCTTCAGTCCCCTCTCGGTGGTGTCCCCAATGCCCTTTTCATCAGCCTCTTTACTAAATTGCCTTTCAAGTATTTGTAATGCAGAACTGTTTTTGTCTGTAAGGAGCTGCAGCACTACATTTTCATAAAACCTAAGTGCAGAATGATTAGAGGCTTGTTATCATTTTACTATTATATCATTCGCCGCCCACATTTCCACTGAAGAGTCACAAGCCTGTAAATTCTTGAACCTTGTAGGGAAATGTTTCCTATAAAGAGATTAAAACGGTGCCCATTATCTTCCGGAAAGACACTTGGCAGCTCACCTGTATTAATTAGGAAACGAGTAAATGAGCATCATTCAGCGGCCCTCCTGCCATATTCTTGTTGATTCCTCCTTCATTCCACTCCCCTCCCCTCCCCTCAGGAGCGGCAGAATCCCAAATTACATTACCTACGCTGCTTTCAGATGGGTTCTGCAGGATGTGATAACTACATTGCCAAGTCCGGCGCATAGCATCTTTGCTCCCAGAAGAGGAGGTGAATGGCACAGAAACAGTTCAAATGGAATTTCTCTTTTCTGTCCATATTTTTGATTTCTTTTTAACTTCTATTTATTCCTTTTTTTCTGTTTTACTTCTATTTTAGTTTTTAGTGTACACCACTTTGCGGCTTTGCTGAAAGGCGGTTTATCAAAACCGTAAATAAATTAAGCAAAACTAAAAATAATGGTAACAACAAAATTTGTATTCCAACGTGGTGATTATTACCACATGACAGAGACTGCGGTGGCCTTTTCAGTGGTGAATGAAGAGACTCTTCTCTGTATCTTGGACTTTTAATGACACCTCACAGCACATGCACTAGTGTAAAAAAAAAACATTTGCTGCGCTGGTCTTGGGGTCTCAAGTCTCCCGGGAGTTCTTGTTCTGCAGGATTTTAGGGCAAGGAAATCCCAGGTGCCAAAGAATAATTTTTAGTCACCATGGTAACCTGGTGCCTGGAATTTGAGGAGGCCTGGTTTAGGCTACTGCAACCTGCTCCTTGCTGATCTCCCTTGAACCATCTCTCTCTCCTTCAAGCTGTTCAAAGCTCAGCCGCACGGCTAATCTTCCACCAATGTCACTGTGCTCATATAACCCCTTTTCTCAACAGTGCCGGCCCAACACATGTGTGAGCATGTTGTTGGCACAGGGCCTCTCTGAACAGGAAGCGCCAGGTCGACCTCTTTCTGCAGCCACATAGTACCTGCACCTCCCTTTGCCCAGTGCTGCTGACATCCAAGAGTCAGATCAGCCTAACAGTGAGCCAATGGGACACTGGCTCGGGGCGCACAACCCTCACCTTTTGCAGTTTATTTACACAGCAACATGAGCTATTTTCTTTGCTCCCATGGCTGTGCCGCCTTACAAGCTGCTAGCACCATGGCATTTGTAAAGGTAAACACAAGCATTTTCCATTTCTTACAAGAAAAATCAGCTGCCAGAGCACAAGAGGTAACTGATGCATGGGAGCGGGGAAAGGGGAGGACTGGAAGGGAACTGACAAGGGGAATGGTATTCGGACTAGAAGGAAGCTGACAAGGAGGAGGGGTGGGACTGGGAGCTGACACTGCAATTGGTACTGGGACTACAAGGGGGTTAGACAATGGCGGGACTGGGACTGGAGGGGAACTGACTCGGGGTGGCTGGGAATACTGGCACTGCTGATAAGAGTGGAAGGGGGCTAGACATTGGGGGGTGGGGTACAGGGACAGACTTGTTCAGCTGTCCTGGTAGATGTCGGATTTTCTAGGGCTCACCGCAATATTTACAGCTCTGCTCTTTTCTAGGTAGGTTCCTTGTTGTGGGAGTTTTAGAAGCTAATGCTCTTATGGAATGGTAGATTTGCCCTATAGCCCTGTGCTGTGATTCTCACTTTTTCTTTTTGTTTTTTGTGTGGAGTCAACAGTAGGGTGTTCGTAGGCGGTACTGGAATATGGATAGTCTTTAAGGTTTGCAGTTTTGTGTTCTTGATGCTGCTGGACTGGTTTTAAATTTCAAATATTTTGTTGGCTCAGATTCAAGGAAATCTCTGACTTTAAGGGAACATCTCTGTTTAAATTTCTCTTGTGGCCTGATAGCTTCACTGTTGCTGATTTCTGGGTTTTTCCAGCTCAGGCACAGTCTAATCCAGCCTGCGCACCGTGATTTCAATTCATAGCTACCAGGATTTTTTTCTCATTTTATAGCTTCCCTCTTTATTATTAAAATAGTCATAGAAATGACCAAATAAGCCCAATTGCCATTGTTATTATGCAATATTAATGCAAATAAGGCCTTGTGGATAGGCAAACACTTATGCAAATGAGGCCTTGCGATGAGTTTCTGCACATTGCCTGCTTCTCAAGTTGATTCATTGGCTCTCTGTCCACTTCCGCATACAGTTCAAACTTCTATTAACCTACAACTGCATTCATTCTACGGTTCCTCATCTCTTCTTATACCCGTCCTTGGGAACTCTGCTCATTCTGCAAATTACTTTTATCCGTGCCCTTCTCTTCCGCCAGCAACTCTAGTCTCTGTCCCGTCCACTGTGCTGTGCCCTGTGTCTGGAAGAGAATAACTGAGCTGGTACACCAGGCTCCATCTCTGGTCCTATTCAAATCAGGTTAAAAACTCACCTCTTCCAGGCTGCTTTTGGATCCTGACCCTCTTATTCTCCTGTCTGACGCCCATGTGTGATTTAATCATTTCCCTTAAGATTACCCTGTTCCCTTTTTGTCCTGTTTATCTTGAATAGCTGGTAAGCTCTGTGAAGCAGGGACTGCCTCTTTCATGTACGTACATAGCGCTGCATATGCCTAGTAGCGCTATAGAGATGATAGGAAGTAATAGCGGTAGAGATGCAAATGAAAGCTTGTTAGGACCTCCTAACCTAAACTTAAACCCTTTAGAGGAGAATAGTCAAAGCATTTTAGCTGGTTAGCAGACCTGTTAACTGGCTAAACACCATCTTCAGCAGGACATTCAGTAGTACTCAAGTGGTTCTGCCCTCCTGTCTGGTTTAAATACCCTGATGCTATCCACTTTGGGCAGGGGTATTCCAGGGTGGGAGCACAAGCCGGGGCACAGATTAGTCAGTCAGCAGCTAAGCAGTTAACCTAAACCAACTAAAGTCAGGCAGAATAAAGGCTGTCCAAACTTTATCCAGCCAGTAGCTGAATATCGCCGCTCACCGAGCAGCCCGGATAGTCAATGCCGGTGACCAGATATGGCCCCAGCACCGAATATCCGGGCATTGGTGATGGCCAGCTGCCTCCGTTGCACATGCCCCCCTTAGATCATTAATGAAAAGGTTATAGAATTAGAGAAAGGGCAGAGAAGAACATAAGGAAAGCTCAGATAAAAGGAAGGTGTTAATGATGTGTTTGCTTTTTATGTTATTTCAGGGGATGTTTTCATCTTGGTGTTCAGTTTGGACAACAGGGATTCTTTTGATGAGGTGAAGCGGCTGAGGAACCAGATCCTGGAAGTCAAGTCCTGTGTGAAAAACAAAACCAAAGAGCTGGCAGAGTTCCCTATGGTCATCTGTGGCAACAAGAATGATTATGGCGAACACTACAGGAAAGTGCATTCAGAAGAAGCTGAACGCCTCGTCTCTGGTGACGCAAACTGCGCCTACTTTGAGATTTCTGCCAAGAAGAATGCAAATGTGGATGAGATGTTTCAGGTGCTGTTCAGCATGGCCAAGTTACCCCATGAAATGAGCCCTGCCCTCCATCGGAAGATCTCCGTGCAGTACGGGGATGCATTCCACCAAAAATCCTTCAGGATGCGTCGGGTCAAAGAAGTAGATGCATATGGTATGATTTCACCCTTTGCCCGACGACCAAGTGTCAACAGTGACCTGAAGTACATCAAGGCTAAGGTCCTTGGTGAAGGACCAACACGAGACAGGGAAAAATGCACCATCCAGTGAACAGATTCATGCCATGGAATGTCAAGAACTCATGTCGTGCCTTTAGAAAACGGGTTGAGAAAATGCAGAATGGACCCGGCGTTTGGTGTTCGGTTTAAGACTAAAACAGGTTTTGGAAAAATCCTATATGTCAAGTAGTCTATGAAATCCTAGACCTGTGGTGGTAACATGGCAAAATACTGTGGATTAGAACGTCCCCTTCTTGGCCACCATCATTCACATAACTGAGGCACTAACCTACAGCAAGTAAGACCCATGTACTCGCCATGTACTCAAGCTGTAGCCAGATGCATCACTTCAAAATGTGAAACGGAATCATGGTTTTAATTTTCCAAAAATTCTGAACTGGACAGTAAAACGTTCAATAAGATCCTGAGAGGGGACGTACATATGGAAATCGTGCCAGAAGAAGTGCTCTCACAGGCATGATACTATACCTTGGAAACATAAAATACCATGTCGTATAAGGACAATGAAGACCTCAGTTTCCTTCGTTTCCATGCCATAGACCTCAGTTGATCTCTGGCTTTTCCTTTTCTACAGGGCCACTGGGAATGTTCCATCTGCATCCTCTGCTTCTGTGAATGTTAGTTTTTGCCTCTACTGGGACTCTGTGCATGCAACAGTTCTACTATGCTGTCTTTATGCTTTCTTAATTATTTAAACTTCTTAACAAATATTTTTCAATAAGTGAAAGGTGCCTCTTAGGCGGCAACTTTCAAACAATATGCATAGCAGTAAATTTCCTTTTTAAAAACTGAGCTAAGAAAATTGTGCACAAATCTGACCATGCTGTTTCTGTGGGTAATTTTCCAGTATTAACCTATGTGCATAATTCTGAAAATGTATATGCTTTCCTTCCCCAACCACATCTCCCAAATGTA
Source organism: Ichthyophis bannanicus (assembly GCA_033557465.1). Taxonomy (NCBI): domain Eukaryota; kingdom Metazoa; phylum Chordata; class Amphibia; order Gymnophiona; family Ichthyophiidae; genus Ichthyophis; species Ichthyophis bannanicus. Next base: position 1,106,686,539 of record CM066031.1, read on the forward strand.
GGGGTAAACTGATGCACAGAGCAGTAATATGTACATAAATTTACCTGCAGAAAGGTGGCCAGTTCTCAAAGACCAAGTTTCTTGCACAAAAGCCATTTCATGCCTGGAAATGACTTTGAAATTGCTTTCTGCTTGTCATTTTTCCTTTCTGTCATACTAATTATGACAAGCTTATTAGTTTCCTCTTCCCCGTTCAGTCCAAGTTTATTTTCCTGTTACAATGTAAGCATTGATATCATTGTTCTGATGTAATGCAAATGTTATTGTTTTATGTAAACCGCACTGACCTTGAATAGCGCAGTATATAAGAATGGATAAATAAATAAAATAAATAATGATGGCGTTTTCTCTCAGGAGAAGACGTGGATTGAAATTCAAAAGCATACATACATGTAACAGTGGCTGCTAATAATATAAGCGCTCTAGCCATGAATTTTGCATGTATAATGCTGCTGAAAATTCTTATAGACATCCCTAGCACTATCCGGGGAGAAGGGGGGGAGAGGGGTGCTGGGGTACAGCAAGAGCAAAGCATGGTTCTTCCCCCCATCTATACAGATAACAGCAATATTCAGTCCACTATCCGTGAGCCAAGTGGATTACTCTAGGACAGGCGTTTGCATGGTGTAAACCAAAAAGGGGACATTTTGTTGTGAGAAGGCCATGCCAAATTAAACTGCTTAGCTATACAGACTGTAGACTGAATATCACCGTATCTGTAGATCGGCAGCAGTTGATCTTTGAGGCGCTGGGGCTAACCGGGTAGCATCAAAAATCGCTGCTACCAGCTTAGCCTCGGCAGCTGCCAGCGTGTCCAACCAAACCCCTGATTTTCACGTCTGTCAGCGTGGAAGTGAAGCTCCGTGCTAAGAGTGTTGGCAGGCAGGCTATGCGCTGACATGGCGCATAACCTGCCTAAATGAAAATCGGGCCCATTTTACCACCTTAAAAGAGGAATATTTTTAAATGATTTACAAAATCCAGATATTCAGCACAGGCCACCATCCAGATGACGGCATTGGATATCAGGATTTAATTTAGCCTTGGCGGCCAGAGTTTTAAAAAAAATGCTGATCATCACGATTGAATATTTGATTGCTTGATGTTTAGGTAACTCTCATGCTGATGATGGTGACTGTTTGCATTCTTGGTGGACCTTGTGGTTGGAAATGGGTGGGGAGAGGTGTTAGGTGTAATACATAAAAGAGATCTTGGATGCTCAGTTATCTAGAAGGGTAGAGTACACTGGAAGAAACTAGCAAAAAAGTATTCCTGTATAGGGAGTGATATCCTGTTACGGTCACACACTGACTGGTAGCTGGGACACATCCCTGACAGGGTAAACAGGATTAAGTGGGCAGATTAGATGGTTAATTGGTGTTTTTCTGTTGTCATTCAGGCTGCTAAACTATAACATACCACAATGGATTCCTAAACTTCCATAAATATATTTCTCACTTTCCAATCGGACTCTCTTATCCTTTTGAGGTGAACTTAAGTAAAAAGTGATCAAATTAAAGAACACCATTTGATTAACATGATGCTCCTTATTTTGATTTACCTGCGTACAGGAGCCCAGGGCAGAAACTGTGGAAGGGGCCCCCCCAAGTCCACCTTCAAGCTATCCTTCCTTCAAATTGAAGCAGCCTTGGGGCCTTCATTGGCATGGGGGCCCAGGGCAATTGCCCTGTTTGCCACCCCTTAACGCCAGCCCTGACTGTATAGAGGAGAAAAGTAATCTTCTTTTAGTAAAAGGGATTATATTAATGATTCATGAGTTTTAGACCAAAAAAAGGTTCATGTTCCTTCAATTGTGAGTCCACTTCTACAAGGTAATTGCCTGTGGGGAACATCCTGTTTGCTTAGCAGCTTTGGATCCTTGCCTGTTGCTGCTCATTATAATAAATACCTGTAACATACTGTACAGTGCTACTTGTATGTCAGTTCAGCAGCCCCAACAAGGTGAAACCAGCTCCTAATAATTACTTCAGTCATAAAACTTATCACATATTTAAACTGTCAACATTCAAAAAGGAAAGCTGTTACATTTTCCCCTCTTGAGCTAGATCAAAAAAAGGTAGACAAGGAAGGATTTAAAAAAAAAAAAAAAACCTAAATCCTGGATTTAGCAAATTCCAAATGTCCTGGATTTCAAGCCTCCAGATCAACAAGCTACATCCCTAACAGAAAACTGAGGTATCATTTTGTAGCAGACTATGAGACTGAACACGGCCCTTTTGTGAACTTTGATCTCTCGTACATTGGAAACTCTCACATTGCCTGTGAACGCGACATAAAGTGCCTATGAATTTCACACGTAAAAGCTTTTTTCTCACGACTTTACTGTAAGAAATTAAAACATCATTAAGCAAACAAACTCCTTTCCACACATGTAGTGGGCAAATACGCTGCCGTTCCACTACAGGGGCCCGTATTGTGCACAGAATAAGAGGAAATGGGACTGTTCTGCCTCTAATCTAATAGTCTGAACAGCCTCTGGTGCTTTGGAATCTGATCAGAAAACCAGAGGTTCCAAAGTCTGTATTCCTGTGCCACATGGCTGTGCTTCACAGTTCAAAAGTGTAAGGACTCTGCAACCCTACTGTCAACACACTTCAGTCCTGCGGCCCGGAAGATTAATTGGCCTTATGTTTATAAACAGGAGATGAAGAAATTTTGTAAAGGAAGGCCTTATCGGACACAAGCCAATAGTTTATGATCTCTCAGTATCTGCTAAGTGTCTGGTATCATGAACCAAAAATTACAACTTTGATTGTGGTCCTGAAGCTCTTCTTCCCATTAAAATGAAGTTGATTAATGAACCCACTCTGCTCCTTTCTGTAACTTTTCTACAAGCTGATGCATCCTAATTGACTCACCCTTCAGAAGGAAACTAAAATTCTTTCGTGAGAAGCAGAACAGGAGACAGGAAATGCTGTCCTCTAACCTGAAACTAAGGCCCACTTCATGGCTCTTCTGGGCCTGGAACAGCTCTTTAATACCTGGGACTTTGCAGCAGTCAGCTTGGTTTTCACTCTTCTAATGCAGGTAAAGAGCTACAGACTAGACTTACGCTAAGGTGACTTCTATTTTTAATCTCTCAGCATCCCTAGAACATTGTTTTAGGTTCATGAGCTGTGCCTGGGATTCTTCGTTCCCATGTGGAGACAAGCCAAAGTGTTTTTCTTCAGTCAAGTTCTCTAATTTCCCTTTCTAAGGCTTGAACCTCTCACATTGGAATTCTCTGTCAGCAAGCTCCTTACGTCGCCCTAAGAGCCAAAGGCAGCTGGAAGTTTGCTTTTTGGGCTTATGTACATTGTGCGTTTCATAGCCGTTCCCAGGCTGGCTTTCAAGCTCTTCTGCTGAGTAAATATTGGCAGTACTGTACATGCTTCTGTCTGAGGCAAAGGGCCTGATTCTTGAACTGTCTCAAGAGTGAAGGAGGGGTCAGCTACATCTGGGGAATGTTCAGCTTTACCTGAGGATTGTATATCTCTTTCCTAATTATAGTTCTAATGTTGACCATGAAGACAAGGTTAGGAGCTTAATTCTCACGCGCTGGTTAGGCGTGGGCTTGTTTGGCCTGTACAGAGAGCTCGTGTCCTAAGAACAACAGTTACACTTCAGTTGTCAGTCCCTCTCATGTGCAAGGCCAGGGAAACCTGTATTTTTTTCTTACCCTCGCATTTTACTTAAAACCTTTAAATTGCAAAAGAATGTTACTTTTAGACACGTTTTTTTTTTCTGGAGCATGCCATCCTCTGCTATTCCTGTTGTCAAATTTGTGAGGGGAAATTAGTCATATGAATGGTAACAATGCTAAAACAGACAGTAAGATTTACAAGAGAAACCACTTAATTCTTAGAAGCCAGAAAGTTAACCTAAATGAGCATCTTAGTTTATTATAAAGGCGATGGACTCCATATTCAGAACCCTTATCTAGACGGCCAATGGGACGCTGTCCAGATAAGGCTGCTGACTGCAATACCTCGTGGCACTATCCTGATAGTGCTGTTGAAGATCTTCACAGACCTTAGGAAAGACACCCGGTTCACTCTGGGGCAGTTTGTGGACAGAGGGGGGCACTCCCGGCAGCTATACAGTCAGCCACTAACCAGATCACTAAACTGCATAAAGGCAGGACAGGTTGATGCGGTTTAGCTATCTGGTTGGTGGCCTGATATCGCCATTGACCGCATAGCTACCATGATTGCTGGTGAAAGCACATATTCGGTCCTGGGTGCCGGACAGGCTCCGGCGCTGACTACCCAGTTTTAATTTTGGCCTGCCATTTATTTGCTGAGATATAAGAACTTAATTTAGGTGCCTAATGCTGTAAATCAATGCTAAGCGCCTAACTGTTTTTGCCCTGCTCTAAATCCACCCTTATTGCCACCCATTTTTGGAAAATGTATGTAGGTTTTTTTTTTTTTGCTTCATTAGTCGCATCCAAAAGTCTTCTGTTCTTTTACAAAGCCCACCTTGCAGCTTTGTGGTAGAAAGAAGAATGTGGATGTAACTAATGAGGCAAAGAAGAACAAAGGGCTCAATATTCAAAGGCATTTCCATGGATTGCAGAACCGCGATCCGTGTAAATACCGCCCAGTGGGATATTCAGCGGTCCTCACACAGTTAGTGCCGCTGGATATCCGGGGGTGCTGCGTTCCAAGCTCTGATGCTACATGGTTAGCATCAGGATGTGTTTTGGGCGTTCTGAGGCAGAGCAGAAGACACAGTCTTCGCTAACTGGGCAGCGGCAATATTGAGCGACCCACCGGCAAAGATAGCTGCGCAGCAAGGGCTGGACTAACTTTGCCCACGGGATCTAGCCGGGCGATGAGTCAATATTGCTGCTGCTTCCCGGTTAGCCTCCAGGCTGTATGACGGCCCAGACAGTCAATGCTAGTGGCTGGATACGCCCCAGCTTTGACTATCCAGGGTTAGACTTCAGCAGCGACGGCGATGGGCTTTAGAAGCGCTAGCCACCGCTGCTGAATATTGGGTCCTAAATACATTTTCCAAAAATGTTAAAAGCTTAAAACAAAAACTTCAAATGGGACAGGGCATCGAAAATGAAAACTTACACAAAAATCCAGGGATCTTCTCTCTAGAAATTCGTCAAGAAACCAGCAGTCACGATTCAAACCTCTGCCAATATTTCAGGTACATTTCCCAGTGGAAGGAGTTAATAATATTATGACAGCAAATCACCATACCAAAAAGACAAAAAATAAGAAGAAAATAACTTCCTGTGATAGGAAATATGAGTGGGTCAGTTGATTGTGATTGCGTTCATTGATTGTAATTATTTCGGCCCATCTCTACAACACATTTTATCGTCATCATTCCTGTGACTGTCGTTCTGCTGATCAGGTGAGAGATAACGGTGTTTTGTATCCTCTGTACAACATACGACAACTAAATCTCGGTGGAATATTTTAATATAGCTGCAGTGCTCATTGACTATCAGAGCAGCTAAATGTGCCCTTCCTTGCGGCTTCTCTAGCCAAGGTAGGAGGCCGAAAGTGGAATCACATTGCTCCTAAGACTTGTTGACCCTGTAAATACCAGACTGCACTTGTTTTTCTTTCCATGGCATCGTCACATATTCAGCTGCCAAGAAGCAGCCTATATTTGCATTTAAGGAGTTGAGAATATGTAAATAAAAGTAAGTCACAGTACTGTAACACTACGGTAACAGGATGCTCCTTGAGCCCAGAGGGCTCCACTTTGTGTGTGCTTCTATGCTAAGCCTAATCTGTATGTTGGTGTGCTGCGTACTATACAAGGAAACATGGTGCACAAGCAGGACTGAATAGGTATTCAGTATTTTCCTGTAGTATTGTCCATTTTCACTCTGTAAATACAATAAAGTTGTTTGGCTAGACTTCTGCACACTTTTCTCCTGTTATTCTTTTTAGGGTTGTGAACTAAGTAAATGGGGGCATATTCAAAGAGATTAACATGGTTAACAGACTTGCCGACTGCGTTAAGTGCACTGAGTGAGATATTCAGTGGCACATAGACAGTTTGTGCGGTTGAGTTTCTCCTTTTAAGGCGGCTCGTTGCTCCGAAGCTAACCACTTAATATCGGGGCATTCCAGGGGTGACACCGAAGATAATCGCGCAGTGGCGATACTCAGCCGCTGACAAGTTATCTTAAGGTGGCTAAAGTGAGGCAGATAAAAGCCGTCCTAACTTTAGCTGCTTTAGTTAACTGGGCAGCAGCTGAATATCACCACTGTCCGGCTAGCTTCAGTGCTATCTGGCCAACCCAGGTATTCAATGCAAATGGCCAGATATTGCCCCCGGCATTGAATTTCCCTGTCTATGTTGAAGTGGTGATAGCCAGCAACATTAACAGTATTGGTTACCGCCACTGAGAGGCATGTTTACTAAACCGCGGTAGTGGACTCCGCCCGATATCGGAGCCACAGCCCCATTGAATTCAATGGGGCCGCGGCTCCGATATCACAAGGAGTCATCTACCGCGGCTTTGTAAACAAGCACCTGAATGTTGACCCCAGTATGTCCAGTATACCTTTGCTGGTCATCAGTAAGAAAAAGGAGGTGATAGCGCCTCTGTATAAGTCTCTGGTGAGACCTCATTTGGAGTATTGTGTGCAATTTTGGAGACCAACTTTCACAGGGATATAAATAGGATGGAGTCAGTGCAGATGGTGGCTACTAAAATGCTCAGTGGTCCTCATCATAAAGCACAAGGAGACACACGTAAAAATCTAAATACTTACACACTAGAAGAAAGGCAGGGAAGGGGATCAGGGCTGGGCTGTCCACTAGGCGAACTAGGTAGTTGCCTAGAGCAGCAGACCCTGCTGGGTGGCACGACAAACCCTCCCTTCTTCGAAGTGGCCATGGGCCTTAAAGCATCTGTGCATGCCTGCCAGTCCTGCCCCCTTCAGACAAGAGGTTGAGTTGGAGGCTATGAGTTCACACATGCGCGCAGCTGCTTTAAAATCTACTGTGATGCTGAAGCAACAGCTTTGCTGGTGCTTCGAAGAAGGGAGGGATCGCCGTGCTGCCCAGCTCACGCAGGTGAGAGAATGGATGCCAGGGGGTGGGGGGCAGCACAGCATGAGGGTGGGCTGGGCAGGGCTTTGCTGCACGGGGGGGGGGGGGGGGGGGGGGGGGGGGTGGCACGATGAGCCTGCCTAGAGCATCAGAAACTCTTGGGCCGGACCTGAGGAGGAGATATGATAGAGTCATTCATATACCTCTGTGGCATAAATGCACAGGAAGTAGGCCTCTTTCCACTGAAAAGAACTTTGGAATAAGGACACATAGGATGAAGGTAAAAGGGGACAGACTCAGGAATAATCAAAGGAAATATTTCTTTACGGAAAGGGTGGTGGATGAATGGAACAGATTCCCAGGAGAGGTGGTGGAGATGAGGACTGTACGAGGAATTCACAAAAGTGTAGGACAAGCACAGAGAATCTCTAAGGGAGAGAAAGGGATTGTAGCATTTAGTAGTTATTGTGGATGGACACAATACTATGCCATATGGTCTTATCTCATGTTCTCTGTTTCTATTAAAAGTCTTCTATATCGAGATTCACTCCCATGCCTTTGCTCTCACCCCAGGTCCCCCGACTCTGCTCTCTTAGGAATTTCCTATACATCCTACTTGTCCATTAGCATAATTCCCTCCTTTTCCAAACATTTTTGATAATTTTTACGTAAATACCTCTCTTATGTGATCGGATTAACAGATCAATATTCTATGTATATAGTTTTACCCCATATTATCCATGTTTATCTTATCCAAGTTTATTTTCCGGTTTTATGTAATACCGAGCAGCCTGTTGTTCTGGTCTTTGGTTCTCTGTAAACCGCGCTGATTGTAAATAGCGCGGTATATAAAAATTAAAAATAAATAAATAATAAATAAATAAATAAAATCTGAAAGACTCCATTCATATTCAGGTCCAGGATGGATCCACTACAGCCCTTAGCCTCTCTATATATCCATCTTCACTAGCCATACAAACATAATTCCAACAGAAATAAAACCAGCATCAACAGTCCTGCAATACAATAGTAACAACCTGAGAAAAAGTGAGCAATGTAATCTTATCTTTCTTGCTCAGTTCTACAATCAGAAAGAGCATTTCTATGCATGCCCAAACTTTCTACAACAGTCAAAATTTAGGACAGAGGCTGTGAATTTTAACAACTTTTTGCACATAGTGAGAGCCAAAATTTGCAAAACATTTCACTAGTGGGGCTTCTCATGGAAATAATCAAAGATTCTGAATTTTTTGAGTGCTTCAGGAATTGTCATATGTTCTTCTACATGAAATCCCATTTGCAAAATATTTTGCCACCTACTGAGATGAAACAACAGAAGCTCAAACCCCCGAAAATACCATCATTCCTCCTCTGTGATTCAGATGTAAGTTCCTAATCTCAAGCTCTTCAGAAACTTGGGCCAAAGATTCCCCTCTTCCAATGTTAACGCTTTATAAGCCCATCCAATCACCTCTTTTACCATAGCATTTACAGAGCTCACATCCATAGGAGAGGAGAAACTGGCTAGACAAGTAATTACAACTAGAAATATGCAATAAATATGAGGTAAAAATACTGTAAGCAGAAACATGTCCCTGGCTCATGTACAACTGTTGGTACTTCTGAGCAAAGGATGGAAATATCTCTTGTGGGTTAACTTCTGTTTCTCCTCTAAAACAATAGATTGGACAGAGCTTAACGCCCTTTTACCTCTCACCCGCTTGCTAAAATCCTGGAGGTTTTATTGGCATATTTATGTGACGGAGATATCACTATCTGGCCTAGCCATATGAGATATTTTTGCTGTGTTGACCATTCAGAAGTGCTACAGGCCTGGCATCAGCATAGATTAATATGCAACTGGGAATTTTTTTTATCTAGATTCCCTGTAAGGAGCAACCAAGCGGACAACTAAGTGGGATCCACAGGTTATATAGAGCTGTGTTTTGGAAGGAAATGCATCTTTCTTTTTCGTTCTTCCAAGCTCACTGAGAGACTGAGCTCTAGTATCAGTGGAGGTTGGTTGTGAATAGTACGCCAATAGCAAAGAGCAGTTAGCATTTTACATAGAACTGCAGACTAGACAAACTTTGGGCCAAGCAGGAAACAGAAAGGAAAATCACCAACAATACATTAATATTTGTTTCTGAAGTAAATGTTACCCCAAAAGAGACCCCGCACAAGGTTGACCACTACAGAACCAGTGCCTGCAAAGTTTAACAAGGGGCCCTGAACTAAAAACTTTTCGTAAAAAGGAATAGTGCTACTATTACTACCACTGATCATTTATATAGCGCTACAAGACATACGCAGCACTGTACAGACATATGTAAAAGATGCAAGGGTGTGGTTCCCTCAGTGAGTGGAGATGGCTGAATAAGAGGAAGAAAAAGGTGAACCTCAATGGCAGATAGGGTTGCCAACTGGCTCCAGATGCGCCCGACAGGCTTGATCCAGTCCTGGGTTTACCCCATTGCATGCAGGGACATGTAGTCTTGCTTTTCTTATGGAATGCAATGGAAAAATCAGAACTACATGTCCCTGCATGCAGTGGGGTAAACCTAGGCCTGGATCAAGTGTGTCGGGCGCATCTGGAGCCAGTTGGCAACCCTAATGGCAGATGATAAAGTAGAAGAGAAAATGGTGGGCGTGGTGGGGACAGTAAGGAGTGAGTCATGAGAAGTAGGACCATGGAACTGTGGGAATGAGAAAAAAAGATTAGGGAGAGCTAACATCAAGAACACAAAGCGGTGTAGAGCCATAGGAGAGAGGGAGGAGGAGAGAATGCAAATCAAAGGCGATACAGGTGGAGAGGGAAGAGAAAGTCCCGGTAGCTTCAGGTGCACCGGGAAATTGCATTAATGAGCAGAGGAAGACTATGAAAGAGTGTTATCCCAGGGGTGGGTGGGAAATAAAGCGTTGAGAAGGGAGACACAGCACTGCAGAGGGCAGGAGCTGGGTAAAGGACAGACAGAAGATAGGACACACACTGACAAAACAGAAACAGACAGAACAATAAATAACCAGCTAGATTCCTGAACAGACACAGGAAAATGCCCGAACAGAGCAAACAAATCTAGCTGAGACTTGCAATGAGGGTGCTCACCCAAGCAGGAAATACCACCAAATGGAGGATGAGCAGCTCATGTGCTCACAGAGGGAAGCTTCTGAGCAAAGCCCCAGTAGGGGGAGAGGAGGGGCAAGTGCTGAATGCAAGTAAGTAGAAGCAGGAAGTTCTCTAGTAAATCTCAGGCAAGGTAAAAAAAAAAACTTGAGACTATAAATACCTACAATAGAGGAATAGGGAGATGGAGAAAAAAGAAGGAAAAAGCACTCCTAATGTGCAGTCAGATAGTACTAGTCAGAGAACAGGGGCAATAAAGTGTTGAGAAGGGAGAGTCAGCACGGCAGAGATCAGGAGCTGGGTAAAGGACAGACAGAAGATAGGACACACACTGACAAAACAAAAATACAAACAGAATAATAAATAACCAGTTAGATTCTAAAGAGGCATAGGAAAATGCCTGAACAGAGCATACAAAGTTGGCTGAGACTTGCAATGAGGGCGCTCTCCCACGTAGGAACCACCACCCAATTAGGGTTGCCAACTGGCTCCAGATGCGCCCGACAGGCTTGCTCCAGTCCTGGGCTTACCTCATTGCATGCAGGGATATGTAGTTGTGATTTCTCCATTGCACTCCATAAGAAAAGGAAAACTACAAGTAAATGCATGCAATGGGGTAAACCCAGGACTGGAGCAAGCCTGTCGGGCACATCTGGAGCCAGTTGGCAACCCTACACCCAATAGTGCTGCCAAATTAGGCCTTGGAGGCAAATGTCTTTCCCCTGCTATGCTGAACCCAAACCAATAGATTTTGCTCTGTAACTCCAGGATCTGTCATTCAAAAAGGAATGGCTACGTTTATAAAACAAGAACATTTATTCAGCTTCATAAAGCGTTCAGGGCCAGCCCGTCCATTGAGTAAGGATGTTTTTTGCACAGGGCCCCGCGTTTCAGGGGGCCCTGCGCAAAAAACATTCTGCATCAGCCCAGCTAGATTTAAAAAACACAATTTGGCTGCTGCTGCCGCTGCCGCTGTGGCAGCGGCAGAATCGAGCATCTCGCAGGGCCCCCACCCCCCTGCCCGGCAGAGTCCTCCCTGCAGCATCAGCTCCCAAAGCGCAGGATTTTCAAAGCTGCGCTGCGGGATTAACAGAGCCGTGAGAAAAGGAAACGCCCTTCGCAGCTCTGAAAAGCCTGCACTTTGGGAGTTGATGCTGCAGGGAGGACTCTGCCGGGCATGGGGGGGGGGCCCCGTGAAACGCTCGATTCTGCTGCTGCCACGGTGGCAGCGGCGGCAGCAGCAGTCGGATTGTGTTTTTTTTAAATCTAACTTGGCTGATGGGGGGAGGGGGGTTAGGACTGGTAATGGGCTATGGGGGGAGTTAAGACTGGAAGTGGGCTGATGGGGGGGTTAGGACTGGTATGGGAATGGGCTATGGGGGGGGCTAGGACTGGATATGGGCTATGGGGGGGCTAGGACTGGATGTGAGCTGATGGGGGGCTTAGGACTGGTAATGGGCTGGGGGGTTGCTAGGACTGGAAATGGGCTGAGTAGAAGGGGGGACTTGAACTGCAAATAGTTGATGGGGACGGGGGCTTGGAATATAAATGGGTTGAGTGGAGAGGAGCTAGGATTTGACATGAGCTGATGGTGGGCCTAGGAAAGGACTAGAAATTGGCTGATGGGGGGTTGGGATTGGAAATGAGCTGATGGAGGGACTCGGATAGGACTGGAAATGGTTGGGGGAGCTAGGACTGGAAATGGACTGATGGTGTGGCTAGGAAAGGATTGGAAATGGGCTGATGGGGAGCTAGGACTGGAAATGGGCTGATGGGGGGACTAGAAGGGAGCAGATGCTGGGTGGGGCTGGAACTAGAAGGGAGCTGATGTTGGGGGAGGATTAGAATGGGATGGAGCTGGGAGAGTGAAATGGAGAGGGGAAAATATTTTGTGTGGGAAGGAAGACAAATCTACAATCGGCTTGGTATTGGGAGAGTAAGTGGGGATTGAGGATGGAGGGGTAAAATTTGAGTGGATGAAATAGGAATGAGGAATGAGGAAAGAGCAAAAGGAGAAAGATTAGTATGTTAAAGCAGATGTAGAGAGAGAATGGAAAAAAAAACTAGAAGAGAGGACAAATGGACAGCAGACGATGGAGAGATAGCAGAAGACACGAAGAAACCAGAAGAAAGTGGCTGGAGCAATTGCAACTGAAAAAAAAATGCACAAAAGGTAGAAAAATATCTCTTTATTTTGAATTTATTAACTGGAATATGTCAGCTCTGGGAAATGTGCGTCATTAACGTCTGCGCTTTGTTTAGTAGAAGAGGAAATTAATTTATAGTTTTATTTCTACAGTGTTGGCTTTTGGGGTTCCCAGTTTAATTGTCTTCCTGTTTCTAAGTTGTGATTCCTTGTTTGGTGATGGTCTGTGTTCTCCATGTGTAACTGAGCTGAGGTATTCTGTTTCTGTAATTCCTATCCGACATCGCCACTTGTTCTCTTTCCCCAGTAGGTCATGTATTGTTTATTCTCTAAAATGTATTGGTTTAATATTTGCAGTGTTGCCTTTTGATAAGTAGGGTCTGGTGCTTTGTGAGTCCTGGTAGTGCTGTTACGATACGGTGGGTTTGCTATGGGTTCTAAATGGGCAGTGTTTGTAGTAGTTCCTAATGTGCCTGGCGGTTGGCACTGGATTATAGTAATGTAGAAATCATTTAGTCTTTCTTTATCCATACACTCATTAAGAGGCATGTTTACTAAAAGTTAGTGTAGGGTAACATTATGCAAATATTTATGCAAATGAGGCCCACACCGAGTCTCCGCACATGGCCCCGCACCCCCCTTGGGCCGCCCCTGAAAGCATTCTACATTAAAATTTAACAGGCAATCACGCTCACCACAGGTCTTAACTAATTTGCATATCTGTTAGTTCATGCACCCTAAATTTCTTACCTTCCCTGTCTAACTCACTAGTCTCAACCAAACCAACCAAATCTTTAATCCTCTTCTACAATCTGATGGGAGAATATTCAGCCACAGCAGTCAGAGGTTTTTTTTAAGTGCCTACCAGAACTAAATAAAAAACATATTCAGTGCTCGTATATGGATAGCGGCAGTGCTGCATATTTGTATAGAGTTATATCAGTATAGCAGTGAGTTTTTGCATCACTATATGGATATATAGCATATAGAGGGCAATTTAGGATAGAGTAGAAATTTTTCTGAAACTCTTGCTCCTAGTCTGTACTGAGCAATAAAATGTTGTAATGGAGGTTTGGCCAAGGTGGCCAAAGACAGTGGGAGTTCCCTGTATATGTTCTGGAGCAAACTATAAAAAACACTGCTTAATACGTTTCAGGGGGAGCTGAATAAGTTGTTGGAGCATGTAGTTGCTCCAGACTGCTGGGAAGCGAGAGAGAGTTATTTCTCTTCATGGCTGGCTAGGCCTGGAAGTTTCACAGGCTGGCATGTCTAACCAGGAACATCTGAGTTACGAAGAGTCAGATCTCTAGAGGAGATTTTTTGATATCTAGCTGGTTTCCAGCAAGATATCTGGAGAAAGCCTGCCCAGGTCTGCCTGAAGTCTTTGAGGTTGTGGACTAAGAAGGTGCATCTTTATAAACAACCTTGAAAGTCCATGCTAATTTGTGAGGGACCAAACCCCAGCAATTCCTAAGCAGACAATAAGCAGGTATTGAGATATTATGTGATATTTTTGACCCTAGGAAAACTTCTCGGGTCAGTAATCAAAAGCACTTATCCAGTTAACAGGTCCTGCAGACTAGATAAGTGCCGCTGAGGCATTATACAGACAGTGCAGCTGAATATTCTCTCCCGCATCCTCAGCACGATCCAGAGAATGCCAGTGAGGTCTGGAAGGTAGAAGCAATAAGGGAGCTCTCAGTTATCCATACAATGGAAATTTTCTTTGTTGCTATAGGGACTGCTGGCCGGATAGTCATTTACACGCATGTGGCTACAATCACTGCTATACAGAGAGTGCCATTACTGAGCACAGTGATCATTTATTCAACATCAGCCACTGTCTGGACACTAATGCTGATTATCCAGTTTCTATTTCACTGCGTTGACAAAAACGGCTGTCCACTGCGGCAAAATATTGACCCATTTGTATTTTCCTCTGTGCTTTTCCCCACAGTGGAATCTTGGAAGAAAGAGTATATCTTGGGATTTTTTTGAGAAAAGGTCCACAGTGTAAAAGCAGCCTGGTACCTAAGTACTATAAAGGCATCTGAGACTGTTGTAGAGGAATATCTGACTATGTTTCAACTCTTTGGATTTTTAGGCAAGATCAATGCCCTTCATCCCAGGCTGACTGATGGATGTGTTCACTGCACAGCATTGAGCTGACTCTGATTGGCTTTGCTGACTTTAGGCGTCTCCTCGGCCTGCAATCTTGGGGTTGTCTTTGACTCTTCTCTCTTTCTCCACACATATCCATCTTGTAGCTAAGACCTGCCGTTTCTTTCTCTATAACATTAGTAAAATCCGCCCTTTCCTTTCTGAACACACTACTAAAACGCTTTTCCACTCCTTAATCACCTCCCATCTTGACTACTGTAACCTGCTCCTTGCTGGTCTCCCTTTGAATCATCTCTCTCCCCTTCAATCTGTTCAGCACTCAGCTGCGCGGCTAATCTTCTGCCAGCCTCATCATGCCCACATTACTCCTCTTCTCAAGTCACTTCACTGGCTCCCTATCTGTTTCCGCATCCAGTTCAAACTTCTCCTCCTGACCTATAAGTGCATTCACTCTGTGGCTCCTCAGTACCTTTCTTCTCTCATCTCTCCTTACAACCCCCCTCGGGAACTCTGCTCTTCTAGCCAACTGCTTCTATCTGTGCCCTTCTCTTCTACTGCTAACTCCAGACTTCTCTCCTTTCACCTTGCTGCACCTTATGCCTGGAACAAACTACCTGTGTTTGTATGCCAGGCACCTTCTCTAACCCTCTTCAAATCCAGGTTGAAAGCTCACCTCTTCGCTGCTGCTTTTGGATCCTGACTCACCTGATTTCCTTTTTCCTTTCCCTTGTTTTACCAGTGCTTACACCTTCTGTGTTTTGTCTTAACTAGATTGTAAGCTCTGATGAGCAGGGATTGTCTCTTACATGTCTGTGCAGGGCTGCGTACGACTGGTAGCGCTATACAAGTGCTCAGTAGTAGTAGTAGTAGGAGTAGTATAGTATCTGGTAGATCGTGCCTTGCTATTTGACAGACTGCATGATGTCAGACTGGATAGTACAGTACCTACTTGGTTCAGCTTATATTTTACCAATAGGTCCTTTCACATCCATTGGGAAAACTGCACACGTTCTAATTGTCCTCCACCAACCTCTTCAACATTTTTCTAATACCCCTTGCAGGCTTACTCCAGAAATTTGGTTTTACAGCGTTTCTTTATGCTGATAATATTCAGTTGAGGGTCACCTTCGACCTTTGAAGAACATGACACTCAGTTGGTTTCTGATCTTGCTCGTAAATGTGAATCGGCAATGGCGAGCGTCAACAACGGCACAGTGCCAGAGGTTTTGGGTAAATGCTCCGTTGCTGTTTTAATGGCATTGCAGTCACTGCAGGTCCTGGAGAGGGGGCAGAAGTGGCAGGGGTGGGGTGAGGAGGGGAAACAAGAGTGAGGTTCATCTAGGGCACCTCACGTCCTTGCACCGGTCCTAGGAACAGGGTTTTTTCCTAGATACAATTAGTGCAAACTACAAACAACCAAATAACAGCTCCTGACCTCTTCATTGTTACTCACAGATATGGGTATGATCTCGCGGTACTTACCCCTATAGTGAGGTCACTAAGGGGCAACACTGCATTAATGTGGACATTTTGAGCGAGGCTATGACAGGGGAGGAGCAGGAAGGACCGCTCCTGCCCCCACTGACCACTGGACCACCAGGTATGACCAAGAGGGAGGGTACAAGGGCTAGCTGCAAATTCTCATTTTGAATGGGGGGGGAGGGCAGAGGTCAGAACCCTGACTGGCTAACTGGGTTTGTTTTAATGGATTCGGAGGGAGAGGGGTGAAGGGGCCTGACTGGCTAGCCGGGCATTCTACTTGACTGGAGAATACACTGATCCCCACCCCCAACAGTTTCTGATGGTGATCGAGAGCTGTCCAGGAGAGGGGGGAAGAAACTTTTGTTAATATTGTTGATGCCGAGGACCACGTGATGTGGTGAGCTTGAGCGGCTGTGTGCAGCTTGAGCTCCGGGCCCCTTACCCTTAAACAGTGGATTGGAACCGGTTCGGAATACCCACCTCAGCCCCAGAGTGAGCTGCTCGCAGTGCATAGCACGGGCTTCCCGATCCGAGCCGCGGAATGGCCTCTGCGGTGAAGGCTGGGCGCAGGGAAAAGGAGCGTGGCGCTGGGCCATCCAAAATGGCGAGCTCCCCCCTGAAGCAAAGTGGGATTGCAGACTCACCTACTATGTCCGCAGAGGTTTCGGCAGCGGTCACGGATGCCCTATCGGGGCAGTTTGATGCATTGCATCTTAAAATGGACACTATTCAAACCTCACTGGGCGCATTGGGGACCCGTGTACAACACGCTGAGGAGCGTATTTCCCAGGTAGAGGATGACTTGGAGACACTCCGGAAGGAGCTCCGGGCCGCACAAAAACTCTCGCAGGACCAAGCGCTTAAACTGGACGACCTGGAAAACAGGTCCAGGCGCAACAACTTACGCTTCCTGGGTATCGCTGACACAATTCAGGACAAAGATCTGCGGCAATTTGTGGAGGCCTTGGCGACTTCCCTGTGCGAGAATACTGGAGGTGACAGCCCAATTATTGTGGAACGCGCCCACCGGATAGGGCCTAAACAGTCTGCCACTGACCGCCGGCCACGTGTCGTCCTGGCACGGTTTCTTTCTTATTCCCAAAAGGAAGAGCTGCTTAAGGCTGCGCGGCAGAAAGGCTATGTGGAAAAAGATGCTATGCGCATTCGTGTTGCCCAGGACTACTCTGCTGCCTTGAGCCAACGTCGAAAAAGCTATGCCTCGGTCTGCCAGAAGCTGATTGCGGCTAATGTCCGCTTTAGTGTGCAATACCCGGCGCGCTTGGTGGTCTGGCATCAGGGCACTCGACGGACCTTTGAGACAGCGGGAGAGGCGAACCTATATGTGGAGCAGTTCAACAGACCGGAGGCGGAGTGACCAGCTAAATGGGGAGACTGTGTGGCTAGGACCGGCTATGCTGCTTCCCAACCCCTGGGAACTGATTTTGGGGAAGGCCTCACCCTTTGGAACCTGTAGAATGTACTGTGAACGCCATGAACATCCTTTTGGCACACAATTGGAGACCGGCGGGTGCGTGATAGCGCCTTGGACATAGACGCGACATTGAGAGCTTATGCGGGGTGATGTTTGTCTTTCTATGGGCGGGGCGCACTCCATGTCTCCCCCCGTACCCCCCTGGACTCTTATCTGCCGGTGAGGTTGTGGCCTGGTGGGAAAGACATTTAGGAGGGCCTTGAAGCTTGTTGGGTATGAGAGCCGCTTGCCCCCCCCCCCTGTTTGTTGGGCCTGCGCCATTGTGGAGTGCTCTCCGTCCGATTTGGGTTTGTATGTATGTTGGTGCTGATAGGGGTAGTTCCTTGGGGGTGGGGTTGGCGGGGACTATGGGAGGCCCTCTTCCTCTGGTTCTTCCCCCCTCCACTTACAGACTAAGGGTAAGGAGGGAGGTTGGTTAGGACTGGGGGGAAGGGGTTGGGGGGGAGGGGAAAAGTATTTGGATCCTGGGTATAGCCTCTCTGGAAGTGGTAGGATGTTCTGGTGGGGGAGTTGGGAGGGATTAGGGCTTGTTGGGGGTGGCTGAGTTTAGGGTAACGCAACTGGGAGAAAAATAAGGGGGGTCCTGCTCACATCCTCAGTGTCTCATGGGTATGAGTGGGAGAGTTTGCAAGAGGGGGGGGATTAGTCGATGGGTTAGAAAGGGGGGGAGAGTGGGGGGTGGGGGAGGGTAAGGGCATGGGGGAAGAGGGGGAGGTGGGTGGGAAGGTGAATAGGGAAGTGAGGGAAGGGGTAGGGATCGTATGCACTCCTTTGAGCCCTTGTAAATGGTATTGTACCCTCTCTTTGATTAGAGGAGAACCTTTGGCTAGGGGAGTCCTTTTTGTAAACATGCAGCTGTTTTTTTGGTGGCTTCTGGACACTGTTCCGTACTTAGATTTGGTAGCAGAGTACGGGGGGCTTCAGGCTGGGGGAGCCCCTCTGCGATGTTCGGATTTTCACCCTTGGAGGAGCCTTGACATTGCCCATTTGCTCTGAAAGTTATTACCTGGAATGTCTGCGGACTGGGTAGCCCCATTAAAAGATATAAGGTGCTCCAAGCATTAGCCAGAAATGGCTGTGACGTTGCCTTGTTACAAGAAACCCACCAGATGGCGGAGGAGCATCGCAAACTTTGTAGAGCCTGGGTGGGGCAGGTCTGGGGATCCCCGGCTATAGGAAATAAGGGGGGGGTAGTCCTCTTGGTTCATCAGAAAATTCGCTTCGTGGCGGAGACTGTCATAGCAGACGCAGCGGGTCGGTCACTATTCGTTCATGGTCACCTGGAAGGGAAACTGGTGACATTTGGGACCCTTTATGGACCCAATGTCTCCGACCCGGCGTTTTATAGCACCTCGGCCTCTAGGTTGGAGCAGCTTCCTGAGTGCCCCTGGATCCTGGGGGACGACTTTAACGGGGTATTGGATGTAGAATTGGATACTTCCCGAGGGGGGGGACTGAAGGGGCGGGAGCTGTCCTCTCGGCTGCTACAGCGCTTCTGTAAGAGTTTAGATGTAATCGATCCGTGGCGCCTGTTGCACCCCACTGAGAAAGACTTTACGCATCAGTCCAGGGCGCACGGTACCAGCGCCCGCATAGATTATTTGCTCGTATCTAGGGAGCTGTTCGCTCGCACAGAGGAGGCTCAGATTGGGCCCCTGGAGGTATCTGACCATGCCTTGGTGTGGCTGGACTTGAGCTGGGGGGCTGATCCCGCTAGGACGCGCCTCTGGCGGTTCCCTTTGGGGTTATACCACGACGTGCAATTTCGGCAGTTTCTGCGCCAAAGATGGACCGAGTTTGCTAGCGACCACCTGGTCCATGCAGATGACCCGGAATTGATATGGGAAACGGCAAAAGTGGTCCTTAGGGGGGACATCATAGGTTATGCTGCACGGAAGCGCCGGATTCTCGCGGAACGTATCATTGCACTAGAGCACCAGGTCACTAAACTTCGGCGTCAGTGTGCCCAACATCCATCAGTCGAGAATAAGAAGCGTTTTTGGGAGGCTCAAGTAGATCTTAACGAGCTTCTACATCAGAAAGCCAAGAAGTCCCTTAGTTATTACCGCTACAGGCTACATTATGGCGATAAGCCTGGGAAATTGCTAGCTCGCTGCTTGAAGGGTCAGAGGGGCTCTACTCTAGTGGCGGGGCTCCGCGATGCTCAGGGAACCGTGCATAAGGGGAGTGGGGATATTGCCAAGGTGTTTCGGGGTTACTTCCAGACATTATACGCAGCTGAACCTGGTCCTACTATGACCCTGCCGGATTATTTACAGGAACTGAATTTGCCGCGGCTCACAGAGTCGCAGAGGGGGACTCTGGACCAGCCCATCACGGTTCAGGAGATACAGTTGGTCATTTCTGCTGCCACTTGTTGTAAGGCCCCGGGACCGGATGGGTTAGGGGCGGAATTCTACAAGATCTTGGGAGATTGTATTAGCCCCGTGCTGGGGGAGGTGTTTGGGGCGAGGAGGGACCAGGGGGCCTTTCGCTGGGGGAAAAATCATGCCCATATCACTTTGATTCCCAAACCGGGTAAAGACCCGATGCTGGCCGCCTCTTATCGACCTATCTCCCTCCTCAACTTCGATTTGAAGGTCCTTGCCAAAGTTTTGGCCCTACAGCTGGCGGACGTATTGGGGACCCTTGTCCATGGGACACAGGTGGGCTTTGTTAAGGGGAGATACGCAGTTCGGAACATCCGCAAAATACTGGCCTCTTTGGAATGGGTGCATACTAGACGGATACCCTCGCTGCTTGTCAGCTTTGATGCCGAGAAGGCATTTGATAGGGTGAATTGGCAATTTCTCTGGGAACTGTTGCCCTGTTATGGCCTTGGGGACACTTTCTGTAGAATGGTGCGGAGTCTATATGTCACGCCGACGGCGGGGATACTGTGTAACGGCGTGCTCTCAGAAAGTTTCCCGCTGGAGAGGGGGACACGCCAGGGCTGCCCCCTCTCCCCGTTATTATTTGTTCTTTCACTGGACCCCTTGATTCGTGCAGTTGTGAATTCGGGTGCGATTGCAGGGGTGAAGATGGGATCGCAGGACTTTGTCATCTCGGCGTTTGCGGATGATCTGTTAGTCCATGTAACCACCCCGGCTACTTCTCTTCCGAATCTGTTGGAGGAATTTGGGCGCTTTGGGGCCTTAGCAGGGTTCCGCATTAACTATGAGAAGTCCGAGGCGTTGGATACCCTGGGGCTTCTTCGTGGATCCTGGGGGGCTCCTTCCCCCTCCGGTGGGCGGATGAGGAGTTTGTTTATTTGGGTATAGTGCTGCCCCGTCAACCTCATAGGCTATATAAGCGTAATTTGGACCATATCTTGCGATCCCTGACAGCACAGTTACAGGTATGGGAGTCCCTTCCTCTGTCCCTATCAGGGAGAATTGCGGCGATACAGATGGTTCTCTTACCCCGTGTTCTGTACTGGCTGCAGACTTTGCCCATCTGGATATTATGTCGAGATCTGCGTCGGGTGGAAGCCTTACTCAGGGGGTTCTTATGGCGAGGGAAGAGGGCTCGGATTCCGTGGGGTCGGCTATTAGGGAAATGGAAAGACGGGGGTATGGGATTGCCTGACCTGAAGTTGTATGCTTTGGCGTGCCAAGCGCGACATGTGGGAGACTGGTTAGGGGGGAGAGATGACTACACGGCTCGGGAAGTGGAGGAGTGTTTAGTGGCTCCGTGGACTCTGTTGGGGGTTCTACACAGGACATACAGCGAACTGCCGGAGGCGATCCGGAGGAGTGCCTTGGTGGACTCGGTTCGACAGACCTGGCAACAGCTCAATAAATATTGGCTGACACCCTGGGATGTTTCCTGTTGGCTGCCCCTTCGAGGGAACGTTCAGTTTCTCCCGGGGTCTGACTCGTTGGTGTTTAAAGACTGGTGGGCACGTGGGATACGGATGGTGGGACATTTGGTAGAACCCTCGGGTTGCTGTAAATCCTTCTTGGCCCTAAGCCGGGAGTATGATCTACCGACCAAGCACTGTTTTGCTTATATGCAAGCCTCCCATTACGTGGCCTCAATTTCGAGGGAGGCGTTGCATGCTGACCGCTCGGCCAGGATCTTGGAATTTTTTGGGCTGGGGGAGGATGGCCCCCCGTCCATCTCCCAATTGAAACGCCGGTTGGAGTGTTACCGGCTGCGTCCTATCGAAGTGTGGAATTGGCTTGGGCTGATGAGCTGGGTGAGGAGATAGCTCCGGGGTTGATAGGTAAGGCTTTAAAGCGAATTGTCTGGTTGACACAGGGGGCCCGTTGGAGGGAGCTTCAATTTAAGTGTGTGACTAGAGCTCACTTTTCCCCACGGCGGGCATATCGTAGCCGGCTGGAGACGGATGGTAGCTGTCCTCGATGTTCAGAACCTTTAGCGACTTTGTTGCATATGTGGTGGGGTTGTCGCCGAGTGCGACCTTATTGGGCCAGGATTCGGGACTTTCTCAGTCGGTTGTTGCAACAGCGGGTTCGATGGACTGGCCTCTTTGTGGTTTTAGACCAACTGGCACCACCTGGGCCTGCGAAGGCAGGGGAACGCATGCTCCTGCGTAAGGCATGTCTGGTGGGTAAAGGGCCAATTCTTAGGTTATGGAGAGAGCACCAACCGCCCACCTTTAGTGAGTGGCGGAATAGTTTTCACCACCTGATGCTGATGGAGCGTTGGCTCGCAAGGGGCAGTGTCAAGCACTGGACAGTGTTCATGTCAACATGGGAGCCTTATATCCAACAACTACGGCCTCGCTGCCGTAATGAAATCCTCCAGATGGGGTGCTAATGGGGGAAAGGGGAGAGAGGGTGAGTAGTTGATTTCTACCTTAACCTTCATTCTGATTTGGCGTTTGATGGAGTGGGGGGGGTAGTTGGGAAGGAGGGTGGGGGGGGGGAGGGGATCATTTGATAAAATGCCACCTGTTATATTTTTGCTGTTGCCTCCCAGAGGGGATAAGAGTACACCCCTTGTGGAAGGCTTGTTTATTGTACCTTGTGGTTGATATTTATTGGTGGATATAAATAAAGTTTAAAAAAAAAAATATTGTTGATGCCACAGATCTATATATTTGCAACACCATCAATATTGTCTGATCGGGGGAGCCCAATCAGGGTATTGGGGGGGGTCCCAGTAGCGATCAGGGCACAGAGCTAATGAGAACTATGTGTGCCCAATTACTACCTGTCTCCCCCTTGGATTTACTGCAGAGACCCATGGTACCTGCATCAGCAGGACTTCCTGTACTACCTGCTAATGCAGGTATCGCGGGTCTCCACGGTAAATACAAAACCGCCACAGTATCTGCAGGGGGAAAGCTGGGAGCGCCCCCTGCAGATACCGCAGAAGGTTTTTACTTACTGCAGGCCTTTTTGAAAGGCTACCACAGTTTAGTACCCATGCCCTTTAATGTGCAGAAATTCCTGTGTTGAACAGCTAATGCAAAAGGGAATGTGGAATAGGCAAGGGGACTGTGTCTTACAGTTTAGGTGGAGGTCGTTACTTCATGATAACTGTTCTACATCATATGCTATGATAACAGTTATCACCTCAGAAAATGTAGAAAGCTGTATTGCCCATTATATGTCATGCAGACAAAGGTTTTGCAGTTACCATGCATTAATTGTCGCAATTACCTCCTGGTAACTCCATAACTTTAGTACAGTTAAATAAATGAGGCCGTATATCTTAGTGTGAGAGGGGAATTCAGTTTCTGTACCTATTTGATTCTTGTCTTCCTATTGAGATTACAAAATAAAGATTTGGTTTGTGCGAGATAAGAACATAAGATATGCTATACTGGGTCAGACCAAGGACCATCAAGCCCAATATCCTGTTTCTAATAGTGGCCAATCTAGGTCACAAATACCTAGAAACATAGAAACATAGAAAAATGACGACAGAAAAAGACCACATGGCCTATCTACTGTAGTCTGTCCTTCCATATCAACAACTACAACCGTCCTCTTTTTTCCTTTAGAGATCCTCTGTGTTTGTCCCATGCTTTTTTAAAATCAGATACCGTCCTCATCTCTACCACCTCCACTGGGAGACTATTCCATGGATCCACCACTCTTTCCATAAAAAAAAATATTTCCGCATATCACTCCTGAATGTATCGCCTTTCACCCTCATCCCATGTCCCCTCATAGCAGAACTTGCTTTCAATTGAAAGAGGCTCCCCCCTGTGCATTTATGCCATGGAGGTATTTAAACTTCTCAATCATATCACCTCTATCCCGCCTTTCCTCTATGGTGTACATATTAAGATCCTTAAGTCTTTCCCCATATACTTTATAATGAAGACCACTAACCATTTTGGTAGCCACCCTCTGTACTGACTCCATCCTGTTTATATCCTTTTGAAGGTGCAGTCTCCAGAATTGCACACTATACTCCAAATGAGGTCGCACCAAAGACTTGTACAGAGGCACTATCACCTCCTTTTTTCTGCTAGCCATTCCTCTCCATATGCACCCAAGCATCTTTCTAGCTTTTGCTGTCGCCTTTTCTACCTGGCCTAAGTCCCGCTCTTCTTTAGAGGACAAAAGTACTTCACCCCCTATACTATATTGCTCCCTTGGATTGCTGCAGCCCAAATTCATAACCTTGCATTTTTTAACATTAAATCCCAGCTGCCAAATTCTAGACCATTCTTCAAGCTGAGCTAGATCCCTCCTCATGTTATTATACCTTCCTGGGTGTCTACTGTATTGCAGATTTTGGTATCATCTGCAAAGAGGCAAACCTTACCCGACAGCCCTTCCGCTATATCACAGAATGTTAAACAGAATCGGACCAAGGACAGATCCCTGGGGCACATCACTGATAACTTCCTTCTCCTCAGAGTGAGCTCCATTTACCTGTACTCTTTATCATCTCCCACTCAACCGATTTCTAACCCAAGCAGTAACTTTAGAGTCCATCCTTAGGGTGCTCAGTTTGTTTATAAGTCACCTGTGAGGATTGGTGTCAAAGGTTTTGCTGAAATCTAAATACACCACATCTAGGGCTCTCCCTCGGTCCAACTCCCTGGTCACCTAGTCAAAGAAATCAATCAGATTTGTCAGACAAGACCTGCCTCTGGTGAATCCATGCTGCCTCAGATCCTGTAATCCGCTGGACTGCAGAAACCTCACTATTTTGTCTTTCAGCAGCGTTTCCAATAATTTACTCACCACCGAAGTTAAACTAACCGGATTGTAGTTTTCAAACACATCCTTACTTCCTAGCAGTTTCCCCAGAAGACTTAGGTTTCACAATGCTTGTATTGGGACAAACAGTAGATTTCCCGGGTCCCCTTTAAAATTGGTTTATGGACCTTTCCTCCAGGAACTTGTCCAAACCTTTTTTAGCCCAGCTACGTGAACAGCTTTCATTACACCCTCCGGTAACGAATTCAAGAGTTTGATTATTTTCTCTTATTAGTCTTATATGGGTTACACTTTAGCTTTATTGCATGCCCCCTAGTCTTTCTACATTTTGATGGTGTAAACAATTGATCTACATTACAATTGCCAGCAGAAAAGAAGAGATACTAATGCCACTGTACAAGTCACTGGTGAGGCCTCACTTGGAATATTGTGTTCAGTTTTGGAGACCGTATCTTGCAAAGGATATAAAAAGGCTGGAAGCAGTTCAGAGGAAGGCAACCAAAATGATTTGGAGCCTGCAGAAATCTTATGAGAAGAGACTTGAAGACCTAAATACTCTGGAGGTGAGGAAGGACAGGGGAGATATGATTCAGACATTTAAATACTTAAAGAGTATTAATGGACAAACAAACCTCTTCCAAAGATGGGGAAGCTGTACACTAGAGGGCATAACATGAAGCTTCAAGGGGGTAAACTGAAAGGCAATGTCAGGAAATACATTTTCACTGAAAGGGTGGTGGATGCTTGGAATGCCCTCCCGATGGAAGTGGTGGGGGCAAACACAGTGACAGAATTAAAAATGGCATGGGACAGACACAATGGATCCCTTTATAGCAACAGGATAAAATCAAAATAAGCATAACTATCTCTTATATCTGAGCAAATAAGGGTGAACTACACAGAGCAGTGGGTACACCCCTAAACAAAGACATGGAGAGAGGTGACCTGCACGGAGCAGCAGGTGCACCTACTCTTGCCACCTTGCTGGGCAGACTAGATGGACCATGCTGGTCTTTATCTGCCTTCATATATTATGTTATTATGTTACTATTTACCCATTCCACTCCATTCATTAATTTATAGACCTCTATCATATCTCCCGAAGAACAAACCAGTCGGTACTAGAGGAGATCAAACCTAAGCTTTCTTTAGAAGCTCAGATGACAAGACTTCGACTTTCATACTTCGGACACATCATGCGAAGAGAGAGATCATTAGAGAAAGACATCATGCTTGGCAAGATATAGAAGGTCAACGCAAAAGAGGAAGGCCAGCAATGAGATGGATCGCTACAATAACAGCAGCTATGGGTACCAGTCTGTCATCAATGAGCCGCCTGACTGAAGACCGAACACAATTTAGGATAGCTATCTAGAGGGTCGCCATGAGTCGACTCCGACTCGACGGCACTTAACAACATCATATCTCCCCTCAGTCATCTTTTTTCCAGGTTGAAGGGCCCTAACCTTTTTAGCCTTTCCTCACAGGGGTATCCTTCCATCCCCTTTACCATTTTGGTGGCTCTTCTCTGCACCTTTTCTAATCCATTATATCCTTTTTAAGATACGGTGACCAGAATTGCACACAATATTTGAGGTGTGATCGCACCATGGAGCAATAGAGAGGCATTATAATGTCTTTCATCATCTGCTTTAAATATCATTTTAAACATGGGTAACTTCTTTATATCTTCTTCAGTAAAGACCAAAGCAAAGAATTCATTCAGTCTATCCACTATGGCCTTGTCCCCTCTTAGTGCTCCTTTAATCCCTCTATAATCCAATGGTTCAACTGACTCTCTCACAGGTTTTTGCAAAGAGAGAATAACTACCGTATTTAGTGGGCAATTTTACAGTATGAAGATTTATGGGGCCTTAGGGAAACAAGAGCTGGTGCTCATAGAAACATAGAAAATGATGTCACATAAAGACCATATGGCCTATCTAGTCTGCCCATCCATACCAAATACTAAGCTCTACAATCCCTTCCTCTAGCTTAGAAATCCTCTATGTCTCTCCCGTGCTTTCTTGAATTCAGATAGAATCCTTGTCTCTGCCACCTCCGCTGTGAAGTTGTTCCATGCATCTACCACTCTTCCATAAAGAAATATTTCTTTAGATTTCTTCTGCGTCTATTCCTTCATCCTATGCCCCCTCATTCCAGAATTTCCTTTCAAGACGTCTCTCCAACCTGGAGACAATCATATATGCAACTCTCAGTGCAAAAGACTGTTTAGCCCCCATCTCACTGCTGGACTGCTGTCTGCATCTTAGTTTTAATGATTTCTTTAGCTATTTAAAGTTGTTCAATTATTTAAAGTTGCTAGGGGAATAGGGATACTTGAACAATACAAATAGATCTAATTAATCTATTCCTGAGGCCTAATAACTTGCTGATGAAGATAACTGGTTAAATCTGAAAATGAATAAGATACCTCCTTTCCCTTAACTGGTTTAACAGCCTGTGAATCAAATATTGTACCTGGGGTGGGTGGGAGTTGGGGGGAGTGGGTGGGAAGTAAGCACAAAGTAAAAGTTAGCTTGTTACACTACACCCTAAGTGACTTTAATTTAAACTGAAAATTAGTTTGTTAAACTATGCCTTAACTGACTTTACTTTAAACTCTCTCTACAATCAGGGACTGCCCAATCATTTGGCAAGACTAGGCGGTTACCTAGGACAGCAGCTTCAGGGGCAGGGCAGCAAAGAACAGCAGAATTCAAGGCAAAAAAATAAATTCTGACAACCACACAAACACAAAGAGTCATCAGTCCATTCTTTTACCTGCAGAAAGAACAGGCACACACATACATATAAAGAAAAGTTGAATATTTCAAAGTATGATTTTTATTTATTTTTATTTATTTAACAGTTTTTCTTTACCACCTTTTCATTTAATCAAGGCGGTTTACATTAACGTCAACTTTTATAAAGAACATACAATTATAAACAATAACTTTTACAAAGAACTTTCAATTATAAACAGCAACATCACATTTCAAAAACAAACAGTTTCTAGTAACTTCATACTTCAAGATTCAATCTCATAAGAGATTTTCTGTAAACGAAGGGGAAGGTTAGGTGGGAGATCTGAAACAACTATATACATCATAGTATGAGTAATGAAAGGGAATTTTTATAGGAATTTTGTTGGAAGGGTAGTGTTCAGATGATCATGATTGTTGAGTTTAATTATCAAAATCCCAGGGAGGGGGGGAGACGTAAGGCTGAAGGTTCATATAAGGCACCTACTGACTTACACAAATCCTGGGGCTGGGCCTGACTATAATGTGCAGCACCAATACTAGCTGATTATGATGCTATTCAGTTAAAGTAAACAGCAAGGACTCACTGTTTTACTGTGTAAACCTGCAGTGATTGTGTTAATTCTCCCTTCCTGCTGCCAGGAAATGTAGAGTCCCCTTGCAGAGAGAGACAGACAGACAGACAGACTGGTGCAGTCACCTTGTCGTAAGAGTTATGAATTAAAGCTCATCTCACGGTTTCCTCATGCAAGCATTATGTAAAACGTTTGCTCCCCAGTACGGTACACAAATAACATGCAAATAGGCTCAGTGCAAAACGTATGTGCTAACATGAGAGAGCATATCCAAAGTATATGCACAAGGGTCTGTGCTACTGGCAACTATATCTTGCGCACAAATAAATTGTAACAGCACTCGTCGGATTGCTATAGGCACATATATCCGCTATTCTGTGCATATAAATTTTGCAGTATCAATATTTATACACAGAATGGCTTTCCAGCCCATGCCCATCTGACGAGTGCCAATACCCATTTGTCAACAGTCCAGCACTTTACTCTTAGTTCCACACACCTCTCCTCGGCTCTGTACTTTTTTTTTTTTCATTCTCCGGTGCTCTTCATGGAAGCCAGAAAACATTTGTGGGTCCTTCTGCTTGCAGTAAAGGGAAGAAACAGGCATGAAATCATCACTAATGCTACCACAGAAGAATGAGCTAATCTTTTACTCTTCCTCAGGCCTTGTGTTGAATCCCTGACGTTGTCTTGTCTTCTTCACACTTCTCTGCATCTGCACAAAATAGCTAATATCTTAATTGCCTGGATTTAAATGAGCTGTGTGCTAATGTCTACCCAAGGTCTTGCTCACTGTTAGCTAATGCATATAACTTGTTTCTATATAAGGCACACACAGAACTGTGCACAAATGTTCAGCTAATCTGTGCGAACAGCCTAACACACTTTACTGCATTGGCCCCAGAACCTGAGGTGGATAAGCAGAATACTCCAGATCCATTCCTGAAGGAGGATTACAGGCAGTACTCATGTGGTTGTTTATGAAAACTTTCCGAGGAACATAAAATGAAAGTAAGCAGGACGAAACTGCTGAGAACTGCTGATATCTCTCCCAGCCAGGGAGATAAAGCATCAGGTAAGCAAGCTGGAGAGATGTCCTGTGCTGATCGGAGCAAGAGGAAGAAGAGAAGTTCTCCATGGACAAACAGGATGAGACAATTACACACTGGTGATGTGATCCAACAGCGCCATGGACAGAAGTGCTCTCCTAGAGCTCAGAAAGGCTAGGAAAGCCTTTCTGTGCATGTGTCGTGTAGCCCATATCCCATGGCCACCCACCCTCTTCCACTCAAATTTTGTTTCTTCCGTCTTACCACAGAGACAAATTCTCTTGCTCTCCTTCACCCTGACCATGTTTTCCACCACAAGGCTGCAATGGACCCAACCAGTCAAGAAAAACACAGCAAAGAAGAGATCATCATGACTTCAAATCAGATCTTTAAAAAATGGCCAAAATGTAAAGCATGAATGGCACAGATTCCAATGAGCGCTGCATCTGGTGCTTTGGCTACTCACACTGTGTAGAAGACTGCCTGAACTTGCACAAAAATGTCCCCCCAGACACAGCACTCCCAAGCCATGCTCTGCAAGATTACCAGATGTACCTCTTCAAGAATATCCTCCAGTGAGGCCTACTCCACCTCCAGCCATATTCCAGGTATCAAGCACATGGCTGCCTCCCACCAGGCCCTCCCCACAGAAAAGGCCATCGGGGCCCCAATCCACACCCTACCCATAAAGACCTCCACATGTACCATGATGTGCCTGCTGTGGCCACCATCCCTGGCCCAGTGCTCAACCTGGCACCAGCTCCTGCTGCCCATTCTCCCAGGCCTTTATGCCTGGTTTTCCCCAGTGCAGCCTTGGATGTCTTAGTCCTGCCATCAGCCTCGATCCAGGCTGGTCTTCATGGTGTTGCAGCAGCACTGAAGAGGAAGGCCCTGCTCACCTGCACGCCCCATACAATTGGTCACCTACAAGGCACTGGGGAACCTCACCAAGCCAATCCAATCTTCTTGAGTCCTCACTGCAATGGGAAAACATCTGCTGCTAAAAAGGCCCACCTCCATGGCACCGGAAAACATCCTGCAGTGTGCCCCCACAGTGCTGATGAACACAAGAGGTACAGGCTCAGTTCCAGTGGGGAACTCAGCAGTTCAAGAAGACTTCGCCAAACTATTCACAGACAAACACTGAGCAGTCACCAACAGTACAGTCATAGCTCCAGGAGAAGGAAGCGCCCCCTCAGAATGTGAGAGATCCTCTACCTATAGATATAAATAAAGAACCGCTCATCCACCAGCACTTGCACCCACAATATCAATTTTCTTCAATATAGTTCTAGACCTCTTTGCACATTTCATGACACAACCATGATCCAACCTTATGACTCCAAGAAGACTACTTCCCTGAATCTCATACCACAACCAAACAGAAGTCCACAGAGATTGCCTCCATCCTTGTACTCCCCTTGTCCAGTTTTCTCCATGAAACACACATCAACAGATGTGACAGAGAAGAAGCAGCCACTCAAAGTCCCTCCTGGGAGTCTGATTGTTCTATACTATCTCCTAATTGAGAGTGTCCAGAGTCCCTGAGCGTTCCACCTAACCTATCCCCACTTCCACCACAGCCATCTTCTCCCCCAGAGGATCTGACCTACCCCAGATTCCTCCAAAAGCTGACATCTCAGCTACCCATATCATCAATTGACAGACCAGACCCCTGGAATAAGGTTCTATGGTTTCTAAAATACCCGAACACTCCATAGTCAGTAGTGATGATGCCAGTGCACAAGATACTGCTGGAAAACCTTGTCAAAAATGGGAATACCTGATCCTCTGAACCACTGCCACCAAGAGATTCATTGTAAAGTAACAGGTGCAGCCCATCCCCAGATTCAACAAATCATAGCTGCCCTCCAACCTATCACCATCAAGTTCACCATGAAGGACGCTACGAGCTCTCGCTTCCACTCCAATACAGCACCAGGAAAGAAACACAAAATCCTTGATAGCATGGACAAGAAGGTCATCCAGGGCTCCATGCTGAACATGATGATTGCTACATGTCCTGTACAACAACATCTTAATAGAGAGAGCCCAAGCGCTCTTGAACCCCTTCCACCAGGGAGAAGGGCATCGTGGTCATCCACACTCACCAATCTTGCAGAGTGCAGAAAGCACTTAATCTTCAGTGCCTCTGATACCACAACCCACATGACTGAAGCTGTCATCTCTGCAAATGCACCACATGGCTGAGAGCCTCTGATCTAAGACAGAACACCCTGCACAAGCAAAAACCTGTTTGGTGGCAAATTTAAAACCATTGGACCCAATATTTAAAGGGATTCACACAGCAGACTTATTAACCACGTTTATCGCCCTAGCCGGGATATTCAGTGACACGAACACAGTTTGTGCTACTGAATATCCGTGGGTGCTGCCACTGCATGCTCTGCTATCCGGTTAGCATCGGGGGGGTTCCAGGGGTGGCACCCAATGACAACCAGGCAGCGGTAATATTTATTTATTTAACATGGTTTTTATATCACTTTATCATCTAGTCAAAGCGGTTTACATTGTAACTTTAACTTGGTAATGTACATTAAACAGGGACATTGATTACTTGGACTGTTCTGAGGCAATGGAGGGTTAAGTGACTTGCCCACGGCCACAAGGAGCGCTAATGGGAATTGAACCCTGGTTGCTTGGTTCCCAAGCCAGTGCTCTAAAGTCAGGCACAGTAAAGGCCGGCCTAACCTTTGCCACAGAAGCTAACTGGGCAGTGGCTGAATATCGCTGCTGCCCAATTAACTTCACAGCAATCTGGGCAATCCAGATATTCAATGCTGGGATCCAGATATGACCCCAGCATTGAATATCCAGGTTTAGAGTTCAGCTAAATATCAGGCCCGTCATAATAACCATTGCACTGAATTGAAAAACCTCACATCGAAAGGCCAAGAATGCTCCTCCGATCATCAAAAGTCAAAAGGATCTCAGTTCTGGGAGCCCTTCTCTTCACTGCAACATTACACCACCACTAGTAGTGGCAACCCCAATGCTTCAAACAGCAGGTATCCTACCTTTGACAGCCTACCAACAGAAATCTTGCCCGAGAGAGCATAGGCTATAGAAACAATCAACCTTTCCCTTCAAACAAAGGGGCACCTTCATTTTGACTATGCATGCCATCAAAATCTCTCCATTATAATTCGCTTCACATTCTTCAAAAATGCCCAGGAAAAGATTACAACCAATAAATGGGTCATGGAGATCATCCGCAAGGGATACTGTATCAGATTATTCTCTTCTCTGCCCCATCATGTGCCCCCCTCCAACAGAACCCCAGTGCACCTAGCCCTCATTCTACTCATAATGATCCAGTCCCTCCTGAGGGCAAACGCTATAGAGCCTCTAAGAAAATAAGTGGCAACTTCTATTCCAGGTACTTCTTGATCCCAAGAAAACAGAGGGCCATTGCCCCATCCTGGATCTATGGAGATTCAACAAATTATCTTACACAGAGAAATGTTATACATATTTTCACTGGGAACCATCCTCCCTATCTTCAAGATGCATACACTCAAATACTGATCCACCCAGCACACAAGAAGTAGCTGCAATTCTCTGTTACAGACAAACACTGCCAAAACAGGGTCTTCCTTTTCCACCTATCATCAACTCTAAGGAGTATGTTTACTAATCGGTGGTAGCAGCTTCCTTGTGATATCAGAGCTGTGGCCCCATTGACTTCAAGGGGCTATAGCTCCGATATCGCACGGCTTTATTCCAGGTACTTCTTGATCCCAAGAAAACAGAGGGCCTCTGCCCCATCCTGGATCTATGGAGATTCAACAAATTATCTTACAGAGAGAAATGTTATACATATTTTCACTGGGAACCATCCTCCATATCTTCAAGATGCATACACTCAAATACTGATCCACCCAGCACACAAGAAGTAGCTGCAATTCTCTGTTACAGACAAACACTGCCAAAACAGGGTCTTCCTTTTCCACCTATCATCAACTCTAAGGAGTATGTTTACTAATCGGTGGTAGCAGCTTCCTTGTGATATCAGAGCTGTGGCCCCATTGACTTCAAGGGGCTATAGCTCCGATATCGCACGGCTTTATTCCAGGTACTTCTTGATCCCAAGAAAACAGAGGGCCTCTGCCCCATCCTGGATCTATGGAGATTCAACAAATTATCTTACAGAGAGAAATGTTATACATATTTTCACTGGGAACCATCCTCCATATCTTCAAGATGCATACACTCAAATACTGATCCACCCAGCACACAAGAAGTAGCTGCAATTCTCTGTTACAGACAAACACTGCCAAAACAGGGTCTTCCTTTTCCACCTATCATCAACTCTAAGGAGTATGTTTACTAATCGGTGGTAGCAGCTTCCTTGTGATATCAGAGCTGTGGCCCCATTGACTTCAAGGGGCTGTGGCTCCGATATCGCACGGAAGCCGCTACCGCCAATTAGTAAACATAACCCCAAGAGTCTTCACTAAGTGCATTGCAGTCAAAGTGGTTTATCTCCGCAAGGAGGGAATATATGTTTTCCCTTACCTAGATGATTGACTCCTAGTGATCCTCACATGCCAGGAAACCGAAATCTCCATCCAGTGAACAAATTAAGCTCTTGCAGACTCTAGGGTTCATCATCTATGTCAAGAAGTCACATCTCTAACCCATACAATCACTTGAATTCATTAGGGCAGATATCCAGACAACCCAGTCAATAGCGTTCCTCCTCATACAAAGGGTGAGCAGGATAGCCTTGTTGGTCCAACACATCTTGTCCTCTAGCAGAGTAAATGCCAATCCCTTCCTCTACCTAATGGGCCACTTAGCTGCATCCATACAGGTGGTCCCCTCTGGCCAGGCTACAGATACACCACCTAGAGTGGTATCTATGCAAAGAATGGAATCAGCACACACCGACACTATCTCACCAGATCACCATTGACTCATCAATCCATGATGCCCTTGCCTAGTGGATAGGCAAGGACAACCTCTCTCGGGATAGACTTTTCCAGAAACTTCAACCCCATCTGACCATCACAAATGGATGCCTCCAAACAATGCTAGGGGGTCTACCTCCTATACTTACAAAGGGCACATGACCTCCTTGGAACTCATAGCGAACAATTACACACTCAGAGCATTAAGTCCCTAGCCTGACAACATTGTCTTCCTGGTCCAGACAGACAACCAGGTTTCCATGTTCTACATCAGCAATCAGAGTGGCATGGGCTCCCTCAAACTCTGCAGGGAAGGCTACAAAGTTTGCTATATATATAGGGTGTCTTCTACAAGCATCCTACCTATCAGGTGAACACAGCCAACTACCAGACAGCCAAAGTTGCCAGCTAGACCCTCACAAATAGCACCCTTAACTCCCACATCACTTCCTCAATGTTCCAGTGGTGGGGCATACCAAGAACATATTTCATTAACTGTACTGCTTGGTGTGTGGCTACAGCATTGGCAGAGCAGGGGAAGAATCACTGCTAGCTCTATCCACTCACTGATGTCAGCTCTGTTAACCCACCCATAACTGTTATCAGTGAATCCCAGGCAGGCCCTGCCTGGCTGGCCCCAGCTAAAGGACACATCAGCCAAGGGGTGTACCACTTAGCACGCCACTTGGGATGCTGCGAGGGACGTGGTGAGGGTATATATAATGTGCTGAGTGTTTGATTTGGATCCTGCCTGTGTCAAATTTTGATTAGATTATTTCTGGCTAGGTTGTTTGCTAAGGCATTTGCTTCTTTGAAGTCCAGAAGGGTGGGGAATACATTGGGGTAGTCATGGGGGAGGGGTATACACTGAGGGTGGAGGGAGGTATTCCAGGAAGATGTATAGAGGGAGCAGAGTTCTGGCTGAGTTTTAGCGGGGGGGGGGGGGGTAGGGAGGAAGCCAATGGGGAGCAGATTAAGTGTGTGGTAATTGAAGCTCGGTCAGTGTGCCAGAAATGGCATTTACTGACTGACGTGCTTAGTGATGAAGGTTTGGATTTTTTATGTATAACAGGGGGGTAGCTGCTGCTCTTTTATGTCCCATGGGTTATGCCTGTATTCAAGTGCCACGTATAGGCAAGAAGGGTGGAGGTATGGCTTTGATCTATAACACCAAATGGACCATACAGCAAAAAGGTTGGGAAGCCCTTGATGTTTTTGAAAGTTTACTAGTGCAGTTAGGGGATATTAGGAAAGTTGGTCTTTTATTAGTTTACTGCCTGCCAGGGTTGTCACAAGATCAATGGGGGGCTTTTGGGACAAGATAGCTGAGACCTTATTAGAAAACTCAGATTTACGGTTATTAAGGGATTTTAATTTGTCAAGTTCTGAATCTCTATCCAACTTCTGGCTGTCCCTTCTGTTTGACTTCCAGTTGAAACAATTAGTCGTAGGGTCCACTCATATATTAGGAAATACCCTTGATTTGATTTTTGGTTCCACAGGTTTTGTAGGGATCTGGGACCTTAGGGTCTTAAAGGGGAGCCGGTGCCTTGGTCTGATCATGTTTTGATCTGTTTTAAATTCTCTTCGTTATCCTTGGGGAATAGGCAGCCAGATAAGGTGCCATGTGAACGACAGGTTCCGATAGATACGGACCAGTTGTGGTCTGTGGCCCTAGGGCGATGTGTTGTGCCTCAGGATGCCCCTGTGACTGCTCAGGTGAGAGAATGGTTAGATGTGTTGGGTGATGCGCTGGAAGAAGTAGCTCCAATAAATTAGTATGGATTAGGGCTCATAAGGTTCAGAATAGGTTTTATTTATTTTTTATTTATTTAGACAGTTTTGTATACCGCCTTATCCTTCAATCAAAGCGGTCACAACACAATTGGGGGATACATTTAACACGTGGGGATATGAGACACATACACTAATACTTACAGGGAATATGGGCAATGAAGGGTTAAGTGGCTTGCCCAAGACCACAAGGAGCATCTGTGGGACTAGAAACCCCAGTCCTTCCAGCCCAAGGTTGCTGTCCTCTAGTAGGTTTTGGTTTTCCCAGGAACTGCGTGGTATAATTAAGCAGGAGGTGCGGAAATCAAAGCATCAGTGGAGAAAATCAGAAAGTGTGGAGGCAAAGCAACAAAGGAGGGCACAGGCTAATGCCTACCATTGTCGCTTACAGGAGACCAGGAGGGCAGCTTGTTCTGCTTAAATTATGGCAGCTGCTAATAAATCACAAGCACTCTTTCAAGTAGCCTATAGACTGTTGAGGCATGGACAAGATGTTAAGAAAGGACGTACGGTAGTTGAGGTGAATCAGATTGCCGATTATTTTTTAGTGGAAAATTTATGAATTCCAGGAGAAGGGGTTCAGAAATGTGACGAAGGGGATGGGGAAGTGGGAAAGTGGATGAAATTTTCTGAGGTGTCAGTGGAGGAGGTATGGGAACTGTTACTAACTCTCCAGCCTACTTGGATGCACCTGGATCCCATTCCTGGTCAGCTTTTGCGGAAGGCTTCAGAGTCTGGTGTTTTCTTGATGACTGATTTAGTTAATGCCTCTCTTACACAAGAATCCTTTCCTAGTGATCTGAAGGAAGCTATTGTTCCTCCTGTCCCTAAGAAGGGCTTGGATATGCATTGTTCAAATCTGCATCCAATTTCATCACTGTTGGGTTGGTAAAAGTGATTGAAAAAGCTGCCTTAGTCCAATTAACTGCCTTCCTAGAGGATTCCGGAAGGTTGGACTGGGGCCAAGCAGGTTTTCATAGAGGCTCTGGGACAGAATCCTTAATGGTGGCTGTTTTAGATTTATTAGGTAATATTAGGGACAAGGGACGTATGGCTCTAGTAGTTACCCTAGATTTATCTGCTGCATTTGATCTCATTGATTGGGATCTTGTTGAAGAGAGATAGAATATTGGGGATTGGGGGTAAAGTGTTACATTGACTTTCTTCTTTTCTGACGGAGAGTTGTTTTTGCATACACTGGGGGTCATGTCCCTCGACAGTTCACCAGTGGATTTGGAGGGTTCCGCAAGGTTCTGCTTTGTCCCCTACTCTTTTTAATATCTTTATGATTCCTATTGGTGACATTGTAAGCGATATGATTTGAAGGGTTTTTTATATGCTGATGATATTCAACTGGTGATTGATGTGGAGAGGGATGAGACTGAAGTTCTAAGGTATATCAACTTTTGTCTGGAGGATATTGCTTCCTGGTTGCATTTGCAACAATTGGTTCTTAATATTTCAAAGTCGGAGGTATTGCAATGTGGGCCTTTAAATGAGGATAGTTTGAAGGCTGGCTTATCTACGGGGGGAGGGGGGAGTTTGTTTGTCCTGGAATGATAGCATTCGTGACCTAGGAGTCATATTGGACATAGAACTGGGACTTCAACAACAAATTTTGAATGCAATACAAGTGGCGTATGGGCATTTACACCTGGTTCGTCAACTGCTTCCTTATTTGGATCAGAATGCACTTCGCCAGGTTGTTCAATCGTTAGTTCTCTCTCGGCTTGATTATTGTAATGCCCTGTATGTGGGACTAGTGGTTTATTCCATTAGGAAGTTGCAGGTAGTCCAGAATTCAGCGACACGGGTCATATTTGGCTTTAGCCATAGAGATTCGGCTGCAGAGTTCTTAACGCAATTACACTGGTTTCCAATTAAGCAGAGATGTTTCTTCAAGCTTAAGGCTCTTCAGGGCCTGGTGCCTTGGTATTTAAAGGATTTACTGCAATGGTATGTGCCTGATCAGACTTTGACTTCTCTAGAAGCCGGATATTACAAGTTCCTGAGTTTAGTCAGACCTGATTACAACAATGGCGCAAACGTTTATTTTCTGTTGCTGCTCCAGTTTTTTTGAATTCTCTACCTCTGGCATTATGTTCCGAGTTAAATCTTTTGATATTTCATAAAGGTCTAAAAACATTTCTCTTTCCTTGTTTTTTTTGTCTCCTTAGGGGGTATAAGGATGCAGTGGCAGTGAGGCAGATATGAAGCAGCTGAATGGGATATGAGGTTGAATAGGATGTTTTTAATTATTTCAAATTTTAATTTGTACTTGATTGTTGTTGTTTTATTGATATCTATACTACGCCTAGAATGCTTGATGGTTGGGATAGGGTTCTTACTTTAGAAGTCATTGTTAGTTTTTTGCCGAGCAAAACATTGTTATTGAGTCAAAAATTGAACGTCTTGGCCACATTGCTGCCTCAGGTACACATGTAAACTGCCAGCACTTCAGGGCCAAGGAAATATATGCATTACCTGATTGTTAACCACCTAGAATGCATTCACAGATGGGCAGTATATAAATGCTTTAATAGAATAGAATAGAATTAACGAAGCCAATGCAAAATGTCCAGCTTTCTGTTCCAAACATCAATCCCTACATAACCTGACGCTGGACGCCTTTGATATCCACTAGGGTCACCACCTGCTATATGCATAACTACCCACATTACTCATATCCAAGGCTATCTAGAAAATAATAGAGGTCAGCAGGCAAAAACATTTTGTTTCGTTAAGTTTTCTATTTCATTCTCAAATTTTCTTTTATTTTTTTTCATTTCATTCCATTTTTATTTCATCACTTTTGAGCAATAGTGCATGCTATGGACAAATAGTGTGCACTATTGAGCCATAGTACACACTATTAAGCCACAGTCTTCCCAATCACATAATAGCGTGCACTATCTGTGCATGCGCAAATAGCACATAGCATTATGTAATATGTATTTATTTGCAAAAATCTCATATACTACTAATGGTTAGTACATCATGAGGGTGCACTATGACATAACAATGTGCACACTATTGCTCAATAGTGCACACTATTAAGTGATTGGAAGTGAAGAAATTTCAGGATTGTCTCTTTCACTTTCATTCAAAAACAATATGAAATGAAACAGTAAAAATATCATTGATATTTCCCATTTCATTTCAAACTAATGCACATATCTAGAAAGTAATATGCAGCCAGGCGACTGTCATCACTGACTGAGACAGATACGGCTCCCATACCTGCAATGCCTGGCCTGGTGCTTGCCCATCAGGCTGCCAGACATCCTGGATCTCATCACCCAGGATGGAGGTAACACTCTCCACTCCAAACTATTGACCTTCACCCTGACTACCTGAATGTTGAAAGGATAACCCTATCATCCCTCCATCTCTTCCTGGAATTACAGCAAGTCCTCCTAGCAGCCAGGTGACAATTAGCAAGAAGATCCTACGGCTTTAAGTGGGAGAGGTTTCACATCTGGTATACCTCTGCACAACTGGACCCCTTCTGCCCAGTCCTGCTTATTTCCAAATACCTTATTCAGGCCTCAAGACCACCTCCATAAGGGTACATCTAAGCACCATAGGACCACCATGACCAACTGGAAAACATCACCATTTCAACTCATCCACTACTCTCACTGTTCATGAAAGATTGCTAAATCTCCATCAACTGGTCCATCGACCTGTTCCATCATGGGATCTCAATATCATCATATATCAACTCACACTAAGTTCTGTGAGCCAATACAGGAGGGAACGCTAAAGTTCATCACTTGAAAGACCCTCTTCTTCATCACCATCACCTCTGCAAGGTGCATCGGTGAGCCGCAGGCATTAGTCACTTTCCTACCCTACACCCAGTTCTATAATGATTGAGTCACACGCAGGACATATTCTAAGTTTCTTCCCAAAGTGGCCTCTGCATTTCATATCAACTAGACCATTGTGCTCCCTAATTCTACCTGGTTCTCGAGCCATACTCCACATCCGAGGAACAACAACTCTACACACTGGACTGCACACAGGCTATCCATATACATACTGTATCCACAGAACAGAATACATCTGAAAGGCATCCCAGCTCTCATCTTCTTCAACCCCAACAGCCCAGGGGCCCCAGCATCAAGCAGACATTGTCACAGTGGATCTTGGACTGCATAGCCTTCTGCTAATTCTGGGCAGGCTTACAACTTGCCAGCATAGTCCATGCCCATAACATCAGAGCCATGGCCACTAGCCTGGCCAATCTACACTCATTGCCTGTAGAGGATATAAGTAAGTCTGCAGCATGGTCCTTCATATAACACTACTGCCTTGATCGAAGACCCTCACAGAAGCATCTTTGGCCAAGCGGTCCTACACATGGTAACACCACCCTAGACTGCCCCAACCTGGGGTTGCAATCATTTACCAAATACTTAAGGCACCACATTATGTGTTGTGGTCTTCCAATACAAATAGTGGTTCCTATTGAATTATTTGGTTTATTTACTAACCTGCAAATTGTGCTTCCTAATCTTTATTCTGTTTTGAGAATTAAAAAAGGATTCCATTATATTTATACACTCAACTTAGCTGCCAGTTCACATGCCATACAACAGTCTCTCTCATTGCTAAACAAATACTTCTGCTCTGTTTTTACTAAAGAAAATCCTGGAGAAGGACCACCTGTGACTCCCAAATATAAAAATGGGAATGAAGTAGATGCCATTCACAGATGGTAGATACCATTCACAGAAGATGATGTGTTAGAACATTAAACAGGTAGAAAAGGCGACGGCAAAAGCTAGAAGGATGCTTGGGTGCATACGGAAAGGAATGGCTAGCAGAAAAAAGGAGGTGATAATGCCTCTGTATAAGTCTTTGGTGCGACCTAATTTGGAGTATAGTGTGCAATTCTGGAGACCGCACCTTCAAAAGGATGTGAACAGGATGGAGTCGGTGCAGAGGGTGGCTACTAAAATGATTAGTGGGCTTCATTATAAAGCATATGAGGACAGACTTAAGGATCTTAATATGTACACCTTAGAGGAAAGGCGGGATAGAGGTGATATGATTGAGATGTTTAAATACCTCTGTGGCATAAATGTTTAGGGAGAGAGCCTCTTTCAATTGAAAGCAAGTTCTGCTACGAGGGGACATGGGATGAGGGTGAAGGGAGATAGATTCAGGAGTGATATGCGGAAATATTTCTTTACGGAAAGAGTAGTGGATCCGTGGAATAGTCTCCCAGTGGAGGTGGTAGAGATGAGGACAGTAACTGAATTCAAAAAAGCATGGGACCAAAACAGAGGATCTCTAAAGGTAAAAAGTGGACTGTTGTAGTTGTTGATATGGAAGGACAGACTAGATAGGCCATGTGGTCTTTTTCTGTCATCATGTTTCTATATTGGATTAGAACAACTTGCAAAACTGAAAGTGGACAAGGCCATGGGACCGGATGGCATACATCCCAGGATACTGAAAGAGCTCAGAGAGGTTCTTGCAGGGCCATTAAAGAATGTTTTCAACAGATCCTTGGAAATAGGAGAAGTTCCTCAGGACTGGAGAATGGCTGATGTGGTACTTCTTCACAAAAGTGGTGACAGGGAAGAAGTGACAAACTAAAAGCCCGTGAGCCTTACCTCGGTGGCGGGAAAAGTAATGGAGGCGCTCCTGAAAGAGCTAATAGTGAACTTTCTCAAAACCAACAGGTTGCATGATCCGAGTCAACATGGTTTTACCAAAGGACGATCTTGCCAAACAAGTCTGATTGCGTTCTTTGACTGGGTAACCAGAGAACTAGATCAGGGGCATGCAATGGATGTCATCTACCTGGATTTCAGCAAAGCCTTTGATACTGTTCCTCATAGGAGGCTTATCAATAAACTCAGTAGTTTGGGGATGGGTCCAAAGGTGGTGAACTGGATCAGAAATTGGTTGACTGACAGATGACAGAAGGTGATGGTAAATGGAGCTCACTCGGATGAAAGGAGGGTGATTAGCGGGGTGCCTCAGGGTTCGGTCCTGTTCAATGTATTTGTGAGTGATATTGCTGAAGGACTGAATGGAAAAGTCTGTCTTTTTGCAGATGATATGAAAATTTGCAACAGAGTTGACTCCCCTGAGAGAGTGGAGAACATGAGGAAAGATCTACAAAAGCTGGAAGAATGGTCTAATGCTTGGCAGTTAAGATTTAATGCGAAGAAGTGCAGTGTCATGCACTTGGGAAGCAGAAATCCAAGGGAAATGTAAGCGATAGGGGTGAGAGGTTGGTGTTCACGGACCAGGTCAAGGACCTTGGTTTGATTATTTCTGAGGATCTCAAGGTGGGAAAACAGTGCGACAAGGCAGTGGTAAAAGCCAGGATGATATTGGGTTGCATACAAAGAGGAATTACCAGCAGAAAGGAAGAGGTACTAATGCCATTGTATAAGTCACTAGTGAGGCCTCACTTGGAATACTGTGTTCAGTTTTGGATACCATGGGGCTTGTTTACAATGCCGTGGTAGCGGTTTCCGATCATTATCGGAGCCGCTACCACGGCTTTGTTAACAAGCCCCCATATCTGCAAAGGATGTAAAAAGACTGCAAACTGTTCAGAGGAAGGCGACCAAAATGATTTGGAACCTGCATCAGAAGACTTTTGAGAAGAGACTTGAAGACCTAAATATGTACACTCTGGAGGAGAGTAGGGATAGGGGAGATATGATTCAGACCTTTAAATACTTAAAGAGAAATAATGAACAAACAAACCTCTTCCAAAGATGGTTAAGCTGTAAAACTGTAAAACTAGAGGGCATAACATGAAGCTGCAAAGGGATAAATTGAAAGGCAATGTCAGGAAATACTTTTTCACTGAAAAGGTGGTGGATGCTTGGAATGCCCTCCCAATGGAAGTGGTGGGGGCAAATACAGTGACAGAATTCAAAATGGCATGGGACAGACACAGCAACAGGATAAAATCAAAATAAACTTAACTATCTAATTTCTCAAAAAATAGGGGTGTCCTACACAAAGCGGTGGGTTCATCCCTAAAAAAGACATGGGGAGGGGTGGCCTGCACGGAACGGCAAGTGCACCTACTCTTGCCATCTTACTGGGCAGACTAGATGGACCATACTGATCTTTATCTGCCGTAATTTACTATGTTACTATTGTCACTATTTTACTGGGAGGGTTCTCCTCTCCCTTACACACCTTCATCACATGGACACGGAGGAAACACACATGACCTGACACTGCTGAACACCCTTCAGCTTCCAACTAGAAAGTCACCAGTCTCTAGCTCACTCATCCTGCTTGTGCATAAAGAAAGCGAGGTTACTTATCTGCAATGGGGATTCTCCATAGACAGTAGCAGAAGTCAGCCACACAAACCTGCCCATCTCCCCTAGGGATGAACCTGCAAAAAAAAGGGGACTACAATCGAGGGACTTACTGCAGTGCAGAGAGGTGGGCATGGAGTATGGGCTAACTGGCATATGCTCAGAAAGGAAAGAAAGGAGCAGGGGCAGTAAGGTAGAGAGCAAATCTTTAATAAAGCCCTACACGACCATGTTTTGGTGAACAGTTGCCTGTGTCAGGGGTAGCTAAAAATGTCAATAAATTAATAACGTAAATATATTTATATGCAAAAATTACATAAAACAATTGTATATACACACAAAAATTATATATATATGAAGACATATAAAAAATTACATACCTTGTTGGAAGGTCAAAATGTAAAAATAATTACGATAGACAAGTAATAGTGAATGAGCATCTAGAGTGTGAAGTGAATGAGCAAAACTGTGCGTGACTAATAAAAAACACATTATAAATGTGTTGGGCTTTATTAAAGATTTGTTCTCTACCTTATTGCCCCTGCTCCTTTCTTTCCTTTAATTTTTTCTGAACTCTAGTAGAGCACATCTGTCCATGGTGCTATCAGATAAAGAAGAAACCCTTGGAGGACAAAACTTTATTGATTAGTCAGCCCAACACGTGTTTCGGCCACAATGGGGATTATGACCACTACAACATAAAAACATAAAAGGATTAACTGTAATCATAAAAAAAGACAATAATAACAATAAAAACAATAAAAAATAAAATAAAATGTAATATAAACTAAATAATAGACAATTAAAAACAGCCCTATTAATGGTTTAAAATGTACTTATAATAATAAAAAATAATACATAAGCATAATTACATAAAATCATATACAGATGTAAACAGCTGCCAATAGGGAGACATATCATGAAGCAAGGTCAATAAAACTGTTGAACTTACGAATGGATGAATAAACAATCAGCATCTAGACAGTAGTTGTTATAGGCACTTGATAACAATTAGGAGACAGAACGACAAACACATTATTAGGCCATAGTGAAAACAATGGAAAAGCGCAAAAATAGACAGCCAAACGACTCAAAAATAATCGGAGAGAAGGAGGGAACAGAGAAGGTGAATAACAATATGTAAGAAACAGCAAGCGCTAATGGTGGCCTGATCGGAGGAAGGGAAAGCATAACAATTTATCAAAAGGAGAACCATAATGGAGAAGATAGATTAAAAGTAATTAGAGATTGAAAATATAACTGGGTGGCCATGGGGACAGAAGGGCCATGAATTGCATTAATGTAGAAAGCATGACTTTGAACAGCTA
Source organism: Ichthyophis bannanicus (assembly GCA_033557465.1). Taxonomy (NCBI): domain Eukaryota; kingdom Metazoa; phylum Chordata; class Amphibia; order Gymnophiona; family Ichthyophiidae; genus Ichthyophis; species Ichthyophis bannanicus. Next base: position 1,106,730,842 of record CM066031.1, read on the forward strand.
TATATTGAAGAGACAACCAACAAAAACAAACATATAAGAGGTGACACTACATGTTTAAAAATATGCATGCTGCATACAGTCCACAGGGGGTAGCTCAAATTGAAACTTAAAATAATAAATAAGTAGTAAAAAAGAAAAGAAGATGCATAAAAATCAATATCGTGCTACAGAGATTATATAAAAAAGGAGGGAAGGGGAGGGAAGGGGAGGTAAGGGGGAAGGAGGAAAGGGGGAGTGAGAAAGGGATGAAAGGGGGAGGGGGAGGGGAAAGGAGGAGGGGAGGGTGAAAGGGGAGAGGGAGAGGGCGAGGGCGAGGGAGGGTGGGGATGTGGGTGTAACTCTTCAACCGTCATTTAATAATCCCGGCTTAAGAACACTGCGGTACAAACCTTATCAATACAAGACATGCAGGATTTTGTAATAGAACATATTGAACCACAAAAAATGACAGGAACTGAAGTGATAGATAAATAAATAAATAAATAAAATGAAGGACTCTAAAACTTTACATAGTGAATAGCCATCACAGGTTTAAAACAAACAGGAATGACCAACATAATATACCGGTATACATTAAATGATAAATAAGTGGATAAGTAACATAGAAACGTAGAAATATGACAACAGAAAAAGACCACATGGCCTATCTAGTCTGTCCTTCCATATCAACAACTACAACAGTCCCCTTTTTACCTTTAGAGATTCTCTGTTTGTCCCATGCTTTTTTGAATTCAGTTACTGTCCTCATCTCTACCATCTCCACTGGGAGACTATTCCACGGATCCAGGGCCGGATTTACCTTGAGTGAGGCCCTACGCCAACAAAAATTGTGGGCCCCCAGCAGGGGCGGCCCAAGGGGGGTGTGGGCCCTCATTTGCATAAGGGGCCTCATTTGCATAAATATTTGCATAATGTTACCATATACTAACTTTTAGTAAATGTGCCTCTTAATGAGTGTATGGCTAAAGAAAGACTAAAAGATTTCTACATTACTATAATCCAGTGCCAACTGCCAGACACATTAGGAACTACTACAAACACTGCCCATTTAGAACCCATAGCAAACCCGCCGTATCCTAACAGCACTATCAGGACTCACAAAGCACCATACTCTACCAATCAAAAGGCAACACTGCAAATATTAAACCAATACATTTCAGAGAACAACAATACATGACCTACTGGGGAAAGAGAACAAGTGGCAATGTCAAATAGGAATTATATAAACAGAACACCTCAGCTCAGTTACACATGCAGAACATAGACCATCACCAAACAAGTAATCACAATTTAGAAACAGGAAGACAATAATTAAACTGGGAATCCCAAAAGTCAAACTTGGAATGTACAACACTGTAGAAATAAAACTACACATTAATTTGCTCTTGTACTAAACAAAGCGCAGACGTTAATGATGCACATTTACCAGAGCTGACATATTCCAATTAATAAATTCAAAATAAAGAGATATTTTTCTACCTTTTGTGCATTTTTTTCAGCTGCAATTGCTCCAGCCACTTTCTTCTGGTTTCTTTGTGTCTTCTGCTAACTCTCCATCGTCTGCTGTCCATTTGTCCTTTCTTCTCTCTTCTAGTTTTTTTCCATTCTCTCTCTACATCTGCTTTAACATACTAATCTTTCTCCTTTTGCTCTTTCCTCATTCCTATTTCATCCACTCAAATTTTACCCCTCCATCCTCAATCCCCACTTACTCTCCCAATACCTGGCCAATTGTAGATTTTTTATCCCTCCCACACAAAATATTTTTCCCTTCTCCATTTTACTCTTCCAGCCCCATCCCATTCTAATCCTCCCCCAACATCAGCTCCCTTCTAGTTCCAGCCTCACCCAGCATCCATTCTCTTCTAGTCCCTGCATCAGCCCATTTCCAGTCCTAGCCACCCATCAGCCCATTTTCAGTCCTAGCAACCCCCAAACCCAATACCAGTCCTAGCCCCCCATCAACCCACTTACAGTCCTAACCCCCATCACCCCATTTTCAGTTTAAGCCCCCCCTATAACCCATTACCAGTCCTAACCCCCCATCAGCCCACTTCCAGTCCTAACCTCATCAACCCATTTCCAGTCAGCCCCCCATAGCCCATTGCCAGTCCTAACCCCCCCAATCAGCCCACAGCCCATTACCAGTCCTAACCCCATCAGCCCACCTCCAGTCTTAACCCCCCCAGCCCATTTCCAGTCCTAGCCCCCCCATAGCCCATTACCAGATAGCCCCCATCAGCCCACAGCCCATTACCAGTCTTAACCCCCCCAAAGCCCATTACCAGTTCTAACCCCCCCAACAGCCTATTACCAGTCCTAACCCCATCAGCCCACCTCCAGTCTTAACCCCCCAGCCCATTTCCAGTCCTAGCCCCCCCATAGCCCATTACCAGACAGCCCCCATCAGCCCACAGCCCATTACCAGTCTTAACCCCCCCCAAAGCCCATTACCAGTTCTAACCCCCCCAACAGCCCACAGCCCATTACCAGTCCTAACCTCATCAGCCCACCTCCAGCCTTAATCCCCCCACCCATTTCCAGTCCCAGGCCCAGCCCATTACCAGTCCTACCCCCCCCCCCCCCCCGGCCTAAAATAACATTTAATTTTTTTAAAAAACCTGCTGGCTGCCGCCGTGGGGCCCCCTCTGCTGCCGCGGCAGCATGGACTGACCCGCGGGGGCCCCCTCTGCAAGCTCGCTCAGTCGCTCGCTCGGTCTCTCCCTCCCTCCATGCAGGCTGTGAGAGGCGCGAAGGCAGACTGTCTCCCTCGCGTCTCTGTTAAGCCCGCAGGGGCTGATGGGAATTCCCATCAGCCCCTGCGGGCTTAACAGAGACGCGAGGGAGACAGTCTGCCTTCGCATCTCTCACAGCCTGCACGGAGGGAGGGAGGCACGGAGGGAGGGATCGAGCTTGCAGAGGGGGCCCCCGCGGGTCAGTCCATGCTGCCGCGGCAGCAGAGGGGGCCCCGCGGCGGCAGCCAGCAGGTTTTTTTTTAAATTTTATTTTTTTAAAAAAAGCCTAACTTGCTCCATTTTTGTGGGCCCTTGCCAGCTGTGGGCCCTACGCCATGGCGGCCCTGCATGGATCCACTACTCTTTCTGTAAAGAAATATTTCCGCATATCACTCCTGAATCTATCTCCCTTCACCCTCATCCCATGTCCCCTCGTAGCAGAATAAGTAGAAATGAGGATCCTTGATATTGTATCATGCCTTGTAAGACAGAACATAGAACTGCCCCTGCTTCTTTCTTTCCTTTAATTTTTTGTGAACTCTAGTAGAGTACATCTATCCATGGTGCTATCAGATGACATCACCATTATGTGGTTGACTTATGTTGCTGTCCATGGAGAAACCCCCCCCCCTCCTCCCCATTACAGGTAAGTTACCTTGCTTATTGGAGGTTTACTGACACCTTCCAAACAAAGATAACCAATGGTGGTTTTATTGAGAGACTGATAGGTTTTTTTTTATGGTTTTATGTGTATGTATTAAATTTATTTGTTTATTTATTTATTTAGTTGGTTGGATATTTTGGAACTGCCACTATTTTTTGGTGTGTTGATTGCCCTGTGCTGGGTACACCTCTGTTTTCCTGTCAACTTGATAATATTCTGTACATTTTGAAAGTTATTGATATTTATTTTCTTTGCAATTTACTGAGAGACATTACGTATTTTCAATTACCTGTATTATTTAACCTGTCTTATTTCTTTTCTGTACCAACCTATTCATGTTAATATTTTCATTTTTTTTTTACTTGCAGCTAGTAGCAAAGATTGTACTTCTAATATAACATACAGCCTTGAATGTTGTGATTTTGGGGAACTCTCCTGGATCCAGGTATGCAGGTGGGGAATATTATTGTTCTGGAAGAACACTAGACAAGAAATCCTTCGAGAGCCCTGATCCCTGGACCTGATATGCTCACCCTCAGAGAGTTCCAGGTATAGGAGTCCTGTCTCCAACAGTGGGGTTGTCTCTTGTGAGCAGTTAGGGTCCTGGGTTACATACAGAAACAATTTTAAAAACTATTTGGGGCATGTTTACTAAGCCCCATGATAGTAACATGGGATTGGGCCATATTACTAGCATGGGGCACTGTGCTAGATTCAGGTGGGTGGGGACAGTGATCCCCCTGAATTTAGTGCAGCTCACCACGTTAATATCGCTGCAGGGAGCAATTAGCACCCACTGTGTTGGTGGTAGTTGCTCCGTGCCAAGCGCCGACATCGCCCAGCAGGAACATACATACCCCACCTAGGCACCACCCATACATTCACTGCTTGGGAAGCATGAGGTTTTTTAAAACAGTGCTCTGGACTGCTTTGTAGCGTGGCACAGAAAATGTGCTCTAACCCCGCACTATCCAAGCAAAGCACTTTAGTAAACATGTCCTTAGTAGACTAATAGAGTAGAAAAGATTTTTTTTTAGAATTCCTTCCTAGTTTCTTTCTGAAAGGCACAAAGTGAAAACAATTTTAGACAAAGGATCCTTGCTATTTGGCTGAACCTGTTATTACAGAAGTAGTTGCTCAATAGAAATGTATTATTTCTCTAACTGCTGTTGTTGAATAATGAAATTTAGATTGTTATGTAAAATCTTTAGAAATGAAAAAAAAATTGTTAGCTAATTTGTGTGCAAAAGAGAAGTGAATGTTGAATACAGGAATAAATTGAAATACATGAGAGTTCTATGGATACTGCTATGAAAGGGAGTCACGAAGTTAAGGTTTAACAATATAGTGGCATACTGTACCTTACCAGCTGAGAAAGTTCATATCATCTGCTCAAAAATTGTGCAGACGGCTTTACAACTTTTTGTAGGAAGTATAGCAGATTTGTGCACACGGAACAAGACTCAGTGCAAGAGTTGCTATGGAGAAGGATATATAAGAGAGCAAGCTACAGAGCTCAGCGCAGCGGCCTTCTCTCTCCCCGATGGGAGGGAGAATGTTGCTCGCCCTCAGATCTCTATGACAGACTTTTTCCTGTGCTTATGAAGTTTGCCTGTACTAAATAAAAACAGAATTTTTGCTGACAAGTAACTGTGATCTGAGTTTCTTTTGTTTTGTTTCTTCTGGTGCACGGGTCCCATGTGCTCAGACAATCTTGGTAAATATTAGGGATGCTTTTGTAGGTAAGAACCCGCCTACAATAGCAAGGAGGAGAGAGGAGGAGCAAGGCAACTTGTTCCCTTGCGGGGAAACTATTAAAGATGGTAGAAATCTTAGATTGAAAATAATCACCTAGATGATCTACTGAAGGAGATTATAGAAGCTGCCAACTGATTCAAAATGGTGAATGTAGAGAAGAGAGTGAAAAGTGACTTGGATCTGTTTGTACTGAGCAAAAAAAAGATGTCCTCTTTGCCAGCTTTATTTAAGCCTATTTATTCCACTACCTCTCCAGATAGCTGTCATTAACTGACCCCTAATACCTCCTTTTCCTTTCTCATTGATTTTGACTCTTGGCTTTCCTTCATTGTTGAGCCATATTCCTCTTCCCTCATTCTTGTGGATTTTCAGTCATGTTAATGACCCCTTTGACTCTTATGCTTCAAAGTTCTCTGCTTTAAGCTTCACATTCAGCCTTCAGTTATGCTCTGCCTCCCCTACTTATCAGCATGATCACTGCCTTGACCTTGTCGTTTTCTCCAACTCTCATTCTCAGACTTCTCCACCTCAGTTTTTTCCCTGTCTGACCATCATCTGTTGGGCTTGATGGATCCTTGGTCTGACCCAGTATGGCATATCTTATGTTCTTAACTTTTACACTTAACCACTCTCCCCCACATTTTCATCCACTCACCACTAGCACATTTAGGAATCTTCGGGCTTTTGATCCTTGCATTCTCTCCACAACATTTCCATCTCTCTTCTCATCCACTATGTTATCAGAGTCTGTCTAGGAGGCAGATTCTTTCTGCAATACTATATTGTCCTCTGCTTTAGGCACTCTTGCCCCTCACATTCTCCGTCCTGTAAGGGGTACAAAACCTCAGCCTTGGCTGACCTCCAGAATTTGCTACTTCAGTTCCCATGCCTGCTCTGCTGAGTGTCTTTGGCTAAAATCCTATGTCCATGCTGATTTAAAACTTTTCAAATTCTTGCTGACCTCCTTCCTGTCTGCTATTTCATTTGCCAAACTAAGTCCATTTGAAAAACTCTCTCACTTCCAATCCCCACTATCTCTTTGCCACATTATCTCTCTCCTTAGATTGCCTCTACCTCCAACATACACACACACAGACACACACTGCCTAGACTATGGCTAACCACATCTATGACAAGGGTAACAGGGTTAATCTTGAATTCTCCATCAGGTCACCTCCATTTCTCCTTGTCACACTTCATTCCCACATCCTTCCTTCAATTCTTGACACCTTTTCTTCATTTTCTAGAATCACAGAAGAGGAAAGCATGCATCTTTTCTCCTCTTTTAAACTCACTGCATGTTCCTCTGAACCCATTCCCACCAAATTAACTCTGTTCTCTCTCCTATGTTGTCACCCCTTCCATCTGTCATATTTTCAGTCTATCATTTTCCACGGCAAATGTTCATCTGCCTTCAAGCTTGGTGTGATTACACCACGCCTCAGAAAACCTTCACTAGACCCTATCTCCCCTTCCAACTATTGTCCCATCTCTTTCTTCCCTTTTTCATCCAAGATACTCAAACATGCTGTTCACCACCGCTGTTTTGATTTTTCTTTCATCCCAAATCATTCTTGATCCACTCCAATCTACAGGAACAGGATCTTTTCATGGCCAAATCCAAGGATCTGTATTCAGTCCTCATCCTTATTGACCTATCTACTGCTTTTGACACTTTTGATCACACCTACTCCTTGATACTCTGTCCTCGCTTGGATTTTGGGACTCTATTCTGTCTTGCTTTTCTTATTTCTCCCATCACACTTTTAGTGTAGATTCTCCTCCACCACTATCCTATTATCATTATGTGTACTCAGGGCTCTGTTTTGGGATCTCTTCTCTCTATACACTTGTTTCCTTGATGCACCGGTCTCTTCCCATCATTTTCAGTACCATCTTTATACTGATGACTCCCATATCTACCTGTATACATTAGAAATTTCACCAAGAATCCAAGCTCAAATCTCAAGAAGCTCTTCTGACTTTGCTGCTTGGATATCCCACTTCCATCTGAAACTTAACATGGCAAATGCAGAGCTTCTTATCTTTCCCCCTAAATCTAACGCTCCCCTACCCTCTTTCTCTGTATCTATAGATAACTCTATGTCTTCTGCCTGGTCCCCTCAATTCATAATCCTGGGATCATCTTTGAACCCAATCTTTCTTTCACTGCACATATCCAACAGACTCCCAAAACCTGCTGTTTCTTTCTCTATAACCTCACCAAAGTCCATCCTATAATAATGAAACTCCCTAACCTCTAGCAATCTACCTCAAGATCCGGACTCTTCGACATCTTCGCCCCCTGCTTGATCCTGATGACTTCAGAACTATATTTCAAGCCTTAACCTTACCACACCTTGACTATGCCAATGCCATTCTCCAAGGCCTCCCACACTCCACATTAAACCCTCTGCAACTCGCCATGAATACCGCTGCTAGAGTCCTCTACGGAGCATCAAGAAGGGACCATATAACACCCATCCTAGAGCAACTCCACTGGCTCCCCATACATGGCAGAATATTATTCAAAACACTACTCCTAACTTTCAAGGCCACTAAAAGCACCACCTCCTCCTCCCTAATAGACTTCATTCAGGCCGTCCCACCCAACAGATCCAGGAGAACGATATCAACAAATACTCTAATCATCCCTAAAGCAGCGACAAAATGCCTATCAGTGACATCTAACAGGGCCTTCAGATTCTATGCCCCTAAGTACTGGAACGCTCTACCCCCAGAGATTCGTGCTATCAATGATCTATCCCTTTTCAGGAAGGCACTCAAATCCCACCTCTTCCCCCAATATTACTTGACCAACTAACCAATCTTAATCACTACCCAAACTAAGAACAAATCCTGTAATGTATACTTGTAAATACTCTTGTAAATACTCTTGTAAATAGTTGCAGTAATGACGTCCCATGTTTTATTCCAAGTTCTCTGACCTTGTTCTCTGTAAAACCTAACAGTTTGTTGTTATGGTATGTTGTTATATTGTGAACCGCGCTGATTCTGAATAGAGCGGTATATAAGAGCCTGTAATAAATAAATAATAAATAAATTTGTCCTGTGTGTCCTAAATAGATTGTAAGCTCTGTGGAGCAAGTACTATATTTTATATGTATATGTACAGCGTTGCATACGCTTAGTAATGCTATAGAAATAATAAGCAGTAGTAACAGTAGTAGGGTATAGAAGAATGACGCGACATTAGATCTGGAAGGGAAAAACTGTCATAATTAAATTTGGGTTGTTCACATCTTGGTCATCACTAGTGGGAGGAGGTCACATTCTATGAGGTGGTACCAGCTTTACAGGAAGTTGGCTCTCTGATTCCAAAAGACAATTTTCTGTTGCAATATTTCTAAACAGAGGTATGGCAATAAGAAAAATATACGCCCAAAACTTCTCATAAATTTTACACTTGGCTCTATGATATGGGAATCTTGACACTGCCCTCTAGATTCAGCACTCCTGGCTCATTCTTCAAAGGGGCATCACACAAGCCCACGTGTGAAAAATTCAGATAGTGCCGCCTCAGACCTTAAAACCAAGAGTATTATCAGAAGAATTCAGATGGCACAAGTTCCACTTCCCAGAATCAATCCGTTGAAGGGGGGAGGGAGGTTCAGAGCTATATAAGGTTGATTGCATTCTCCGAGGGTTTCCATGGCAACTAACTCTCACCAACAATAGGTTTTCTGTCAGAAGAGAGAGGTTTTAATCTATGTGAGCAAAGCACCACAGAGATGCATCGACTCCAGCATAAGATCTATATTGTTTTCATCTCCATGGGACTCTGCCACTATAATAGAATATTTTACTTCCTTCCATATGCTCACCCACTCATCCCAAGGTCATACCATTTTCAGACAGAGAAATGAAATGACCGTAAGTCAGTGGGTAAGACTGTGACAGGTATAAGCCAAGGTTAATTGGCTCTTGCTGCCTGATGGATCCTATTATACAGGACCAAGTATAACTGCTGTAGGGTTTTTATTAACTTTCAACTAGAACTCATATCCAGCACTCATAGGAACACGCTTCCCCCTCCATGTCTTCTGGTGCTTTATGATAATATATTGCTGTAACAATTATCTGTTATGCCTGACTGCCACATCGAGAGCAATTTTATAAGGAAGCTGAGTGTGTAGAACAGAACTTTACATGCCCAGGTAAAAGGAGTGGAAGAGTAGCCTAGTGGTTAGGAGAGCAGCGTTCAAATCCCACCAGCACTCCTTGTGGCCTTGGGAAAGTCACGTAAGCCTGCACTACCTCAGATACAAACTTAGATTGTAAGCTCTCTGGGGATAGGGAAATGCCTACAGTACTGCATGTAACTTGCCTGGATCTACTACTGGAAAGGCATGAGATAAATATCAATATATAAAATGTTAATGGTACATAAAAGCAGACTTTCAGAAAACATAGCACCCACTTCTAGGTCATACAATTGTAGGTGTTCTGAGGAGACTGAGAATGGGTGGTACAGGGGTAGAACTGGCACTCACGCATGGTAACTTAATAATTAATGCCAATTCCTATAAGCACATGCATACCCAGAATTCCTCCCGCCTTGAAGCAGGTGTAGCTTTGTGCAGGAAAGTTCACAGAGGCAATTTTGTAAGGGTGCAAAGGCATCTCTGTTGAATTTGTAAAATAAGCGCAACACGCTTGTTTATATGCGTTCCCTGCCTAGATGCCCTATTATCAAGCTGCCCCAAATTCTCAGGCACTATTTGGTTTCCTTAGAATGCGAAATAACTGTGCATTCCTTATAACAGAGGCATCTGGGGTCCCGAGGGACAGCTGGGTATTTAGAATTGCACTGTCCAAACACTAAATTCAGCCTCAGCACTCTTCTTAAACCAAATGACATAACTTAAAAGACGCATGCCAGATACCTCCAAGATGGAAAGGTATAAAAGAGATTTCAAGAAGAAAACAGACCCAAAAGGCTTTAAGAAGCAACGGTGCGACAAAATTTTGCAATTGCAAACCTGAACATAAGAACATAAGATCTGCCATACTGGGTCAAACCAAAGTCCATCAAGCCCAGTATCCTGTTTCCAACAGTGGCCAATCTAGGTCATACGTACCTAGCAGTTTCCCCAAAAGACACAGGTTCCACAATGCTTCTACTGGGTCAAGCATTGATATCATGGGTCTCTTCTTAATAATGGTTTATGGACCTTTCCTCCAGGAACTTGTCCAAACCTTTTTTTTAAACCCAGCTACACTAACAGCCTTTACTACATCCTCCAGTAGCAAATTCCAGAGTTTGATTACACGTTGAGTGAAAAAATATTTTCTTTTTAGTCTTAAATAGTTTACCCTGTAGCTTCATTGCATGTCCCCGAGTCTTTCTATATTCTGATAACGTAAACAATCGTTCTACGTTTACCCGTTCCACTCCGTTCATTAATTTATAGACTTCTATCATATCTCCCTCAGCCGTCTTTTTTCCAGGTTAAAGAGCCCTAACCTTTTTAGCCTTTCTCCATAGGAGTATCCTTCCATCCCCTTTACCATTTTGGTGGCTCTTCTCTGAACCTTTTCTAATAACGCTACATCCTTTTAAAGATACGGCGACCAGAATTGCACACAATATTCAAGGTGCAGTCTCACCATGGAACGATATAGACGCATTATAATATCCTTTGTTTTATTTTCCATTCCTTTCCTTATGATACCTAGCATTCTATTTGCTCTCTTGGCTGCCGCTGCACACTGGGCGGAGGGTTTTAACATGTTATCCACAATGACACCTAAATCTTTTTCCTGGGTGGTGGTTCCTAATGTGGAACCTTGCATTGTGTAACAATAGTTTGGGTTGTTCTTCCCTCGGTGCATAACTTTGCACTTGTCCACATTAAATTTCATCCACCATTTTGATGCCCAGTCTTCCAATTTATCAGATCCTCTTGCAATTTTCCACAATCCTCATGGGTTTTAACAACTTTAAATAGTTTTGTGTCATCTGAAAATTTGGTAACCTCACTTGTTATTCCCTTTTCCAGGTCATTTATGAATATGTCAAAAAAAAGCGGACTCAGCACACATCCCTGGAGTACACCACTATTCACCTTTCTCCATTGGGAAAATTGGCCATTTAGCCCTACTCTCTGCTTTCTAACTTTTAACCAGTTCCTGATCCACAATAGTACACTGCCTCCAATCCCATGACTCTTTAGTTTTGCCAAAAGTCTCTGATGAGGAACCTTGTCAAAGGCTTTCTGAAAGTCCAAATACACTATATCAACCGACTCACCTTTGTCTACCTGTTTATTCACACCTTCAAAAAAACATAGCAGATTGGTAAGACAAGATCTTCCTTGTCTAAAGCTATGTTGGCTGTCTCCCATTAAGCCATGACTATCTATATGTTCAGCAATTTTGTTCTTTATGATGGTTTCTACCATTTTTCCCGGTACTGACATCAGGCTCTCCGGTCTGTACTTTCCCGGATCACCCCTGGAACCCTTTTTAAAATTGGCGTTATGTTGGCTATCCTCCAATCTTCAGGTATTACAGATGATTTTAATGATAGTTCACAGGTCTGCAATAGCAGGTCTGCAATCTCATATTTCAGTTCTTTCAACACTCTTTGATGTATATCATCCGGTCCAGGTGATTTGCTACTCTTCAGTTTATCAAATAGTTGTAATACATCTTCCCAAGTATCGATATTTCCTTCAATTCTTCCACACCTTTAAATACCACTTCAGTCATGAGTAACATCCCCACATCTTCCTCAGTAAAGACCGAAGCAAAGAATTCATTCAGTCTCTCCGCTATCACCTTGTCGCCTCTTAGTGCCCCTTTAACCCCTCTATCATCTAATGGACCAACTGACTCTCTCACAGATTTTTTGCTACGAATGTACTTGAAAAATTCTTTTTGCGCGTTTTAGCTTCCGCAGCAAGCTTCTTCTCAAATTATCCCTTTGCCTGCCTTATCAATGCCTTGCATTTAACTTGCCAGTGCTTGTGCTGTTTCCAGTTTTCGTTGTTTGGCTCTTTTTTCCATTTCCTGAAAGATGCTTTTTTGGTAACAGCCTCTCTGACCTCACCTTTAAACCATGTTGGCAGTTTTTTGGATTCCTTCCACTTTTCTTAAAGCGTGGAATACAGCTGGTCTGAGCTTCCAAGATAATATTTTTCAACAACACCCAAGCTTGATGTAAGTCTTTAACCTTTTCAACTGCTCCTTTTAGTTTTTTCTTAACTATTTTCCTCATTTTATCATAGTCTCCCATTCGAAAGTTAAAAGGTAGTATTGTGGATTTCCTTACCATCCCTCCTCCACTAATTAAATCAAACGCGATCATGCTATGATCAATATTGCCAAGTGACCCCAACACCCTTATCTCTTGCACCAGATCTGCTGTTCCACTAAGGACTAGGTCCAATATGGCTTCCCCTCTGGTTGGTTCATGAACCAGTTGCTCCAAGAAGCAGTCATCTATTTAATCTAGGAACTTTATCTCCCTAGCATGTCCTGCCGTGACACTGACCCAGTTGATACCGGGGTAATTGAAATCACCCATTATTATTACTGTCAGGGCCGGATTTACCTTGAGTGAGGCCCTACGCCAACAAAAATTGTGGGCCCCCAGCAGGGGCGGCCCAAGGGGGGTGCGGGACCTCATTTGCATAAGGGCCCTCATTTGCATAAATATTTGCATAATGTTACCATATACTAACTTTTAGTAAACGTGCCTCTTAATGAGTGTATGGATAAAGAAAGACTAAAAGATTTCTACATTACTATAATCCAATGCCAACTGCCAGACACATTAGGAACTACTACAAACACTGTCCATTTAGAACCCATAGCAAACCCGCCGTATCCTAACAGCACTACCAGGACTCACAAAGCACCATACTCTACCAATCAAAAGGCAACACTGCAAATATTAAACCAATACATTTCAGAGAACAACAATACATGACCTACTGGGGAAAGAGAACAAGTGGCAATGTCAAATAGGAATTATATAAACAGAGCACCTCAGCTCAGTTACACATGCAGAACATAGACCATCACCAAACAAGTAATCACAATTTAGAAACAGGAAGACAATAATTAAACTGGGAAGCCCAAAAGCCAAACCTGGAATGTACAACACTGTAGAAATAAAACTATACATTAATTTGCTCTTGTACTAAACAAAGCGCAGACGTTAATGATGCACATTTACCAGAGCTGACATATTCCAATTAATAAATTCAAAATAAAGAGATATTTTTCTACCTTTTGTGCATTTTTTCAGCTGCAATTGCTCCAGCCACTTTCTTCTGGTTTCTTCGTGTCTTCTGCTAACTCTCCATCGTCTGCTGTCCATTTGGCCTTGCTTCTCTCTTCTAGTTTTTTTCCATTCTCTCTCTACATCTGCTTTAACATACTAATCTTTCTCCTTTTGCTCTTTCCTCATTCCTATTTCATCCACTCAAATTTTACCCCTCCATCCTCAATCCCCACTTACTCTCCCAATACCCGGCCAATTGTAGATTTTTTTATCCCTCCCACACAAAATATTTTTCCCTTCTCCATTTTACTCTTCCAGCCCCATCCCATTCTAATCCTCCCCCAACATCAGCTCCCTTCTAGTTCCAGCCTCACCCAGCATCCATTCCCTTCTAGTCCCTGCATCAGCCCATTTCCAGTCCTAGCCACCCATCAGTCCATTTCCAGTTCTAGCAACCCCCCAACCCAATACCAGTCCTAGCCCCCCCATCAACCCACTTCCAGTCCTAACCCCCTATCACCCATCAGCCCCTGCGGGCTTAACAGAGACGCGAGGGAGACACTCTCCCTTCGCGCCTCTCACAGCCTGCACGGAGGGAGGGAGGGACCGACGGACCGATGGATTCAGCTTGCAGAGGGGGCCCCCGCGGGTCAGTCCATGCTGCCGCGGCAGCAGAGGGGGCCCCGCGGCGGCAGCCAGCAGTTTTTTTTTTTAATTTTATTTTTTAAAAAAAGCTAATTTGTTCTATTTTTGTGGGCCCTTGCCAGCTGTGGGCCCTACGCCATGGCGTACATGGCGTATAGGTAAATCTGACCCTGATTACTGTGCTGTAACTTTTGTTAGCTTCCTTGATTTCTTTGAGCATTTAATCATCCATTTGTTCATTCTGGCCAGGCGGTCGATAGTACACCCCCACTGCCATCACCTTCCCCTTTTTACATGGAATTTCAATCCATAGAGATTCTACAGCAAATTTTGTTTCCTGCAAAACTTTAATCCTTTCCGACTCAATGCCCTCTCTAACATAGAGCGCAACCCCTCCACCAATTTGATCAGCTCTATCATTACGATATAGTTTGTACCCAGGTATCAAAATGTCCCACTGGTTGTCCTCCTTCCACCATGTCTCTGAGATTCCAGTCATATCTAACCTCTCATTTAGTGCTATATATTCTAACTCTCTCATCTTATTTTTTAGACTTCTAGCATTTGCATACAAGCATTTTAGAGACTGTATTTTATTCATATTAATTTGGCTATTGGTAGGCATGGGTAATTTGGAATCAGACGATAGGCCATGTGGTCTTTTTCTGTCGTAATAGTTCTATGTTTCTATGTTTAAGCTCTGTCTGTTCCATACCCAAGGGTATTTGGGCTACTTTACTCTTTTTTGGAACCTCTCTGCTTTTGGTGGTATCCTTCAAGGATACATTCTTCAGAACCATGCGCTCTTGTGCGACTGTCAGCTTTCCCCTATTATCGAGTTTAAAAGATGCTCTATCTCCTTTTTAAAGGTTAATGCCAGTAGCCTGGTTCCATCCCGGTTAAGATGAAGCCCATCCCTTCAGAAGAGCCCCTCCTTTCCCCAGAATGTTCCCCAGTTCCTAACAAATCCAAAACCCTCATCCTTGCACCATCGTCTCATCCACGTATTGAGACTCCGGAGCTCTGCCTGCCTTTTGGGTCCTGCGTGTGGAACAGGAAGCATTTCAGAGAACACTACCCTGGAAGTTCTGGATTTCAACTTCCTACCTAAAAGCCTAAATTTAGCCTCCAGAATCTCCCTACCACATTTTCCTACGTCATTTGTACCGACATGTACCAAGACTGCAGACTCCTCCCCAGCACTATCTAATACCTTATCTAGGTGGCGCGTGAGGTCCGCTACCTTCGCACCAGGCAGGCATGTTACCAGACGATCCTCACGTCCACCAGTCACCCAGCTATCTACATGCCTAATGATCGAATCACCAACTATAACAGCTGTCCTAACCCTTCCCTCATGGGCACATGGCCCTGGAGAAATGTCCTCAGTGCAAGAGGGTTTTACATCACCTGGAGGACAGGTCCTAGTTACAGGATCACTTCCTGCCACACCAGGGTGATGCTGTCCTGTCACTTGACCTCTCTCCTCCATGGCAACAGGGATGCTGCCAGACTGGAGGTGGGACCTCAGAACTATATCCCTGTAGGTCTCGTCTATGTACCTCTGTCTTTCTTATGTCTTACAAGTCTGCTACTCTAGCTTCTAAAGAACAGACTCATTCCCTGAGAGCAAAGAGCTCCTTGCACCTAGTGCACACGTAAGACCTCTCACCAACTGGGACAAATCATACATGTGACACTCAATGCAAAAGACTGGAAAGCCCCCATCTCACTGCTGGACTGCTGTCTGCATCTTAGTTTTAAGCTTGTGTTCAGATCTTTAAGTTCTTTACTTACTAAGGGTTGCTATGGATACTTATACTAATAAAAGTGTATCTAATATGCTTAATATACCTTGTTCACCTGAAGCTTAATTATTCTCAGGTCCTTAGTGTATGACTGATTTGGATAACGAGCTGCACCTGAGAACACCTCCTTTCCTTTAAGATGTGTAAGTACCTATAAAGCTATGATTATCCCAGGGGTGGGTGGGTGTTGGGGAGGGAGGGAGGGAAATAAGACTTATTAAAAGAGGACTGCTACACAGTACCCTGTCCTGTGCTTATGAGGTAAGCTATGACTAACTTCCTGATAGTGCTTTAGAAATGATAATTAGTTGTAGTGGCAATACTTGATGCTCCTCTTCTATAAAGCCAGTGGGTGGGACACCTTACAAATCAATTGACTCTGCTTGTGAGACATATATACTGACTGCGGTCACTCCAGTCTCTCTGACCACTATTCAGCCTTCCAACTGACAGATACACATACATATTGGGCAGACGCAAATACATACTGCTGCACTTGCCATGCACCAGTCTGCAACACTGAAAAGCTTCAAAAGCCCACTTTTCTCTGCTTCTGCTATAGATCTCTGTCACTTTCTAACTCTAGCCCTGTCTCTCAGTGTACCTGCCAAACCTGTCAGACACATACACTGTTGTCCTCCATCAGCCAGAAACCCTGAAAAATTTATAAAGCATGCTTTTCCTTGCTATTAACACAGATTTATATGCTTCTTAGATGATAAGAACATAACATAAGAACATAAGATATGCCATACTGGGTCAGACCAAAGTCCATCAAGCCCAGTATCCTGTTTCCAACAGTGGCCAATCTAGGTCATAAGTACCTAGCAGTTTCCCCAAGACACAGGTTCCACAATGCTTGTATTGGGTCAAGCAGTGATATCCTGGGTCCCTTTTAATAATGGTTTATGGACCTTTCCTCCAGGAACTTGTCCAAACCTTTTTTAAACCCAGCTATACTAACAGCTTTTACTACATCCTCCGGTAACAAATTCCAGAGTTTGATTACACGTTGAGTGAAAAAATATTTTCTCTTAATAGTCTTAAATAGTTTACCCTGTAGCTTCATTGCATGCCCCCTAGTCTTTCTATATTCTGATGACATAAACAATCGATCTACGTTTACCCTTTCCACTCCATTTTTTTAGTTTTTTAACAACTAAAATTCAGCTATTTTTTGCTGAAGCACTGGAGCAGGCAAGCACAGTATCTCCTCTTTCCTCAGAGAAAATGGTTCCCTGCCCTGATCCTGTGCTCTCTCTTCCAGGCCAGTTGCTGGCATCATTACCCATGAGACGTGGATTTGTCAGGAAGGGATATGCTTATTTAGCTGCTTATCAAAGAGCTTCGACATGATTAGCTAAAGTGCCTCATGCTTCTGACTTGTTTCCCATCCCTTCCAATTTTCCCCTTTCTAAGTGGCTTCACTGTGCCTGTGCCACACATGGATGCCTATGACAAATATATATGGAATGAATGGAGGCAAGCCATGCAAATCTATCTTATGCATATGCATTATGGCTATCCTGAAAAACAAACCAATTTCTGAAACCTTGCTGTACGCCATACCTTCAATAGCATCTCCTCCTCCAACAACCACATCAGCTACATTGCTATCCCAGAATGCATCCAGTTAGCTGAGCCCTTGTAAAAGGCATATGAGCTATAAAAATAATACTTGATCTGAGGCATTTGTTAAATTTTAGGCCTCAATAAACATGTGCTAAATAGCATATAAATGAAGGAGAGCACATTATGCCGTTTACACATTCCCACTAAAGTTTCAGCCGATCTTCCTTCATTAGCATGTATAGCAACGAACATATTCTGAAACAGTTCTGTATGCATACTAGGGCCTTAGTCTATAATGACTAATTCAAAAACTGTTAATGCGATAGCTGTTAAGAAAGATCCCTTCTGCTCCTTTAGTAAATGCAGTATTTTGGAGCACTTTTTCTATTGTCTAGGCCAGCGCTGCTCCTGAACACAACCCAGCCAGTTGGGTTTTCGTGATTGCCACAATGAATGTACATGAAATAAATCAGCATACATTGGAGACCCAGGGTACACAAATCTATCGCATGTATATTCATTGTGGTAATCCTGAAAACCCGACCGGCTGGGTGTGTCTCCTGGAGAGGGTTGAGAAGCACTGCAGTAGACCACTGAAAACAATCCTTCACCACCAACCCAGGCAGTTGGTTTTCAAGATGTCTAATAAATATGCGTGAGATATACTTGCATGCAGTGCTTGCAAACAGATATGCATTTATCTCATACGTATTAATTGGAGATATTCTGTCTAGAGGTGCCAGGTTTCAGCTCTATTAATCTAGCTTAAAACAGGAACAAAGCTTAACTCGCCCCTAGCAACACAGAGCCCCAACCTCCTGAACACAGCTACTGAAGATATCCTTCCTCCCCCACACCTTGAAATGAATGTCAAAGAAACATCACTGAATGGATGACAAGGTGGGAGGAAAGTGACAGTGAAGGCGCACTCTGCCTTCATATGACACATTACCAGCTAATAAACTCTAGCTTGAAATTAACAGGGGAAACAAAAAGATTCATTTTAATGGACATGTTGGAGAGATGAATAAAGATGATTTTTTTTTATATCCTATTACTCTTAAGTAAACTTTCATACAGTAGTTTTATGCCATAAAATACTGTCTAATGGGGATAGAGATTTCCAGGAATTTATGATGGTTTATTTTTCTTTAAAAACCTATGCAAAAAAAAAATTAGAAAATCAAAAGTTTAATGCAGGGGCCATATCCAGCCTCTGGCATTGAATACACTGGCCAACAAATTTTTACAAAAGTCATGTTACTGAAATAAAAATAGTCATTTCTTATCAATTTTTATATGCTGAACATGAATATGACAGTGAAATTGCAAAGTTGGCTCTAGTTTTTTTGTAATCTATAAGAATTAACGTTTACATCACGAAATGCATGTCAATAGTAAATATAATAGCCCTTCGGTTAATACCTGTAAAAAAACAAGTCATAGACAACTTCTTGGATTTTTTCGCCTGTCTCCGGTACAGCTGTTTGGGAGCTTCTCTGGGGAGTGTCCAGCAGTAGTCAGCCAGCATTGTAGTGGACCATTTTCCCTGGTATCTTTGCTCCATCATTGTGATATCCTGGTGAAAACATTCGCCCTGTTCATCACTAACCATACCACAGTTGTCTGCCCTAACATTCCCGAGAAAGTCTGCTGACACTAGGCGAAAAGCATTCCATGCTTGTTTCGCATCACCCTGCAGCAAGTTGTTGAACCGGTCATCTTTGAAGAGTTCTCAAATCTGAGGACCCACAAAAACGCCCTCTTTAATCTTTGCTTCACTGAGTCTAGGGAATTTTTCATGCAGGTATCGGAAAGCTGGCGAAGTGCGGTCCATGGCTTTCACGAAGTTTTTCATCAAACCTAGTTTGATGTGAAGGGGTGGTAGCAGGATTTTGTGAGCCTCAACCAGAGCTGGGTACTGGATATTCTTCTCTCCAGCTGTTACATTTTGTCTGCAATTCCATTCCTTCTGCAAGTAGTGCCAATCCCTTGCTCGGCTATCCCACTCACATAAGAAACACATGTATTTTATATATCCCTGTTGCAGTCCCATTAAAAGGGCAACTACCTTCAAGTCACCACAGAGGTGCCAGCTGTACTTGTTATAGTTTATTTATTTATTTACATTCTCTTATATACCGCGCTATTCTGCATCAGTGCGGTTTACATTGAACAAACTGAAATTACATTGAACAGGGCATTATAACTTGGAGATAACTATTTTACAGGGAACATGGGCTATGGAGGGTTAAGTGGCTTGCCCAAGACCACAAGGAGCACCTGTGGGACTAGAAACCCCAGTCCTTCCGGCCCAAGGTTGCTGTCCTCTAGTGGGATTTGAACCCCTGACCTTCCGGCCTGAAGTACCTTGCCCCAACCACTAGGCCACTCCTCCACTCCAGTCAGTAGATGCTTTAAGTTATCGTATGTCTCTTTCATGTGGATGGCATGTGCTACTGGAATAGATAGAAGCGGTTTCTATTGTTCAAAAGCACAGCCTTCAGACTCAGTTTCGAAGAGTCTATATAGTCTCCAGTCTTGTGGGTCATGAGTGATTTTTTTTCCATTTAAAATTTTTTATTAAAGTTTTATAAGAAAAATACAATACAAACCAGTGAAAACCCATTAGGGTACAAAATGATCCACATAAGCAAACCAAAAGTCAATCCTATCATCAATCCCCATTTACACATACATCAGTGCAAATAAACCAACCAACACTACCTCTTCCCTCTATCCACCCCCCTCCCAACCCTTACATATGTTATAAACGAACACACCAGCTAACTAACTAACCCTCCCCCCTCCCACCCTCCCACTCCCCCCCATCCCCGCCCCCGCCCATCCCCCCTACGAGATCTCCAACCCTTCTTCCACACTACACTCACCTTACCTCCTAGCCGGACCACCCCTTTTATGGACGTCCTGCTCCCGACCCCCCCTTCCCCCCTCCCCTTCCAGCCCTCCAGCCATCTCCAGACCTTCTCCCAATATATCACACTTTTCCCTCCTGTCCCCCGCCGCAGCTCCGTTAATTTATACATCAAGCTCACCTCAGCCACTCTTCGCACAAAACCTGCCAGCTGGGGAATGCTCTTCCCCCCCCCCCCCCCAGTGCTGGGCAATCTCACATCTAGCAGCGGCTATACAATGATGCATAACCCCCTCCTCCCGTCTCGAGAGACCCGCATCTAATTGATGCAGCAAGCAGGCCTCTGGCCTCCCATGAAGCTTCTGCCCGGTCATCCCGTGGATCGCCTCCCAAACCTGCCCCCAATAAACTTGTAACCTGTCACACTTCCACCACATATGCATCCAATCTCCTCGTTCCGCACATCCCCGCCAACATAAGTCATCCCGTCCCTTCCCCGCCTTAAAGCGACGCACTGGCGTCCAATACCATCGATATAGGACTTTATAGGCGTTTTCCTTGATTTGTGTCGCTATCGACACGGAAGCAATCGTCTGTATAAGTTTCTCCCAGCGCTCCCCACTCCAACACACCCCCAAATCCTCCTCCCATTGCAACATATATCGGAGCTTGCACTCTCCAGTCCCCATTAGGCCCTTGTAAATTCTGGACAGAACCCCCTTCTTCCCCCCCTGGCCATTACATATAGCCTCGAACCACCCACGGTTCTCCCAGAGATCCTTCCAAACCTTAGGTTGCCTCAAAAAACTCCGCAGCTGGATATAAGCGAAGTGGTCGCTCCCCTCCAGCATATAGAGGTCCCGAAGGCCTGCATACGGGTGAACCCCCTGAGGATGAATAACCTGTTGGACATGCGTTAACCTGGTTCTGGCCCATCTACGTAGAACACGCTCTCCGGGGCCCTGACCCCGCTCAAAGCATGCCTCAATAGTCATCCCCTGTATATAACCCTTATCCGGGACAAGTTGGGGTTTGTTACGTTTCCAAATTCTCAAGCTGTTCGCTACCATAGGGCTCATGGCGTGTTGATCCAGTCCCTTATACCCCCGCCAGATTGCCCTTTCGAGGTCCTTTCCCCCGACCAGCTCATACTCCATTTGGACCCAGGATTTAGATGTTTCCCTGTGCCACTCATACACCGCTTTTAGTTGCGCTGCTTCATATTTGCGTATATTAGGTACCCCCAGCCCCCCCTCCCCTCAGGACCGTTGCAAAACCTGCATGGCTATCCTAGGATGCTGCTGCACCCAGATAAACCGGTTGATCAGCCGCTGTATCCTTTTTAAGCTATATGGAGGGACCCATACTGGAAGCGTCTGAAATAAAAACAACAATCTGGGCACCAGCATCATTTTAACCGTCGCTATGCGCCCAAACCACCATAAGTACCCCCGTCCCCACCCATCCAGCCAACCCACTATCTTCCCCAGCACCCTCCTATAATTCAAGTTATACAACTCATCTATTTTATTTCTTATCCAAATGCCTAGGTACCGGATGCTCCCCCGGGCCCACTTGAAGGGATACTTCATAGCCAAGGTATGGGCTAACCCCCTAGGAACCGTCAGATTCAAAATTTCCGATTTTGTCTGATTGATCGTAAACCCCGAGACTTTACCATACTCTTCCAGCTCCCACTTCACAATAGGCAGACTCACCCGGGGTCGCGCTAAGCTTAGTATTATATCATCCGCGAACAGTGAAATTTTATAAGCACTCCTCCCCACGGTTATTCCCAAAATGTCCTCCCTGTCCCGTATCCGCTGCGCCAGAGGCTCCATAGCTAAAGCGAACAGTAATGGAGACAGTGGGCAGCCCTGTCGCGTACCCCGCCCTTGATCAAAAAAATCCGAGTGGGCCCCGTTTACCCGCACGCATGCCTTAGGGTGCGCATACAGCACCTGTACCCAGGTTAGAAACTCGCCCCCCAGGCCCACCTTCTCTAGCACCTGAAAGAGGAAAGGCCAGGACACTTGGTCAAAAGCCTTTTCCGCGTCCAGCGAGAGCAAGAGCGCCTCCTCCCCTCTCCTCTCGCTAGCCCAAATGATATTGAGAACCTTCCTAATATTGTCAGCAACCTGTCGACCCAGGATAAACCCTGCCTGATCTTGGTGAATCAATTTCCCGATGACGTTATTCAGGGGTGCAGTTAGGATCTTGGCCAAGAGTTTAGCATCCAGGTTAAGCAGAGAGATAGACCTATAGGAGGCACACTCCTGCGGGTCCTTCCCCTCCTTATGAATCACCGTAATGCCTGCCCAGCCCATGGTGTCCGCTAACTTCCCTCCCTCCCGAGGTTGGTTAAAGAATTTCACCAGAGGCCCAATCAGCAGGCCTCCGAAGGTCCTGTAAAACCTGGCGGAGAACCCGTCCAACCCCGGGGCCTTCCCCAATTTTAACTGCTTAATCGCCCGCTCCACTTCAGCTGGCCGAATCGGTTGGTTTATATCCTCTTGGTCACCCACTCCCAATTTTGGCAAATCTATAGCAGCCAGATAATTAGCCCCCTCTCGGCTGGGTGCTGTTCTTTCGCTTTATACAACTCCCGATAATAGTCCCTAAATGCCTCCCGAATTTCCCCATCTTTAGTAACCAATGCCCCCCCCTCCGCCGGACCCCTATTATATGAGAGCAAAGCTTCTGTTGCTTCAACCTCTGGGCTAAGTACCTCCCAGCCTTATTTCCCCCCTCGAATACCTCCTGCCGTAGCAGCTGCATCTGATATCTTATCTTCTCCGCCTGTAACTCATTGAGTTGCGCTCTCACTGCCAGAACCGCCCCTCTGTAGGCTCCACCATGCCCATGCCCATCGAATTCTTCCAATTCCAGTAACCGTTCCCGGAGAAGGCGCTCTTTCTCTTCCCTTTCCCTCTTTTTCCACGCCCCCCATTTGATTAAGATACCTCTTACCGTCGCCTTGTACCCATCCCAAATACCCCCCCAGGTGGCCTCCCCATTGTCATTAAATCGAAAATACTCCCGCGTGCCTTTCTCCACTTCGGCCCGTACCTGCTCCTCCTCCAAGAGGGACTCGTTGAGTCTCCAGAACCGATGCCCCTTCCCTTCATCTGCCACTTTCAGCCAGACCACCACAGGTGCATGATCGGACCATGTGATGGACTCCATGTCCGCCTCCCTTATTTTCCCCCCCACCTCTTTAGACACCCATATAGCATCAATGCGGGAATAGGATCCGTGTACCGGTGAGTAATAGGAAAACTGTCTCCGCCCTGGATGGTGCAACCGCCACGCGTCAACCAAACAATGCTGTGTCACAAAATTACGATAACGCTTGCGATCTCCCCGCTTTCCCTCCCGTGGCCCTGTGGCATCCTGGGTGGGGTTCCATGTGAGATTAAAGTCTCCCCCACAAATGATAATGCCATCCCCAGTTTCTCCATCTCCCCATTCAGGTTTGTCCAGAATTCACTCTGCCCCCCGGTAGGTGCATACACATTAACTACACAATACCATGCATTCCCC
Organism: Ichthyophis bannanicus; assembly: GCA_033557465.1. Taxonomy (NCBI): domain Eukaryota; kingdom Metazoa; phylum Chordata; class Amphibia; order Gymnophiona; family Ichthyophiidae; genus Ichthyophis; species Ichthyophis bannanicus. The sequence continues at coordinate 1,106,754,696 of CM066031.1, forward strand.
AGTTTCACCCGTACCAACACATACCTCCCCCCTTTATCCCTAACCACAGACTGCACCTGAAGTTTTAAACGTGTTGCAAGGAGTATGGCAACCCCTCCCTTCTTCTTCTCCAGTATGTTGGAAGCATGAACACAGTCCAAAACGTGATATGTGTGGAAAAACACTTTATTAATATAATTATTAATTATTTATATGATTGATCCCAATGCATGTATGTGTATTTTAATTAGCATTTTGTTCTTTCCCGATTGTTCTATTTTTAATTGATTTACTTTGTATGTTTCTATGTTTTTAGTACCTACTCCAACAACCCCTGATGAAGGTTTTCGAAACACGGCCTGTGTCGGATTGTTAAATAGTTCTTAGATTATATTAATAAAGTGTTTTTCCACACATATCACGTTTTGGACTGTGTGCTTGCTACCACGTGATTCCTTGCCTCATTTGTTGGACTGCCTCCTGTTGGAAGCATGAATGCAGACCCCGTACCCTTTGTGCTTAATCATGTGTTCAGTGGCCCTTGTTAAGTGTGTTTCTTGGAGCATAACTATGTCCGCCTTCTGGCGAGATAGCTCTGAATAAAGTTTTTGTCGCTTAAAAGGTGAGTTAAGTCCCTTAACATTTAGTGTAACTATTTTAAGCTCACCCAATCTGCCACTCCCCCCCTTCCCACTCCGCTTCCTATTCCCCCTCCCCCCTTCTACCCCCTTCCCCCCACCCCCCACTCCCCTCCCCCCTCTCAATAAGAGAGAATCGTCTTCCATACTGGTGACCTGTTAATGGGCCATGCCTGTTTACCTCCACCTTACCCCCCTCTCTCATCTCTACCCCCCTTCTTGCCCCATGTCTACCCAGCCCTCCCCTACTAATCACCTCCCTCCTCCCGTACAATCAGACTCCTTGCACCTTCCCCCAATCTTTAGCATCCCCGAGTTACCATAACAGAGAGGCCCCACTGAATCAACAGTGCACAATCAAAGTCCACAATTTCAGCTGGCATCCGGCTCCACTGCTGGCTGTCCTGGACTTTCTCTATTCAGCCTCGCCGCCCTCCTCCCGACCGTGGGGACTCTGTGCCATCTCTGTAGATTCCTCTGCGAGTTTGAGGGTTTTGCAGTCGCAGTCAACGCTCCTGCCGGGGGTCGCCCCCCTTCTGGTATATTGGTTAGTCCAAAGTCTCGGAGAACAGACCAAGCCTCCTCACTGGTTTGTACTCTCCTTGACTTCCCCCTGCAGGTGATGAGCAACCCAAAAGGAAACAGCCATTTGTATCAAATGTCCTCTTTTCTCAAGAACGCTGTCACCACCTTCAGGTTGCGCCGGCGTTGCAGCGTTCCCGCAGAGAGGTCTTGAAATAGTTCCAGAGAGTGTTCCTCCCACGTGATCTGTCGTACATTTCGTGCCGCTTGTAACAGTCCTTCTTTTATCTTGAACGAACGTAGGCAGACCACTATATCTCTGGGTTTGTTGTCTTGTATTGGCCCTAAGCCCCTGTGGGCTCGCTCAATTGGGGATGGATCCAACGGAATCTCCCCCTGTAAATCCGCAGCCAGCAGCAGGGCTTTGAACACCCTCAGCAGAACCTCTTCACAGTTACGGTATTGAGGTTCCTCAGGAATCCCCCGGATCCGTAGGTTACATCGCCGGGACCTATCTTCCAGATCCTCCAGCTTCAACTGCTGGTCCACCTGGGTCTGCTGGAGTGCCTCGCAGCGCTGCTGTAGATCCGTTATTTCCTCTCCTTGCTGTTCCATCTGTAGCTCCACCTCAACTCTATTGCCAATGTCCACAATATCTTGCCACAGTGACTGTATAGACTCTTTAAGTTCGTGCTTCACTCCGCTAATTTCGGTTTTAATCTCATCTTTCATGTCAGTGAGCCAGACTTTTAGTTGGGACAGATCCCCCAATCCAGCTCCATTATCCATCTCCTCTCCCTGGTCCTTGGGGTCTCCCGCCTGCGTTCGGCACTCTTTCTCCCCCTCCTTTCCACCTTTAGTTGTCGCGAATGGGGAGCGGAAGTCCGCCAGTTTTTTCCGTGCCGCTACGGCCCCCTTCGATTTCTCCATACTTATGTGTGGGAGACCCTAAGCTTCCCTAGGGTCCCAGTCCTGCTGAGGGGGCCTCCACCGGGCTTCACCCCTAGGTATGGCGCCCGCAGTCCGCTCCACTGGACTGGCGCTGCTGCTCAGGAACCTCGCCGTCCGGGGGTCTGCTGCTCCTCCGAGCCGCTCACCTTGCTGTTGTCGCACTCCACTCAGGGCTACCCCTCTAAGCGACCTCCTGGCTCCCCAGAATCTGTGCCAGTCTGCACCACCACCTTCTGGCACTGCACTTCGGGCTGCTCTCCTGCGCTTCTCTCCAGGCTGAGATATGCACTATCAACCCACTCCAGGTCTCAGCTGGCCTCCTTCCCCCTGAGCCTTGCACTTCAACCAGCTGCACTGTGCATCTGCCTCCACTCCGGGGTCAGGCCTCCGGCTGCTTGCACTATGTCCCACCTCCTCACAGTCGCGGGGTTTTCGCCCCCTCTCTCAACTGCTCCTCGGCGCTCCACTTCCCGCTGCCTCTCAGGTCAGGAGGGACGGCGTCTTGATGCGCCAGAACGGCTGAGCACCCGATCTCAGGGCCTCCGCCGCTCGCCTTCACTCCGGGCAGGCCACCACCGCGCCTCTCCAACTCCCGCTGTGCTTGCTCACCACGCGGTCGGCCAGGCCTCCGAGGCAGCGTCCAGGCGCCACTCGTTCCGGCTCTTCTACGTGGCGAATGGCTGCACCACGCTAGTAGGGCAGCCCGATGCTCTTCCCCTTCTTAGCCCTCACTTGGGGCACGCAAATTCCCGCATTTGGGGGGTGTTAATTCCCCCTGTTACACAGGCTTTGGCGGCACAAACTAGTTCACGCCGCCATTAGCCCCGCTGACGTCACTGGAAGTCATGAGTGATTTTTAAGGCATTGATGAGCTTTCAATATCGGAACAGAATACCAGATTACTTTCCTTTCTGAAGAAAGGCTCCAACTGCTGGTGGCGCTTTCAATATGAAGTCATGTTGACATCTTCTTCTAGAAGATTCCATTGTTGGAGTCTTGATCCTAGCAATTCTGCATTGTTCTTGGATAAGTCCAAATCATGAGCCAGGTCATTTAGTTCTTCCTGTGTTATTCTGTGTGGAGTTGATAATGCATCCCAGTGAAAATCTGGGTCACTGCATGCTGACGGACCAGGAGAAGAAAAGGTCGACTCACCCTTGTCCTCATCAGATGAATCAAGAGAATATTCTGATGGAGGTTCTGGAATAGGAAGTCCCTCACCATGTGGAACTGGTCTCAATGCAGACGGAATGTTTGGGTAGACTATGCTTGACTTCTTTTGCTTCGTTATTCCGCTGGAAAGAGGAGGAACCAAACAGAAGTAACAGTCATTTATGTGGTTGCTTGGCTCTCTCCACACCATGGGGACTGCAAACGGCACTGATGGTCTTTTGCAATTCAACCACTGTGAAAGCTGTGTTGTACATGTAGCGCAGCATAAATGTGGGGCCCAAGGCTTGTCTTGGTCACCAATCTTGCATCCGAAGTAAAGATGATATGCCTTCTTCAGTTGAGAAGTGATACTTTTCTTCTGGTTGGCAAATGTCACTTCCCCACAAATGTAGCAGAAATTGGCAATGGTATTAACGCACTTTCGCAGCATTACTGTTCTGCATTGTACCTAAATGGCTAAAATTATATGATTAATAAAAGTTACATGTAACAGTAGCTTAAACTGTTTCGCACACAGTCTGAAATATTTTAAATGCTCAACCTTTCCGACTGCGTATAGCAAACTGCTGACGTCAGATGGCTTCAGCAGCTGTCTGGCAGAAGTATTGCATTGCATCAGAAAATGATGCAATCAACTCTGGATGATGTGTGCATGCTGGTATTATGCAATGTGATGCAATATTACAACATTCAAGGCTTATTTGGGATGTTGTTGATGTCCTACTGGATAAATTTACACGGTGAAACGTCAAAAATGAACTACATGCAATATCTTCAAAACGAGAGCCAATACAATTTTTTTAATGTTATATTCGTGTTCAGCTCACCAAGATACTACAGATTAGGGCCTTTTAAAGTCAGTAACGATTTCAATGTTGACCAGTGATATCCGAGTCACCGCAGAAGCTGGAAGCCAACTGGGCACTGCCAGTATTGAGCCATTGCCCAATACTGCCACTGCCCAGTTAGCTACACAGGTAAAATTAGGCCAGCCTTTGCCACGCCTTACTTTACCCACGTATGCTAACTGGACAGTGGTTCAATATCGCCGCTGCCCAGTTTTCAATGAGTGCCACCTTCGCTCCACCCTGGAATACCCACGACATGTCCCAATGCTAAGCACTTAGCATCGGGTCATTAGCAGCGGTGCCCGCGGCTATCCAATGGCACTAACATGCTGAATATCCTCTTTAGAGGCATTTACACGGTTTGCAGATCTGCAAACCATGTAAATGACAGCAGATAAAGATCAGCACAGCCCATTCAGTCTGCTCAGTAGAGGCCCACGAAAGCTACCCAGTCGCATGGAATGCTTCAACCCCTGGGCATGAGGGCCATGGAGGGGGCATCAATCAGTGATCACCAACACAGGGAGCCCATGTTCAGTGCTATTAATGTATATAGCTGCTTGGAGCGAGTAGTCCTCAGCCCCATCCTTCCTTGGTCAGAGTGAGGGGCCATCTGCCCACAGAAACATGGCCTTGGCAGCAAAATGGCTCCTGAGGTGTATTATGCACTGCTACATTCCCTCCCTCCCCCCACACAGAGGAGGTAGGGATCGGATGGTGCCTTTTGACGCTACCCTGTTATGTAGCCAGTATGAGCAAGGCTTGATTTGCATGCCCCACACACTGCTGTACTCTGCTGGCTCCAACTCTGGCTATGTTACCAGTACAGAGTGAATCATAGAACACAGATCCTATCTCTCGATATCCCCCAGCACATAACTCTAGCCACCCTCTCAAACTATGCAGTGTATATGCCAATGTGAACAGCAGTCAGTCAAGACAGCTGTTGATGTTTCTGTGGTTGTTTGAATAACAAAAATGACCCACTAATCTTCCGCAAAAAATGCAATATCTAAAAAAAAATGTGCAGGAATAATATTGAAGTAATAAACTTTTAATCTTCTAAACATTTCATACATTGGGATACTCCCAAGCCACCCCTTTACAAAAAAACTATGAAACCAATTTATTCACAAAAACATTTCCATAGGCTGTTCATATAAGCTATACAAAAAAAAAATGTTTAGTTAAGGGGGCTCAACATCAGGCTAAAATGCTTGACCGTCTCAACTTGCTTGTGTCCCAACAGTCAACACTAGCTAAAATGCTTGACTGTCCCATCATCTCTTTATCATTTCCCACAAAAACTTTTTATACTTGTTTTTTCTTTTATAACCTTTATTAACTATAAACATACAACAATACATCAAGCAGCGGCAAAGATGTCAACAGTGTACACGTCATCTACTAGGTTACTATGTTATTAAACTGCCCCTTCTCTGGGATTCAATCAGTGGCTGACAAGTTGCTTCAGGATAGCAGCGCCCAGAGCCTCATCTGATACACAATCACCCAGTTCCAGCCAACTTGATCCTGTAAGATGAGCTCTCAATTAGTTACTCTTAACCCATTTACTCCTTACACCCCCACTTCCCTGCCCTCCTCTTCCCTCCCCCTTCCTTCACTGTTTTGGGTATTGAGCCTAGAACTGAGTCCACAACCACCTATAGCACACCCATCTGGGTGTGGTCTGTGCCACCTCTGCATAGATCTCAGCAACAGCCAGATCATGCATTATGTTGATCCATTGCTGGGCGCCTGATCACCTATCCAGTGTTGCAAAATTCATTTCTTAACACATCCCACCCACAGCATAAGAAACTACCCCTCACCAACCCTTAGCTTTTGTACCTGCATCGACCCCCCCCCCCCCACCTCCCCTCCACAGGAGCAGCCCATAGGTCCATTCTACCGATTTCCGTAATAACGTTTCTATGCTGCTCAGGGCCCTTCCCCACACCTCCACAAGCTGCCTCAGCAGTTTTCTGCAGGTCAGCAGCCATCTTGGTGCCAATGCGGCCTTTCACCTCCTGACTTTTCTTTGGGGTCTTGTGGGGCATAACCCTCACTTTTCTGGCCTATCTCCTCCGCACCATGAATTGCAGGTATTTGCAGCTCTCCATAGGCAACAGGTAGCTTCTTCGGGGCTTTTAATAGTGCATTTCAGGGACTCATGTCGGGAGCTGTCTCCTCATGTGCTGCCCTCCAGCCAGGCATACCCGAAAGACCTAAGACTCAAAGCTTTGTATCATATTTTGCTCTTATTCACATAAAAGTAAGTCCACTTCAAAGTTCAGTGATGTCCATCACCAAAAAAGGATTGAAGGAACTTATCTGTACTCAGCATGAATATGCCACTGGAGCAGCTGTACACTCATATGTCCACCCAGTCAAAGGAACATCCTCTCTCGAATATCCTGACCTTGGCCACAGGTTTCACCAAACGGTTTCCTCAGGCATTTCAAAAACATGGCGAGCTGCTGCTCCTTGATGTCTCGCATGAGCAAAACTTTAGAGTGTGTAAATACCTTGTAAGGATGTTTGGTATTCTATTATTGTTAATGCTCCAGAAGAAAAATAAAAAAAATAACTTAACAATTTATAAGTTGTATCATTTTAAACTGTACTGTCATATCTTAATGGATCTGTAACCTGCCTCAAACTTATTACTGGATAGAAGTAGGATATAAATGCCTTTTTAAAGTAAATTAAATAATTCCTTATATAGGCTAGTCATGATCAGAGGGGGCAATAAAACCCCTAAAAAGGACTCTTATACGGAATAAATGTTGGTCTTCCTTTTAAGACTTGTGAGGCAGGTTGGTGGCCAGTGCAGGATCTTATGAACATATTACTCCCTCCAATGGCTCACAAGATCAGAGAAGCATCAGTTCAAGTTGTTACTGCTGTGGTTTAAGGTCAAGTGAGGTCTTGCGCCAGGGTATTTACAGAAGCTTGTTATGCGTGGGTCCCTACTCGTTTCTTACGAACTTCTCAGGCCAGCATTTTTTTTTCTATTGCCTTTGGTACAGGATCAATGAAACAGCCCATCAGCTATGGAACAACTTGCTTGAGCACATTAAGGGCCATTTCTTCTGATGTGCGCTGTTTGCTTGGGGCTTGCCGCACAGTAAGCGTGGCATGCTAACAGCCTGGGGCCCCTCACTAAAACTCCTGCCTTATCTGGGCATTGCATAATTGCATAATTGGGCAGATTAGGGGTGGAACATGGCTGCACTTAGTGCTACCTCAAGGAGCGGTGGGAAGTGCCAGTTAGCATTGTGCAGCATGCTAGTAACAAACTAACGGCAGGGGGATGGATGCATATGCCCCCTAAAGATAGCATGAGCCTCTGCAATAGTTCTGCAGCTCAAACGCACACTAGCAGCATGTGCTTGCATAAATATGCTTCTAAGAGAAAACCTGATATTTTGGTTTTTGGAAACTTGGTTAGTCCAACAGGCATTTGAATGAAATTTAGATATAGTTTAACATTATGTTATTTTGCTTAAAATTTCTCTACTGAGTATTTTGGGCCCGATATTGAGCCCACAGTGGGCAGCATTTCCTACAGCACCTGACCATCATGGGCAAAAGTGAAACCAGATATTGAGCACTGGGAGCCTGTCCAGCCTCTGGTGCTGAATATCTGGTTTCACCGCTGACAGTTTTTGCTATCTGGTCATAGGCGATATTCAGCCGCTAACCCAATAGCAAAACTGCATGAAGTTGGTACAGCATCACCTATCTGGTTAACAATCAGCTTGGGTTAATTAAACACAGACCAGCCAATGATTAATACAACTGTACATGTTATTCAAGCTGCGTATCCCTCTACTGCCATCATTAACTGACAGGGCTGGCCGCAGAACCAGCTCAAGGTGGTAGTACCCTAGGCAGATCTTAAGCCTTGCACCCCCTCCCCGCCTGTCAAAATCTATTGTCTAGCTTTGAACGCCCTGCTCTTTGCCACCATCCAGAAGTTGCCCCTAGGCGACTGCCTTGTTTTCCTAGTGGATGGCCCAGCCGTATTACTTGATGTTGAAAAACCATTCAATAGGCCTGGGCGGGATTTCTGTTCTATGACCTCAAAAGACCACCCTGGTTCAGGATCTCATTTCCCAGCACACCCCTGACCTTTTCTTTTTAACTGAAACCTGGCTAAGGGATGGTGAAGAACCCCTTCTAAACCGTTGCTTAGCTCCAGGCTACTCTGCTTTATCTGTCTCTCGTCGGGGAAGAAGTGGCGGAGGGATCGCTGTCCTCTACTGCTCCTCCCTCCCTCTTCAAGAACAAACCTCATCTGCTCTTCACTATCCCGAATCCCTGCTCCTCCCTCTTGCCACCTCTCCTCTGCTTCACTTTCTCCTTATTTACGCTCCGCCGTCTCTTTCTGCCCCTGCTTGGGACTCTCTCCTCTCTACCATATCCGAAGTTTCCCTTCTCTTCCCCCAGCTCTTAATCCTTGGGGATTTCAATATTCATGCTACTTCCCTCTCCTCCCCCCGTGATCATGCTTTTCTCTCTCTTCTAGCATTTCTTTCTTTTCATCAACTCGTTCCCTTTTCCACCCATTCCGCCGGTCATACTCTTGATCTCTTCATTTCTCCCTTGACCTCTCCCTTTACTCTCTCCTCCTTTTCCTCTTTACCCCTCCCTTGGACTGATCATTATTGTCTCTTCTCTTCCCTCTCACTCCCATTACCCTCGCCCCCTCCTCCCCTTTCTACTGTCCCTCCCCCCTCTGTTCCTACCCGACGTATCACCACAGATACCCTTCTTCAATTCCCCCCCTCTGATACCCTATTCTCTCCTGACTTTCATCTCCTTCCTGTTGGCACCCAGGTATGTTCCTGGAATGATACTCTCTCCTCTGCTCTTGATAGTATAGCCCCCCTTCGACCACGTCCTGCTCCCCGTCACCCCCGCCGGCATCCTTGGTTTCACTCTGGTCTTTTCCTCCACCGTAGACGTCTCCGCCGGGCTGAAAGACTATGGCGTAAGCACCCCTCCCCCCTCCTTCTGGACCGTTTTCGAGCCTGTCATCATCACTATCATACCCTTCTTCACGCAGCTAAAAGGGACTACTTCTCCACCCTTATCTCTACCTCCGCCAACTCCTCTCGTCAGTTATATACCGTCCTTCATTCCCTGTCTACTCCTCGCTCCTTCTCCTCACCCTCCCTCCCTCCTGTTTCCCTGGATCCTGCCGTATTGGCTATATTCTTCTCCTCTAAGATACTCTCTCTCCGTCTCTCCTTCCCCTCCTGTCCTCCTCCTCTTTCTCCTCCTCCTATCAATCCCCCGCCCACTCCTCCCCCTTCTCCTACTCCGTTCTCCTCTCAGTGTGCCCCCCCTCTCTCTCATCGCTGGTCCTCCTTCGAGTCTGTTTCTACCTCCGCCCTTTCCAAGGTCTTTCACTCCGTCCGCAAAACCTCCTGTCCCTCTGATCCCATTCCCTTTCATTGGTTATTGGATCCCTCTTTGGCTCTTTCCCCCTATCTTCTCTCCATCATCAATAACAGCCTTTCTACTAGTATCTTCCCCACTCTTTGGAAACACGCTATCATCCGCCCTGTCCTGAAAAAGAGTTCCCTTGATCCATCCTCCCCTTCTAACTGGCGTCCAATTTCCAACCTTCCTTTCCTTTCCAAGTTCCTAGAAAAACTTGTCTTTTCCCAACTATCCTCACATCTTGAAGCTTCTCTTACCCTGCACCCGCTTCAATCTGGTTTTCACCCTGGCTATAGTACTGAATCTGTTCTTCTTTCTCTCCTTAACGAACTCCACTCTGCCCATGACCGTGGTCTTTTCACCCTTGCTGTCTCACTTGATCTCTCTGCTGCGTTTGACCTTGTCGATCACTGTACCCTCCTTTCACGTCTACATGATGTGGGTCTTTCCGGCACTGTGCTTCATTGGTTTTGGTCCTTTCTCTCAGGTCGTTCTTTCTGTGTTTCCTCTGGTCCCCTATCTTCACCTTCCACCCCCCTCCCCTGCGGTGTCCCATAGGGGTCCGTCCTTGCTCCCCTCCTGTTCAATGTCTTTCTAGCCCCTCTTGCTCTCTTAGTCCAACAGGGTATATCTGCACATTACTACACCGATGATATTTTTCTGCTCTATCATACTGACTCTGCTTCCCCTGACATTTCGCCTCTCAATAACTGTCTCTCCACCGTGGCTTCTTGGCTTTCCTCTAATTTCCTGCATATTAATCTCTCTAAGACCTCAGCCATATGGTTCACCACTGGCAGTCCCGCTCCCCCTCTTCTTCCTGTGCTTTCCTCTTCTCCCATCCCTCTTGTCTCATCTCTACGATACCTGGGCATCACCTTTGACTCATCCTTATCTTTCAAAGCCCATATTTCCTCCGTTGTCCAACGCTGCTTCTCTACCCTACGTCAACTTCGCTCCGTTCGCCCTTTTCTTTCCTTCTCATCTATGACCACCCTTCTCCTCTCGCTTGTTGTCACCTGTCTTGACTACTGCAATGCCTCCCTGGCTGGTCTTCCGCAGTCCCAATTACAGCGCCTTCAGAGAGTTCACAACACTGCAGCTCGTATTCTCACCTGCTCCTCTCATTTTGATCACATCACTCCACTTCTCATACGATTGCACTGGCTTCCTATTCCCTTCCGTATATAATACAAGGTCCTCACTTTTGCTCACAAATCCATTCACACAGGTACTCCTCTCTATCTCACTGACCAGATTCACCTTCACACTCCCTACCGTTCTCTCCGTTCTATCCATGCCAACCGTTTGACCCTACCCTCCCCTTCACAGGCTCACCTCGAATCCACTTGCTCCTCTGTCTTTTACTTCCTTGGGCCCCGTCTCTGGAATTCGCTTCCCCCGGAACCCTCCCTGAAAACCTTCAAGACCCGCCTGAAGACTTACCTCTTCTGCCTTGCGTTTGATCTTCCCCCACCTCCCTCCCCTCTCTCTCCTCCCCCTCGCTGATTTCTTACAGCCCCTATTTGTTACCTGACCTTTCTCTTTAGCTCTTTCTTAACTATCCTATCATACATTTGGCATTCCTTTCCTTTTTCCTTGCAGCTTTTTGTACATTGTGCACCGCTCTGATGCGCCTGCATTGAGCTTTATATTAATCCTCAAATAAAGATAAAGATAAAGGAATTAGAGAAGGCCTTCATAAGTGGATTTTGGCACTTGATTATATCAGGAATGCCCAATCTTTGTTGTCTTTAATGTTTGCATTATCAAACATGCTCAAATGACCAAATAGTGCAGACCTATTAGCACTATGCATGGATGGCAGAAATTGTTGACTAGGGTTAAATGCAGATGATAAATTCATGTTTTGGTCTAGCCCACCAGTCTCACTCCCATTTGTTAGGGAATGGAAGAACAGTTCAAAATGTAACATATGGTGGCCTTTGTAAATCTATATGCAAGTAACAAACTGAGAATGTAGATAAACTGTGTGGGGGTCTATGCAAAAATCCTATTACCTATGAAGTGCTCGTCTAACTGCTTGAAGCTGGCTCCAAGCAGTACTCCCTGGTTTGAGACACCTTGAATGAACTCTCTCTGAACCCATGGCCCAGTGAGTGTAAATGTGGTGTTTTAGCTGCCATTTTTTTAGTCTACTCAGTCTCCGATAGGAAAAGTATGGTGAAAAAAAAAGAGGTAAATGGTGGTGGTAACCCCCTTCTCATAGGGGATAAAGGTGAGCTGGTCGATATTGTGTACCTGGATTTTCAGAAAGCCTTTGGCAAGGTCCCTCATGAGAGATTCTTGGCGAAGTTCAAAAGTCATGGGATAGGAGGCAGTGTACTATTGTGGATCAGGAACTGGTTTAAAAGATAGAAAGCAGAGAGTACAGCTGAATGGACAATTTTCCCAATGGAGAAGAGTGAATAATGGAGTACCCCAGGGATCTGTGCTGGGTCCATGGTATTTTAACATATTCGTAAATGACCTAGAAATAGGAATAACAAGTGAGGTAGTCAAATTTGCAGATGACACAAAATTATTCAAAGTTGTTAAAACCCAAGAGGATTGTGAAAAATTGCAAGAGGACCTTGATAAATTGGAAGACTAAACGTTCAAATGGCAGATGAATTGTAATGTGGACAAGTGCAAAGTTATGTACCTAAGAAAGAACAACCCAAACTATGGTTACATGATGCAAGGTTCCACATTAGGAACCACCACCCAGGAAAAAGATTTAGGCGTCATTGTGGATAATATGCTGAAACCCTCCACTTAGTGTGCAGCGGCAGCCAAGAAAGCAAATAGAATGCTAGGAATCATAAGGAAAGGAATGGAGAATAAAACAAAGGATATTATAATGCCTCTGTATCATTCCATGGTGTGACCGCACCTTGAATATTGTGTGCAATTCTGGTCGCCGTATCTTAAAAAGGATATAGCGTTATTAGAAAAGGTGCAGAGAAGAGCCACCAAAATGGTAAAGGGGGAGGAGAGTCTTAAAAGATTAGGGCTCTTCAACCTGGAAAAGAGACGGCTGAGGGAAGATATGATAGAGTTCTATAAATTAATGAATAGAGTGGAATGGGTAAACGTAAATAGATTCTTTACGCCATCAAAAAGTAGAAAGACTAGGGGACATGCAATGAAGCTACAGTGTAAGCCATAGGTTTTCAACCCAGTCCTCGGGGAATCCTAGGCCAGTCAGGTTTTCAGGATTCCCGCAATGAATATGCATAAGATGGATTTGCATACAATGAAGGCAGAACATGCAAATCTTTCTCATGCATATTCATTCTGGGAATCCTGAAAACCTGACTGGCCTAGGGTTCCCCAAGTACTGGGTTGAAAACCCCTGGGCCATTTAAGACTAATAAGAAAAAATATTTTTTCACTTAATGTGTAATCAAACTCTGGAATTCGTTACTGGAGGATATAGTAAAAACTGTTAATGTAGCTGGGTTTAAAAAAGGTTTGGACAAGTTCCTGGAGGAAAGATCCATAAACCATTATTAAAGAGGACCCAGGTAATCCACTGCATGCCCCTATACAAGCATTATGGAAACTCTGTGTCTTTTTGGGAAACTGCCAGGTGATCTGGATTGGCCACTGTTGGAAAGAGGATTCTGGGCTTGATGGACCTTGGTCTGACCCAGTATGGCATTTCTTATGTTCTTTAAGTACTGACTTTAGTGTTTTCTTCTGCCCAGTTGTGACAGTTACCTTGTATGTCTTGCATGAGGCAAATGTAGAGGTGTGTCTAGGATAATGTGTACCTGATTGTTTTATTTAGCATACTGCTGGAGATATGTAGGGTGTAGGGCCAGGTCTTCCATTAGGCGGGACGGCAGTACACCTATTGCCGCGCTTCTCCCGTGCCTGCAGCACCGGCAATAGCTCAGAAACGGGAGGCAGATCATACTTTAGCTCACTGGTGCTGCCTCATGCTTTCTGCTCATGACAATCGGCTTCTTCTGCCTCCCTCTCCCCTCCGACGCACACTTCCAGTTTGAAGTGTTCGTCGAAGAGGGCAGAAGAGGCCAAGTGTCAAGAACAGAATCTGGAAGGCAGTGCCAGCAAGTTAAAGTGAGTGCTGCCTCACCGTTTCTGAGCTATTGCCGCCGCAGCCAGCCCTGGCGGCAGTCGTGGCAATAGGGGTGAAGGAGCAGTGGGGTGGCAAGATGGATGAGCCCGCCTAGGATGCCTCTAATCCTTGCACTGGCCCCAGTTGGTTGGACAGAGAATCATTGTTGCTGGAATCTCTGTTCCCCAGCGCTGTGACAAAAATGAATAAAGTTTTATTTCTGTAAATTGTCTAATTTCCCTGACATATTTCTGAAGACTAACAGGTTTTTGCATTAATGTTCAGAAAATTTTCAGTAAACCTTTGCCCACATGGAAAGGACTGACTCAAGAAGTATTTTGTATTTAGATACAAGATTTGTTTCCCTATTTAGGCATTCATATTCCTGTTTATCTACAAAATCACAATAAACTTAAATTTCTTCCAGTCCTTGAACAAATAGAATCTGATTGTTTTAAGTGATGCCATTAGTCTTGCTTCTTGTTAGGGAGAATCAGTACTGTGGATCAGACACAGTGCATCCCTTTACAGCAACAGGATAAAATCAAAATAAACTTAACTAACTAATTTCTCAACATACAGGGGTGTCCTACACGGAGGGGTGGGTTCACTCCTAAAACAAAGACATGGGGAGGAGTGACCTGCACGGAGCAGCAGGTGCACCTACTCTTGCCATCTTACTGGGCAGACTAGATGGACCATACTGGTCTTTATCTGCCGTCGTTTACTATGTTACTATGTAAAAGTGAATATCCTGCCTCGAGCACTGTTCTGTTTGCATGTTTCCCTATGACGTCCCGAATGACTTCTTTATTGAGCTTAACAGATCAATTACCAGGTTTACTCTGAACTGGAAGTGATCCAGAATTAAACTGGGCAAAAAACTGGGCACACTTAGTAAAACTGAAAAAAGTATGGCCTATCCTTATGAACTTAAAAGACTTGCTACCTTGCTGCTCAACTAAAAGCAGTCATGTGGCAATTTGGGAAACAAGCTCATAAATACTGGAAAGAGGTGGAAAACATACCTGCCTATCCTTATTAAGCAAATGGAAGCTTTCAGAAACAATCTTACAGTACATTACAACAGAAACAAAAGATATGAATCTCTTTCCCCACCTTGAATCATTCTCTTCCTATCCAGCAGAATTCATCCAGGTAAGACCATTTATTCATAAAAACATAAGATATGCGATACTGGGTCAGACCAAGGTCCATCAAGCCCAGTATCCTGTTTCCAACAGTGGCCAATCTAGGTCATAAGTACCTAGCAGTTTCCCCAAAAGACACCAGTTCCTCAATGCTTGTATTGGGTCAAGCAGTGATATCCCGGGTCCCTTTTAATAATGGTTTATGGACCTTTCCTCCAGGAACTTGTCCAAACCTTTTTTAAACCCAGCTACACTAACAGCTTTTACTACATCCTCTGGTAGCAAATTCCAGAGTTTGATTACACATTGAGTGAAATAATATTTCTCTTATTAGTCTAAAATAGGTTACTCTGTAGTTTCATTGAATGCCCCTAGTCTTTCTATATTTTGATGGCATAAACAATCAATCTACGTTTACCCGTTCCACTCCATTCATAAATTTACAGACCTCTATCATACCCCCCCTCAGCCGTCTCTTTTCCAGGTAGAAGAGCCCTAACCTTTTTAGCCTCTCTTCATAAGGGTATCCTTCCATCCCCTTTACAATGTTGGTGGCTCTTCTCTGTACCTTTTCTAATAATGCTTTATCCTTTTTAAGACATGGCATCCAGCATTGCACACATGTGATTTGATATGAGTTGTTTGACTTCTTGGCAGATAGATCACCATACCTTTATAACCATACTCTTCTTAGTCATAGATCCAAGAGTAGAGCTTTTAATTTCGTCCTAGCTGCACTACAGGCCTGCATTTTGTCTGCTGCATACACACTAAAGTTTTAGACAAAGCTTGTAGCAAAACCTTCAGGAAATAAAAATAAACAGAGGTATATGCAAAACCCCTCACTTGGTTTGCAGCTTGTCGTGCTGTGAGGGCTTGTGTGCATCAGTGATGCTGAGAGCTAAACTATCGGTAGTTTAACTACTGGCAGGGTCTCCCAAGATGGACAGATCTCAGCTGAGGTGCCAGACCAAGACAAACCACCCATCTGGGCAGCAGCAGAATGGGATAGTGTTGACAGCGGAGGATCACATTTCTGTGACAACGTCAACAACACCAAACTTAAACTGCGCGGAAGAAAGGCCCGGCAATCTACTTCTGTATCTTGCCATGAAAACCCAATGGATAGTTACAACAAAACAAATTGTGCTATAGTGCTGGAAGATGAGACCCCCAGATCGGAAGGCACTCAACTAGCTACTGGGGAAGAGCTGAAGACTTCTCAGAGTAAAGCCAGAATTTATGATGTGGTTGGATCAAAGCCCTCGGGACGTCTGACTGCTGATGTAGCTGTGCATGAAATGAGAGTCAGAAGCTGTAAAGATGTCTTACGCATTGGAACATGGAACATACGAAGCATGAACCAAGGGAAGTTGGAGGTGGTCAAGAATGAAATGGAACGTGTACAACTTGATCTGTTGGGTGTCAGCGAACTGAAATGGACTGGCATCGGGCACTTTGCATCAGATGATCACATGGTCTACTATGCTGGAAATGATAAGACAAAGAAGAAATGGTGTTGCATTTATAATAAAGAAGAAACTTGCAAGAACTGTAATGAAATACAATGCAGTCAGCGAATGCTTAATCTCTATTCGTCTATGAGGAATGTCTATCAACACAACTATAATTCAAGTATATGCCCCAACAACAGCTGCAGAAGAGAATGAAATTGAAGAGTTCTATGAACAGGTACAAGCTGAAATTGACAGAACATGCAAACAGGATATCCTGATAGTCATGGGTGACTGGAACGCAAACGTTGGCAACAAAGAAGAAGGCAAAGTAGTTGGAAAATATGGACTTGGCAACAGAAATAAAGCTGGAGAAAGACTGATAGAATTCTGCAAGACCAACGATCTATTCATCTCAAACACCTTCTTCCATCAACACAAGCGGCGACTGTACACATGGACTTCACCCAATGGATTGTATAAAAATCAAATTGACTACATCTGTGGAAGTCAATGATGGAAAAGTTCTATAACATCAACAAAGACAAAACCTGGAGCTGACTGTGGTACAGATCATCAACTACTAGTATGCAAACTCAAGCTAACGTTGAAAAAGAGCAAACCACTCATGATTGCAGCAAATATGACCTTGAGGATATACCACTGGAATTTAAAGACTGCCTGCAAAATCGATTTGCTGCTTTAGATACAAATGACAGAGCTCCAGAAGAGTTATGGAATGACATCAAGAAGGTTGTGTTGGAAGAAAGCGGGAAGTCTCTACAAAAGGTGAAAAAGCAAAAACGGCCAAAATGGATGACGGAAGAAACTCTGAAAATTGCCCAGAAACACAGAGAAGCTAAAGCCATAGGAGAAAGAAAGACAATAACAGAACTCAACAGAGATTTCCAACATGCAGCAAGACAGAACAATGAAAAGTACTACAACAACACATGCAAGGAAATAGAAGCAGAAACTATTAGAGGAAGAACAAGATCGGCTTTCCTAAAGCTACGAGAGTTAAAGAAAAAGTTCCAGCCTCGAATTGGAATGTTACAAGATGCTCAAGGTTCTATGTTGAATGATGCTGAGAAGATCAAGAAAAGGTGGAAGGAATACACAGAGTTTTTATATGATAAAGATCAAGTGGACCAACAGCCGTTTCAACCTGTACCTTATGATCGGGAACCATTGGTGATGAAAGAAGAAGTTAAAGCAGCATTGAAAGCCTTATCAAAGAACAAAGCACCAGGCATTGATAGCATTCCCATAGAAGTATTACAGCAATCTGATGCAGCTGTTACCGTACTTACAAGGCTCTGCCAAGAAATATGGAAGACAACATCATGGCCAACTGACTGGAAAAGATCTGTGTTTATACCAATACTAAAAAAGGTGATCCAACTGACTGTGGAAATTATCGCACAATCGCTCTGATCCCACATGCCAGCAAGATTCTACTGAAGATTATTCAAAAGAGACTACAACCATACCTGGAACAAGAACTACCTGAAGTGCAAGCAGGGTTCAGGAAAGGGCGAGGAACGAGAGACATCATTGCAGATGTGAGATGGATCCTTGAAAAGACTAAAGAATACCAAAAGGATATCTATTTGTGCTTTATCGACTATAGCAAGGCTTTTGACTGTGTAAACCATGAGAAACTCTGGGCCACATTAAGAAGCATGGATATACCAGAACACCTGATCGTACTCTTGCACAATCTGTACATTGATCAAGAAGCAGCAGTTTGAACGGAACAAGGAGAAACAGAATGGTTTAAAATAAGCAAAGGTGTAAGACAAGGCTGCGTACTTTCCCCCTACCTGTTTAATTTATATGCAGAACAAATCATCAGAGAAGCAGGATTGTATGAAGACAACAGAGGTGTGAAGATTGGTGGAAGACTCATCAACAACCTTCGCTATGCTGATGATACCACATTACTGGCTGAAAGTGAAGATGATCTGAAACATTTGCTTCTCACAATCAAAGAACATAGTCTCAAAATGGGCCTGCACCTTAATGTAAAGAAGACAAAGATCATGACAACTGGCATAATCAACAGGTTCATCGTTGAAGGAGAAGAAATTGAAATTGTGAACAACTTTAACCTACTTAGATCAACTATCAATAAAGAAGCAACAAGCAGTCAAGAACTCAGACGATGCATTGCTCTTGGCCGAATGGCTATGAAAGACCTAGATAAGATTCTCAAGAGCAGAGATGTCTCTCTCCATACAAAGATTTGACTTGTTCAGGCCATGGTATTTTCAATAACATCATATGGATGTGAAAGCTGGACAGTGAAAAAGATAGGAAGAAAATTGATGCCTTTGAATTATGGTGCTGGCGGCGAATACTGTGTATACCATGGACTGCCCGAAGAACAAACCAGTCGGTACTAGAGGAGATCAAACCTAAGCTTTCTTTAGAAGCCCAGATGACAAGACTTCGACTTTCGTACTTTGGACACATCATGCGAAGAGAGAGATCATTAGAGAAAGACATCATGCTTGGAAAGATAGAAGGTCAGCGCAAAAGAGGAAGGCCAGCAATGAGATGGATCGATACAATAACAGCAGCTATGGGTACCAGTCTGTCAACAATGAGTCGCCTGATTCAAGACCGAACACAATTTAGAATAGCTATCCAGAGGGTCGCCATGAGTCAACTCCGACTCGACGGCACTTAACAACAACATTTGCAAAAAAAACAGAGAAAGCCTCAACTCAGATGAGTCTCACTAATTATACTCACTAAATATAGCTGCTAACATAACCATTCCTTAAATGCATTTGGGCCTGATAGTCACAGGGATTAACAGCAGCACTAACACGATTAGGGGGGCTGAATATCTGCAGGTGCTGCCGCTGCACACTGCAATGCTAACTGGTTAGCATTAGGGCATTCTGGGGGCTGTCTGGGGTCGTCACCCAGTGATAACCGTTAATGGCAATATTGAGCTGCTGCCCGCTTATCAGAATATGGTGAAAGTCAGGCACAGTAAAGACCTGCTTAACGTTTGCCACTGAAGCTAAACAGGCAGCAGCTGAATATTGCCACTGTCCGATTAGCTTCATGGCAATCTGGGCAACCTCAATATTCAATGCCAAAGCCTTGATATGGCTTGGCATAGAATATTTGGGTATAAAGTTTGGCGGCAGCGGCTAACCACTTTAGCAGTGCTAGCCAACACCGCTGAATATCAGGCCCATAATTCTTATTCATCTTCTTATTGCATACAAACCTGCCATCTGTCCAAGAAAGGTCAACGCGTCTTCGGTAATAGACTGGCTAATCTACTGAAGAGGGCTTTAAACTAGATTTGTTGGGGATGGGTGAGGAAAGCCCCCAGGTAGGTGATACATTAAATACCTTTATGGAAACGGGTAACAGGGGTAACATATGGAAAGCAGTGTGTATAAATGCCCGTAGCATGGGAAATAAGATCCCTGATGTTGAAGCTTTGGTGGGAGTGGCTGACTTGGATTTAGTGGCAGTAACAGAAACATGGTTCACAGAAAACCATGATTGGGATGTAACTATACCTGGCTATACTTTATTCAGAAAGGACAGGGTAGGAAGAAAGGGAGGAGGCGTGGCACTATATGTAAAAAATACTATTAAAGCTTTGGAATTACAGAGCTTAAAAGGGAGAGAGGAGGCATTGTGGGTTAAACTAGAAAGAGGGAAAGAGAAATCTATTTGCATTGGTGTGATATACAGACCTCCCTCACAAGAGGAAGAGGTGGACAGAGAGTAATTGAAGACATACGCAGCATTGTTAGGAAAGGGGAAGTGCTACTGATAGGAGATTTCAATATGCCAGATGTTGATTGGCACATTCCTGATGCAGCATCATATAGAAGTAAGGAGATCCTGGATTCTCTACAGGGAGAACTATTCAGGCAATTGGTAACAGACCCCACACGTGAAGGGGCCATACTGGACTTGGTGCTTACCAATGGTGAAAGTGTTTCTGATGTTGTAGTGGGAGATCATTTTGTATCCAGTGATCAGCAGATGGTGTGGTTCAGTATTAGGACTAGGGCTGTTAGAATCCATTCAAAGGTGAGGATCTTAGACTTTAGGAAGACTAACTTTGCCAGGATGGGCCAATACCTCAGGTAGTCGTTAGTGGGATGGGAACAACTGGGAGATGTAGAAAAACAGTGGGCAAAACTGAAAGGGGATATTTTAAGGACAACCAACCTTTTTGTTAAAATGGTAAATAAAGGTAAAAGGAAAAGGAGACCGCTATGGTTTTCGAAAGAAGTAGCTGAAAAAGTGAAGAAAAAGAGGGAGGCCTTCATGAAATTCAAGAGATCACAGAGAGAGGAAGACAGGCATCTGTATTTGGAAAAACTTAGAGAAGCTAGCAAAGTAGTCAGGAAGGCAAAGATTCAAAAGGAGGAGGAAATAGCCAATGCAATAAAATGGGGGGATAAGACATTTTTCAGATATATTAGTGAGAAGAGGAAGGGCAAAAGTGGTATTGTCAGACTCAAGGGTGCAGGGGAGGAATATGTAGAAGCTGATAAGGATAAAGCGGAATTGCTTAACAAATATTTCTGTTCTGTGTTCACAGATGAAGAACCAGGAGCAGGACCTCAGAAAACACCGACAAACAGGACCAGAAGCGAGGGACATCTTGAACAATTTTCAAAGACTGTGTTCGTGAGAAACTAGCTCAACTTAAAGTAGACAAAGCGATGGGCCAGATGGGATATACCCTAAAATACTGAGGGAACTTGGGGACGTTCTAACAGCTCCACTGACTGACCTTTTCAATGCCTCGTTGGAGTCGGGAGTAGTGCCAAAGGACTGGAGAGAGGCTCATGTGGTGCCTTTACACAAAAGTGGAAGTAAGGAAGTGGTTGAAAACTACAGGCCGGTTAATTTAACTTCAGTGGTGAGTAAATTATTGGAAACGCTGCTGAAAGAGAAAATAGTGAGGTTTCTGGAGTCCAGTGGATTACAAGATCCGAGGCAGCATGGATTCACCAGGGGCAGGTCTTGTCAGACAAATCTGATTGATTTCTTTGACTGGGTGACCAGGGAGTTGGACCGAGGGAGAGCCCTAGATGTGTTGTATTTAGATTTCAGTAAAGCCTTTGACACTGTTCCTCACAGGCGACATAAACAAACTGAGCACCCTAGGGATAGACCCTAAAGTTACTGCTTGGGTTAGAAATTGGTTGGGTGGGAGGCGACAAAGAGTACAAGTAAATGGAGCTCACTTTGAGGAGAAGGATGTTATCAGTGGTGTGCCCCAGGGATCTGTCCTTGGTCCTATTTTTTTAACATCTTTGTTAGTGATATAGTGGAAGGGTTGTCGGGTAAGGTTTGCCTCTTTGCGGATGATACCAAAATCTGCAATAGAGTAGACACCCAGGAAGGTGTAGATAACATGAGGAGGGATCTAGCTAAGCTTGAAGAATGGTCTAGAATTTGGCAGCTGGGATTTAATGTTAAAAAATATAAGGTCATGCATTTGGGCTGCAGCAATCCAAGGGAGCAATATAGTATAGGGGGTGAAGTACTTTTGTCCACTAAAGAAGAGCGGGACCTAGGCGTGGTTGTGTCTGATGATCTTAAAAGAGCTAAACAGGTAGAAAAGGCAACGGCAAAAGCTAGAAGGATGCTTGGGTGCTTACGGAGAGGAATGGCTAGCAGAAAAAAGGAGGTGATAGTGCCTCTGTATAAGTCTTTGGTGCGACATCATTTGGAGTATAGTGTGCAATTCTGGAGACCGCACTTTCAAAAGGATGTGAACAGGATGGAGTCGGTGCAGAGGGTGGCTACTAAAATGATTAGTGATCTTCATTATAAAGCATATGAGGACAGACTGAAGGATCTTAATATGTACACCTTAGAGGAAAGGCGTGATAGAGGTGATATGATTGAGATGTTTAAATACCTCCGTGGCATAAATGTTCAGGGAGAGAGCCTCTTTCAACTGAAAGCAAGTTCTGCTATGAGGGGACATGGGATGAGGGTGAAGGGAGATAGATTCAGGAGTGATATGCGGAAATATTTCTTTATGGAAAGAGTAGTGGATCCGTGGAATAGTCTCCCAGTGGATGTGGTAGAGATGAGGACAGTAACTGAATTCAAAAAAGCATGGGACAAACACAGAGGATTTCTAAAGGTAAAAAGGGGACTGTTGTAGTTGTTGATATGGAAGGACAGACTAGATAGGCCATGTGGTCTTTTTCTCTCATCATATTTCTAAGAGCCTGCAGAATGGTATCTTGAATGAGGAGTCAACTAAGGAACTGGGAGAGTGACTGGGTCTTCCAGGAAGAGAGAATCACCCCCTCTGAGTTCATCATTTATAGCCAACACTCCAGATATAAAGATCCAGTCTCCCCATGGCAAGGTGAAAGAAGAATCTTGACCTACTGTAACATCTGAGAGCTTGCATGTTGGCATCTTGACTAGGAAGTTAAGTTGGGGTGTCCTCGAGAGTCGATGGAGTAGCTGGGAGTGTGGCCAGGCCTTCTGTGTGGAGAGAACTGTCCTCTTTGAGGTCTTCATTGAATGTCGGCATTTCAGATATAAAGAACTAGTCTCCCTGTCTTGCAGTCAACAGGTATGTGACCTCAACAGCATGGTTGAAGGTGCATTATCAAAGGAGAATACCCCTTTGGTGCCAATGAGGTGCTATTGAGGTTGTTTTTTGATATTATCTTGTCAGTTTCATTGGCCTTGGCTTGAAGATGGGAAACAGGAAGATAAAGAGAAAAGACTCCTTTTCAGCAGGAGGAAGAACAACTAGTAGACCAATGGACAAATGTGTTCAATTTTGTCCAGTCAACTGTGAATATTGATGGAGGTTGCTGGGGAAGTGAGAAGAAAGAGGAGGACAGATACTGAGGCGGGGAGAAGTAAGGGCAAATGCAGGGGATGGTGGAGATGGAGAGGCAGAGGGATAAATGCTGGAATAAGGAGAAGAAAAGACAGAGTAAATGAATATTGGAGAAGGATGTAAGTGGACAGGTTCTGGGAAAGGAGAGAAGATGCTATAGGGAAATAGGCTGGATGTTGAATGTCTGAGTTTTACTAGACACCTCCTGTGGAATCTGTCTGCTTCGACTTACTTGCATTCAGCACTTGCCCCTCCTCTCCCCCTACTGGGGCTTTGCTCAGAAGCTTCCCTCTGTGAGCACATGAGCTGCTCATCCTCCATTTGGTGGTGGTTCCTGCTTGGGTGAGCACCCTCATTGCAAGTCTCAGCTTTGCATGCTCTGTTCAGGCATTTTCCTGTGTCTGTTCAGAATCTAGCTGGTTATTTATTATTTGTTTGTTTGTTTGTGTATTCGGCAATTTGATATACTGCCCTTTACATCAGGGCGGTTTACAATATAAACATAATAATAATGGCCAAAGGCCATAAATAGAAAGGAAATACAATGATTAATAGGAAAGTGATAGTACAATCATACAAGGAGGAGAAGATTGGAGGACAGAATAGCAGGAAATCAGGGAAAGCTGGGAGGCAAGTCAAATGCAGTGCAAAATAGGTGAGTCTTCAAAAGCTTCTTAAATGTGGGAAAGGAAGGCTCATGTCTATATTTCTATTTTGTCAGTGTGTGTCCTATCTCCTGCCTGTCCTTTACCCAGCTCCTGCCCTCTGCAGTGCTGACTCTCCCTTCTCAACACTTTATTGCCTCTGTTCTCTGACTAGTACTATCTGACTGCACATTTCTCTCTGTTTTATCCATCTCCCTATTCCTATTCCTCTACAAGGCCTGTCTTGTAGGTATTTAAAGTCTTAGGGCCCGATATTCATTTGGGCAGGCTATGCGCTGCTAAGGCACATAGCCATGCCCACCAATCCCTAACTCCGGATATTCAATGTCAGGGTCATATTGGATATCCAGGTTTGCCGCACATACCCGGAAGCCACAATAGCTAACCAGGCAACAGCAATATACATTAGCTCCTCCGGCTTAAAGATAGGCCATTGTTTCCCTCACCTATCTTTTAGCTGCTGATATCTAGCCGGGCAGCATGCAATATCGCTGCTGCCCGGTTAAGGACTGTGGCCGCCTCCGCTCCTCCCTGAAACGCTCCCTGCAAGCCCCAATGCTAAGCGGTTAGCATTGGGGCATGTAAGCAGGGCCGGCCCGTCCATTGAGCAAGAATGTTTTTTGCACAGGGCCCCGCGATTCGGGGGGCCCCGCGCAAAGAACATTCTGCTTTTTCTTAATTGAATTTAAAAAAAAAAAAAAGCTGGCCGCTGCGGCATGGAGTGTCCCGCGGGGCTCCCTCTGCCCGGCGGAACTCTCCCGGCGTGGCTGAGCCCCTCTCTGCCGGCTTACAGATACGCGAAGGGAGAGAGTCTCCCTCGCGTCTTTGTTAAGCCCGCAGGGGCAGATGGGAAATTTCCCATCAGCCCCTGCGGGCTTAACAGAGACGCGAGGGAGACTCTCTCCCTTCGCGTATCTGCAAGCCGGCAGAGAGGGGCTCAGCCGCACCGGGAGAGTTCCGCCGGGCAGAGGGAGCCCCGCGGGACACTCCATGCCGCAGCGGCCAGCTTTTTTTTTTTCTTTTTTAATTGCCATGAGCCGAGGGGGGGCGGGTAGGACTGTTAATGGGCTAGGGAGGGAGAGCGGGGGGTTACGACTGGCAAGGGGCTAGGGTGGGAGGGGGGTTGAGACTGGCAATGGGCCAGGGAGGGAGGGGGGTTGAGACTGTCAATGGGCTAGGGAGGGAGGGGGTTAAGACTGGCAGTGGGCTATGGGGGGTTAAGACTGGCAGTGGGCTAGGGAGGGGGGTTAAGACTGGCAAGGGGCTGGGGCGGGGGTTAAGACTGGCAGTGGGCTATGGGGGGTTAAGACTGGCAATGGGCTATGGGGGGGTTAAGACTGGCAGTGGGCTAGGGAGGGAGGGAGGGGGGTTAAGACTGGCAATGGGCTAGGGAGGGAGGGGGGTTGAGACTGGCAATGGGCTAGGGAGGGGGGTTGAGACTGGCAATGGGCTGGGGAGGGGGGTTAAGACTGGCAATGGGCTAGGGAGGGGGGGTTAAGACTGGCAATGGGCTGGGGAGGTTAAGACTGGCAATGGGCTGGGGAGGGGGGTTAAGACTGGCAGTGGGCTATGGGGGGTTAAGACTGGCAGTGGGCTAGGGAGGGAGGGAGGGGGGATAAAACTGGCAATGGGCTAGGGAGGGAGGGAGGGGGGTTGTGACTGGCAATGGGCTGGGGAGGGGGGTTAAGACTGGCAGTGGGCTAGGGAGGGGGGGTTAAGACTGGCAATGGGCTGGGGAGGGGGGTTAAGACTGGCAGTGGGCTATGGGGGGGTTAAGACTGGCAGTGGGCTAGGGAGGGGGGTTAAGACTGGCAATGGGCTGGGGGGGTTAAGACTGGCAGTGGGCTATGGGGGGTTAAGACTAGCAATGGGCTGTGGGCTGATGAGGGCTGGCAATGGGCTATGGGGGGGTTAAGACTGGTAATGGGCTATGGGGGGGGGTTAAGACTGGTAGTGGGCTGATGGGGGGGTTAGGACTGGTAATGGGTTATGGGGGGGTTAAGAATGGTAGTGGGCTGATGGGGGGGTAGGACTGATAATGGGTTATGGGGGGGCTAGGACAGGAAATGGGCTGATGCGGAGGGGTTAGGACTTGAGGTGGGCTGATGTGGTTAGGACTGGTAATGGGCTGTGGGCTGATGGGGGGGTTAGGACTGGCAATGGGCTATGGGGGGCTGACTGGAAATGGGCTGATGGGGGGTTAGGACTGGTAATGGGTTATAGGGGGGGCTTAAACTGAAAATGGGCTGATGGGGGGCTAGGACTGGTAATGGGTTTTGGGGTTGCTAGGACTGGAAATGGGCTGAGTGGAAGGGGAGACTTGAACTGCAAATAGCTGATGGGGAGGGGGCTTGGAATGGAAATGGGCTGTGAGGGAAGGGAGCTAGGACTGAAAATGGGCTGATGGAACAGCTAGGATAGGACTGGAAATGGGCTGTTGGGGGGAGCTAAGATTGGAAATGGGCTGTGGTGGGGGCTTGAATTGAAATGGACTCATGGAGGGGCTAGAACTGGAAGTAGGCTCATGGGGGGGCTTGGACTGGAATTGGGCTGAGTGGAGGGGAGCTATGATTTGACATGGGCTGATGGTGGGGCTAGGAAATGACTAGAAATGGGCTGATGGGGGGGCTAGGATTGGAAATGAGCTGATGAAGGGACTTGGACTGGAAATGGATGGGGGAGCTAGGACTGGAAATGGGCTGATGGGGGGCTAGGATTTGAAATGGGTTGATGCAGGGACTAGAAGGGAATGGATGCTGGGTGAGACTGGAACTAGAAGGGAGCTGATGTTGGGGGAGGATTAGAATGGGATGGGGCTGGGAGATTAAAATGGAGAGGGGAAAAATATTTTGTGTAGGAGGGATGAAAAATCTACAATTGGCCAGGTATTGGGAGAGTAATTGGGGATTGAGGATGGAGGGGTAAAATTTGTGTGGATGAAATAGGAATGAGGAAAGAGCAAAAGGAGAAAGATTAGTATGTTAAAGCAGATGTAGAGAGAGAGAGAGAATGGAAAAAAAAACTAGAAGAGAGAAGAAAGGACAAATGGACAGCAGACGATGGAGAGTTAGCAGAAAGCATGAAGAAACCAGAAGAAAGTGGCTGGACCAATTGCAACTGAAAAGAAAATGCACAAAAGGTAGAAAGATATCTCTTTATTTTGAATTTATTAACTGGAATATGTCAGCTCTGGGAAATGTGCATCATTAACATCTGCGCTTTGTTTGGTACAAGAGGAAATTAATTTATAGTTTTATTTCTACAGTGTTGTTGTACATTCCAAGTTTGGCTTTTGGGGTTCCCAGTTTAATTATTGCCTTCCTGTTTCTAAATTGTGATTCCTTGTTTGGTGATGGTCTATGTTCTGCATGTGTAACTGAGCTGAGGTATTCTGTTTATGTAATTCCTATTTGACGTTGCCACTTGTTCTCTTTCCCCAGTATTCTCTGAAATGTATTGGTTTAATATTTGCAGTGTTGCCTTTTGATAGGTAGGGTCTGGTGCTTTGTGACTCCTGGTAGTGCTGTCAGGATACGGCGGGTTTGCTATGGGTTCTAAATGTGCAGCGTTTGTAGTAGTTCCTAATGTGCCTGGCGGTTGGCACTGGATCATAGTAATGTAGAAATATTTTAGTCTTTCTTTATCCATACACTCATTAAGAGACATGTTACTAAAAGTTAGTGAATGGTAACATTATGCAAATATTTATGCAAATAAGACCACTTATGCAAATGAGGCCCCGCACCGAGTCTCCGCACATGGCCCCGCACCCCCCTTGGGCCACCCCTGCATGTAAGGGAGATAATTGCGGATATTCAGCAGCACTAATCATATTAGTGCTGTTGAATATCCTGATTAGAGGCATTTACAGTTTACTGGGCTGTAAACCATGTAAATGCCTTTCAAATATCAGACCAAGTTTTTTTTACCTGTCCTGAGCTTTACTAGGACACATGCTGTAGAATCTGCCTGCTTCCACTTAGTTGCATTCAGCACTTGCCCCCCCCCCCTCCCCCCCTGCTGAGACTTTGTTCCGAAGCTTTCCTCTATGAGCACATAGGATGCTGATCCTCCATGTGGTGGTGGTTCCTGCTTGGAAGAACACCCTCATTGCAAGTCTCAGCCAACTTTGTATGCTCTGTTCAGGCATTTTCCTGTGCCTGTTTGGAATCTAGCTGGTTATTTATTGTTCTGTCTAAATTTCTGTTTTGTCAGTATGTGTCCTATATTCTGTCTGTCCTTTACCCAGCTCCAGCCCTCTGCAGTGCTGTGTCTCCCTTCTCAAAACTTTATTATCCACCCACCCTTCCCTGGCCTAACACTCTTTCATAGCCTTCCTCTGCTCAGTGATGCAATTGCTCAGGTACACCTGAAGCCATCAGGACTTTTTCCTCCTCTCCACTTGTATCTCCTTTGATTTGCATTTTCTCCTTGTCCCCCTCTCCTGTGGCTCCACATTACTTTGTGTTCTTGATGTTAAATCTCTGTAATCTTTTCTGCTGATTACCACACTTTCAAGGCCCTACTTCTCATTACCCACTCCTCGCTGTCCCCACCTCCCCTACCATTTTTAATTCTACCTTATCTCCCCTGGAACTTCATCTTTTTCTTCCTCTCATTCAGTCATCTCTAATCTCACTGAGGGAACCTCACCCTCGCTTCCGTCACGCCGCCTCCTCTCTCCCCCGTTCTCTCCTACTCCTTCTCATTCTTTCATCTGGTGATGTCAATCCCAACCCTGGTCCCCCTAGATCTCTTTCATACTCCCAGGGCAGGTCAATGTATAACCTTTCTAAACGTGTTCATATCCCTCTCCTCTCTCCCTTCTCGCTCCCTTTTTCATGCACATTGTGGAATGCACATTCTGTCTCCAATAAACTTGCCTTCATTCATGACCTCTTTATCTCTAATATTCTACATCTCCTGGCTCTTACTGAAACTTGGCTTCTCCCTGAAGATTCAGCTTCAAACACTGCCCTCTGTCACAGAGACTACCTATTTTCCCATATGCTTCGGCCCATTTGACGTTGGGGGGTGTTGGGTTCCTACACTCTCATTCCTGCCAGTTCCAGCCCCTTCTCTGCCTCCATCTAATTCCCTTCCTTCCTTTGAAATCCATGCCATCTGCCTATTTTATCCACTACTTCTCTGAGTAGCTGTCATTTATCAACCACCCAACATGTCCACCTCTACCTTTCTTGACAATTTTGTCTCCTGGCTCTCCTCCTTTCTGGTCGCATCTTCCCCTTCCCTTATTCTTGGGGATTTTAACATTCACACTGATGACCCTTCTGACCCTTATGCCTTAAAGTTCCTTTCCCTAGCCTCCTTATTCAACCTCCAGTTGTGTTCTATTGCTCCTACTTACAAATATGGCCACTGCCTTGATTTTGTCTTCTCTAACTGCTCACCCTCAAACTTCCCCACTTCAGTTCTGCCCTTCTCTGACCATCACCTGATAACCTTCACTCTTAACCACTCTCCATCTTGGTCTCGCCCGATCTCCACCAACATGTTTAGGAATCTTCACACTGTCGACCCGTCAGCTCTCTCCACTGCTGTCTTATTACCTCTTTCCTCCACTATGTCATCTGAGTCCATTGATGGGGCAGTATCCTCCTATAACACTATCCTCTGCTCTGGATGCACTTGTTTCTCCCATTCCATGCCCTGTGAGGCGTACCATACCTCAACAATGGCTGTCCTTGACAACCCACTCCCTACGTTCCTGTGCCCACTCAGTTGAGTGCCTTTGGCTTAAATCATGTACCCTTGCAGACTATCAATATTTCAAATTCATAATAACTTCTTTCCAGTATGCCATAGCACTCACTAAGCAAGAGTACTATGTCCATCTGACTAACACTCTTGCCTCTGACCCTCGCCATCTCTTTGCTATGCTCAAGTCTCTCCTCAAGATCCCTCCTTCCCCCAGTCTCTCCTTCACTGTCTGCCTAGACCTTGGCTGACTACTTCCATGACAAAGTCCAGAAGATTAGCCTTGAATTCTCTGCAGGGTCACCTCCACCTCATCTTCCTCCTCTTCTACACCAAACCCTTCCCTCGCCTTCAGTCACCCTTTCTTCCTTTGCTGAAATTACTGAAGAGGAAGCTGCAAATTTTCTCTCCTCCTCCTCCAAACTGACTACCTTCTCCTCTGATCCCATCCCCACCCATCTACTAAGCTTTATCTCGTCCGCCATCAACCCTTCCATCTCTCATATCCTTAATCTAACACTTTACACTGCAACTGTTCCTGTGGCCTTCAAACATGCTGTGGTTACACCTCTCCTCAAAAAGCCTTCACTAGATCCTACCTGCCCTTCCAGCTATCTACCTCTCTCTAACCTCCCCTTTGCTTCAAAACTATTTGAATGAGCTGTTCACTGCCGCTTTCTTGACTTTCTTTCCTCTCAAGACCTTCTGGACCCATTGCAATCTGGCTTTTGTTCTTTACATTCCACAGCTCTTGCCAAAGTCTCCAGTGACTTGTTCCTCACTATATCCAAAGGTCTCTACTCAATTTTCATCCTCCCTGACTTTTCTCCTGCTTTTGACACTGTTGATCACCACCTTCTCCTCGATTCTCTGTCCTCGCTTGGATTTAAGGACTCTGTTGTATCCTGGTTTTCTTCTTATCTCTCCCATCACACTTTCAGTGTATATTCTGGTGGTTCCTCCTCTATCACTATCCTGCTTTCAGTTGGTATACCTCATGGCTCTGTCTTGGGACCTCTCCTTCTCTCTCATAAGAACAGAAGATATGCCATACTGGGTCAGACCAAGGTCCATCAAACCCATTATCCTGTTTCCAACAGTGGCCAATCTAGGTCATAAGTACCTAGCAGCTTCCCCAAAAGACACAGGTTCCACAATGCTTGTATTGGGTCAAGCAGTGACATCCTGGGTCCCTTTTAATAATGGTTTATTGACCTATCCTTCAAGAACTTGCCCAAACCTTTTTTAAACCCAGCTACAATAACAGCTTTTACTACATCCTCCGGTAACAAATTCCAGGGTTTGATTACACATTGAGTGAAAAAATATTTTCTCTTATTAGTCTTAAATAGTTTACCCTGTAGCTTCATTGCATGTCCCCTAGTCTTTCTATATTCTGATGACGTAAACAATCGATCTATGTTTACCCGGTCCACTCCATTCATTAATTTATAGACCTCTATCATACACTCTCTCTACACTTATTTTCTGCCATGGTTTTCAGTACCATCTTTATGCTGATGATGCTCAGATCTACCTTTCTGTGCCTGAAATCTCTACAGGAATCCAGGCCTGGATCTCTGCTTGCTTATCCGACATTGTGACCTGGATGTCTCACTGCCATCTAAAACTGAACATGGCCAAAACTGAGCTCCTTATCTTTCCCCCTAAACCCACCTCCCCCTTCCTCCCTTCTCTATTTCTGTGGATAACACTATACTCCTCAGTTTCCTCAGTTCGCAACCTTGAAGTAATCTTTCACTCTACTCTCTCTTTCTCTGCACACATCCAACAGATAGCTAAAACCTGTCCCTTTTTCTATAACATTAGCAAAAGTAGTCTCTTCCTTTCTGCACACACTACTAAGACACTTATCCATTCTTTAGTCACCTCCCATCTAGACTATTGCAACCTCCTCTTTGCTGATCTCCCTCTGAATCATCTCTCTCCCCTTCAATCTGCTCAAAACTTACTCCAGCCTCAATATGCCCATATAACCCCTCTTCTCAAGTCACTTCATTGGCTCCCTACCCTGTTCAAACTTCTCCTACTGACCTATAAGTGCACTCATTCTGCTGTTCCTCACTACCTTTCCTCTCTTATCTCTCCCTACACCCCACTTCGGGAACTCCGCTTTTCTGGCAGACCCCTCCTATCTGTGCCCTTCTCTTCTACTGCCAACTCCAGACTTTGATCCTTCCACCTTGCTGCTCCTTATGCCTGGAACAAACTACCTGAGTCTGTACATCAGGCTTCATCTCTGGTCCTTTTTAAATCCAGGCTGAAAACTCACCTCTTCAAGGTCCCTTTTAGATCCTGATCTATTTAATTTCCTATGTGTTTCCTTACCAATCCCCTAGCTATATCCTTGTCCTCAGCTGTTGTTTTATCTGTCTTGGCTAGATTGTAAACTCTTATGAGAAGGGACCATCTTTTACATGTGTCTGTACAGCGCTGCATCTATCTTGTAGTTCTATACAAATGATTAGTAGTAGTAATAGTAGTAGTAAGATGGGGGAGAGGCAGTGGCAATGGATACTGGGGAAAGGGGAGAAAGATGAGGCAGTGAAGCTCGCATCCTGGGTGAATGGTGTCATTGAGAACATTTTGCTTCCTGGACCATGGGAAGATTTTCCAAGAGCTGCTGAGCAGAGATGGCGTCCACCTATCCAAGAAGGGTCAACGTGTCTTCCGTAGCAGATTGGCTAATCTACTGAAGAGGGCTTTAATCTAGATTCATTGTGGATGGGTGAAGAAAGCCCCCAGGTAAGTAAAACTTTAAATAACTCTGTAGAAATGGGTAAAAGGGGAAACATCTGGAAAGCAGTGTGCATTAATGCTCGCAGTATGAGAAATAAGATCCCAGATGTTGAGGCTTTAATGCAAGAGGCTGACTTGGATTTAGTGGTGATTACAGAGACATGTTTCATGGACAACTAAGACTGGGATGTAATTATACCAGGCTACCACCACCAATCAAAAAGTGAGGTGTAAAGAAAGCATATTTTATTGCATTAAGATACAAGGGCCTATACCTGACACAGCCGTTTTTCGGCAATGCCTTCATTAGAGGTTTATAGCCTAAAAGCAATACTACATATAAAAACATGAGATTAAAATTAAGATAAAACAACATAAAACAATACAGCATAAATACATAAAAACATAAGAAATAATAATAATAATAAATGATATTCATAAAATTAATATGTAAGAAAGAGAACGCCATGCCTAAAATAAATTGGTAAAACATAAATTATCATTTGACTTTTAAAACATTTGTAAGAGGAGTTAGCACATCGAAAGGACACTTAAGAAGGGAAAGAGTTTCAAGTTATTCCAGGCAGCATATTATCACATAAAGAGGACTGAAAGCACATGTGACCAATAGTGGAAAACAGTCCCGGATATTTTCTGTTCACCTTGGGTATACCAATGACTGCTATATCTATGAAGGAAAGCACAGACCAATTACAAACTGTATACTTCTATAATCGTACAATATCTTAAGGAAGGCCAGGGGGGAAGAGAGAGTTACGAAGACATGGTTCCTGTACAACTATGACTAGGATGTAATTATATTGGACTATACTTTATTCAGCAAGGATAGGATAGGAAGAAGTGGAGGAAGTGTGGCACTATATGTAAAAGAAATTAAAGCTACAGAACTGCAGGGCTTACAAAGGAAGGAGGTGGCACTGTGGGTTAAACTAGAAAGAAGGACTGGGGAATCCATTTGCATTAGTGTGATATACAGATCTCCTTCACAGGCAGAAGAAGTGGACAGAGATTTAACTGAAGACATTCACAGTATTGCCATCAAAGAAGAAGTGCTACTGATAGATGACTTCAATATGCTGGATGTTGATTGCCACAACTCTGCTGCTGGGTCATCTAGAAGGAAGGAGATCCAGCAACTGGTAATAGAACCCACATCTGAAGGGGCCATACTGAACCTGGTGCTTACCAATGGGGAGAGTGTTTCTGATGTTTCAATGGGAGATCATCTCACATTCAGTGATCACCAGATGATATGGTTCAGTATTAGGACTACGGCTGATAAAGTCCATTCAAAAGAGAGGGTCCTAGACTTTAGGAACACTAACTTTCCCAAGATGGGACAATACCACAAGGAGTCGTTAGCGGGATGGGAACAGCTGGGGGATGTAGAAAAGCAATGCAAAAAACTGAAAGGGGATATTTTAAGGGCAACAAATATTTTTGTTAGGAAATTAAATAAATGTAAAAGGAAAAGGAGGCCACTATGGTTCTCGAATGAAATAGCTGAAAAGGTGAAGTAAAAAAAAGGGGTGGCCTTCATAAGATATAAGAGATCACAGAAAGAGGAAGACAAGCATCAATATTTAGCAAAATTAATAGAAGTTAGGAAAGTAATCAGGAAAACAAATATACAAAAAGAAGAAAAAATAGCCAATGCAGTAAAATAGGGGAAACAGATATTTTTCAGATATGTTAGTGAGAGGAGGAAGTGCAAAAGTGCTATTGTCAGACTCATGGGTGAAGGGAAGGAATATGTTGAAGCTGAAGAGGATAAAGCAGAATTGCTTAACAAATATGCTTGTTCTGTGTTCACAGATGAAGGGCCAGGAGAAGCACCTCAGAAAACACCCACAAATAGGAACACAAGTGAAGAGGATGTTGAATGATTTTCAGAAGGTTGTGTTCATGAGGAACTACCTAAACTAAAAGTAGACAAAGCGATGGGGCCAGATGGGCTACATCTGAGAGTATTGAAGAAACTTGTAGAAGTTCTTGTAGCTCCAATGTTTGACCTTTTCAATGCTTCTCTAGAGTTGGAAGTGGTCCCAGAGGACTGGAGAAAGGCGCATGTGGTCCCTTTACATAAAAGAAGAATAAGGATGAGGTTGAGAACTACAGGCCGAGTAGTCTGACCTCTGTGGTGAATAAATTAATAGAAACGCTGCTAAAACAGAGGATAGTGAGGTTTCTGGAGTCTAATGGATTGCAGGATCAGAGGCTGCATGGTTTTACTAGAGGCAGATCCCCTAGATGAATCATATGTCTACAGCACAGGTGGCAATTATCACTATTGAACCAACAACCCCAACATGTTTTGACTGTGTAGGCCTTCTCCAATCGTGATTGAATGCCGTCTTACCACTGCAATTAGGTAGAGGTTTGGAGTTACTTTGTCTGTGGATTCTTTCATCATATGATGGTTATTAGATTAAGTGCCCTATAATAACAGTTTGAAAACAAGGCTTGTACTCCTGAAGAAAGCCTACACAGCCAAAACGTGTTGGGGTTGTTGATTCAATAAAGTGATAAATGCCACCTGTTCTGTGCACCTGCTGTATCTGCTTCCATACTCACATGTGGGTGTTTTGCTCTCCATTAGACTCCAATGTCTACAACTATTGTGTTGTCTGTCTAGACTAGACTGTAAGCTCTGATGAGCAGGGACCATATTTTATGTGTTTATTTATTTATTTTATTTATTTAGGTGTCTTTTATACCGCCCTATCGCGTAATCAGGGAGGTTTATATTGTAAACAACTGTAATACATTATAACATGGTGAACAAATACAAGTAACACATATGACAGAATTAAATCACTGATGTATACAGGATTAGTTTATAATCATTTTGGTATGACTTATATACATGTGACTGTGCAGCGCTGCATATGTCTTGTAGCACTATACAAATGTTCAGTAGCAGTCGGAGTAGATGGACATAATGAGCTGTTTTAAATTGGTTGTATTTGTTACTGTTATGTTTTTTTAACTCTACTGTATCAGACTGTCTTTTCATGCGTTGTTACTAGAAAGAAAGTCAAACTTAAGTTGGTGTTGTCAAGTTTTTGAGTTATTGTAATCAGGTGTATAATAATAATAAAAAAATTGCAATTACCTCTCTGGAGGTCAGCTGGGGGAGATCCAGAAAGGTAAGGAAAGAGTGCTGGGTCCTTAGGTTTTATTTTGGGAGAAAACCAGGGCTTTTTGCCACGATTGCAGGAGAAGGAGGAAAATGTTCCCCAAGGTAGTGGGGAGGGTGTTTGGAGGAGTGAGAACTAATGAGCTGTGAGAAATGAATTTTAAGAGGTTTGAAAATACATTTTAGCTATATGGGTAGCTTTTTAAAAAGTGTAAGGGGGCTGCACTTCTGAAAGGCTGCAAGCTCATCAAAGATGTGCTGAGAAAAAATAATGGTAAATGATGTTAAATTGTATTATTGTAAGTGTTATTCAAGGGTTAAATTTGAAATTTTTGTTAATATAAAATGCCTGGTTGAAGGGCAGGGGGAGGGATATCTGTTTGTTATATTGTAGCCATGTAGCACAGCTGAGAGAGAGAGAGTACCTGTCCTTATGCAGTTTATGAAAGAAGGTTTTTCTCAGGCTGTAAGGTTAAAGTAACAGGCTGAAAATGTTTTAATGTCTTGGCTAAGGGAAATATATGGATTTTATTAAGATTGTAGGGGAAGGGAGTATTAGAGTAGGGGGTCTCAAGTACTATTGTATGACATAGTTTAATGTAGGGACACTTTCTCCAGGTATTTGGAATATTAGTGATACTGCTGGAAGAAAGTCAGTTGGTGACTGTTGGCTGAGATAATAGGATGTGTGTGGGTATGGGTGATGGCCAGGGCATGTAAAAGTGGGTGTAGAAGGGAGTTTTGAGTGAATTAAGAGTGAGAAAAATAGAGTGATTGAGGGGTTTTTTTGTTTGTTTAAATGTGGCTTGGTTAGGAAATTTTACTTTACCACTAGGAAGGGATAACTAAAAGGGAGGTAATTCCTCAAATATATGGAAGCAGCTGCCCAAGATGAAAGTAAAACATTTTCTCCAGGACCAAGCAGGAAGTCAGTCCTCACATATGGGTGACGTCGGCGCCGACGGAGCCCTCGCGGAGCAATTTTCCCTAGCTTTCAAAGAAAGCCTTTGGGAATTGCAGCGCGCATGCGCGGTCGTCTTCCCGCCCAAGGGTGCCATCTTAGCCAGTCTTCTTTTTTCCGCGGAGCCCTACAGACGTACCCGTCTTGTCCCCGCGAAAAAGTTGATTTTATTCGTAATATTCTCTTTTTTCCTTCGGTTCGACGCCGGTTTTCTTCCCGCCCGGACTCGCGACGCCGGTCACGAGTCCTCTTCTTCTTTTTCGGTTTTTCTGATTTAGTCAGTTTCGTTTTCGGTTTTTCACTGGCAGCCCGGTCTTTTGACCTCGCAGGGGCCCTTTTTCCCCCGATGGCTGCCAGTGGTTTCAAGCGGTGTGGTCAGTGTGACCGAAATATGTCACTAACTGACACACACGATAATTGCCTCCGCTGCCTGGGCCCGGATCATGAAGAAATCATCTGTGGGGCCTGTGGCAAAATGTCCTCCAAAGCGTTGAGAAGTCGGCGGCATCAGCGGGATAGGATCTTCGCTGACCCCAGCCGTACCCGGACCTCGTCGGAGGCCTCGGCGTCAAGAGGTTCCAGCTCTGACCGTCGCCGGAGTTCCTCCGACAGGGGTTCTCCCTCCGGGGACCATCGACGGAAGGTGAAACCCGCGAGGGCGGCGTCGGTGGACGCTCCTGGCTCCGCGAGGGCCAGGTCGCATAGCCCCGATAGCCATCCCGGGTCCTTGGAGAAGGAGCACCTCTCGAAGCGACCTCGCATGGAGTCGGAGCTGCCTGCTCGGGTAAGTCCTGTGGTCCTCCTGGACTCGCCTCCGAGACCGCCGACGTCGAGCCCGACACCGTCGGGGCCCGAGTCGGGGGCTGCTGGGTCACCTGAGGTCGGACTCAGGTTGACGGCCTTGGAGAGCAGACTGTCTGCCTTCATGGACCAGCAGCGGGCACTGCTCGCCAGCCTCGCTGGCGCCGCTGCCCCGACCGCCGGGACGTCGACGTCTAAGTCGACCCCGGAGACCGAGCCGATCCTCGAGTCCATGCGAACTCGAGTCGATCCTCGGTCGAGGTCACCCTCGGCCTCCCGTTCGGGACCGAGGTCGTCGACGCCGACTCCCTCGGCGTCGGGGCGGCCGGCGCCGCTGCCTGTCCGGGCCGACCCCACCGATTCCTCCTCGGAGTCGGTCTGGGAGTCTGAAGAGGAAGAGTCACCTGATTCTTTTCGGACTCGGTGTGTCCCCTCGGACTCGCCTGAGTCCGAACCTCGGAAGCAGTCCCCTCCGGAGGATGCCCGGTTCTCGGACTTCGTCAGGGATATGGCCAAGGCTTTGGCCTTCCCTGCGGATCCCGAGGAGGAGCCTCGAGCCGAAGAGCTCGACGCCCTCCAGTATGACTCTCCCGCCAGGGAACACTTTACTGTACCGGTTCCTCCCATGCTGGAACGACTACTCTTCCGCATGTGGGAGAGTCCGGCCTCCTCGCCGGTCCTAAGCAAGCGGGTCGATTCTATCTATCGAGTCCGCAAGAGCCCTGGCTTCCAGAAAGCACAGCTACCACACCATTCCATGGTAGTGGAATCGGCCATGCATCGTCTTAAGAGCCAGAAGATGCACTCCTCGGTGCCTCCTGGCAGGGAGGCCCATAACCTGGATGGCCTTGGTAAGAAGTGTTTCCAGGGCTCTATGCTTGCGTGTCGTGTCCAGACCTACCAGCTATACATGGGCATGTATCTCCGAGACCTGGCTAAAGAGTTAGCCGGATTCTCCGCTGGGTTGTCCGAGGAACCTTTGCGGAGGTTCCTAGCCTTGTCCACTGGCATTCGGGAATGCTCAAAGTTCATATCCCGAGCAGCCTATGATGGCTTTGAAGCATCGGCTCGAGTGGCCGCAGCCGGCATCGGTGCCCGCCGACAGGCTTGGCTTCAGTCGTCTGACCTTGAGCCCTGGGTGCAGGACAAGTTGGTCGATGTCCCCTGCCGAGGTGAAAACCTCTTTGGCAAACCTATGGACGAGAAGGCTGCACAACTAGAGACAGAGACTCTCACCAGGACTAGGCTTTCTAGGAAGACCTCCGCCCCTTCCCAGAAAAAGAAGGGCTCGGGAAAGAAGTCCTTTTACCCGAGGAAGGCGGCTGCCTATAAACACTACCCCCAATATCAGGCCCCTCCAGCTCCCCAACAGGGTCAGCAGGCCAAGGGACGGGGTAACGGGTCCCGTAGGCAGCAAGCCCCCAAGCCTGCACCACCAGCCCCTGCTCAGCAGGGTGGGGGCTTTTGACTCCTTCAGCATAGCCTCTCCCCCTCCGCTGGCTCTCTCCAGCACCGGAGGCCGGCTGGTTCATTTCGCCCACAGGTGGTCCAACATCACTTCAGATGCCTGGGTGCTTCAAGTCGTAAGAGAAGGCTATCTTCTCCACTTCCACCAGGTCCCTCCCTCCTATTTCCTGGGAGAACCTCCACGACTCCCTCTGCACAGGGACTTACTCCTTCAGGAGTTAGCAAGTCTTCTACAGGAACAGGCGGTGGAACCGGTGCCCCACCACCTGAGAGGTCAAGGCTTTTATTCCAGGTATTTTCTAGTACCAAAACGGACGGGAGGCCTCAGACCCATCCTGGACTTGCGCAACCTCAACAGGTTCCTCGTGCGGGAAAAGTTCAAAATGCTTACCCTTGGAATCCTTCTGCCCTACCTCCAGCAGGGAGATTGGCTATGCTCCTTGGATCTAAAGGATGCCTACACGCACATCCTCATCCACCCAAGCCACCGCCAATACCTAAGGTTTGTGGTGGCAGGAAATCATTACCAGTACAGAGTACTGCCCTTTGGCCTGTCCTCCGCACCGCGAGTCTTCACAAAATGTCTCGCGGTGGTGGCGGCCCATCTCCGGCTTCACGGCCTCTATGTCTTTCCGTACCTCGACGACTGGCTCATCAGAGCAGCGTCCGCTCCGGAGGTCACCAGCGCCACACACCGCACGGTGACTCTTCTGCAGTACTTGGGCTTTGTCATAAACCTCGCAAAGTCCACTTTGCTCCCCTCACAGGATCTCGAGTTCATCGGCGCAAGACTGCACACTCCTCAGGCACGAGCTTTCCTGCCTCTCGACAGGGCTCAACGGCTCATGGACCTAGCCGACCATTTTCGCAGCCAGCCCCTGGTCTCCGCCAGGCGCTTCCTGAGACTGCTCGGCCATATGGCTTCCACCGTCCATGTGACCCCCAATGCCCGCCTGAATATGCGGCCTGCTCAATGGTGTCTTCGCAAGCAGTGGCAACAAGCCACAGGCGGCCTAGCAGACCTAGTACGCGTCTCCGAGCCGCTGGCCTCGTCTCTCCAGTGGTGGCTTCACCGGCCGAACCTGGTACTCGGCATGCCTTTTCAGTCACCTCAGCCGGCCCAGGTACTGACGACAGATGCGTCCCTCCTGGGTTGGGGAGCACATTGCCAAGGGGCACGTACTCAGGGCCTCTGGACCACGTGGGAGTCTGCTCAGCAGATCAACTTCCTGGAGCTCAGAGCGATCCGCCTGGCTCTCAAGGCTTTCTCCCACCTGACCTCTCACCAGTCCGTCCTTGTCCAGTCGGACAATCAAGTTGCCATGTTCTACGTGAACAAGCAGGGGGGCACGGGCTCCTTCCTTCTCTGTCGGGAAGCACAGAAGCTCTGCTCTTGGGCCGTCAGCCACGGCGTTCTTCTCAAGGCAGTTTATCTCCCAGGCCAAGAAAATTGCCTGGCGGACAAACTCAGCAGGATCCTCCAGCCGCACGAGTGGCACCTGGATCCCTTGGTAGTTCAGAAGCTCTTTCTAAAGTGGGGCCTCCCCACGATGGATCTCTTTGCCAGTCCTCTCAACCGGCAACTACCTCGCTTCTGCTCTCGTCAGCCACATCCCCTTCAAGTTGCGGCAGACGCTTTTCTACTCTCATGGTCGGAGAGCCTCCTGTATGCTTTTCCTCCCATCCCGCTAGTCTCTCGAACTCTTTTCAAGGTTCTCCGAGACAAAGCTTCCATGATCCTGGTGGCCCCTCGCTGGCCCAGACAGCCGTGGTTTCCACTCCTGCTGCAATTAGCGGTAGCGGATCCGTTCCCTCTGGGGTTTCAACCGGATCTCCTCACTCAGGACCAGGGGTCTCTGCTCCACCCCAACCTCAGATCTCTCAATCTAATGGCCTGGCTGCTGAGAGGGTAGTCCTTGCTCCCCTTCTCCTGCCGGCAGAGGTGGAAGAGGTCGTCCTAGCTTCTCGGCGACCTTCTACCCGCAAATGCTACGCCCTTAAATGGCGTCGCTTTTCCGTTTGGTGTACCCAACAGTCTCAGGATCCCTTCTCCTGCTCGGTGTCGGTGATCTTGCAGTACTTGCTATACCTCTCTGATCTGGGACTTAAGTCCAACTCCGTCAAAGTTCACCTCAGTGCTCTTTCAGCACATCATGTGCCGGTGGACGGCAGACCTCTTTCCAGCGACCCTCTCGTAGCGAGGTTTCTCCGAGGTCTCCTTCTACTTAAGCCACCTCTGCGCCCGCCAGCGCCTGACTGGGATCTGAATGTGGTTTTACAGCGGATCACCTGTCCGCCTTTTGAACCTATGGCTACCTGTTCTCTCCGTTTTCTTTCTTGGAAAACATTGTTCTTGATAGCCCTCACTTCCGCTAGACGCGTAAGTGAATTGCAGGCCCTCGTGTCTGATCCCCCTTACACTCGGTTCTACAAAAATAGGGTAGTCCTACGGACTCACCCAAAATTTCTTCCAAAAGTGGTCTCCCCTTTCCACATCAATCAGGAGGTGGTACTTCCGACCTTCTTTCCCAGGCCACACTCCAGCCGAGCTGAAATGGTCCTACATACCCTGGACTGTAGGAGGGCATTGAACTTCTACCTTGACCGTACGCGGGAGCACCGTAAAGCTGCTCAGCTTTTTGTGTCTTTTGATCCCAATAAATTGGGACTCCCGGTCTCCAAGCGTACTCTGTCCATCTGGGTTGCGGACTGTATCACTTGGGCTTATGGGGCAGCCGGACTCTCCTTGGATGGTCGAGTCACGGCTCATTGTGTTCGGGCTAAGGCTACGTCAGTGGCTTACCTCCGCTCTGTTCCGCTGGCAGACATCTGCCGGGCCACTACTTGGTCTTCAAGCCAGACTTTTGCGGTCCATTACTGTCTCGAGAGGGAGTCCCGCAGGGACAGTGCTTTCGGACAGGCAGTCCTCCGTAATCTCTTTGAGGTTTGAGCAACTCCTGCCCTCCATCCCGGATGTGGGCTACCGGTGGGTAATAATTCAGCGAAGATTCTTTCCTTCTGTGCTGCTGAGCTAGAGGGAGCTCATTTTTGTGCTTAGGGTCTCCGGTAGCCTTAAGCTTGGGAGTCCCATATGTGAGGACTGACTTCCTGCTTGGTCCTGGAGAAAGTGTAGTTACTCACCTGTAACAGGTGTTCTCCAGGAGCAGCAGGAATCAGTCCTCACAACCCTCCCTCCTCCCCTTGGAGTTGCAATCATCTGCTTAAGTTTTTGCAAATTTTTATGCTGTCTTTTTTAGCTATGTCATCTGACTGGCTAAGATGGCACCCTTGGGCGGGAAGACGACTGCGCATGCGCGCTGCAATTCCCAAAGGCTTTCTTTGAAAGCTGGGGAAAATTGCTCCGCGAGGGCTCCGTCGGCGCCGACGTCACCCATATGTGAGGACTGATTCCTGCTGCTCCTGGAGAACACCTGTTACAGGTGAGTAACTACGCTTTTTTATCACTTTTGTATTTAGAAAAATAAAGATTAGGGAATCAAGGTAAGAGAGGGCTGGAAGAGTTTTTTTTTATCTTCTATCACAAAGTATAAGGAAAGGGTTCAAGGAATAAATCCCTTTAGCAGATAAGAAACTTAATTTTAAAAAAAAATCTGAGTTCAAAACTAAAGACAGCATAGGACAGGCTGGGGGTAAGGGGAATTAGGGAGAGGAATGGAACTTTTTTTGAAAGTGTTGCCAAGTCTTCTTTTAAAGTTCATGAGGGGTCTAATTCAAAGAGGAACAGTGAATGCATGGTGAGAGTGTGGAAGGCAGGGTGCTTTAAGAGGGACCAGTGTGTAGTGTGTGGAGGTATTGGTGGGAAAATGTGACAGAAGAATTGAAGTAGTGAATGGTAGAAGCACAAAGGTGAAAGAAAAGGGTATGCCAGAGAATTGTGGGTTAGAAAGATTGCATGTGCACTTCAAAGATAATAGATGAGGGACAGATTTAAAGAAAATCATTAAAGGCTTGACAGTCCTGCAAGCTTGCAAATCTTTACCATTTAGTGAGGCTTCTTGGGTTGTGAGATAGGTATAAAGGAGAATCATATAGAAGTTGGCGATTAAACCAACTTTGCGGAAGAAAAACTTCGGAGTTCCTGGTGTCCGAATCTTGATGTCAGATGACCCTGGGCCTCAACAACTGAAGACGGCTAAAGATAAGTAGCTACCTGTGAAATACACCAGACTGAGTATATAGAAATATTTGAGCTCAAATATTAACTATCATTGTCTTAAATTATAGGGATTTCTGATTGAGCAAAAAAAAGCACAGACACACATATTTCTACTGAGCAAGGTTTATTGGAAACATACTTTCCAGGATATAATCCACTTGTAAAGACATTTGATTAAAAGGATGTAATTCCCAAGTTTTTTATAAAATATTACAATTCCTGTTCATACACTATTTGTGGGACTAGTGTTATTTAGAGTTTAAATAAACATCCATTTATGTAACATCAGCTGATCCAAGGATCTTTATCCACACTTAGTTTCTATATTTTTTTCCCTATTGTGGTACTTTCTTTAATTCTGGGAAGGTATACTGGAGGTACTTAGTGTT
Organism: Ichthyophis bannanicus; assembly: GCA_033557465.1. NCBI lineage: Eukaryota > Metazoa > Chordata > Amphibia > Gymnophiona > Ichthyophiidae > Ichthyophis > Ichthyophis bannanicus. The sequence goes on from CM066031.1 coordinate 1,106,797,925, forward strand.
CTCTGAAAGCCTCTCCTTGGGTAAGTGTCAGTTTGAGGTGACCTCCTCTCCATCGTCACATAATTCCATCAAAGGGGAAAATAGAATTGACACTTCCCAAGCTGGGGGAGGGTTAATTATTTATATTCAAATAATGGCTATTAAAGCTGTTCTGCACATTACAGCACTGTGTAAAGTGTGGTTTGTGCTTGGGAACCATATACACTACCAAAGGAAAAGGGCCACATAATGTGAAGGTGCCCAAGTGAGCCCAAATAAGCACCACAGTGCCTCCTAACTGTGACAAGAGGCATTTTGATAGTCTGTTTTATTCTCCATGAGGCGCATTCTAATGTGGTCGTCCAGGCCCCTGTGCATCCAATTCGAATTGGGACACCCAGAGGTAGACCCGATTCTGATCCCGCGGGGGCTAGACGTGCCCGCAGGATCAGAATTGGGTCTAGGACCTGAACGTGCAGGCTGGGCCCTGATTCCGATCAGCCTGCACATACAGCCACTTGCCCGGCTACCTCAATCAGGCTCCTGAATGGAGCCGCAGTGCCACAGTGTCCTGTCACCATGGCACCGCGGCTCCATTCAGGAGCTGCAAATGCTGGCCGCTGCCAATTTGCTTCATTCTCCGCAGCCAGACCCTCGATCTGGCCTCCCATGGCAAGGATCTGGCTTCGGGGAACTTCCTGCACCCACCTACCTGTCCGTTGTTATTTATTTTATTTTATTTATTTATTTGCTTTTCTTAAATACCGCGCTATTAAGATCAGTGCGGTTTACATTACAACTGAACAATGCAACAATGTTTTTTACATAACACAATGTGCTTACATAGAACAGGGGTACAGTCATAACGGGAGAATAACGGGGGAAACTATTTATAAGATATATACATATAAAATTTACATATACAACTGATGATTGGTTATAGCTAGATCAGATGGGGGGCAGGATACAGCCATAGGAAGAGGGCGGCTAACCGTTTTCATGTTGGGTTAGTGCGTTGGGATGATTAGAATAGGGGGTGGATGCCTGCAACTTGTGTTTTTCAGGACTGGTTTCGGGATAGTAGATTTGAAATAGATGGTGTTTTATTTCTTTTCTGAATGTGGTGAGGCTTGGTATGGATCGGATCCAGGTGGGAAGTTCATTCCAGGTTGTCGGAGCATAAATCGAGAAAGCTCTATTAGTAGTTGTCTTTGTGCACCTTGTGTTAAATTTGGGTACTATTAATTGAGTAGTGCAGGCCGTCTTATTCTGTTTTCAGGAATATTGTTAATCAGGTTGCTGATAGGTGTAGGAGACTGGTTGTTCAGTGCCTTGAAAGTCATGACTAGTACCTTGTATTGAATTCGGGCTTGTAGTGGTAGCCAGTGTAACTCTTTCATCACTGGTGTTATATGTTCCATTTTTGATACACCTGTTAAAACCCTAGCAGCTGAGTTCATGGCCAGCCGAAGCGGGTTGATGGTTGTCTGTGGGAGGCCATGAAGGATGATGTTTGCGAAATCGAGATGTGGGATTACTAGGGCCTGAAATATCATTCGATAGTCCGAGAAATCTAGTAGAGGGCGGAGGTGGCGGAGGGTTCGTATCTTGTGGTAAACTGATCTTGTAACAGCCTTTACATGGGTTGTCATGTCCAGACGTTGTGGCCCAGTGACAGGATCCCTGACATCCAGGGAGACTTATTCCACCTCTGAGGTGGAATAAGTCCCTGTCTAGGTTCACAGCCCCAGATGTACAGGGCCGACCTCAGAATCGTCCCTGTACCTCTGAGTTTGCAGACCGCCCATGCCCCGCCCTCAGTCCGCCTCTGGAATGCCCCCTCCTGTCCCTGTCTAAGCCTCGCCATACAAATGCGTTGTTCATATGGGAAGGATTTTGCCAGGGCCAGCAGGGGGGTGAATAGCAGGGATGGACGCCCCAATGGGACATCCATCCACGCTATTCGCAGGACAGAATGACCCCTTATTCTTTTCCTAGTAATTCCTAACATTCTGTCTATTTTTTATAGCCATTGCCACACACTGATCAGAGGATTTCAACATATTGTTCACAATGATGCCTAGTTCCTTTTCCTGGGTGGTGACTCCTAATTTGTAACCTAACATCATGCAGCTATAGTAACATAGTAAATGACGGCAGATAAAGACCAGCATTGTCCATCTAGTCTGCCCAGCAAGATGGCAAGAGTAGGTGCACCTGTCGCTCTGTGCAGGCCATCCCTCCCCATGTCTTTGTTTAGGGGTGAACCCACCACTCCATGTAGGACACCCCTATTTGTTGAGACGTTAGATGGTTCAGAAGTTAGATGGTACCATTTATTTTGTTTTTATCCTGTTGCTGTAAAGGGATCCACTGTGTTTGTCCCATGCCGTTTTGAATTCCGTCACCATGTTTGCCCTCACCACTTCCATCGGGAGGGCATTCCAAGCATCCACCACCCTTTCAGTGAAAAAATATTTCCTGATATTGCCTTTCAATTTACCACCTTGCAGCTTCATGTTATGCCCTCTAGTTTTACAGCCTCCCCGTCTTTGGAAGAGGTTTGTTTGTTCATCATTTCTCTTTAAGTATTTAAAGGTCTGAATCATATCTCCCCTGTCCCTTCTCTCCTCCAAAGTGTACATATTTAGGTCTTCAAGTCTCTTCTCATAAGGCTTCTGACGCAGGCTCCAAATCATTTTGGTCACCTTCCTCTGAACAGTTTCCAGTCTTTTTACATCTTTTGCAAGATATGGTCTCCAAAACTGAACACAGTATTCCAAGTGGGGCCTCACCAGTGACTTGTACAGTGGCATAAGTACCTCTTCCTTTCTGCTGGTAATCCCTCTTTGTATGCAGCCCAACATCCTCCTGGCTTTTGCAACCACCTTGTCGCACCGTTTTGCCACCTTGAGATCATCAGACATAATCACACCAAAGGTCTTTCTCCTGAACAGTGCATACCAACCTGTCGCCCTCTATTGCGTACATTTCCCTTGGATTTCTGCTACCCAAGTGCATGACACTGCACTTTTTTGTATTAAATCGTAGTTGCCAAGCATTAGACTATTCTTCCAGCTTTTGTAGATCTTTCCTCATGTTAACCACTCCCTCGGGGGAGTCCACTCTGTTGCAAATTTTTGTGTCATCTGCAAAAAGACAGACTTTTCCATTCAATCTTTCAGCAATATCACTCACAAATACATTGAACAGTGCCGGGCCCAGGACCGAACCCTGGGGCACCCCGCTAATCACCTTCCTTTCATCAGAGTGAGCTCCATGTACCATCACCTTCTGTTGTCTGTCAGTCAACCAATTTCTAATCCAGTTTAGCATCTTGGGACCCATCCCCAAGCTACTGAGTTTATTGACAAGCCTCCTATGAGGAACAGTATCAAAGGCTTTGCTGAAATCCAGGTAGATGACATCCATTGCATGCCCCTGATCTAGTTCCTTGGTCACCCAGTCAAAGAACTCAATCAGATTTGTTTGGCAAGACCGTCCTTCGGTAAAACCATGTTGCCTCGGATCTTGCAACCTGTTGGTTTTGAGAAAGTTCACTATTTGCTCTTTCTGGAGCGCCTTCATTACTTTTCCCGCCACCGAGGTAAGGCTAACGGGCCTGTAGTTTGACACTTCTTCCCTGTCACCACTTTTGTGTAGAGGTACAATATCAGCCATTCTCCAGTCCTGAGGAACCTCTCCTGTTTCCAAGGATCTGTTGAAGACATCCTTTAACGGTCCTGCAAGAACCTCTGAGCTCTTTCAATATCCTGGGATGTATCCCATCCGGTCCCATGGCTTTGTCCACTTTCAGTTTAGCAAGTTGTTCTAACACCTCATCATCTGTGAATGGTGTGGTATCTACTTCATTCCCATTTTTATATTTGGGAGTCACGGCTGGTCCATCTCCAGGATCTTCTTTAGTAAAAACAGAGCAGAAGTATTTGTTTAGCAATTTCGCTTTTTCAGTGTCACTTTCCACGAGTCCTTTCCCAGTACTTCTGAGTCCTGCAATTCCACCGCTGATTTTCTTCCTTTCCCGAATATACCTGAAGAAAGTTTTGCTGCCACCCTTAACATCTTTAACCATCTTTTCCTCTGCCTTTGATTTTGCTATCCTTATTTCTCTTTTAGATTCTTTGAGCTTGATCCTGTATTCATTTCTGTGTTCTTCTGTTTGCAAGCTTTTGAATTTTGCAAAAGCTGTGTTTTTTGCCTTTATTTGAGCAGCCACCTCTTTGGAAAACCAAATAGGTTTCCTTCTCCTCTTGTTTTTATTTACTTTTCATACATATTTATCTGTTGCCCCTTTTATTGCCACCTTTAATTTAGCCCATTGCAATTCCACTTCCCTTATCTCCTTCCACCCAGTCATCTCCTCCTTTAAGTACTCGGCCATTTTATTGAAGTCAGTGTTTTTGAAGTTTAGGACTTTGAGCCTGTACCATGGCTTTTATCTCAAACCACACCGTGTGATGATCGCTGTTACTCACAGGGGCACTCACGCAGACATTCGACACGCTATCACCGTTGGTGAGCACTACATCCAGCGTTGAGCTTTCCCTGGTTGGTTCCATCACCATTTGTCTAAGTAATGCATCTTGGAGAGCATCCACAATTTTTTTGCTTCTTTCCAGATGTGCAGAAGGAGTAATCCAATCCACATCAGGTAGATTAAAGTCACCCAATATGATCACTTCCCCCTTTGTTGCTATCTTGGCAATATCTATAATCAATTCGTTATCTCTCTCTTCAATTTGAGTAGGAGGTCTGTAGACTACAGCAATATGGATGACAGTGCCATCTCCTCTTTCCAACGCAATCCAGAGCGCTTCTTCTTTTCCCCATGTCCCCCTGCATTTCAGTAGCTTTAATATTGCTTTTGACATAAAAGGCTACTCCATTATTTCCTAGGTGTATCACTTTGCCCTTGTCCACATTTAATTTCATTTGCCATTTGGATGCCCAGACTCCCAGTCTTGCAAGGTCCTCCTGCAGTTTCTCACAATCCACACATTATTTAAGAACCCTAAATAATTGGGTGTTATCTGCATATTTATTTATGTATTTAGAAGTTCTTATATGCCATCTTTGTGACCAAAACCATTCAAGATGGTTTACATAATACCATGAAACAATCAAATTAAGAGCATTAGAGATTAGAAGACAGAACAATCCAAAAACATCCTAAATAATTCTGTAAAACAACATATATCCTCATTTCTTCCAATTAGCATATATCATCACACAAAAAATGTAATCTACTTCAAACAAGACTTATATTTCTGCAGAGATTAGCATAGTTTTCACTCGCTTCCTAAAATGTAATATATTAGTCTCTTTTCTTAGATAACGTTGGTAATGCATTCCAGCACTCAAGACCGATAACACTAATGGTCTTAGATATCCTTTTATTTTACACATAAAAGCTGTACTTGGAATTTTAGGAAATTATCTTGAAAAGATCATAAAGGCTTCTCTGAAATATATCACCTTAATATACCGTAGTTTCTAGGTATAGCAGTTTTCCATTTTTTTACTGCTTTAAAAACCAGCATCAATAATTTGAAACTACAGCTCTCCTTAATGGGAAGCCAGTGTAATTTCCTCAGCAAGACAGAGCACTTTCATATTTCTTAACTCCTAATAAAAACCTTGCTCTTGCATTTTGTGTAATTCCAACTTTTTAAACCATTTTTGTTTAAGCTCTACATATAATACATTATAATAATCAAGAGATTGTGCAATCAGTCGTAGTTCCTCTCCCTCTAGAAATTATTTTAGTTGTCGAACCAGTTTTAATTTATAATAAAAAGAACTAGTTACTTTGGCAATCTGTTTAATGCCAATTCCTTATCGGCCCTCCAGTCTAGTCCCGGAACCTCTGGGGTTTAGTACCTCTCCAGCAGCTTTGGAGACTGAACACGTCATCACTTTTATGATCCTGGTATAAGTAGGCAAGGACCGCCTCTCCTCACCAGTAGCTTCAGTCTCCAAGCAGCTGGAGAGGTAGTGAACCTGAAGGCAGATCTCACAGAGCAACAACTGAGAAGAGTTTAGTGGACTAGATTAATAGTTGGGAAAGGATTACAATAAAAAAATTTAAAAGAGCCGGTGTAAAAGCTCCGGTTTGCCTCCTTTTTGTCTTGACTTCCCTTTCTCGTGTTTCCTCAGTCTGGTTGAAATTTGTGGTTAACTCCCCCTCCCGGTTACGTTTGGGTTGGTGCTACAGTGAATCGGAGTGTAAAGCCTCCTTGCTCCCGATCCCGCAATTACGGGAGAGGAGCGGGTAGAAGGCTCAGCGGGCACGGTACCTGCTGAGTAGCTGCAGGCTGGAGATTCTCTTGGCAGCGGCAGCATCTCTCCGCTCCCGGTGCCGAAGCTGCTTCAGAGGCTGAGCACAGGAGTCGGATGGAGGCAAAGGTCACGGCGGCATGAGAGCTGAGGTAAGGCTGTACTGCGGATCAATTTAAAAGACAGTTTTTGGGTATAGTTAGCATTCGCTAACGGTCTGTTGCTGCGGGCGGTACATGAGCATTCCGAGCAGGCCCAGCCGCATGGCTTTAGCACAGGAAGCACTGCCCGCGTTTTTTTTCTACTCAGTTCTGTTCCTGCTTCGTTTTTTCAGTCAGCTGACAGTGTGGTCAGCCGACAGTTGTTTTGTGTTGTTGGCAATTCAGGGGCTACTTGTTTAACCTAGTGCAGTGGTGTTGGTGGTTTTAAAAAAAAATTCCTCCATGGAGTTTTGCTTTGTTAGACCCTTGGGGGGGGGGGGAGTTTGTGCACAGAGATTTAGATTAGTATGCCTTCCAGGCCGCAGTGCCTAGTTTGTGGCACAAGAAAGGGAACTGTGTTGGACACGGGGGTTTGCAGAGGCTGCACACAAGAAGCGGCAGTCATGGAACAGTCTCTGGAAGTGGAAGTTGAGGGGCAAAAGGGTATCCCTCAGGATTCTTCAGAGGTTTTACCCCCTGCTGTGTCAACTCCAGATCCGGTAGCGGGACCCTCGTTGGTTTCAGCGCCAGTTGCTCAACAAGTGCTGGGCCAAGTGCTTGACTTACCCACATTTCCCCCAGATTTTTTTCTGATGCTACATCAAGCCTTCTGTTTAAGGTAGTCTGGAACAGTGCTTGCTGCTCCTGAACAGCATGGAGATAAGCCAAAACAAGCAAGGCCTAGTGTGGCTCCCAAGGGAACGCATAGAGAGTTTAGAAGGTTCCGGTCAGTTCAAGAGGGGACGTTTTCCCACACGGAATCAGGGTTTTCATGGGTTTCAAGGAGCGAGCAGAGGTTTTCTGGCGACTTCCTCCCCAAATCTTAGGAAGTCGCGATGAGATGAAGGATGCGTGGCCGTAGGAGGGCGGCTTCGCGAGTTTTATCCTGCCTGGGTCCAAATAACATCGGACCAGGGGGTTTTGGAAGTCATTCGAGAGGGTTATGCTCTAGAGTTCCAGAGACCTGTGGTCAGTTCCTTTGTTCAGTTCCCTTGCAAAGCACGGTTAAAGCAGGAAGCTGTTCAGGAAACCTTAGACAGACTCCTGCATCTCAAAGCGGTGGTACCAGTTCCGCTGGAGCAGTACGGCTCCAGTCGATACTCTATATATTTCGTGGTGCCAAAGAAATATGGAGGTTTTCGACCCATTCTAGATCTAAAAGGGGTGAATCGCTGTCTACGAATAACTCATTTTCATATGGAGACCCTTCAGTCGGTCATAGTAGCAGTCAGGGCAGGAGAGTATCTTACTTCACTGGACTTGACGGAGGCCTATTTACACATTCCAATTCAGAGGGACCATCAGCAATTCCTTCGGTTTGCGGTACCCATGGGTCATTTTCAGTTCCGAGCGTTACCGTTTGGTCTGGCCATGGCACCGCGAACATTCACCAAGGTAATGGTAATGGTGGTGGCGGCCCTATGAAAGGAGGGAATCTTAGTTCATCCGTATTTGGACGACTGGTTAATTTGGGCGAAGTCGAAGGGCGAGAGTGAATCGGCTACGTCCTGAATTGTACAGTTCCTTCAGAGTCTGGGTTGGGTAGTCAACTTATCCAAAAGCAGGCTGATGCTGTCTCAGAGTTTAGAGTATCTGGGAGCTCGGTTCGATACAGCCCAGGGCAGAGTATTTCTTCTGGTTCGGCGGGCGCAAGGATTGAGAACGCTAGTGTGAAAATTCCTAGGCAAGAGGTCTCCCACAGCATGGCTATATCTACAGTTGTTCGGCACGATGGCAGCCACGATAGAGCTAGTTCCATGGGCAAGGGCACACATGAGACCTTTGCAGAGGGCTCTGCTTCGGAGATGGTCACACTAAACAGGCTCGTTGTCACAGAAACGTCCCATGTCAGTGGAGGTTCTTCGGGAGTTGCAGTGGTGGCTCATCCCGGGGGTTCTAGAAAGAAGAATGCCATTGGAAGCTCCGGCCTGGAGACTGCTAACAACAGATGCCAGTCTGACGGGCTGGGGAGCACATTTCAAGGGGCGTTTCACACAGGGGCTCTGGGTGATGAGGGAAAAGGAGTGGTCCATCAATCAACTGGAGATGAGAGCGGTCGTTTTAGCTCTGCAGGCGTTTCCGCGAGTGCCTGCGGCAGTCCACAGTTCGAGTTCTGTCAGACAATGCGACTACGGTCGCCTATATAAATCATCAGGAAGGCACAGGAAGTGTAGCCTTGGAGACAGAGGCGAGTCAGCTCCTGGCTTGGGCAGAGATAAATTTGGTTGCGTTTTCAGTGCAGCATGTAGCAGGCGTGGACAATGTCGAGACAGATTTTCTGAGTCGAGTCAGGGTGGATCCTGGAGAGTGGGTTCTACATCCAGACATGTTTGTGCTTGTTTCTCGGCGCTGGGGAACACAAATGATGGACCTGATGGCAATGTTCGAGTCAACAAAAGCCTCGCGTTTTTACAGCAGACGGCGAGAGAGGATGTCGGAGGGCCTCGATGCTCTGATGCAAAGTTGGCCAGTGGAAGGTCTCTTGTATGTGTTCCTGCCATGGGCCTTGATAGGTCGAGTGGTTCAGCGTATAGGAAGCCACCAAGGCTTGGTGATTATCATCGCACCAGACTGGCCAAGAAGACCGTGGTATGTGGATCTAGTTCGGCTTCTGGTGGACAGTCTGTGGCGGCAGCCGGCAAGGGAGAATCTGCTGATGCAGGATCCTCTTTGGATACCGCAGGTGGAACGGTTCTCGCTTATGGCTTGGCTCTTGAAAGGGCAAGGTTGAGAGCCAAGGGTTATTCAGCGACAGTAGTCTCCACCTTGTTGAAGGCCAGAAGGAGATCTACTTCTTTGGTGTATATACGTGTTTGGCGCATTTTTGAAGCCTGGTGTGGGGACAGACAGATCTGACCTCTAGCAGTTTCGATTGCTCAAATTATTTTGTTTTTGCAGGATGGTTTTGAAAAGGGGCTGGCAGCAAGTTCATTAAAGGTGCAATTAGCAGCGCTTTCTTGTTATCGGGGCAAGATTCAAGGAGAGGCACTTTGCGCACATGCGGATGTTAAGAGATTTCTCAGGGTGGTGTCACTGTTGCGACCTCCGTGTAGGGTAACGGTTCCATCTAGGGATCTCAATCTTGTGCTGGAAGCGTTGGTGTCAGAGCCATTTGAGCTTTTGAGGATTTGACTTTGAAAACAGTATTTTTGGTAGCCATTTGCTCGGCTCATAGAATTTCTGAGTTGCAGGCTTTGTCTTGTAAAGAGCCTTTTCTGTCTTTTTATGAGCAGAAGTTCGTATTGCGTCCCGTGCCTTCTTTTCTGCCCAAGGTGCTCTCCATTTTTCATGTCAATCAGGTGGTTTCGTTACCGGTGTTCAATGGTAGTGACAAGTCATTTTCGGTGGAAAGATGCATCTCTTGGATGTTCATCGGACACTTAAAAGGTATCTCCGGGGTACACAGCCCTTTCGAAAGTCGGATAGGTTGTCTTGTTTGGAGGGCCTAGGAAAGGAGAAGCGGTGGCGAAGGCTTCTATTTCCAGGTGGATTAAGGAGGCCATAGCATCTGCATATGTCTTGAAGGGAAAATCAGTGCCGGAAGGTTTGAGGGCACACTCGACTAGGGCGCAGGTGGCTTCCTCGGCGGAATATAGCTTGGTGCCAGCAGTAGAGATATGTAAAGCGGCAACTTGGTTGTCCTTGAATTCGTTTGTTAAACATTACCGTCTGGATGTTCAGGCAGCGGGGGATAGCCGCTTTGGATCGGCAGTGCTTCAAGCTGGTCTAGTGGGTCCCTCCTGTTGATATCTACTGCTCTATTACATCCCCAGAGGTTCCGGGACTGGACTGGAGGGCCAATAAGGAATGTGAAATTAGACTTACCTGCTAATTGTTGTTCCTTGAGGAACTCCAGTCCAGGATCTCTCCCCCCCCCCCTTTTTTTTTGTTTAGTTTGGATTGCATCCTGAAGCGGGGTAGAGCTAAGATTAAAAAGAAAAGGATCCCGTTTATAACCGAGGCACAGCAGACGCGGTGCTCTCCCCATCACATCCCCCCCCCTCGCCCCGTAATAATCACAAAACTCCAATATTGGCATAACACCGGTCGCAGCTTTATTAACTTTTAACCACAGTCAATAATAATTCCAAACAATCAATTTAAACCTCCACCTCAACAGTAATGACTCACCAGCCATATGGGTAGCAGAGTGAAGTCATTGCTGTTGCCACCGCAGAGAGTCTATGGCTATCAACCTACCACCCCTTCCTCCGGCTTCGCCATGTTACTAGCAAAAGCCCCACCGGGATTATCCGGGTCGGGGGTACCCCACCCCCGCCCTACTAATAGCTAAGGCTCCGGACCCCGGAAACCTCCGGGATCCCGCCACCCCCCCCCCCCCCCCAGCTGCAACACCCCCGATATCCCATTCCCTACACCAGGTAGTGGGCGGGAGGGCCGGACGTCTGCTGCCTTCTTCCCCCTTGCGTGCCTGAATGCAGGGCTCGCCGGCTTGCTCTCCTTTCCTCCCTCCCACCTCGCTTCATTTTTCTCCTGATTGGCTCCCGCCGTCGCTGCTCAGACGCGGGAGCCAATCAATTTGAAGGACACCGCCCAGGCCTCCCATGATGCCTCCATCCCCCGCGGCCCGCTGAAGGGAAGGATCGCCACGCGCTGCTGGCCCGGTTACCACCGGCCGACCAGGTACGTGGCCCTGCGGCCTTCTTAATAACCGAGGCACAGCGAACGCGGTGCTCTCCCCATCACACACCCCCCTCGCCCCGTAATAATCATACAACTCCAATACTGGCATAACACCGGTCGCAGCTTTATTAACCTTTAACCACAGTCAACAATAATTCCAATCAATTTAAACCTCCACCTCAACAGTAATGATTCACCAGCCATATGGGTAGCAAAGTGAAGTCATTGCCGTTGCCACCGCAGAGAGTCTACAGCTATCAACCTACCACCCCTTCCTCCGGCTTCGCCATATTACCAGCAAAAGCCCCACCGGAGTTATCCGGGTCAGGGGTACTCCACCCCCACCCTACTAATAGGGAAAATCCCGGAAACCTCCAGGATCCCGCCACCGGTTCAGGCGATCCCAGATCCCTAAACCGCCCCCCCCCCCCCAAAGCTGTGACCAGTGAACATCCTGCCTACCACCCATTCCACGGCCTCCTGCCAGTTGCTAAGGAGCAAGTCTAGCCCAACCGGGGATAAATGCACCCCATCCTGCCAGTATAAACCTGCGCAGGTAACCTCTACCCAGGGATGCCGTATCTGGTAACCCCATTGCTCCACCACCCAGCGCCCGATCTGGCGATTGATCTTCGTTAAACCCCGAGACCATCGCCGCTGCTCCCCGCAGGCAGGCCGTGGAATGATATCCGGCCATAACAACATGACATCAGGAAACATCCTCAACACTTCGCCCATATCCTGTTTTGCCAACCTTATCAACTGTTTACAGGTCCAAGAACCAAGGTCATTGCCTCCCAGATGTATAAGAATCAGATCCGGCCACTCCTTCATTCACCCATGGTGTCGCAGCAAAGGCAAGAGCTGCTCCCAACGCAGCCTCCGCTCGCCCAGCCATAAGACCACCACCTCCGCTGGGTCCATCCCAAGATTAGGCCCCACCGGCCGTACCACTGCTCGTTGCTCCGCCCAGTGCACAAAGGTGTGACCGATCAACCAGCAAGTACCAGGATTCCTTTCCCCGTCTGCAAGGCAAAACAACAGTTAGCAGCCCCCCAAAACCCTTCAGCCCCATCACAACCGCACATAACCCCGAAATGCTTGTGAACGCCATCAACCTATCCGTTGGATCTCTCCTTGCGGCAAACCCACTGCCGCCGCACTAGTTGCGGCACCAATCCGGAAGGAATGCGGGGCAAACCCCAAAGGCTCCACACCTAGCCATCTCAGAGCCAACCGCAGCACTGCCACAAACTGAAAACGCGTCAGCAGGCTAGCATCCTCATGCACGCGTCAGCAGGCTAGCATCCTCATGCAAAAATAGCTGCCCTTCCACTGCTGGCTGCACCCTCAAGTAGTCCCTTACCGATGCCACTGGGCAGGTCATGGAATTTCCGATCGCCCTTAACACTACCCACTGACCATGTCCCAGCTGATCTGTCTTAGACCTTGCGAGCAATATGCGCATCTCCCATTCCCGGAGATGCACCTGACACCTCCCTATCCCAGTCCCTTGAGATACCTGGCGTGAATCCGCCACTAAGTCCCCCACCCGGAATGCGCCAAAAAACGCTAGGCAGAAGACTGCCCGAAACAGCCGAGTTTCGTAAGGGGAGGACATGACCCGTGTCAGAGCTGCACAGATCCGCACCAACAGCTCATGCGTGATTGGCCGCCGCCCATCCCATGGAGTCGGCTGGGACCGCTCCCATCCTTGCAATAGCCTCCGTGTCAAGAATCCCCAAACCTGGAAGCCCCAACCCACCGCCCGCACAAAAAAGGAAAGCCCTGCCAGGTGCGCCCTCACTGTCGCTTTCGACACTCCAGCCGTCTTTGCTGCAACTACATATTCTGCCATCAACTGATCAGGCACCTGCCCCTCCCGCCATCCTCGTGTCACCAGAAAGCTGACCACTTTGTCGCAACCACGCTGATACTTTGTCCATGTCCCAGACGCCACCGACCGTCGCAGCAGCCTCAACATCTCCACCGGCCAAGCTGCCATAAGTGCTCCGGGACCTGCGCTCCCTTGCCATCTGCTTCTGGCGCCAACGTCCAGAACTGCTCCCACTTAAAATGAGAAAGAGCATCCGCAATACTGTTAGTGCTACCCGGAATATGGCGGGCCCTAACTGACACATTCAGATGCAAACAGGCTAAAACTACTGCTCTCATTAAGGCTGCTACCTACAGACAACGCGGCGTATAATTATTGATCACACTAACCACCGCCTCATTATCACACCACCACACCACCCTGCGATTGTGCAACTTGTCTGGCCAGAGTTCCAGTACCACTAAGAACGGAAACAACTCCAAGAATGTGATATTCACAGTCAGCCCTTCATCCCACCAAGACTGTGGCCAGGACGCCGCACACCACGCACCACCAAAGTAAATACCCAAACCCCCACCACCGGCCGCATCCGTGAAAAGTTGCAGATCGACAGTAGAGATCACCGCCTCCATCAATACCGATGTGCTGTTGAACTCCTGCAAAAACACATCCCATACTCCTAGATCCGCACGACTACTCTGCAACAGCCTGATACGGTGATGAGGCCTCATCACTCCCGCTGTAGCCACCGCTAAGCATCACAAAAACACTCTGCCCATTGGTATCCCCTTGCAAGCAAAATTCGGAGAGCCGATTAGGGCCTGTAACTCCCCCAACGTGATCTTGCGTGATCCCAACGCATTGGCCACCAGCATTCGCAATCACCCTATCTTCTCACCCAGCAAGCACGCCACCATTGCCACTGTATCCAGCTGTACGCCCAAAAAGGTGATGCTCATAACCGGACCCTCCATTTTTTTCCCCTGCCAATGGCACCCCCCACTCCCGTGACAAGGCCACAAATCCTTCCAAAAGCTCCTGGCACTGCAACGTTTGAGCCTCACCCACGAACAGGAAGTCATCCAAATACTGCACCACATTCTCGCATCCCACTGTTTGAACCAGTGCCCAATGCAAAAACGTGCTGAACATCTCAAAGTATGCACACGAAACAGAGCAGCCCATCGGCATACATTTATCAAAATACCAGCCTCCTTCAAAACAAAATCCCAACAACAGAAAGGCTGATAGGTGAATCGGCAGCAATCGCACAGCCGATTCGATGTCCACTTTTGCAATCAAACTTCCCGTGTCGCATCGGCGCACCAAATCCACCGCTGCATCAAAGGACGCGTAACGCACCGTACACCGCTCTTTCGGAATCCGATCATTGACTGACGACCCTACGGGGAATGACAGGTTGTGAATCAGCCTGTACTTCCCTGGTTCCTTTTTTGGTACAATGTCCAAGGGGGACACCACCAAATTCGCGAACAGCCAGCTTTAAAAGGACCGGCAATTCTGCCCGATTCCCGCTCCTTCCGCAATTTATCCTGCACAATATGGGGTACCCGTCTAACCGAGACCGCATTATCTGCCTGCACCAACACTACACTATCACCGGGATATGAAACCCGTAACTAAAACCCTCCTCCAGCGTCCTCCGGTCCCTCCGCCTCGGGTAACGCCGAAGCCAAGGCCGCAGAGCTTCCAACTGTATCGGCATGGAAGCCCGCTCCCCCAAGTCTACACTACTTGGGAGCCAAGAGGGGGGGTGGGGGCACCACGTTTCACGCATTTGAGGGCGGAATCCCCCCCCCCCCCACACACAGATGGAACAGGCATGCTGAAACTTACAGTCGGGAAATGGACACGACGATTTGTTGAATCACCAACACACATCTCCCTTCCCGAAAGGATCGCCCCCTCCCCGCTACTCCTGCTCCCCTCCCTTTCACACCCCCTGGACCCCCCCGACCCTCCGGTTCTGGCAGACATTTGAGTCAACCACAAACTGATATCCTGTGTCAACAGGACAACAGTTTATTTTCTTCCATCTTGTTCCGGAACCTCTCATCATAGTTGAGCCAGGCACAACCTTCGTGCGTCTGAGTGGCTTCCAATATAGAATCCGCATATGGGAGCAGAATTCCGTATTGCTCCGGATACTGGTGACCCCATACGCTTGCCAACCTCAAAAAAGCCCTAGTCCAATTTACCACATTATGGGAAACTCATTTGATCCTTCCCGCCTTCTCATCTTCCTTTCTCTTCTTACGGCTCTCGCCCAACCAACGCCTCCCCTCCAACAACCGGAAGATGTCTATGTACCTCCTCTTTCAGATCTTCCGCCGCAACGCCGGCGGGACCCCTTCCCACAACTCCAAAAGGGACGCTAGCGTTGGGGTACTCCCGCTCCCCCAACCCCCGCGGCCATCGAAACCGCTGCCCACTGCGCCAAATCCTCCCCCGAGCTATCTGTTGATGACTCACCAAATGAAGACGACAAAGTCTCATCCCTGCAATGCCGCCGATAAGCATGCTTCTGCTTCTTTTGCACCTTTCCCCCCACACCCACACTCGACCCTTCCCCTTTTTCCGCCCCCCCCCATCCCCCCCCCACCGTTAACTCACCTGCCCGCTCCACCGCATCCCCAGCAGCAGGTGCACCATCCATCAGTTCTGTTGGCAGCTCAGTCTCCAGGTCACTCTGTGGCCCCCCAGCATGCTCAACTCCAACAGCCATCCTCGGAGTCGGTCTCATTGCCCCAGTCTCCGCACCTCCCGCACTGCCCGCTCCAAACGCACCAGGTTGCTGCCACACTGTAGGATTCTGTGAAGGTAAAAAAGGGAACACAGGAGGGGGGACTGCCACTGGCCAGGTGGGTTGCCAGGCTCCCAGCCAGTCTGCTCTGGATGGGCCTTGCCACCCGTCCCCCCAATAATCCCATGCCTTGGTACCGCCCGCCAGGAAATATCCCTCCTGCCTCATGGACCCGAACCCCAGGCCATGGTTACTGTGCCCCACAGGGCTAGCCTGTATGCCCCCCACAGACCCCCCTGCCTCACTACCCTACCCCAAAGAAGGCCGTACCCCTTGTCCAACCCCCACCGCCACCCCCCCTAGCTGTACCGCCCCCCCCCCCAGGTGCACTGCCCACTCTTCCAGGAGATCCCCCCACGGACTCAACTGGCCCAGAACCCCGGGGCACCACAGCACCCACGTGACCCCCGCCCCTCATGGGCACCCCTGAACCAGCCCCTTTCCGCCCCCTGATCCCCCAGACCTATCAGCCCTACCCAACGAGGCCGCTGATACACGCCTCCCTCTACCCCTCCTCCCCCTGTCCCCCCCGGCTCAAATCACCCCTCTCCCTCCTTGGAGGGCCATCCGTGCGCTGTCCCATGCCACTACCCCTCCCTGCCCCTTTTCCTCTCCATGCCCGGCTTCTACGAGCCAGCATGCTGCTGCTCTGCTTTGTGCCACGCCTTGCCCTTAATTCCCTGACTCACCCGCTCCACACCATCTCCACATTCGACCCCCCACATGCTCCACCAGGCTCCGGCAGGCTACCTCCGTTATATCTTCTTCTCCTTGACGTCCACAAGCCGCTCCCCGTCACCCTCACTGGACCGCAACTGCAAGACCTGCAATCCACGTCTGCTGCCTCGGGACGTCTGCTGCCTTCTTCCCCCTTGCGTGCCCGAATGCAGGGCTCGCCGGCTTGCTCTCCTTTCCTCCTTCCCCCCTCACTTCATTTTTCTCCTGATTGGCTTCCACCGCCGCCGCCGCTCAGACGCGGGAGCCAATCAATTTAAAGGATGCCGCCCAGACCTCCCATGATGCCTCCATCCCCCGCGGCCCACTGAAGGGGAGAATCGCCACGCGCCGCCGGCCTGGTTACCGCCGTCCAGCCAGGTACGTGGCCCTGCGGCCTTCTTAATTATGGAGCTTCGTCCATTGAACCAGTGTACGGAGGATGGGGACTTTCGTTCTTCGCAGTAAGGGGAACGGAGGCACACCTATACAGCACTGAACTACATAGTTTCTTTGTAGAGAAATTTAGTTTCAGTTTTAGGTTAAGGTTATCAATTGGAGTTCTATTTAAAAAAAAGAAAGGAAAGCAAATGACAGGATTAACAGGTATTGGTTTGTGTTGTGTAGTTATTTGTTGCTTTGGTGGGGCTGCTTTGTCAATAGCTACTGGTGAGGAGAGGCGATCCTTGCCTACTTATGCCAGGATCATAAAAGTGATGACGTGTTCAGTCTCCAAAGCTGCTGGAGGATGTACTAAACCCCAGAGGTTTCGGGACTGGACCGGAGTTCCTCAAGGAACAACAATTAGCAGGTAAGTCTAATTTCACCTTCCCTCCTCTCGTTCCCATTTCCAGATCATTTTTAAATATATTAAAAAGCATTACAGATCCCTGGGGTACTCCACTAGTCACCTTCCTCTACTGAAAAAAATTGGCAATTTAACCTTACTCCCTGTTTTCTATGTTAACCAGTTCTTAATCCACAATAGTACATTGCCTCCTGTCCCATGGCTTTTTAATTTCTTCAGGAGTTGTTCATGAGGTACTTTGTGAAACATAATTTTTCAGTAGGAATCTGTTTTCCCAGTAAGAGATCTATAGGTGCTCCGATGTACTGTTTGCAGTGCTGCCTTTCCATAGGTAGGGTGAGTGCTCTTAGAGTCCTGTCAGTGTTAACAAGGATTAACCTGAGGAAATATTTCTTTACAGAAAGGGTGGTGATGCGTGGCACAATCTCCCATTGGAGGTGGTGTAGTCGAGGACTGTATCTGACTTCAAGAAAGAAAGCATAGGTCAAGTACAGAGGACCTCTGAGGGAAAGAAAGGGATTGAGAACTTAATAGTTCTTATGGATGGGCAGACTGGATAGGCCATTTGGTCTTCATTTGCCATCTTTTTCTCTGTTTTTGTGTTATGCTATGGCATATTTGTTATTGGCTCTAAAGGCCCAATATTGCAAGGCATTTACACGGTTTACAGAACTGTAAACCATGTAAATGCCTCTAAGCGGGATATTCACTGGCACTAACACAGTTAGTGCTGCTAAATATCCCCAAGTAGCGCCACTATACGTCCCAATGCTAACCACTTCACATCGGTGTGTGTCGGGGGCATTCTGGGGCGGAGCAGAGGCGGAGTCAATTGCAAACCGGTCAGAGGTGATATTGAGCTGCTGTCCCATTTGCGATCTGTGGAGAAAGCCAGGTGCAGGAAACCCTGGCCTAATTTTCACCATGTATCACTAACTGGCCAATGGCTCAATATTACTGCTGCCCAGTGTCATACCCCGCCCTCTGCCTTAGGCTTGGAGGGCTGGGGTTGCCATTATTTATCTCTATTGAGGATTAAATTAACTAACTTTCCTCTCGTGATGCATGCTGGGAAAAATAGTTTTTCTTCTGATAGAAAATAGTCATGAAGCCAGAGTTATAGGCAAAACTATAACAAAGTTTATTTCTCCCGAAAGCAAAGGTTCAAAGTAAGTTGCATCAGGATACTTCTCCAGTATTTGTTCAAAAAGGTTCTTTATACAAGTGTGCTGGCTGAGCTTTTACATTCTTTCAATCCAAATGCAGCTGCTTCTCACGCATACAGCAAAAGAACAAACACTGGCAGCTTCCTTTACCAAAGAAAATATCTTCTTTTCTTTAGGTTACACTCAGCTTATACTATACAGTTTAGCAAAGGCTTTCAATACTGTCTGCAAAGCATAAAGTACAATCCATAGGTTGTTCTGACTGTAAGGAATCACTCTCCTTAGGGTCCACCTGCATTGCTTCAGGTTCTTGCGCTGCAGTACCTTGCCAATAACTACTGGCCAATGCCTCAAGGTGTTTTCTCCCTAGAACTCCCTGTGGGTCTTTTAAATACAGTTCTAGTGAATAGGGGTAAGCAGTACCTGAGCCTGATGAAACTCCTCTCTGCAGCTGTGTAGCTATCTCCTGCCAGCTCTGGGGAAACAGTCCCTTGTCTCTTAGCTTAGGTTCCTCCCTCGAGCTCTGCAACGGTTCTCTGTTCCAGGCTGGGCTCTGCAGACTTCTGCACTGAGTCTTAGGCACCCACCTCTGAGTTCTCTGAAGCTTTCCTTTCAGTGCTGGGGTTTGGAGGTTTTCCTGCTCTTTCTCTCTGAGCACTCCAGACCACCTTCCTGTCCTCTCCCTTTCTGCACTGCTTGCTTCAGTTCCTTTCCTCCACGTGGCTTTCTTCCTCCAGCTACTGTGTTTCCTCCAGCTGTGCTCCCGTCTAGGCTGCTCTCTGTGCTGCTCTCCGTGTGGTTTCCTTTGCTGCCTCCCGTGTTGCTCTCCCTGTTGCTCACTCTCCAGCCTTGGTTTATATTCCTGTTCTCTGATCAGCCTCCCTGACTCTCTAGACAGGTGTTTGTAATCAGTTTCCAAGCCTTTTGCTTCATCATCAGGGCTTGGGTGTGTCAGCTTAGCTTTTGAATCCCTGTGTTTGTTTTCTCCAGAGAAATGCTTGAACGTGTGCTTTTCAGGGCTGTGACCTTTCCTAAAGTTAGAATCATTCTTTTCTTCTACTTCCATGGGCTCACTAGAGTCTTCCTTATCACATATCCCCCCCCTTAAGATATTACGGGCTGGCGACATTTCACGCGCACAGCTCGTAATCCGCGATAGGGCATCGGCATTCTGGTGCAACCTTCCCGCCCTATGCTCTACCTTAAAGTTAAAGGCTTGTTACACCATATGCCAACGGGTCAGACGGGCATTATGGTTCTTCATTTGATTCAACCATTTTAAGGGAGCATGGTCCGTGATCAATAAGAACCTCCATCCGGTGAGATAAAATCTAAGGGCCTCCACTGCCCATTTGATGGCCAAACATTCCCTTTCAATTGTCGAGTATTTCTGCTCCGTCTGGGACAGCTTTTTACTCAGGATCACCGCCGGATGTTCCGTTCCCTCATACATATGCGATAGAACCGCTCCCAGGCCTGTCTCCGATGCGTCCGTTTGGACGATAAATGGCTGCCCAAAATCCAAGCCACGCAATACTAGTGCTTTGCACAGCTTCCCTTTTAATACTGTGAAGATCTTCTCAGCCTCTGGGGTCCACTTGAGGTTGTTCGGTGAATTTTTCTTAAGCATGTCCGTAAATAAGGAACTCTCCTTGGCGAAACGAGGGATGAAATGCCGGTAGTATCCGACTAGGCCTAAAAAGCTCCTCAACTGTTTTTTGTTCATTGGCCTAGGAAAGTTTTTAACACTATCCATTTTATTCAACAGAGGTCTGACCATACCTCGCCCGACCATATGTCCGAGATATTTCACCTCTTTTCCAGCGAACATACACTTCCCTTGGTTCAGGGTAAGACCGGCCCGTCTCATAGCACGTAGCACTGCTTCTACCCTAGCTAAATGCTGAGCAATTCTATCACCCACCTTTACTAGAAAATCCTCTTCCACAAAATTGAAGAGCAATACCTTAATTACACCCCTGTAATCTGGGTCAATAACACCCGCACCCACGTCTAGAAAATGCTTTAAGGCCATACCAGAGCGTGGTACAATCCGGCCGTAACATCCAATGGGAATTTCCATTTCTAGGCCAGTGTCTACTAAGGCCTTTCCGTGTTTGGGGATAATTTCTTCCACAGCGCTGCACAAATCATAGCCCGCTGCATTGGGTGAGGCTCTCTGGGGACTCTGCGCTTGCGGAGATACTTTGCAAAACTTTAATACAAATTTTGGCCTGTCTGGTGAATCACTTTTCAGAGGCCGCTCCCTCTGACCTGGCTTCCTGGGTTTCTCAAACAGTGGACTGGGCACCACTGTTACCATGGCCTCCGCCCTCTGATCAAAATCTTGTTCTAGCCTTTCTTCTGGATCAAACTCGGTTCCCCCTTGAGACCTAAACTGTCTTTCCTGACGTATTCCTGTCTTTCCCTTTTTACACTTATCTGCAGGGGAAGTTACTAGGTCATCGTGTGCTGGTAGCTCACCTAGTGACTCATCTGAGGGTTCATCCTTTTCATCTGGGGTTGCTGATTGGGATCGAGTAGATACCAGACCCACTTTTGGATGTAGGCCCTTCTCCAATCCTTTTTTGAACTGGGGCCAATCCCTACCTAGCACTAGATCATGGGGTAATCTTGGGACTACAGCTACCAGGACTTCCCTTTGTATTCCTAACCCCTTTATTAGCAGCTTGTGCATGGGATAGAAGGATGATGAACCGTGGATACACCTGATCCTGACCCTTCCCTCTGGTCTGCTCGGTACGGACTTACTCTGTGCTTCTATTTTCTGCCAGAGCCTCTTAGAGATCATACTCTGGTCAGCACCTGAGTCTAGTAGAGCGTTTACAGAAATGCCCTGAGCAACAACATTCAGCAGGAAACCCTCTCTTATGTGATTCACATTATCACCTATCAATACATTGCGTGTACTGCATTCCTTTTTCAGGTGACCTAGCTTTCCACATTGAAAACATTTTCTCATTGTCAAATTACTTTTTTGATTAGGCAAATAAGCTTTCATACATTCCTCCTTTTGCCTTGTTCCTCTTCCTGATCTTACAAAACTAGCCTCCGCTGCCCTTCTCAGAGCGCCCCCTTTTTCCTGACCAACCAATTCTGCTTCCAGATATCTTTCGGTCAGCAGGGTTGCTTCCGTCGAGGTCTGGCAGTTTTGTAATATCAAGAAGGACTGAATTTCCTTAGGTAATGCATTCATGAACTGTTCTAATACAATTGCATCTATTACAGTTTCCATGGTTTTACCTTCTGGGGCTAACCATTTCACAGTTAAGGCTTTGACCCTTTGGCACAGAGCCTTAGGTGTCTCACCAGCTCCTAACTTGGTAGCTCGCAACATGCGATGGTAGACCATCGGAGTTAAGCCTAAACGATCTCTTATGGCCTTTTTTAGCTCCCCATAATCCGTAGCAAGTGCTGCTGGCATGGCCCTGTAGGCTGCTAATGCCTCTCCTGTAAGGGATATGGCTAGCCGTACAGCCCACTGTTCTGTTGGCCACCCCACCGTATGTGCAACTCGCTCAAAAGCTTCAATGAAATCATCCACATTATCTCCTACTGTAAGTTGTCCAAATGAGAAAGTCCCACAAGTTTGTGGTCCCACCACACAGGTATATGTTTCTGCTTCCAGCGGCGATGTGCTTGATGTAGCTCCCACTGTCGCTTTCTGACTTGCAAGCAATGCCTCCATTAAGTCTAGCATAGGCTTCTGCTGGGCCTGCAGAGCAGCCGCAGCCTGCTCCTGCGCATGATGAGCCATCTCCCTCTGTTTCTCAAATTGGGATGCCATCCACTGCAAAACATCTTTGGGATCCATCTTGGCAGTTTTTTTTTCTTTCTCTGCAGAATAAAAGGACAAACACAGCCCACCAAGTGCGATATCACTAGACTTTCAGCTAGTCTCCCTTAGGCTAACGTTTGGAGTCTCTCCTCTTTCTCACTTGAATCCCATACTACCCATGCCCATATACTCGTTACCTGAGCATAGGCGTTGATTCACGCCTTGAAAGGTGGAGTATCGCTGGTCTCCAGTTGCTCTGGCCAACCTGCCAGTGATTCTTTACTCTGCCCTCCAGAGTACAGCTTAGCAGTAGGTACTTGCAGAAAACCTTCGGTGAAAATCCTGAAGTGTTTTTGTAAATCCTGATGTAACAATGATCCTGCCAACTATGCCACTTGTCATACCCCGCCCTCTGCCTTAGGCTTGGAGGGCTGGGGTTGCCATTATTTATCTCTATTGAAGGTTAAATTAACTAACTTTCCTCTCGTGATGCATGCTGGGAAAAGTAGTTTTCCTTCTGATAGAAAATAGTCATGAAGCCAGGGTTATAGGCAAAACTATAACAAAGTTTATTTCTCCCGAAAGCAAAGGTTCAAAGTAAGTTGCATCAGGATACTTCTCCAGTATTTGTTCAAAAAGGTTCTTTATACAAAAGTGTGCTGGCTGAGCTTTTACATTCATTCAATCCAAATGCAGCTGCTTCTCACGCATACAGCAAAAGAACAAACACTGGCAGCTTCCTTTACCAAAGAAAATATCTTCTTTTCTTTAGGTTACACTCAGCTTATACTATACAGTTTAGCAAAGGCTTTCAATACTGTCTGCAAAGCATAAAGTACAATCCATAGGTTGTTCTAACTGTAAGGAATCACTCTCCTTAGGGTCCACCTGCATTGCTTCAGGTTCTTGCGCTGCAGTACCTTGCCAATAACTACTGGCCAATGCCTCAGGGTGTTTTCTCCCTAGAACTCCCTGTGGGTCTTTTAAACACAGTTCTAGTGAATAAGGGTAAGCAGTACCTGAGGGAGTTTCGCTGTTTTCACTCTCCTAGGTTCAGTCAAAGTCAAAGGGGATGGTTTCTCTATAGGAACCAGGGCTTTTGGGGATTTTGGCGAGCAGGCCGAGGTTTTGGGGCCGCTTCCTCGAATCTTCGAAAGTCGCAATGAAGCGAGAGGGACTCGGGTAGGGTTGATACCGGTAGGGGGTCGGCTGCAGGATTTTTACCCTGCCTGGGTCAAGATTACTTCAGACTGATGGGTCCTGGAGGTTATTTGAGAAGGTTATGCTTTGGAGTTTCACCAGCCAGTCACCAACTCGTTCATTCAGTCCCCCTGTGGGACAGGTCACAAGTTCGACGCCATCAAACAGACTTTAGATTGGCTGGTAGCTCTCGAGGTGGTAGTGCCAGTTCCTCAAGGAGAATGCGGTTCAGGTCGGTACTCGATTTATTTCATGGTTCCGAAAAAAGAGGGGTCGTATCGCCCAATTTTGGATCTCAAGAGAGTAAATCGTTGTCTCCGAGTGGCTCATTTTCACATGGAAACGTTGAGATCGGTCATAGTAGCCGTGCATGGAGGAGAGTTCCTTACCTCATTGGACTTGTCAGAAGCATACCTTCACATTCCCATTCGGCAGGAACATCAGAGGTTTCTCAGGTTTGCAGTACCTATGGGGCACTTTCAGTTCTGGGCGTTGCCCTTCAGACTAGCTTTGGCGCCACATACATTCACCAAGGTAATGGTGGTGGTAGCCACGTCGCTCAGAAAGGAGGGGATATTAGTACATCCTTATCTGGATGACTGGTTAATTTGGCAAGGTCAAGGGCCGAGAGCGAGGTGGCCACGGGAAAGGTGGTTGTGTGCCTGGAAAGCCTAGGTTGGGTAGTCAATATAGCAAAGAGCATATTGACTCCAGTGCAGAATCTAGAATACCTGGGAGCGAGGTTCAATACCGCGGTGGGCAGAGTGTTTCTGCCCCGGCAGCAGGCGAAAGGTTTGAGAAAGTTGGTACGCGAATTTCTCGGCAGGTCTCTGCCCACGGAGTGGCATTATCTCCTGTTGCTGGGGACCATGGCGGCAACGATAGAGTTAGTACCGTGGATGAGGGCGCATATGAGACCATTGCAGAGGGCTCTACTAAGGTGCTGGTCTCACCAGACCGACTCGCTATCCAGGAGGCTGTGCTGTCCGGTGGAAACGCGATGGGCGCTGAGGTGGTGGTTGCATCCAGGGAACTTGGAGAAAGGGATGCCCTTGGAAATGCCCGACTGGATAGCCCTAACGATGGACACCAGCCTGTTGGGCTGGGGAGCTCACTTCCAGGGACGATTCGCAGAGGGTCAGTGGTCTGATCTGGAGAGGAGTTGGTCAATCAACAGTTTGGAGCTCAGAGTGGTAGTGTTGGCATTCAGGGAGTTTCAGCCATATGTGCAGGGAAAGGTGATTTGAGTGTTTTCCGACAATGCGACAGCGGTAGCATACATCAATCGACAAGGAGGCACTGGCAATGTGTCATTGGAGGCAGAGGCCAAGCAGTTGTTCGCTTGGGTCGAGCAGCACCTGGGAGCGCTGTCGGCAGCACATGTGGCAGGAGTGGACAATGTCGAGGCTGACTTCTTGAGTCAGATGAAGATAGATCCCGGAGAGTGGGTTCTTCATTCGGAGGTATTCGAGATGCTGGTTCGGCGGTGGGGAACACCAGTAATGGATCTCATGGCGACATTCGACTTGGCAAGGGTCGATCGGTTTTTCAGCAGAAGGCAAGAAAGAATGTCGGAGGGCCTGGATGCTCTCATTCAGGACTGGCCAGTGTAGCAGCTATTGTAAGTGTTTCCGCCGTGGGTGCTGATAGGCCATGTAGTGCAGCAAATCGAACGGCACAAGGGTCCAGTGATATTGCTAGCTCCGGATTGGCCGAGGAGACCTTGGTATGCGGATCTCAGAAGATGTTAGTGGAGCAGCTGTGGCGTCTTCCAGTCAGAAGAGATCTGTTGTCGCAGGGTCCACTGTTCATGCCTCAGGTGGATCGATTCTCGCTTACGGCTTGGCTCTTGAAAGGGCAAGGCTAAGAGCAAAGGGTTATTCCGCAGCAGTAGTTACTACGTTACTGAAGGTGCGGAGAAAGTCTACGTCGTTGGCGTACATTCGAGTTTGCCACATTTTTGAAGCTTGGTGGAGGCGTTACGGGCTTCTATTCCGCAGGTTTTGGCATTCTTACAGGATGGATTTCAGAAAGATTTAGCGGCATCGTCTTTGAGAGTGCAGTTGGCAGCACTGTCCTGTTACAGAGGTAAGATAAAAGGGGTGGCCATGGGGGTGCACCCAGATGTAAAGCGGTTTTTGAGGGCAGTGTTGCTGTTGCGGCCTCCTTGCCGGCAAGTGGTTCCATCCTGGGACCTTGCTTTAGTGTTGGAAGCGCTGGGGCACAAACCATTTGAGCCATTGTCCAGTTCTTCTTTGAAAGATCTTACGCTCAAGGTGGTGTTCCTGGTGGCGATCTGCTCGGCCAGGAGAGTTTCAGAATTGCAGGCTTTGTCCTGTCGGAAGCCTTTTCTGTCGTTTTACGAGTCCAAGGTAGTGTTGCGGTCGGTGCCATCATTCTTACCAAAAGTGGTGTCTTCTTTTCATGTAAATCAGGTGGTTTCTTTGCCAGTTTTCGGAAGGGATTCCACCTCCTTGTCAGCTGAGCGGTCGCATCATCTGGATGTTCGCTGGGCATTGAAGAAATATATTCGGAGGACAGAGGATTTCAGGAGGTCTGATAGACTATTTGTGCTTTTTGGAGGGCCAAAGAAGGGTGAAGCAGCATCAAAGGCTTCCATAGCCAGATGGATTAAGGAGGCGATAGCCTCAGCGTATTTGTTGAAGGGCAAGCTGGTTCCAGAGGGGCTGAAAGCTTATTCGACAAGGGCTCAAGTGGCTTCATGGGCTGAGAGCAAGTTAGTACCGGCAGTTGGGATTTGTAAGGCAGCGACCTGGTCTTCCTTGAATTCTTATGTGCGCCATTACAGGCTCAACGTTCAGGCAGAAAGGGATACCTGTTTTGGCACAGCCGTGCTTCAGGCAGGGGTAGTAAGTCCCTCCCGTTGATTTGGTATACTGCTCTGTTACATATCCAGAGGTTTCGGGACTAGACTGGAGGGATGATAAGGAAGAGGAAATTAGACTTACCTGCTAATTATTGTTCCTTGAGGAACTCCAGTCTAGTCCCGTATCCCACCCAGGTATTCTTTGTGGACTGGAGCCTGAAGCAAGCAATTCTAACAGGTAAGTAGACGATCAGCCATTCAGGTCCCATAGAAGAAGTGTCACTCCGGGACATTTATAAAAGTGTCGCTTTGCTCCATGAGGGGAGGGAGCGGGCCTAAGATGTTCTAACTAGACTTAGAAGGGGGCAAGGGGAGTTTGAATGGGGGACGAGCCCCCATAATAGTGCTTTGTTCAACTAGTTACAGTTGTTTGAATATGAGTTATTACTTAATTGTTGCTCCGGTGAGTTTGCTTTGTCAATAGGTTACTGAAGTGAGGAGGCGGTTCCTCAGTATTTATACCAGGGTCATCAGAGAATGACGTGTCTTAGTCTCCAAGCTGCTGGAAGAGGAGCACAACCCAGAGGTTTCGGGACTAGACTCTTCCTGTTACCAGTCTCTCTCTCAGTGTGCAGTAGAATTCTGCAAAGCACCAGCTGATTTAAGTTGTAAACTGTGTGAGCAACAGGAAGTGCACCACCAGCTGCACTTTTGTACTGTCAGCTGGTATTGGACTGCCTGTGTAGATGGGGGGCACAAATATAAACATTAAACCCTGGAGACCCATGGTACAGTATGGTTTTATAGACACTTGATATACTGCTCTTTACTGTGTGTATCAGAGTGGTTTACAGATATATTCAAACAGGCATTTTTTTAATCCCTCATCCCGAAAGGGCTCACAATCTAAGGCATAGGTGTCAAACTCTGGCCCGCGGGCCAAATTTGGCCCGTAGTGTAATTATATTTGGCCCGCGAGGCTATACCAAATGACTACTAGAGCTAGCCCGCCGGTATTATACAGCGCATTCATTCATCGCTAATACTACAAATCCCATAATGCCTTGCTGTTGTTTTGGCGCGTCAATCAGGACAGGTCCCAGAAACGCCCTCTCCTGTGTGACAGAAGTCATAGCGATCTCAAGCTACAACTGTCACTGTGGAACCCCTTCCCAAAAATGGCAAAAAGAAAGGCAGACAACAGGAACTTTCTGGACAGGTGAGAGACAGAATATTTGTTTACATATGTAAAAGACAGACCTGTTTGTCTGATTTGTGGAGTCAACGTGGCTAAAACTAAGGAGTATAACATTCGACGACACTATGAAACAAAACACCATGACAAGTACAAGGACCTGGACATGACTCAAAGGAGCCAGAAAGTGGAGGAGATGAAAAGAAGTTTGGTTTCACAACAGAATATGTTCAAAAAAGCCACATCACAAAGTGAGGCTGCTGTAAAGGCTAGTTATATTGTGGCAGCAGAGATCGCAAAATCAGCCCGGCCCTTTAATGAGGGAGAGTTTGTGAAAAAGTGCATGTTGAAAGTTTGTGACATCGTGTGCCCAGAGAAAAAGCAAGCCTTTTCAAACGTGAGCCTGAGCAGAAACACAGTAGCTGATCGCACATGTGATCTTGCCACCAATCTGTATGACCAGCTTTTGGAAAAGGGAAAAGATTTCGTTGCATTCTCCCTTGCTGTGGATGAGAGCAGCGACGCATCTGATACTGCTCAGCTGTCAGTCTTCATCCGTGGAGTGGACTCAAATATGTGTGTTACAGAGGAGCTATTGGGATTCAAATCAATGCATGGCACAACCACAGGAAAGGAAATTTTTGAGGAGGTTTCCAAATGCGTAACTGAAATAAAGCTGCCGTGGGATAAACTCGTGGGATTAACGACAGATGGTGCGCCAGCAATGTGCGGTAAAACAAGTGGACTGGTGGGCAGGGTCCGGGAGAAGATGCAGGAAGAGAACTGTGCAGGTGAACTAACTGTTTATCACTGCATCATACATCAGGAATCATTGTGTGGCAAAGCCCTAAAGATGGAACATGTTATGACCACAGTAACACAAGTAGTTAACTTTATAAGAGCCAAAGGTCTGAATCACCGCCAGTTTAAGTCTTTTCTGGAGGAGTGTGGTTCGGAATACGCAGACGTGCTGTATCACACAGAGGTGAGATGGTTAAGCCGAAGAAAAGTACTGAATAGATGTTTTGAGCTGCATGAGGAAATATGTCAGTTTCTGGAAAGCAAAGGGAAGGACACAGCAGAGCTTCGGGAGAAAAAGTTTCTGTGTGAGCTGGCCTTTCTGTGTGACATCTCGAGCCATCTCGATGCGCTGAACCTGCAGCTTCAGGGGCGGGGGCGCATCATCACAGACATGTACGCTGCAGTGAGGGCTTTTAAAACTAAACTGTGCCTGTGGGAGAATCAGATGCTGCAAGGAAACCTTGGCCATTTTCCCTGCTGCCAAACCATGAAAACGCAGTTCTTTACCAACTTGTTCCCATGCGCACAGTTTGCTGAAAAACTCAGTGTACTCGGCGCTGAGTTTAGCCGGCGATTTGCCGACTTTGATGTCCAGAAATGTAGGTTTGAACTGCTCAGTAATCCCTTTGCAGTTAATGTGGAAAACGCACCAACCAACCTCCAAATGGAGCTAATTGAACTCCAGTGTAATGACACGCTGAAGTCAAAGTATGATGCTGTGGGCGCCGCCCAGTTTCCACAGTTCATCCCTGACACAATGCCTCAGCTCCGCACCCAAGCTGCTCAGATGCTCTCCATGTTCGGCAGCACTTATCTATGTGAGCAACTTTTCTCCTCGATGAAGATGACCAAAACATCTCACAGGAGACGTCTGACTGATGAACACCTTCGCTCGATACTGAGGATTTCCTCAGCTCAAAGCCTGAGCCCAGACATTGATGAACTATCATCCAAGAAGAGATGCCAGGTATCTGGCTTGGGCACATCAGATTAGATCAGTGTGCAGCAAACTGAGCAATAATTAACGTTTTCTTTATGCACTTTTTCTTGCTACTCCAAGACATGGGCTTGAATGGTTGATTAATTTTATTATTGTTATTTTATTTTAAAAATTATTATTTATTATTATTTAAATCTTATTTAATAAATGAATGTCATTGATGTTTTTTTTTATTTGAAATTGGTTTTTGCATATCTGAACTATTAAGTTATAAATTGTATAGTAATAAGTGTTGCTTCATATTCAATGTTAAAGCAAATCTTGTTTGGGTCCATATTAAAAGGTTCATTTGTTCAATGCTGGCCCGCGACTTTGTTCAAGTTTTACATTTTGGCCCACTGTGTATTTGAGTTTGACACCCCTGATCTAAGGGGTGTGTTTACTAAACTGCGGTAGCGGACCCTGTGATATCGGAGCCATGACCCCATTGATTTCACATGGAGTCTGCTACCACGGTTTAGTAAACATACCCCTAAGTGTACCTGAGGCAATGGAGGATTGAGTGGCTAGAGACCCCAGTCCCTCTGGCCTGAGGTTACTTGTCCCTAGATGGGAATTGAACCCCTGGCCCTCTGGCCTGAGCTAACCTGTCCCAACCACTGAGCCACTCCTCCTTCCCAATACTACAGTCTGTTGGCTGGAAAGAATAAAAGAAATCATATGTGATCATACTGTATATCTAACTGATAGATGTCACTATCAACAGATTTCAAAGAATGGATTTTACTGTTTAATCACAGGATGCCATTGTCCCAAAGCAACAGGTATTACTCTGCTTTTCTACTATTAGAAGGCAGTACATATGGCAACCAGTAGCAAACTAAACCGTTCAGCTTCTAGGTGTTACTGTACATAGCAACCTTCTTTTAATTTTATATTTATTCACACTTACTAGATGTTACATCCAAAAATAAACATGAATGAAAAGAAAATAGTCAATCAAAATCAGGAAAAACAATATCATACAACAACTATGACCATTAAATATTAGTCCACAAATCCAGCAGGGGGTCCAAGGAAACTGACTCCAAGAATAAGATTAAGGCATACCTAGGCCCTAAACTTAATCTAAAGAAACAAAATTACATAGCAGGCAGAGACTTAAGCATCAGCTGGAAGGGATAGCCCAGCAGCTACAACCAAAACATCTTCCCTAGCAGCTAAAAACTCCAGAGGTTGTCTAGGCTCAAAGAAAACATATTTTTTCTTTCTATGAAACACAACCTTTTACAAGAAATTTTAATTGAAAAGTTGTCCCCAGGGCCAAAACCCTGAGGCGAAGAGTCAAAAAGTCTTTCCTTCTCAATTGTGTAGTACCAGACACATCAGGAGAAATCCTAACCTGTGAACCCAGAAAAGCCTCACTGAAGTTCTTAAAGTACATCCTAAGAATAAAGAATTTATCAGACTCGAGAGCAAAGGTAACAAGGAGGGTAGTTCTTTTCATAATAACCTCCAAAGAGCTTTCTGAAAACCCAGTGAGGTCCCCAACCCCAGGAGAATCAGAAGGTCCGGCAGTACTACAGGATTCCATGCCCACAGACAGAAACAGGGCCCTAGTCACAGGTGGAAAAAGCTCCAGGGATATCTTTAAAACTTCCCCAAAGTATTTTCTCACCATCTCCAGTGATGATATAACTGGATACCTAGGGAAACTCAAGAATCGTAGGTTACACCGACGAGCCTGATTTTCCAGATATTCTATTTTCCTAAGAGTTACAGTTCTGTCCTTAATTTGGGCATCAACCAGGTCTTGAAGCTGCCCAACTTCATGTTCCATCCTGGAGATTCTCCCCACATGTTCCTCAATTCCACTGGAGAGATTAACACAAGTCGTCTTCACTCCAACAAACTCAGTACTTACAGATCCCACAAATTAATTCAAAGAAGAGCTCAAGGATGCCAGGCCATCCCACAGCACGTCCATTGTAATCACTGCAGGCTTCCCCAACTGAAAAGTTACTGGAGCAATCTCCTCTCAAGCTTTTGCCACAGCCACATCCACCTCCAATGTCACAAACTGCAACGTTGTTCCGTGCTGAGCATTAACTCCAAGAGAGGGAACTCTTAACGCCGGGGTGCCCCTTCACTTCCATTCACTGGCATGTTCCATGGTAAACCAGAGGGAAGCACACCACCCAGCATGAAGTTCCTTCCGGGATGCAGCAGGGGGGTTCTCTGGTCCAAAGAATGCCAGACACCCAATGCGCTCAGGGTCGACAGATCCTCCACCAGCCCCGCTGAAGATACTGCTCCGTCATCAAGAGCAAAACCGCAAGCCTCCAGTGTCCGCTGCCTAGGTTCGTTCAGCAGAACCGGTGCTGGGGGTAAGCCGGTCTGCTTCCATTTTTACCGTCCCATACCTAAAAGGTAGAGCAATGCTCTCTGGAACTTCGGACACTAAGGGGCATGTTTACTAAATTGCGGTAATGTCACTCGTGTTAGGTTCCGTGGTAAAGATACAGATGCCCATATAAAGGCGTGGGCGGGACATCATTATGGCAAGCCCTGTCAGGTAACACACATTATAAGGCACGTTACAAGGCACCTTATTAGGCACAGTACAAGGCACGTGCCTTGTACTGTGCCTAATAAGGTGCCTTGTAACGTGCCTTATAACGTGCCTTGTACTGTGCCTAATAAGGTGCCCTGTAACGTTCCTTATAACGTGCCTTGTACTGTGCCTAATAAGGTGCCTTGTAACGTGCCTTGTACTGTGCCTAATTAGGAGCCTTATAACACCTTATAAGTATTGTTGGCAACTGTGGTGAGGGTACTATGGGCTGGTAGCATGGATCTGCAAAGATAGGACTGTCACAGGCAAGCAAAATATCTGCCTTGGACAGGAGGGAACAACGAGGAATCAAACCCATTACCTCCGCCTAGAATGTCAGTGTACTAACCAGTAGGCTATACCTCTATGGCTTGTTGCATAGCAATGGCTGGGTATAGAAGGACTGCAGGTCACCACACAAACTGTCTGCTCTGTATGCCAGGATAGGGTAACCCCACCAGCACCCATGATGCACTGCACATGCAGAACAGCGGCCTACAGCTGACCACCAAATGGGGTCTGCACCTCTCTGGTACTGCAGCGTGGTAAGACGAACTGACAGTGCGTGATACTGGCAAAGAGTAGCTACAGACCACGCCATTGTGCAGGTTCCGTGTTCACCCTGAGGGATAGGATGGGCGCCCAGCACTAGATCCACAGTACATGTGGTGCTAGAGATAGGTCCTGCTGCACATCTCCAGCACTGCCCGTGTGTGACAGGTGTTCCCAGCAGTGCAACCAAAGCTACATCTGTTCCAGCTATGTTCTGCAGTCACATGTGGCCCTGTTGGACCAGACACCACCCAGATTAGTGCGTACCCGGTGTTAAGGTCTGGCTGCCATGGGTACCTGTTATCAGGGCAGTGGGGTGTCTAGACTTGCATGAGGGTTTATGTAGCACTGCCACTATGGGTCTAAGTGGTATGCTCTATATACCCCAAGGGGGCCTCAATCACCCCTTTTGTAGATGAGGGTGTGGTGGGACAGGTGCCTGCACCCTGCAGAATGGCTGTAGTACCAGCAACCACAGTCCTGCTGGAGGATGACAGCCCTCCAGGGCTGCTGGGCCAGTGCCATATCTGTGACCATTGCAGACCAGCAGTGATGCTTGGGGTAGGTAGGGGAAGGCCCAACTGCCCCACACCACGGTCTGCCATTCATCAACAGCACAGTCAGACTGCACCTGCAGCATCCTACAAGGTGTTCCCACCATGCACAGGCAACCTGCAGACAGCCCACTAACCAGTCCATAGTGTATGCTCACAGGGGGACCCTGTGCACCCATAGGTGGGATGCACAGCACAGACACCAAGCAGGTTTCTCCGTGATTGGGCCCCAGAACCAGGAACACACAGGTATCACTGGAAACAAATAATGTGGGGCACTATTTGGGAACACAGACATGCCATGGTCACTGCTCGGTCAGAGTGAGAATGACCCCGCAGCGTGACATGCTGTGGCCACCCTGTCCATGCAGGTGGTGGTCGAGCACTACAGTGTCCCAGCCATTGCCCTCCACCCTGTGCAGATGCATCCTGGCCAATCCGCCCTGCCTGGGCTATTCCCACAATACCTTGCTCTTCATTATGCACATTTGCAGGCCAACGCTGGAAGCAGTGTGAGCAATGTGGGCTCAGTGAGGTGTTGGCAGACACAAAACAATGGAGAGACATACGCACACTCCCACACCTATCTCAGCATTGTGCAGATATGGAGGTGGTTGACAACCCTACCCACTGCACTGGTCCTGATCACAAAGCCGACATTGCTAATCTGTGCAGGGGTAGTAGTAGTGCTCTGGTGATAACTGCAGCTCTGTGCTGGGGCCAACAGCCTGACACTCCATGAAGCTGTGGATAGTGGAGCCCTTGTGAGTGGGTGTCCGTACCCCTGTGCACTGCTGCGTTGGGGTTTGCCCATGTTGTTGTTGTGGCTGCATTGTGGGCTAAAACTATGGGGAGATGCTCTGCAGGATCCACAGATGGGACATGAACCTCTGCTCTTGGACATGCTGGCTGAGTGTACTGCACCACACTGTTGCCACAGCAGCATAGTGGTCCCTGGGGCTACCCTTACGTTCCTCGGCCAGACCTCTTCTGTTGCACTGCACACCACGTACTGGTACAGGGCATAGCCTAGGTCCACTGCAGGTGGGTGCTACTGCTCCCTCCAGCACAATCACCCACCCCCTCTGCCATGCCGCCATGACCATATGCTGTCAGTGCCGGTGGTGCGCCATCCCAGGCCATCCAGGGGGCAGGTAGGTGGCTGCATAAGGTGTGGGTTTTGGGATAGGGGTGCCTACATAGATGTCCATGCTTCCCCCAGCACCGCCTGTCACTGTTATGTGCTCCTTGGGGTACCTGCTGGGTAATTTCCCCTGGATGGGACACTGTGGGACACAGACTCATGGGCATGTTTGACCCTGGTCAGTTGCTGTCTTGCTGGTTTCCATTTTCTGCGTTCCTATGTGCCACCTTGGCAACCGCCTAGTCCACCCTGTGCCCCAGTAGCCCCCACTGCATGTCCCGCCTGCAACCCCCATGCCCCATTTGCGCCATCACCATAGTGGCCTTTCATACCTGGGCACTATGCTGTTTCTGCAAATGGAGCACTACTATCACCTTTCTTGGGCTCCCTGCCTATGCTGTACATTGCTGACACTTAAATGGTTTCTCTCTCCTGCAAATGTGCATCTAATGCCAGGTTTTCAGTTGCGTTAAGATTCAGCCCTTCATTTCCCCGCATTAGTGTGGAAGGGGCCTCTCCCTGCCCACTCACCGCCCATTGACCCCTTTTCTCCGCCCTCTCTCCACCCTCTGCGGGACTTACCACTGCCAGGAACGCTAACGCACTTCATGTAACGTTAAGGCACGTTAACGTTACGTAATGTTAAGGCGCGTTAACGTAATGTTATGTAACGTTACATAACGCACCTTAACGTAGCCGCTGCTACATTACCGAAGTTTAGTAAACATGCCCCTAAGAGAAGCGACCTCACCACGACGCACCTCCTGCCGCCATCTTAGTTCCCCCCAGAGTATACATATTGAGATGTACATAGCAAATCTTTAACAAACCATACGGTTCAATCACTAGATTTCACGGCAGAATTTACAACACAGAAAAAGAAATACACTTCTGAAGCACTAAGAGCCAGCTCAGAAGAGATGGGGTTATGGCAGTAGGGGTGTGGGGTGTGGCAATCATTCAGACCATACCTCATGGAATTGTTTTCAACCCATCTGCATGTGTCTCTGTGCACATATGCAGATGTGTGTGCATACCCATATGTATATCTCTATGTGTTTGTGCATGTGTGTCTTGGTATCTATATCTGTGTATGTATGTTTATGTTTGTGTGTATCTATGTGTGCATCTGTGTGTGTTGGTACCTATGAATGCGTTTGTGTGTGTGTGTATGTGTGCATACCTGCGGTAATATCTATGTGTTTATGAACCGGTATCTGTGTGTACACAAATGTTTGTACATATTTGTGTTCATTTGTGTTGGCTCTCTATGCATGTATGAGCAAGAGAGGAAACAATGGGGGGGGGAGCAGTTTGAAAGGAGCAATTTTCTAATCACTTTGTTTCAATATATCAATCTACGCCACAGCTGCTGGAACTGCTTCTTCCACAGAAGTGCATGGGGCCATATTTTGGGGGCTTTATTTCTCTGGAACCCCTGACTCTGATCTGGTCCATTTTTAAACCCTCTGTGTTTTTTCCTTAGCCAGATTTATTCCCATTCCATTAAGATTTCAGAGAGATATCTTGTCCCCAACAGTTGGACAGACTTTTCCAAACACTTATGCATAATTTCTTTCCAACTTTCCACTGAGTTGGAAAAAACAGAAAAGAAGTTTCTAGAGAACAGATTTGCAGTGAGTGAGCAATATGGAAAATACCTTCCTACTAGGATCTTCTGGGTTCATTCAAGAGACTCAGATTGACCACTGTCCATTGATCGAACCCAGTATGTAGGGCATCTCTTATGTATTTATGTAAATAATGTAATGACATTTATATTGTAAATGTTTGAAGTTACCAACTCTAAG
Organism: Ichthyophis bannanicus; assembly: GCA_033557465.1. Lineage (NCBI taxonomy): Eukaryota > Metazoa > Chordata > Amphibia > Gymnophiona > Ichthyophiidae > Ichthyophis > Ichthyophis bannanicus. The sequence continues at coordinate 1,106,833,831 of CM066031.1, forward strand.
GACAGAGGGTTTTTTTGAGGGGGTATTCAGTGATGCTGAGTACTGACCCCTTTTTCATTTCCTGCTAAAATCGACCCATAAGAACATAAGATATGCCATACTGGGTCAGACCAACATCCATCAAGCCCAGTATCCTGTTTCCAACAGTAGCCAATCTAGGTCACAAGGGAGGAGTGGTCTAGTGGTTAGGACAAGGTACTTCAGGCCGGAGGGCCGGGGGTTCAAGTCCCACCTGGGGACAGCAATCTCAGGCCGGAGGGACTGGGATTTCTAGTCCTATAGGCACTCCTTGTGGTCTTGGGCAAGCCACTTAACCCTCCATTGCCCATGTTCCCTGTAAGTATTAACGTATATGTGTCATATCCCCTCGTGTTAAATGTATCCCCAAATTGACCGCTTTGACCCGGTGAAAAGCGGAATATAAATACAGCTAAATAAATAAATAAATAAAACAAGTACCTAGCAGTTTCCCCAAAAGACACAGGTTCCACAATGCTTATATTGGGTCAAGCAGTGGATTTCCCAGGTCCCCTTTAATAATGGTTTATGGACCTTTCCTCCAGGAACTTGTCCAAACCTCTTTTAAAACCAGCTACACTAACAGCTTTTACTACATCCTCCGGTAAAGAATTCCAGAGTTTGATTACATGTTCTCATGGGTTCTTGTCTCCATTTCATATCAAGCCCTCTGCAGTAGAAGATGAGCCTCTGGGCCCAAAATGTGTGCCCTTCCCCACAGAGAAACAAACTAACCTCTGGGATCCAACGCTTCCCTTCCACCTTAAACCCCAACTTATCCCCTTCTCCCTAAAGATGCCTTAGAAATCTTCATCACCAGTTTCCTTCCTGCTGGTAACAGCACCAATTTCGCAATGGCACCACTCTGGCCCACATGTGCTTTGAAACTGGAACTAGAGCTGGCAGGAAACAGTTGCCTATTACCATTAAAACACTATAACACTACTGTCCCCCCCTCCAAATGTTATGGATGCTAATGCTGACTTACTCCCCCTTCTCCCCACTGGCAATATTACTTTCTTATCATTTGCTCTCCCAATGTAAGCAGACAAACTACACATCTGCATGAGTCACAGTGATGCCTAGATCCTTTTCCTGGGTGGAGAACCTTGCATCCTGAAGCTATAGTTTGGATTGTTCTTCCTATGTGCATCACTTCGCACTTATCCACATTCAATTTCATCTGCCATTTGATACCCACACTCTGTTTTGCAAAATCCTTTTGCAATTTCTCACAATCCTCTTGTGATTTAACAACTTTGAATAATTTGGTGTCATTGCCAGTTTGATCACCTTACTTGTTTCACTTTATAAATGTTAAACAGCAGTTGCCTCAATACAGATCACTGAGGCACTCCACCATTCACCTTTCTCCATTGAGAAAATTGACCATTTAGTCTTACTCTCTGTTTTCTTTCAAACAATTCCCAATCCACAATAGTACATTGCCTCCTATCCTATGATTTTTTTAATTTCCTGAAGAGTGTTGGGACAATTTCTCCAAATGGGTTACCTGTGCGCATACCAAGACAGTCATGAACCTCACTTCTAAGCCAGGGTATGTGGAGTATAATCTCAGTCTCTCAAATTTACTGCTAATGTTTGGCGTAGTACTTGCTTTGTGCCAAAGAGAGTTTCCTTCTGGAGTTCATAAAATGCAACATGACCGGGTAATTTATCAAGGTGTGCTTGGAAATTCTTCTTTATTAAGCTCGTGGCACCCAATATGATGGGAAATATTTATGTATCTTTCTGCCACATTTTCTTGGTCTCTGACTACATTTTTTGGTACTTCAGGATCTTCAACCTCTCCATATGATTCACAGAATAATCACTTAGAAGTGACACCTCCATTATCATTACCATTCTGATATTCTTCTCCTTCACTACTATGTCCGGTTTCCTTGCATCCAGCTTTTTGTTGGTTGGAATGCGAGTGTCCCAGATGATCATAATCTCTTCTCTCTCTGTAATTCTCTTAGGATCGTGATCCCAGTGCTTTTCAGACACAGTGATGTAATGTTTACAGAGTTTCCAATGGACAAGATGTGCTACTTTGTTGTGCCTTTCTGTATAGAAATTTTCTGCCATCAAAACTTCACAGCCATCTATGAGATGAATCACTGTTTCTAGCTCTTTCTTACAGAATCAACATATGTCTGTTTTTACCAGTTTTTTCAATGCTTCCTGTAAACCACCTCATCCATAATTCACTGTCCTGGGCTGCAACTATCAGTCTCTCATCCTTCGGTTTCAGCTCACCTCTCCTTAACCATTCATGTGTCCATTCTTGATCATTCATGAGGTACTTTGTCAAATGCTTCTGAAAATCCAGAAACACTATGGGTCTGATTCAGGGACGTTGGTGCAGCCCTGCAAGCCATCTGAACCCTATTCCCCCTCCTGCTCTTCCCACATGGCTAGAATCGCAGGACAGGGAGAGCTGGTGGGGCGGGAGGGGGCAGGGCCGGGGCGGGGCAGGGCAGGACAAGCCGACCCAGCAGGACATACAGGGCCGATTCAGGACATGGCCCTGTATGTCCTGCTGAGTCAGAAGGGACATGCTGATTATTCCACCTCAAAGGTGGAATAATCAGCACTGACACGGCAATCAAGCCCAGGGAACCCCCCCTCCCCCCGGGGACAGGGCCAGGTGCAGGGGGGTCCCCGCCACCCAATCTAGGATCCAGCTGGCCGTGGATCAAGTGATAGCAGTGAAATGGGGGGCCTAAGCCACAGGAGTCAGGGGCGCCTGCGGGGAGGATGTCCCCGCAGGCAGCAGGGGCATGTGGGCTGTCCATGCGCCTGTTTCTATGTACCATGGGAACTAAATGTTCCCACAGTCCAGAATCGATGTCCTAATGGGCCCATCTTTATCGGGGACGTCCGGACAGCCCGGATGTACCCCTCTGGGAATCGGGCTCCACATCAACTGACTCTTCTTATCTACATGATTATTCATACCTTCAAATAAATGGAGCAGATTGGTAAGTCAAGACTTCCCTTGGCTAAATCCATATTGACTTGGTCCAATTAAGCCATGGTTTCTACCATTTTGCCTGATACTGATATCGGGTTCTCCTGTCTGTACTTTCCCAGTTCACCCTTGGAACCCTTTTTAAAAACTGGCCTTATGTTGGCTACCCTCCAATCTTCAGGTAACATAGATGATTTTAATGATAGTTTGCAAATTACTAATAGTAAGTCTGTAATTGCATTTTTTAGTTCTTTCAGCACCCTGAGATGTATACCATCTGATCCAGGTGATTTGCTACTCTTTAATTTGTCAAATTTACCTATGACATCTTCCAGGTTCACCAAGATTTGTTTCAATTTATTCAAATTGTCACCTTTAAATATCTTTACTGGCATTGTTATCTCTCCTACATCTTCTTCAGTAAAGACCAAACAAGAAAGTCATTTAAGTCTCTCCACTATGCCCTTGTCCTCCCTTAGTGCCCCTTTACCCCTGTATAATCTACTGAATCCCTCACAGGCTTTTTGCTTCAAATGTTCCTGAAAAAGTTCTTATATATGTTTTTGCTTCTATTAAAGCAGGCTTCTTTTCAAATTTTCTCTTTTCCTGCATTATCAGTGCTTTGCATATTAACCAGCGCTTATGCTGTTTCCAGTTTTCTTTATTCACATCCTTTTTACATTTTTGAAAGATTTTTTTTTTTTTACTATAACAGCCTCTCTGACCGCACCTTTTAACCATGCCAGCAGTCATTTGGTCTTCCTTCCATCTTTTTTAAAGCATGGAATACATCTGGTCTGGGCTTCCAAGATGGTATTTTCAAATTATGTCCAGGCCTGATGTAAACTCATATTCTTGTGTCTGTATTCCTAATCTGACTTTTCTCTTTTGTATGGGCCAATCTGTCAGTCAGATGGCAGGGGATGTATCCTTCAGCTTTTGGAGGAAAGAATAAAAGTCCCTACATCCAGGAGCCTAAGGCCTGAGATAGCACTGGGGAAGAGCCTGCTGTCTTAGTACATGTTGGTACCAATGACCTAGGAAAGTGTGGGAAGGAGGTTCTGGAGGCCAAATTTAGGCAGGAAGTTGAAATCCAGACCTTCCAGGGTAGCATTCTCAGAAATGCTTCCCGTTCCACATGCAGGAGCCAAACGGAAGGCAGAGCTCTGGAGTCTCAATGCATAGATGAGACAATGGTACAAGGAAAAGGGTTCTGGATTTGTTAGGAACTGGCAACATTCTGGGGAAAGAAGGGGATTTTCTGGAGGGATGGGCTCCATCTTAACTGGGATGCAACAAGGCTGCTGACATTAACCTTTAAAAAGGAGATAGAGCAACTTTTAAACTAGATAATAGGGGAAAGTCGACAGTCACCCAAGAGCACATGGTTCAGAAGAATGTATCCTTGAAGGATACTAGCAAAAGACTGAAGTTATGGTATATCAATAGAGAGGTTCCAATAAAAAGTAAAGTAACCCAAATGCCCTTAAGTACAGAGCAGACAGAGCTTAAAGATTTCAAATTGCTCCTGCCTACCGATAATCAGATTAATATGAATAAATGGCAACCTCAAAAATGCTTGTTTGCAAATGCTAGAAGTCTAAAAATATAAGATAGGAGAGTTAGAATATATAGCACTGGAGAGCTGTTACCTGAACGTTTTGTGCTGGAGATTGCTACGGTGCTGTGCGGGCAGTTTTGGAGTCTCTCTCTGCCGTCACTGCTTCCATCTGCACTCTGATTGGCTCCCTTGTCAACAGGGACCTTAAAACACAGCTTTGCTCTGAGGGATGTGGTGCGGGAGCATCCAAAGGGATGTATCCAAAGGGGCCTGACACGCCCATTTGGTGCCCTTTCGGTGCACTGAGGAGCAAGTGTGGTTTCGAGCCCTAGAATGGGAAAGCGCAAAAAGAGGTCTGTAACTGTGAGTACTGTTAATCCTGTTAAATCAGTTAAGGTTATTGGACCCATGGATAAGCATATTTCAACACTGAGGGAGAGAGAAGGGTTGTCGCAGTACTTGACTGAGATTCGGAGTCCACAGCAAGTTCTTCTTCTATGTTGGCAAGCAATGGACTAGTGAGTCTCACAATGTCCTCTCCTATCAGGGAGGACTTTTTGTGACTCTCTGTAGACTCGAGTCAAGTGGCTCCATCTCTGGGTTCCTCAGTGGTGGAGGTACTCCCGCTACCGAAAGGGTTTTTTGGCACCAGAAGGGTCCACTTGTACGCAAGGTTTATTGGCGCAATCTACTGGTACGAATAAGAGTTTGGATATTTCCTTGGCTGATATCTGGGCTGTTTTACATCATATTGATGCCTCCTTGAATGGAACCTTTTCCCAGTTATCTGACTTTATGAAGGAAACGGTGGAAAAACTTAAACAACATGATTCTCAATTAGTGGTTATTTATGAAAGATTTAAAAATATGTGAATTCCAAATTCAGAATTCATGTGGGTCTTCTTTATCTTTTATGAAAGATAGCCTGGCACTCCACCGACAGCAGGACCTATTGGAAAATAGTTCCTGTGCAAAGAATTTGCACTGTCTTAATTTTCCTATTACCCGTTACTTATCACCATTGATATTATTTCACAAATATGTCCGTGAAGTGCTAGGCTATACTGATTTTGTCAAGCTGTCCTTAAATAATTTGGATTATATGCCTTGTGGTGTTAAGTCTACAAATGTGGAGGGTGGTGGGTTTGATAATTTGTCCTCAGTTGAAAGTTTAAATATTTCTAAATTAATTGAGTCTTCAATGGATGAAATATCAACTCAAGCCACCCTTTTGGTATCTTTTCATTCAGAACTAGATAAGAATATGATCTTTGGGTTATTTTTTCAGAAGAAAGATGAGCTTTTTTTCTGGTAAAAAGATAAATAGGAGTTACATTCTTCCTAAAATTTCCATGTAAATGTCTGGTTACTAGGTATGTTTTTTCTGATGTATCTCGGACGAATTTTTGAAGTCCAAAGCCCAGGTATAATGTTGGATGATATTATTTTATTTGTCAGCCAGTATTTTTCTCTATTTGCTGTCTGCGATGAAGAATTGGGTTTATAGAATGTATTACTTTCTTTGACACATGGGGGTTTGATATTTCTATTTCAATGTTTTTCTGTAATTTGCTCTCCTTTTATGTGGATTTCTGACACTTTGTTTTTCCTTTTGAATTGATTGTTATGTATACATTCTTCTTTGCTTGCTTTGTTTACGTTTTGTAAGCGATTGAAATGTTTAATAAAAAAAACAATATATAGTACTAAATGAGAGGTTAGATATGACTGGTATCTCAGAGACCTAGTGGAAGGAGGACAACCAATGGGACACTGTGATACCCAGGTACAAATTATATTTCAATGATAGAGTAGATTAAATTGGTAGAGGGATTGCACTCTGTTAGAGAGGGCATTGAATCACACGGGATTAAAGATTTGCATGAAACAAAATACACTGTAGATTCTCTATGCATCAAAATTCCATGTAAAAAGGGGAAGGCGATGGCAGTGGGGGTGTACTATTGATCACCGGGCCAAAATAAACAAATGGATGACAAAATGTCAAAGACATCAGGGAAATTAACAAAGGTTACAACACATGATTTCAATTACCCCAATATCAACTGGGTGAGTGTCATGGCAGGACATGCTAGGGAGATAACGTTTCTAGATGAGATAAATGACTGCTTCTTGGAGAAGCTGGTTCGTGAACCGCCAAGAGGGGAAGCCATTTTGGACCTAGTCCTTACCAGAACACAAGAGCTGGTGCAAGAGAAAAGGGTGTTGGGGCCACTTAGCAATAGTGATCATAGCATGATCGGGTTTCATTTAATAAATGGAGGAAGGATGGCAAGGAAATCCACAGTACTACCTTTTAACTTTCAAAAGGGAGACTATGATAAAATGAGGAAAATAGTTAAGAAAAAACTAAAAGGATGAGCTGCAAAGCTTAAAGATTTACATCAAGCATGGGCGTTGCTTAAAAATACTATCTTGGAAGCCCAGACCAGCTGTAGTCCATGCTTTAAGAAAAGTGGAAGGAAGTCCAAAAAACTGCCAGCATGGTTTAAAGGTGAGGTCAGAGAGACTGTTGTAGTCAAAAAGCATCTTTCAGGAAATGGAAAAAGGAGCCAAATGATGAAAACTGGAAACAACATAAGCACTGGCAAGTTAGATGCTAGGCATTAATAAGGATGGCAAAGAGAGAATTTGAAAAATAGCTTGCAAGCAAATAGCTGTGGAAGCAAAAGTGCATAATAAAAACTATTTCAAGTACATTCATGTTTAAAAAAAAAAGCGAGAGAGTTAATTGGACCATTAGATGACAGAAGGGTAAAAGGAGCAGGGGACAAGGCTATAGCGGAGAGACTGAATGAATGTAGGGAAATTACCCATGACTGGAATGCTATTTAAAAGCAATGCATTGGAAGAATTGAAAAAAATATTGATAAATTGGGAATATGTATTACAACTATTTGATAAACTATAGAGTAGCAAATCACCTGGACTGGATGATATACATCCAAGGGTGATGAAAGAACTGAAATATGAGATTGCAGACCTACTATTTGTCATCTATGAGCTATCATTAAAATCATCTGTAATACGTGAAGATTGGTGAATGGCCAATGTAATGCCAATTTTTAAAAAGTGTTGCAGGTGAGATCCGTGAAACTACAGACCGGTGAACCTGACATCAGTACTGGGCAAAATAGTAGAAACCATTATAAAGAACAAAATTATTGAATATGTAGATTGTTGTGGTTTAATGGGAGAAAGCCAACATTGTCTTACTAATCTGTTATATTTTTTAATGAGGGTGTGAATAAACAGGTAGACAAAGATGAGCCAGTCGATATACTGTATCTGTATTTCCAGAAAGCCTTTGACAAGGTCCCCCATGAGAGACTCTTAGCAAAATTAAAAAGTCATGGGATAGGAGGCAGTGTACTATTGTGGATCAGCAACTGGATAAAAGATAGAAAGCAAAGGGTAGGGCTAAATAGCCAATTTTCCCAATGGAGAAAAGTGAATAGTGGAGTACCCCAAGGATCTGTGCTGGGTCTGCTGCTTTTTAACATATTTGTAAATGACCTGGAAATGGGAATAACGAGTGAGGTAATCAAATTTGCAGATGATGCAAAATTATTCAAAGTTGTTAAAACCCAAGAGAATTTTGAAAAATTGCAAGAAGACCTGAATGAATTGGAAAACTGGACATTCAAATGGCAGATGAAATTTAGGGGTATGTTTACAAAGCAGCAGTAGCAGCCTCCGTGCAATATCGGAGCCGTGGCCCCATTGGCTTTGTAAACATACCTCTTAATGTGAACAAATTATGCACCTAGGAAAGAACTACCCAAACTACAGTTACATGATAAAAGGTTCACATTAGGAACCACCGCCCAGGAAAAAGATTTAGACGTCATTGTAGATAACACCTTGAAACCCTCTGCCCAATGTGCAGCACCTGCCAAGAAAGCAAATAGCATGCTAGGAATCATAAGGAAATGAATGGAGAATAAAACCAAAGATATTATAATGCCTCTGTATCGTTCCGTTGTGCGACCGCACCTTGAATATTGTGTGCAATTCTGGTTGCCGTATTTTAAAAAGGATCTTTATCTTTATTTCAACATTTGATAAACCGCTTTGGCCGAAGCATTAAAGCGGTGTACAATAAAAAGGTCAGCACAGAATTAGAAAAGGTACAGAGAAGAGCCACCAAAATGGTAAAGGAGATGGAAGGATACCCCTATGAGGAGAGGCTTAAAAGGTTAGGGCTCTTCAACTTGAAAAAGAAATGGCTCTGGGGAGATATGATAGAGGTCTATAAATTACTGAATGGAGTGAAACAGGTAATCATAGATCAATTGTTTATGAATCAAAAAGTAGAAAGACTAGGGGATATGCAATGAAGCTACAGTGTAACCCATTTAAGACTAATAAGAGAAAATATGTTTTCACTCAAGATATAATTAAACTCAAATTCATTACCGGAGGATGTAGTAAAAGCTGTTAGTGTAGTTGAGTCTCACTATGGTGTGTGGGACCTGGATCCTAGATGCACCCCTTTGCATTGGTCACTCTACAGTAATTCTTCTTCTTTGCCTCCTAAACATCATCAAATGTAGAACTGACCATCATCATGCCACCTTAATTATTTCTCTCATCCTCAGTGCAGCTTTCAACCTCGTAGACCACTCACTACTTCTGCAACAGATGTCATCCATCAGTATTTCAGGCACTGCACATGCTTGGTTCTTCAGCTATCTAAAGGATCACTTTCTGTTTCTTGGCAAAATTCCCTCTCTGCTCCATGCTCCCTTCTCTTATTCTTTTTAACCTATTTCTTGTTCCTCTGGATACTATTATCCAAAGCTCAGGCCTTCACATTTGCAATTTCACTGATGATATGCAGTTGGTTTTCTATACTGATCCCACTACCCCTAACCTCACTATTCTCAATTCCAGTTTATCGGTGGTTGCTAATTGACTGGGAGATCATGGCAAAAAATTAAATCCCCCCAAGTCCAAAGCTATCCCCCCTCCTAAGCCATTGCTCCTACTATTCACTGCCTGTCATTTGGCACTCCCTCCACCAGCATCTAAGGAATGAAACCAACTGAAACAGATTTAAATCCTCTTTGAAAACTCCTTGTTGCATACTGGCTTTTGGGGCCCTTCCCAGCATGGTTCTGGAATAATGGCTGGATGCACCCTTCCTTGCTGTTCTGCTGGATTCCCCCTCTCCCCCTTATCCTTCCATGGCTGACACAATGCAGTAAGAAAAAGGGGCATAGCAGGGGGCACCAAAATGTGAAAACATAAAAAGAGAAAATTAAAATGAGAAAAATAAAACAAAAAGTGAAAGAAACATCAAAAACCAAGGTGTTATCAGAAGCCGCATTGTGGGTGCATTCATAAGTCAAAGTCATGGAGAAGGACAACAATTTATAAGTTGGAGAGGGATGCCAGAAACCCTAGCACTTCTCTCTCTTTTTTGGACCACTGTAACTTTTGTTTTCCTCTTGTTTATAATTTAGGGCCCGATATTCAGCGCTGGCAGCCATCATGATTAAAACAGCTAGCCACTGGTGCTGAACATTAAACGCGGATATTCAATGCTGGGGTCATATCGGGTCCCAGCACTGAATGGAAGGGGTCACCGCAGAGTTTTACCACTAACCACTCAGTGGCGATACTGAGCCGCAGCCTGGTTAGCAATACACGGTGAGAGGCCAGGGTTTCCTGCGCCTGGCTTTTATTACAGATCGCAAACCAGACAGCAGCTCAGTATTGCTGTTGACTGATATATGATTGGCTCCACCTCCGCTCCAACCCGGAACGCCCCCAATACGGCCCAATGCTAAGCGATTAGCATCGGGACGTATAATGGTGTTACTCAGGGATATTCAGCAGCACCAACCATGTTAGTACTGTTGAATATCCCATTTAGGGGCATTTACGTGGTTTACAACTCTGTAAACCGTGTAAATGCCTTGGAATATCAGGCCCTATATTTCTAAACTGATTTGAAGCTTCCCTTGGGCCTATAAGCGGTATATCAAGGATCAAATAAAGTTAATTAAACTTCAACTAAACATTCTTGATGTTTAAACGAGTGTTTGGATTTCATATAAATATCCAGCGCATTGTGCAATACAGTGCTGATGCCTGTTTGAGGTTCCAGGTTAATCGGAATGGTAGAGTCTTTTCAGCTTTTATTGCAGAAATAGAACTGACCAAAGCAAAGGAGTGAAATACCCATCCAAGGAACCAACAGCTTGGTACTAAGAGGCTGACAATACCAGAAGAGTGCTTCAGCTCCAAAGCCCTTGAAACTCTATGGAGTCTTTTACTAAAGGCATTAGCTGACAAGTGTTCTGGCGTGTGCTGAAAACACATCGGAATACATCTTGCCAGCTAGTGCATGGCTGTTAACACAGGGGACGATCCCCACGCTGTCTAACTTGCGTTAAGGTCATGAGTGGGCGGGGTAGGGGCGGGGAGTGGGAGTGGTGTGCTCTGTGCAGATAACACCGGGTTCACACTAGATGCTAGCTGCATTAGCATGAGATCACCTAACGCTACCTCAGTAGGTAAAGTTCCCCTGCGCTAATGTGGCGTGCGCTAAGAGGGAGAGCTTTGTGTTGACTGCCAGGGAAATGCTTTCCACACTCCTGAAAGATAACACAATGGTGTTGCCTAACACGCCATAGTTCTAGCACTGTTGGCGCATTTGGTGCAATACTCTAGCGCCCTTTAGTAAAAGAGTCCCTAGATGTTGTGATAATACCCAGGGCCGTACCAAGCTATAACTGCGCCCTGTGCAACTTGTGAAAATGGTGCCCCCCCCATGACATCAGACTTTTATCAGTTACATATTTTATTTATTTAAAAGCATTTCTATGATGCTTATCAAATTCTAAGAGGCTTACAAAATAACATAACAATAAATTAGACAATGACAAACTGAAAACATCATAAAACAAAAAAAATGGTAGTATTAGACAATAGGCCTGTATAAAGTTAACTAAAATGAGTCTACGCAACCCACAGTCAACTTCAGTCAACTTTATACAGGTCTATTGTCTAATACGACCATGTAAAAACACTATCAGGTAACATGTCTCAATGAGCGAGTGTCTTAATACCATTTTCATGGGCAGTAAGGATAAAGAAAGGTTACCATATTTCTACATTACCATCCTCCAGTATCAACTACCAGGTACATTAGAAAGTACTACAAAACCCTATTCACTTAGAACCTATACTAAACCTGCCATATCATAACAACACTACAAGGACTCACACAGCACTAGACTCTACATATAAGAAGGCAGCACTGAAAAATAAATCCAATATACCTCAGAAAATCAATACATCTTCTGGGAAAACAGATCAAGTAAGACTCCTACACAGAAACTACACAAACAGAATAGGTCATATATGCAAAACATAGACAGACCATCATCAAATACAGAACAAGGGATCACAATTTAGAAATATGAAGGCCATGATTGAACTGGGAACCCCCAAAAGCCAAACTTGGAAAGCACCACAACAATGGAGAAATAAAACTATAAATTCATTTCCTCTTGTGGTGAACAAACACAAAGACATCAGTGATGTACATTTCCCAGAGCTGACATATTCCAGTTAGTAAATTCAAAATAAAATAATTTCTCTCTACCTTTTATTGTTTGGGCAATTTGTTTTTCTGTCACAATTACCTCAGTCTCTCTCTTTAGCTTTCTGAATTCATATATTCTGCTAGCTCTCCATTGTCTGCTGTCCATTTATCCTTTCTTCTCTCGTCTCTTATGTTTTTCCACTCTCTCTCTCCATCCACCTTGTTTCTTCCTTCTTACACAAAATGTGTTTCTTCCATCTTACCCAAAATATATGTCTTCCTTCCCAGCCTTTTTCTCCACTCTGATCGCTGCATCTGCCCCCTTTCAGCTCCCCAGCATCACCCCCTTCCAAGTCTCACCAGCATCCGCTCCCTTTCAGTTCCTGTCCCTCCCCGTATCAGTTCCATTCTAGGCCCTATCCCTCCTAGCATGAATTCACTTCCAGCCCTTCCATGCTTCCCCCCCCCCCCCAGCAGCAGTCCTCCCATGCCTTCTCTGCCACCTGCCCAAGAGCAACAGTCCTTCCCATCCCTTCTCCCCCCCCCCCCCCCGAAAACAGTGCAGTCCTCCCCATCCCTTCTCTGTCCCCCCCAAAAGCAGCAGCCCTTCCCATCCCTTCTCTTCCCCCCCCCAGAACAGCAGTCCTCCCATTCCTTCTCTCCCCATCCCCCAGAGCAGCAGACCTCCCATGCTATCCCTTCCCCCCTGCCCAAGAACAGCAGTCCTTCCCATGTCTTCTCTTCCCCTCCTCCCCCCGCCCCAGAGCAGCAGGTACCCCGTGTCTTCTCTTCCCCTCCTCCATCCGCCCCAGAGCAGCATGTCCCCAATGCCTTCTCTTCCCCTCCTCCACCCGCCCCAGAGCAGCAGGTCCCCCATGCCTTCTCTTCCCCTCCTCCCCCCGCCCCAGAGAAGCAGGTCCCCCATGCCTTCTCTTCCCCTCCTCCCCCCGCCCGGGAGCAGCATGTCCCCAATGCCTTCTCTTCCCCTCCTCCCCCCGCCCCAGAGCAGCATGTCCCAATGTCTTCTCTTCCCCTCCTCCCCCCGCCCCAGAGCAGCATGTCCCCACTGCCTTCTCTTCCCCTCCTCCCCCCGCCCCAGAGTAGCAATCTTTCCCCCCTGCACGCACCATTTATCTAATAGAGTAGGCTGGTCTTGACTTCTTCGTGGCCCCACTCTCTACACAGCTGCGGGACATTTTTCTGTCAGTTCCGCGGCTGTACTAAACTACAGCCGCCCGCTGGTAAGATTGCAAAGCCCGCACTGTTAAAAGTGATATGGGGAATTTCCTATCTCATGCGCAAGAGACAGGAAATTCCCCGTTTCACTTTTAACAGCTAAGCTTGAAGAATGGTCTAGAATTTAGCAGCTGGGATTTAATGTTAAAAAATGTAAGGTCATGCATTTGGGCTGCAGCAATCCAAGGGAGCAATACAGTATAGGAGGTGAAGTACTTTTGTCCACTAAAGAAGAGCAGGACCTAGGCGTGGTTGTGTCTGATGATCTTAAAGTAGCTAAACAGATAGAAAAAGCGACGGCAAAAGCTAGACGGATGCTTGGGTGCATACAGAGAGGAATGGCTAGCAGAAAAAAGGAGGTGATAATGCCTCTGTATAAGTCTTTGGTGCGACCTCATTTGGAGTATAGTGTGCAATTCTGGAGACCGCACCTTCAAAAGGATGTGAACAGGATGGAGTCGGTGCACAGGGTGGCTACTAAAATGATTAGTGGGCTTCATTATAAAGCATATGAGGACAGACTTAAGGATCTTAATATGTACACCTTAGAGGAAAGGCGGGATAGAGGTGATATGATTGAGATGTTTAAATACCTCCGTGGCATAAATGTTCAGGGAGAGAGCCTCTTTCAATTGAAAGCAAGTTCTGCTACGAGGGGACATGGGATGAGGGTGAAGGGAGATAGATTCAGGAGTGATATGCGGAAATATTTCTTTACGGAAAGAGTAGTGGATCCGTGGAATAGTCTCCCAGTGGAGGTGGTAGAGATGAGGACAGTAATTGAATTCAAAAAAGCATGGGACCAACACAGAGGATCTCTAAAGGTAAAAAGTGGACTGTTGTAGTTGTTGATATGGAAGGACAGACTAGATAGGCCATGTGGTCTTTTTCTGTCATCATGTTTTTATGTTTCTATGTTTCTATGTAAATGACAGAGAGGTCCCGCGGCTGTAGTTACAAAAACAGTGCAGACTCCGTCCAGTCCACTGGGAGATAGGAGGATCCATCTGGATGCCGAATATAAGCAGTCCACAGCGCCTGACAGAGGTATTAATTACTGAACCCCCGGCCTCACCTATTTCCTGTCCCTTCTGACTGCACCCCCAGATTTTTACGCCCTGTGTGGCTGCACCGCTCGCACAGGGCTAGGTACGGTCCTGATAATACCTATTGATTTCTTTTTCTGGACTGTAAATACTGTATTTTTGGGAATCCAACTATACCCCATGTCCCTATATGTCTCCTTTTTGGAATTTTTGTCGTCTTTCTCCTTAGCTTAGACCTTGAGCTGTTGTCTGCACTATCCACCAGGACCCTTTACTTTAGGTTGTACTGTATGCTGACATAAATTCTTGTTCCTTATCGGTCCTCCAGTTTAGTCCTCCACCTCTGGGTAGTGCACCTCCTCCTGCAGCATGGAGACTGGACCAATCAGAATCTTGTCCTCACTGGATGTATCCTGCTGAAGATCCCATCAGCCCCAGTGTGTCCAGTCTCCATGCAGCAGGAGGACGTTGTGAGCCTAGGGCTGGGCTCACTTAAGGACTAAATAGGCAGCACTGTACTTAGTTTTTGACAATTTATTTTCTCCCTTTAACTTACATCGGTTTCTTTCTTTTTTTTTTTAGGGTGATGTTCCTTTAAAAAAAAAAAGGAAGCATATGCAGAGGAGCCGGTATTGCTGCTGCACCTCTGTCCCTCTCCCACTCTGCTATTTTTCATTTTCACAGGCAGGCAGCATCAGATCTCTCCTCCTAGGCTGTACGGGGGAGAGATCTGTCAGTAGCACTCTCTGGCACGCGGCTCCTTGATTACCGCCACTGAGCGGCTTAGAGCAGAGAGCAGCTCACAGAGACTGGCTGAACAGCTCTCGCCGTGGACATCACTCGCGGAGGAGCTGAGCGACGTCGCGGCTTGTAGAGCTGCCTCCCTGGGGTAAGTCAGCCAATTTATGAAGGGCTGCAGAGCAATCAGGGAACATGGGGTGCTACGGTTCTTGCCAGTGTGTTTCGCGCCATTTTAGTTTAGCGGCAGCTATTTTGTGTTTCTCTTCCCGCACTGCGGAGGCCGCGTGGCGGGCCACCGAATGGCATTGCACCCGGGTTACTGATGGCACGGGTCTGAGACACCAGTTAGGATCCATCAAAGGTTAAAGACGTACATCAGGTTTGGCTGTTGTTGAAAAACACTATCTTGGAAGCCCAGACCAGCTGTATTCCACGCTTTAAGAAAAGTGGAAAGAAGTCCAAAAAACTGCCAGCATGGTTTAAAGTTGAGGTCAGAGAGGCTGTTGTTGCCAAAAAAGCATCTTTCAGGAAATGGAAAAAAGAGCCAAACGACGAAACCTGGAAACAGCACAAGCACTGGCAAGTCAAATGCAAGGCATTGATAAGGCAGGCAAAGGGAGAATTTGAGAAGAAGCTTGCTGCAGAAGCAAAAACGCGAAGTAAAGACCTTTTCAAGTACATTCGTAGCAAAAAACCTGTGAGAGAGTCAGTTGGTCCATTAGATGATAAAGGGGTTAAAGGAGCACTAAGAGGCGACAAGGCGATAGCAGAGAGACTGAACGAATTCTTTGCTTCAGTCTTTACTGAGGAAGATGTAGGGATGTTACCCATGACTGAAGTGGTATTTAAAGGTGCAGAAGAATTGAAGGAAATATCGATACATCGAGAAGATGTATTACAACTATTAGATAAGCTGAAGAGTAGCAAATCACCTGGGCCGGATGGTATACATCCAAGGGTATTGAAAGAACTGAAATATGAGATTGCAGACCTGCTATTAGTAATCTGTGAACTATCATTAAAATCATCTCTAATACCTGAAGATTGGAGGATCGTCAATGTAACACCAATTTTTAAAAAGGGTTCCAGGGGTGATCCGGGAAACTACAGACCGGTGAGCCTGACGTCAATACCGGGAAAAATGATAGAAACCATCATAAAGAATAAAATTACTCAGCATGTAGATAGTCATGAACTAATGAGAGACAGCCAACATGGCTTTAGACAAGGAAGATCTTGTCTTACTAATCTGTTATGTTTTTTTGAAGGAGTGAATAATCAGGTGGACAAAGGTGAGTCGGTTGATATTGTGTATCTAGACTTTCAGAAAGCCTTTGACAAGGTCCCTCATCAGAGACTTTTGGCAAAACTAAAGAGTCATGGGATGGGAGGCAGTGTACTATTGTGGATCAGGAACTGGTTAAAAGATAGAAAGCAGAGGGTAGGGCTAAATGGCCAATTTTCCCAATGGAGAAAGGTGAATAGTGGTGTACCCCAGGGATCTGTGCTGGGTCCGCTGCTTTTTGACATATTCATAAATGACCTGGAAAGTGGAATAACGAGTGAGGTTATCAAATTTGCAGATGACACAAAGCTATTTAAAGTTGTTAAAACCCAAGAGGATTGTGGAAAATTGCAAGAGGATCTTGATAAATTGGAAGACTGGGCATCAAAATGGCAGATGAAATTTAATGTGGACAAGTGCACGGTTATGTACCTAGGGAAGAACAACCCAAACTATGGTTACACGATGCAAGGTTCCACATTAGGAACCACCACCCAGGAAAAAGATTTAGGCGTCATTGTGGATACCATGTTAAAGCCCTCGGCCCAGTGTGCAGCGGCGGCCAAGAGAGCAAATAGAATGCTAGGTATGATAAGGAAAGGAATGGAAAATAAAACAAAGGATATTATAATGCCTCTATATCGTTCCATGGTGAGACCGCACCTTGAATATTGTGTGCAATTCTGGTCGCCGTATCTTAAAAAGGTTATAGAGTTATTAGAAAAGGTTCAGAGAAGAGCCACCAAAATGGTAAAGGGGATGGAAGGATACTCCTATGAAGAAAGGCTAAAAAGGTTAGGGCTCTTTAACCTGGAAAAGAGACAGCTGAGGGGAGATATGATAGAAGTCTATAAATTAATGAGCGGAGTGGAACGGGTAAACGTAGATCGATTGTTTACCTTATCAGAATATAGAAAGACTAGGGGACACGCAATGAAGCTACTGGGTAAACTATTTAAGACTAATAAGAGAAAATATTTTTTCACTCAACGTGTAATCAAACTCTGGAATTTGTTACCGGAGGATGTAGTAAAGGCTGTTAGTGTAGCTGGGTTTAAAAAAGGTTTGGACAAGTTCCTGGAGGAAAGGTCCATAAGCCATTATTAAGAAGGGACCCAGGATATCAATGCTTGAACCAATACAAGCATTGTGGAACCTGTGTCCCTTGGGGAAACTGCTAGGTACATATGACCTAGATTGGCCACTGTTGGAAACAGAATACTGGGCTTGATGGACCTTGGTCTGACCCAGTATGGCATATCTTATGTTCTTATGTTCTTATTTGCCGAGTGTTTTGATTTATTTCCTGAAAAATAAAAAAACCAGTGTTCTTGTCCTTAAAGGAGATCTGCTTAGTGTGTCCACACCTAGCGACTGCCAACCCCGTTCGCACTCGTTTGCACTGGTATGCAGTTGATTGGTTCATGTCTGCTCGACCGCAGTGCGTGGTCTGCGGTTCGCGCAGAGGTACGGTGTCAGATACCGGTATGTGCAGGGGCTGCGCAACCATTTCCTCCAACGTGGAACAGCAAATGGAGGGTAGAGCGGCCCAGGAGTCCCTAGGATCCACGGAAAGTGCTGAGTGTGAACCATCTCTGGGGGCCCCGGCGGGGCCTGCGCACGCTCAGCCAGCGAGGACTGCCGAGGCATCTTTGGGAGATTTTTCCCAAGACTTTGTCCTTATCATGCATCAGGCCTTTCGCTTAGGAAGGCTGGGAAAGTTGCCAGAGGCCCTTTCGCTTGGGGTGCCTCTGCAGTCACCCAAGGGGGAGGACGTGAGTGGAGAGACCCCCAAGCCTGCTAAGAGGCCTCGGTGCATGGACATGGAACAGACGGATCTGGAATGGCAGGAGGCGGACGATGTTGAAGTTGATCTGGAGTAAGGTGTAGAGGAATTGGAAGAAGGGGAGATTCCGGAGCCAGAGGATCAGGCGAGAATCATATGGGTTTTTCGCATGGATGAACATATGGCGCTGATTACAGAGTCCCTCCAAACGCTTAATATAGCTACAGCTCAGCCTGCGGAGGAAGAAGGGCTCGAAGATCCTCTCATTCAAGCAGTGAGAGAGTCTCAGACGGTGTTCCCGGTCCACAGGGTAGTAGATCGGATGATCCAGAGTGAGTAGGATCATCCTGAAGCGGGACTGAAAGGGATCCGAACAATGAACCGGCTTTACCCTTTGGCAGACAAGGACAAGGAAAAGTTTCGCTCCCCGCGGGTTGATGCGGCTGTGTCGGCAGTAGCTAAAAAGACGACTATTCCGGTGGAAGGTAGTGCGGCCTTAAAGGATGCGCAGGACAGAATGGTGGATAGTTTATTGAAACAGGCATTCGAGGCCGATGCGTTATCCTTACAAGCCTCTATCTGTGGCGCCTGGGTGGCAAGGGCGTGTCTTCGGTGGTCCCAGCACTTAAGGCAGGACACTCGCCTGGATCAGCAGAGTTTGCTCGAGGTGACTCGGCTTGAATCCGGTTCAGCATATTTGGCAGATGTACACTATGATTTGATCAGAGCGTTAGCGAATAGTATGGCTTCCCTGGTGGCCGCCCGGAGATCCATTTGGCTGAGGAATTGGGCGGCCGACGGGTCATCTAAGTCCCGTCTCAGCAAGCTCCCCTTCAAGGGCAAGCTGTTGTTTGGAGAGGATCTGGATAAATTAGTGAAGGACTTGGGAGAATCCAAGGGAGGCAGACTGCCGGAAGATTAGCCTAAGCAGGGGAGGCCCTTTCCATCTGCTCATGGCCAGTTTAGAGATTTCAGAAGATTTCTGTCTTCACATTTGGGAGGCTTCCAGCGCGGCAGGTTTGCCTCTAGAGCACAAGGGTTTCATGAATTTCGCGGGGCAGGCAGAGTTTTCGCGGCAGCCTCTTCCTCCTCCGCCTTTAACCGAAAACCTCAATGAAACGAGGTGGACCCCGGTAGGAAGACAACCGATAGGGGGCTGGCTTCGGGAGTTTCTTCCTGTCTGGGTCCAAGTAACATCAGATCAGTGGGTGTTGGAGATAGTTCGAGAAGGTTATGCGCTGGAGTTGTCTTGCCCGCTTCGGGACTCCTTTGTACTGTCACCCAGCAAAGGGCGGCAAAAAGCTCTGGCGATCCGCCTGACGTTAGATCATCTGTTACAGTTGGGAACGGTCATCCCTGTTCCAATTTCAGACTTAGGGGTAGGTCGCTACTCCATTTATTTTGTGGTGCCAAAGATGGACGGATCTCTTCGGCCTATTCTGGATCTCAAAAGAGTGAATTGTTGCCTTCAGGTACCTCATTTCCGCATGGAAACCCTGAAGTCCATCATAGTTGCAGTGCGTCAAGGAGAGTTTTTGACTTCACTCGATCTCATGGAGGCCTACTTGCACATTCCGATCAGGGAAGCTCAGCAGAAGTCCCTAAAGTTCGCGTTCCCGTGGGGCCATTAACAGTTCCAGGCATTGCCGTTCGTATTGGCTACGGCTCCGCGCACGTTCACCAAGATTATGGTGGTGGTGGTGGTGGTGGCGGCAGCATTACAAAAAGAGGGCATACTAGTCCACCCTTATCTCGATGATTGGTTAATTTGGGCAAAGTCCAAGGTCGAGAGCTTGCAGGCCACGGACAGAGTGGTGAAGGTTCTACAGAGTCTCAGCTGGGTGGTCAACGCGAAAAAGAGTCACTTAGATCCGTCACAGACTCTCGAATATCTAGGAGTTCATTATGACACTTCAAGAGGTTTGGTATTTTTGCCAGATCACTGGGTGCAAGTCCTATGCAAGCTCGTGCGCAGGTTCTCGGGGACTCCGGCACCGTCAGCGTGGTGGTATCTGTGGCTGCTGGGGACCATGGCAGCAACCCTGGAGGTGGTGCCGTGGGCCAGGTTTCATATGCGACTGTTACAAAGGGCATTACTGCGCCGCTGGTCAAACCAGATGGACTCACTGAACAAACGCCTTCCCTGCCTGATGCGGGTCAGACGGGCCCTGCAGTGGTGGCTGCCCCCGGGTTTCCTGCAGGCAGGCATGCCATTGGAACAACCAGTTTGGCTACTACTGATGTCGGATGCAAGTCTGGTGGTCTGGGGAGCCCATTGCGGAGGTCAGTTCACACAAGGGATCTGGACTCGCCAGTAAGCTTCTTGGTCGATCAACCGCCTTGAGCTGCGGCAGTGTTCCTGGCACTGCAGGCGTTCAAGAGTTCAGTGAAGGGTTGAGCTGAAAGAGTTCTCTTGGACAATTCGGCAATGGTGGCCTACATCAATCGGCAAGGCGGAACTTGAAGTATGGCCATGGAGGAAGAGGCAGAGGCATTGTTCCTATGGACAGAACCTCGTCTGCAGGCCATTTCAGCAGCGCATATCGCAGGAAAGGACAATGTGATGGCAGATTTTCTCAGCAGGGTGCGGGTGGACACCAGAAAGTGGGAGCTTCATCCACAGCTGTTCTTGCAAATTGTCCGCAGATGGGGGCCGCCGATAATGGATCTCATGGCGACCTTTCAATCAGCAAAAATGGGTTGTTTTTTCAGCAGGCGGAGGGAAAGGATGTCCGAAGGCATCAACGCCCTCATTCAACCCTGACCGGCGTCGGGTCTCCTGTATGTCTTTCCTCCGTGGGCGCTTTTAGGCCAAGTGGTTCAGCGCATTGAGGTGCACTGCGGCGGGGTATTGTTGGTGGCCCTGGACTGGCCAAGACGCCCGTGGTATACAGATCTAGTTCGCCTGATCGACGGAGAGCCTTGGAGACTACCGATATCGGTGGATCTACTGATTCAGGGTCCTCTGCGAATGCCCCAGGTGGATCGATTTTCGCTTACGGTATGGCCATTGAAAGGGCACGGTTAAAAAGGAAAGGTTATATGGCAGCGGTCATCGCCACTCTGCTTCGAGCAAGAAAGAAATCCACATCTCTTGCATATGTGCGCGTGTGGCGTATTTTTGAGGACTGGTGTTCCCGGCGGCAGATCCGGGTGGCGACTGCTTCCGTTCCAGTGGTACTCAGTTTTTTACAAGACGGTTTTGAGAAAGGGTTGGCCGCAAGTTCCTTGAAGGTCCAATTGGCAGCTCTCTCTTGTTATAGGGGCAAGGTTCAGGGAGTAGCCCTGGGTTCGCACGCAGATGTGCAGCGTTTCCTTAAGGCGGTGTTCAGACTTCAGCCCTCGTGCAGGGTTTTAGTGCCGCCGTGGGATTTGAATCTGGTCTTGGAGGCTTTAGCCAGGAAACCCTTTGAGCCCCTGAACCAGGCGTCGGTTAAGGACTTAACTTTGAAGATGGTCTTTCTGGTTGCTATCTGTTCAGCGAGGCGAATTTCGGAGTTGCAAGCGTTGTTGTGCAGGGAGCCATTCTTGTCTTTCTCTAAAGACAAAGCGGTGTTAAGACCAGTTCCATCCTTTCTGTCTAAGGTGGTCTCCCTGTTTCATTTGAACCAGTTGGTATTCCTCCCAGTGTTCAACTCGGTAGCAGAGCATGCCACGGACCGTGGCTTGCATCGTCTGGACGTCCGAAGAGTGTTGCACCGATATCTGAAGGTTTCAGAAACACTTCCGTAAGTCGGACCGTCTCTTCGTGTTGTTTGGGGGACCTCGCAAGGGGGAAGTGGCGGCAAAAGCTTCCATTTCCAGATGGATTAAGGAGGCGATTGCATCGGCATATATATTGCAAGGTCGTCCAGTGCCGGTGGGGTTGTGGGCGTACTCTACTAGAGCGCAGGCGACATCTTGGGCAGAGCACAGCTTGGTACCGCCAGCGGAAATTTGCAGGACATCTACCTGGTCTTCCCTTCATGCTTTCAGCACGCACTACCGTCTGGACATTTTGGCAGTGAGTAATGCCAGCTTTGGATTGGCGGTGTTATGTGCCAGTTGGAAAGGTCCCTCCCAAGGACGACTGCTCTGATACATCCCAGAGGTCGAGGACTAAACTGGAGGACCAATAAGGAAATGGAAATTACACTTACCTGATAATTTTTGTTCCTTGAGGAATTCCAGTTTAGTCCTCATTCCCACCCGGGAGAGAGTTTCTTTCAGAAGTACGCCGTGATTTGGAGAGGATATGGCTTCCGGGCCATTGGCTCGTGCCAGTCTTTCTTTCATCTCTCTATCTCTTTCTCTTTCTCACTTGGTCTTCTTCTGTTTCTGTCACTTGTTCTGGGGTGATGGGGCAGAGGCCAACTGTGGAATATTGGCTCCCTCGTTATCTTCTCGGGGGGGGGGGGTCAGGTTGATAGTTTCAGGTTAAAGTTTCTCCTTATTAGTTTTATAGTTGATGTTAGACACTTTTCTTAGCTACTTGTTTGTTGCTCCTTTAAGTATGCTTTGTCAATAGTTCACTGGGGCTGATGGGATCTCCAGCAGGATACATCCAGTGAGGACAAGATTCTGAGTGGTTCAGTCTCCATGCTGCAGGAGGAGGTGCACTACCCAGAGGTGGAGGACTAAACTGGAGTTCCTCAAGGAACAACAATTACCAGGTAAGTGTAATTTCCATTTATTTTGCCTCCTGTTTGGTGTATCAATTTCATTCTTTCTTTTATGTGGGATACCCTCACCCCTTCATGATAGGTTGGCTACAGAAAGTTACCAATATTACTAGAAATGAAAAACCAAATATCCTCAAACTACTTCACAAATAATTCAAGCCTCTAACAACGAGACATGACTAAATAGTTACAGTCTGCACCTGTTCCTGATGTTTATTCATAAACAATGTGCACAGTTGGTCCAAATTAATACAGAAGTAGCTATGGTCCCAAAGCAAAATTTTGCACTTTGCAGTGGATCTATAAAAGAAAAGACTCCCCCCCATCCCCCACCCTCCCATATTTGAAATGTTTCTTGACAAAATTCCAGAAATGTTCTCTGCCTAGCCTGCATTGCCCTAGATAAATCTAGGAAAAGTTTCACCTCTTGACCAAGAAATTGTTTATTTTTCGATAGGAAAGACTTTCTTTAAAAACAGATCCCAGACTAACTGCAAAGCGAATTGCGCAATTAAATTAACTTTAGACATTGTAAACTGACAAGCGTCCTTAGCTGCATCTGCTGTATCTAAATTCCTGTTACTCATGGAAATTCATTTCTTAGACTTGCATATCTGGCAGTTCTGTCTCACTTCTTTTAGCTACAACAGAATTATATCAATGAGAAGCCATAACATTAGGAAGCAGACTACCCTTATTTAAACACAAAATTCAAGTCAGACATGCCTAAACAATTCAATTGGAAGAACAGAATCAACCTTAAAAAAATTGATCACTCTTAAATGTCTAATTTTAGCACGATTCGTAAGCTTCTCTATATTGTTTGTTCTAAAAATCTTCAAGTCGGTTCTCAAAAGTACTTATTTGGTTAGCAGCAAAAAAGCTGTCCTGAGACTATTCATATTGGCAATGCATAGAGCGGCTTTGCATATTGCTGTTATGTGGAGAGTGGTAGTTCCAGCCACAGTATCCGCATATTCCATGCTGGCCACTATCTACATCCTGACACAGAATATTTGGAATAATTTTAGCCACAGCAACTGACATTTTAAAAAAATACTGACCATCCTGGGTCAATATTGACCTGATTATCCATAAATAAAGATTGTGGGCTTGATATTCAGCGCTGGCGACTAGCACTATTACCGTGGCTAGCCACCGGCATAGAACATTAAACCCGAATATTTAATGCTAGGGTCATATTTGGCCCTGCCATTGAATATCCAGGTTTGCCGCAGAGGCTGATCGCTAACCAGGCAATGGCAATATTGAGCCGCTGATCGGTTAGCGATACAGTTGTGGTCAACATTATTGGCACCCTTGCATTTTAGGTATGTTGTATACAATATCTTGAGAAATAATTGGAAATATTCCAACTGTATGCCATCATAATATTTTAATAGTATGTTCAGACGTATAGAACAAAAAAAACATGTCTGTGCAACTTAGATGTAGTAACTTCCACGCACGTACTTCAGTTTCAGTTTCATACAAAACATTGTACCATATGGTCATGTTAATTGCTGTTCAAATGTAAACTGCTTTGAATAGTAGAAAGGCAGTATAAAAATATGTTAAATAAATAGAATAAATAAAAATAAACTTCTGAGAAAAAACCAAAACATGACCTGGAGAGGATTAATGGCACCCTTCACTAATATTTGGTTGCACAACCCTTGGCAGTGATGACAGCCTCCAAACGTTTCTTGTAGCCATCTATAAGTTTCGCATATCTGTCTGCTGGTAATTTCTCCCACTCTTCTACTGCAATTTGTTCAAGCTCATGAATGTTTCCAGGATTCCCTTTATCAATGGCAGATTTCAACTCTTTCCAAAGGTTCTTGATTGGACTGAGATCAGAACTCATTGCTGGCCAGTTTAAAACAGTCCATTTGTTCCTTTTTAACCATTCTTTTGAACTTTTGGATGCATGTTTTGGATCATTGTCCTGCTGAAGGACCTACGACCTTTGACCCAGACCTAGCTTTCTGACACTAGGAGGCACATTTCACTCCAAAATATCTTGGTAGTCCACTGATTTCATGATTGCTTTAATACGTTACAGAACTCCAGTTCCTGAGGCAGCAAAACAGCCCCACAACATTATGGAACCAATACCATATTTAACTGTAGAAATGGTGTTTTTTCCCTTATAAGCTTCTAAATGTATCGCTGCTCTGCATTGCCAAAGAGCTCAAGTTTGGTTTCATCTGTCCACAGAACATTTTCCCAGAAGGATTGTGGTTTCTCAAGGTGGGTTTGGGCAAAGATCAGGCATGCCTTTTTATGTCTGTCTTTGAGCAGTGGGGTCCTTCTTGGCCTTCACCCATGAAGTCCTTCTTTGTTTAGTGCGCTGCATATGGTGTGGGTTGAAACCACCACTCCAGATTGCTCCAGGTCAGTCTTAAGCTCTTTGGATGTTGTACAAGGTATTTTTCCAATAGTTCGCACTAACCTTTGAAGATATCTTAAATTAATGTTCCTCTTCCCATCACATCCTGGGAGGTTCTTGACATTCCATGAGCAGAAAACTTCTTAATAATATTGCGAACTGCAGACACACAAATCTCAGTCTTTGGAGATGGCCTTGTACCCCTTTGAAGTTTGATGTTTGTTGATAATGGCTTTTCTGACGGCCTCAGGCAGCTCTCTTGTCTTCACCATTGTGAAAATGGAGCAGGGAATGAATGTGGCCATTTTAAACATTTGAGCCTTCATTCATTGGTTGATTCAAATCATGTGAGTACTGACAATCGATCACAAGTGTGTCTAATTTTACTGCACTGGAAATGTGGTTCTTCTGTTCAAACTGATTTGAATTGTTTATAAGAGTGCCAATAATGATGTCCTATAAATTAATCTAAACTGTAATTTATCTCACCTAATATCTAACAAATCAAAGAGATAAATAGTGTCCATTCATGTATACCCTAGAAAAGAAACTATTTATTTTTATCGGATTGTTTGCCTTGAGAGGGAACTTTCCCTCTCTCGTAGCAAACCCTCCTTTTTTTCTTCAGATTAAAAGAGTGCACTCACCCTTTTACCTTACACCGAGGCAAAATTATAAAATTATCCTCAGTCTCCCGGAATGAATAGAGTAACAAGTACTTAGCTTAAAGTCCGCTTGATCCAACCTCCAGTAGATCAATCAGTTCATATTTGTAAGAAACCACTCATTTATTCTGTCTGTCGACGGTTATAATAAAGCTGATAATTTCCAATGAGTGGGGTATGGACTTCTACCGGATGAAAGCTAACCTTCACGTAGTCCCACAACTACTGCTTTTCTGTTCTCTTCACCCCATCAGGCATCTCGTTCCAAGATTATCAATGAATCTTTCTATAAAGACGCATATCAAAAATTGTACACAATATCGTGTTTCAAACCGTGAATCTCCTGGTCCTTCTTCATGCAATACACATTTCTCCCTCCACTATCCCTCCATCATCAGACAATCCTACTATAATAGCTTAATACTATTATTCAAGCACTCCTTCAAGCCATAGAGTTATGAAACACCCTTCCTCCTTTCCCCTCAGCCATCTCCACAGACATTCCCATTGCAAGCTCATGACCTCTCCTCGCCCCCTTTTGAGAAAAGTTAACATATGCATCGAATGCAGATTGGATAATTGCATATCAAAGCCTGACACCTCCGGCAGACTAGGTTTGTTCCAGTGCACCGCAATTTGCACCGAGCAGCTACTATGCAGTGTCTTAACATCCTTTGCACCTTAAAGGACAAGGTATCTACAGGGGCAGCCCAAAGATAATGCGGGGCCATGTGCGGAGACTCATTGTGGGACCTCATTTGCATATCCACTGGACCTTATTTGCATAAACTTAATTTATTGAATTTTAAAATATATATGTTGCCCATCTAAAAAATTTTTATTTCTTAGTCCTTCCACCAGAATGACGCCTATAATATCGAAATTCCCAATAACATCATTCTACCTAACCTTAACACTTCTCCAACACTTGGAGAAGATTTCTATCTCATGTCACCAAGGGAGAAAAATGAACTCAGCACCTATGAGCTCAATGTCCCGGCTCAAAAAAATTCGACCATGGACTAGCTCTATGACATCATGGGTCCAAAAAACTCCCTTCAGACGTGATACACATCTATTTAACACAATTAATAAGCCCTTGAACCCAGCACACACAAGAATATATTATAAAAATATTTATTTATTTATTTATTACAGTTTCTTATATACCGCGCTATTTAGAATCAGCGCGGTTTACATCATAACATAACGACCATAACGACAAGCTGTCAGGTTTTACATCGAACAGGAGTACAAACTTGGATAACAGGGTTAACTATATACATAAGCTATTTACACTGCAGATAATACATGTAAGGGCCATTCTAGATTGGGTCATTTCTTGGGAGGGATATGTAGGTTCAATTGCTGTCTGGGAAGTATTGGAGGAAAAGGTGGGTTTTGAGAGCCTTCCTGAACTGATATAGATTGGTAATGGTCCTGATGTCAGGGGGAAGTGCGTTCCAGCATTTGGGGACATAAAAACTGAATGCCCTGTTTGTGGTTGTCGTGTTGGACTTTGTCGAAGCCTTTGGTGTTGCTAGCAAGTTCACAGCTGTTGTTCTTCTGGATCTGTTGGGGGGGACAATGTGGATAAGATGCGTGAGTGAAGAGGATGAAATACCTTTGATTGCCTTGAATGCTAATAGAAGGGATTTGAAGGTGATCCTCCCATGGATCGGTAGCCAGTGCAGCTGTTTGAAAATAGGGGTCACGTGGTCATTTCTGGATGCTCCGTAAAGGACCCTAGCTGCGGCATTCATGGCCAACTGTAAGGGGGTCAGTGTGGATTGGGGGAGAACTTGTAAGATGGCATTTGCAAAGTCAAAATGTGGCAGGATCAGCGCTTGATATATGGTTCGGAGATCGTCTGGGTCCAGCAGGGAGCGTAGGTGCTTGAGTGAACGGATTTTGAAATAGACGGCTTTGACTATGTTGCTTATGTGGCGTTTCATATCTAGACGTTGGTCCAGAGTAACTCCCAGGTATTTTATTGCATCTTTAGTTTGCAATTCAGCTTCCTTGACACTGACGTGGGACGGGGGAGTAAAGTTGGAGTCTCTGGTGATGAATAGGACCTCTGTTTTTTTATGTTGAATGCGTAGGTTCTGTGTCTGGAGCCAAGTTGAAACTGCACTGAAACAATCTGTGAGTGGGGTCAGGTCCATGTGAGTTGTGGAGAAAGGCATGTATAAGAGAATGTCATCTGCATATATCATGCAGTTCACGTTGAATGATCTTATGATATTGCAGATGGGCTGCATGTAGATATTGAAAAGTAAGGAGGATAACGAGGAGCCTTGAGGTACCCCTTGCTTTTGATGGAAGTGTATTGACTCTTCTGATCCAGACTTCACATATTGCCATCTACCGTCCAGATAAGACTTACACCATCCTAGTGCGTTGTTGCAGACGCCCTTCTCTTTCAGTCTTCCGAGGAGAATTTCGTGATTCACGGAGTCGAACGCCGCGGCGATGTCTAGGAAGATGAGCACAAAACCTTGACGGATGTTGTCAATTCCTGTGATGATATCGTTGAATAGACCAGTAAGTAGTGTCTCGACCCCATGATGTTCTCTGAACCCATGTTGGCAGCTGTCTAAGGGAGCAACGGCATCTATGTGATCTTGAATTTGCCGTTGTGCCTCTTTCTCAATTATTTTGGCTAAGAGGGGGATACTAGCTATTGGTCGATAGGAGTCAACTCTTTGGGGGTCAAGTTTGGGGTTTTTCAGTAGTGGCCTAATGGAAGTCTGCTTGAGTGAAGTGGGAAAATACCCTGTTGTAAAGGAGAGTTTCATTATATTTGCGATGACAGGGCTGAACACATCACGTAGTTCCTTGATCCAAAAAGCTGGACATGGGTCAGTCTGTGCAGTGGAAGTGTTGAGCGATGCTATGGTGTTCTCAATACATTTAGTGGATGGTGTGGAAAAAATGTTCAGTGGGGAAAGGCCCGTTGGTTCTTGATATTGGACTGCTGACACCTTGTTGGTTTGCACAATCTTGGATTGCAGGTAATCAGCGAATTCTTGTGGGTGAATCTCGCTGTGTTGTTCGGGAGATGGTTCCTTTGAGAGGGATTTGACCAAATTGAAGAGGTCACGTGGTTTATTCAGAGACCTCTTTAGGGTGTCAGTGCGATATTGTCTCATTTTGGTAGTGATTGTTTCTCGATGTATTGCAAGGTGGGTTCGGTATGCGGTCTGGTCTTCAGTTGAGCGCGATCGGCGCCATCGGCGTTCAAGTCTACGTAGTTGCGTGAGGGAAGATCGCAGCTCAGGGGAGAACCATGGGGCGGAGCTTCTTTTTGACCTTGCTGTATTCTTAGGGTTCGAGTGTTGTGAGATGGCAAGCAGGCTGGAGTTCCAGCAAGAGATTAGTTCATCAAGGTCCGGTGTGGTTTTGTTGATGAGTGATGGGGTCTCCGAAAGGATGTGTTCCCTATCGAAGGGGTGAAAGCATCTAGTGGCAGTTTGAGAGGTGATGTTCGTGGGTCGGCTTCTGTTCAGCTGGTCATTGTTGATGGGTATCTGGATAATGATCAATTTGTGGTCGGACCAGGGTACATCCACGACTGATATTGGAGGATTGTGGTTTTTGTCCATGACTGGATGTGGAACAAATACCAAGTCAAGAATGTTCCCTTTTGTATGTGTGGGTTCATTGATAATTTGTTTGAGTCCCAGGTCTTCCATTGCATCAAGGAACGCATTTGCGTGGCTTTGGGGTAAAGATGGAAGATTGAAATCACCCATTATCCAATTTGGTTTATTGGGAGTGAGGGTGTTAGCTGCAAGGTCAATAATGGTTGGAAGGTCAACTGGAGAAGTAGATGGTGTTCTATATAACAGGGTAAGGGAGCATTGTTGGTTAGCAACGGAGAGGATGTCCAGGCTGTTTGTGCTGGAAGAGTCCACAATGTGGAAGTTGAGGTCTGATTTGGAGATTATGAGCACCCCTCCTCCTTTTTTGTTTTCCCTATGTCTCGTATGTATGGAGAAATTGGGGGGAAGTAGTTGATTGAGGAGGACGTTGTCTTCTGGTGATAGCCAAGTTTCCGTGATCATGAGAATTTCAAGGTCGTAGAAGGAGATTGTGTCAAGGACAACAGGCCATTTTTTGCGGATGGAACGCGCGTTGATGATGGCACATTTTAGGGGTCAGCATCTCAAAGGTTTTTCCTGGCTGGGTGTCTTGGATAGCTGGAGTGCTACATGTATCAGGTGGGAGTGGCGCGTGTAGGCGTCACTTCCTGGGTTGGAGTAAGGTGGACTATTCCATCTTTTTCCATGGCTATTCAGGATTGGAATCCTGCCATGTGGCGTGTAAAGGGCCTGGGAGGTTCCAAGCCAGTGGGTAAGGAGGTAGAAGCTAAGAATGACAGCGACATGGAGGGCCATTCTGAGGGTTTGGATTGTGTGTGAGACACTGTAGCTATGAAGTGGGGCAGTGCAATACTGAGGTAGTACAACGCTGTTATGAGACACAGTACAGTGATGAGATTCTTCCGTACAGAGGAGCAATTATACAAGAGTGCAAGAATGAGCAGGTACAGTTTACATGCAAGATATTGACTATCTTTAAAGAGAGAGTGCAATATAACTCATATTACATATAACGCACACAGATAATTTATATTACACATATTGCACACAGCCCTAATACCTTCAAAAAACTAACTCAAAGACTATCATTAAGCCCTAAAAAGCCTTTGAACCCATCACAAGCCAGAAATACATATAAAAATACAACTTATATTATATTATATTATATTATATTACAGTAGTATTTTTTTCAAGTTGGGCAAGCCAAGGTTGCCCTCACTTCTTGCCTTTTGAAGCACCCTTGTAGCGCTCTCCCATTCCACACAAACCAGTCAATCTTCTTTTGTACACTACTCAATACGTGCTCAGGCACCCCCAATGGCAGAGGCTGGAAGAGATATAAAAACCATGGGAGGAGCATCAACTTCACTGAGGCAATCCTCCCCAGCCATGACAAGTACCTTTGCTCCAACATACAAAACATGCCTTCTATCACTCCCATCAGCCTTTTATAGTTCATATCAAACAGATCTTTATAATTATAACCTTTTTGGATCCCTAAGTATCTTATTCCCTTCTCAGCCCATTTAAAGAAAAAATTCCTCTTAAGCACATCAAGGAGTGGATGAGTAGCCCAATAGTTAAAGCATTGGCTTGCAAACCAAAAGACCAAGGTTTGTTTCCACTAGCACTTCTTGTGGCTTTGGGCAAGTCACTTAATCCTCCATTGCCTCAGAGAAATCCAAGTTATCAATGTCCCTGTTTAATGTACATTAACAAGTTTAAGTTCAATGTAAACCGCTTTGACTGAAATGATAAAGAGGTATAAAAAACCTGTTAAATAACATCAGCTCCTCTAAACCGTTAAATTTAAAATCTCAGATTTACCCTAGTTCAGAAAAAAAAACCAACAACCTCCTGAGTTCCCACATGATTAGGGATAAGGAGATATGTGGCCTAGTCACCGCCAAAATCATATCATACACATATCATCCAGAATTCCCACCCCACCCCCCTTTATATCCCTACTCATCCAGATGCAAGCCACAAGAGGCTCCAGCGAGACAATAAAGGGACAATAGGCATCCCTGCTATATACCCCTACCAATCGGGTAAAAATGAAATGAAAATATTCCCCATTAACACTCACACAGGCCTGAGAATTCCTGTATAGTGCCCGAATCCACCCAATGAAACCTTCCCCAAATCCCATTTTCTCTAACACCTAAAACATAAAATCCCAAAAAACATGGGTCGAAAGCTTTCTCAGCATCTCATGAGATCAACAACATGGGCTCCCTTCTTTGTTGTGCCACCCATATGATGCTAAGGATTTTCCTGACATTGTCTGTTGCTCGTCTCCCCGACATAAATCACACTTGATCATTGTGAGTCAGCCTCAGAATCACCTTAATAAAGCATGTTGCCATAATCGTTCATATCTAGGTTCAGAAGGGAGATGGGGTGATATAAGGTGCAAGCCTGAGGATCCTTATCCTCTTCTGGGATCAGTGAAATGCTCACCCACCCCATCATAGAGAAGAACACCTCTCCTGCAAAACACAAGTACCAAGGAAGGAGCAGGAAAGCCACGCCACTGGAAGTTGACCTTTATTATATGTCTCAAGGTCTGCCCTACACGTGTTTCGGCACAAAGCCTTCTTCAGGGGACTGCGACCTAACAAAATATACATTAAAAAAAAATATATGTAAAAATGAAAGTTACAATAAAACAATCATTAAACCATCAAATCAAAAAAGAATATAAAAAATAATAAATGACAATCATTCAATAGTATAGAACATATATGTACATAAAGAGCCCATTATGTGTTCAACTAATTATAAATAGAAAGATAAAATAATAAAATAATATAAAATAATAAAATAATAAAATAATCTTGGCCATATATATTTTTTTTTTTAATGTATATTTTGTTAGGTCGCAGACCCCTGAAGAAGGCTTTGTGCCGAAACATGTGTAGGGCAGACCTTGAGACACATAATAAAGCTCAACTTCCAGTGGCGTGGATCTCCTGCTCCTTCCTTCGCCCTCCACATCATGACAGTGAATTCTCCCCTGCCAGTAACAAATTAAACAGCCATACCAAAGGCCCCATCAACTACTTCCCAAACTTCCAATAAAATCATGCTGTGAATTCGTCAAGGCCTGGGGCTTTAACTAGTTTAAGTGCATTAATGGCAAGAGTGATTTCCTCTTCTCTAATCTCTCTCTCCAACTCATCTACTACATTCTTTTCCAATTTATTAAGTGGCACCAAGTCCAAAAAGTTAGTTATGTTATGTCCTCCGCTCATGGTTGCGGCAGAACCATATACAGCTTCTCATAGAAAGCTATAAACGTTTTCCTTATGTGGAATGGAGGAGTAGCCAAGTGGTTAGGGCAGCAGGCTAGGACCCAGAGACCAAGGTTCAAACCCCACTGATGCTCCTTGTGGACTTAGGCAAGCCACTCCATTGTCTCAGGTACAAACGTAAGTCCTCTGGGGACAGGGAAATACCTGGATCTACTGAAAAGGTGTGAGCTTAATATTAATAAATAAATACATCTTTTCTCCCTTAAGGCAGAGTGACCCTTTTATTGTTAAGTTTTGGGACCTCAATTTTTGTTGCTGTAATTGCTGGTCCAGGAACTTCCCTGCTTTATTTCTACCCTCGAAAAACTCTTGTCATGCCAGCCACATTTTGTACTGGATCTCTTCAGTTTCCAGAACATTTAATTTAATGCAAGTTTCCAACACCTGCCTTCTAAACCTGTGTTAATAACCATCATCACCAAAGTTTTATGTTCAAGATCTTCCATTTCTGCAAAGTATTGCCTGGCTTTGGATCTAGAGTTGGCAACTAGCTCCAGAAAGGTCGATCTAGTGTCGATCTAGTTCACGTCTTACTTCACTGCATGCAGGGACATTTTCTGATTTCCTTCTTGCATTTCCAAAGAAAAGTCAGACTACAAATCCATACATGTCTCCGATAACTCTTTTGCTTTCTGCCTAGACTTTGGTTGACTACTTCCATGACAAGGTACAGAAAATTAGTCTTGAGTTCTCCATTGGATCACCGCCATCTCCCCCTTCCCCTATTCACTCTCAGATCCTTCTTTCAATGCCTGTCACCCTTTCTTCCTTTAATAAAATTACTGAGGAGGAAATTGCATATCTTCTGTCCCCCTCCAAATTCACTACCTGCTTCTCTGATCCCATTCCCGCTAGTCTACTAAGTTTTATTTCCCCCCCCCCCCCCCACACACACTGTTTCCCTTTATCTGTCATATCCTCAACCTAGCACTTTCCATGGCAACTATTCCTGTTGCCTTCAAACATGCTGTGATTACACAGCTCCTCAAAAAACCTGCAGTAGACCTTAACTGCTCTTTAAATTATCAGCCCATCTCCCTCCTCCCTTTCACATCCAGACTACTCAAATATGCAGTTCACCGCTACTGTCCAACTTTATTTCCACTCAAGCCATTCTCGATCCACTGTAATTTGGCTTCTGTCCTCTACATTCTACAGAAACGGCCCTTGCCAAAGTCTCCAGTGACCCGTTCCTGGCCAAATCCAAGGGCCTTTACTCAGTTCTCATCTTCCTTAACCTACCTGCTGCTTTTGACCCTGTTGATCACCAACTTCTTGATACACGATTCTCACTTAGATTTTGGGGCTCTGTTTTGTTTTGGTTTTCTTCTTATCTCCCTGATGCACTTTCAATATATGCGCTGGTGGATCCTCCTCCACTGCTCTCCTATTCTCAGTTGGTGTACCTCAGGGCTTTGTCTTATGACCTCTTCTCTTCTCTCACTAGGTGCCCTGATCTCCTCCCATAGTTTTCAGTACCATCTTTATAGTAATGACTCTCAAATCTACCTCTCTACATGAAATCTCTCCAGGAATCCAGATCCAAATCTCAAACTGCTCTCCTGATAGTGCTGCCTGGAGGTCCCACCGCTATCTGAAACTAAACATGGCCAAGATAGAGGTTCTTATCTTTCCTCTTAAACCTATCTCCTCCCCTTCCTTCTCTGTTTCTTTGGATAACACTGCCAATCTCCCTGTCTCCTCAGCTTGCAACCTTGGGGTCATCTTTGACTCTTCGTTCTCTTTCGCTGCACATATCCAACAGATAGTTAAAACCCGTTGTTTCTTTCTCTATAAGATCAGCAAAATTTGTCCCTTCCTCTCAGAACATTCTACCAAGATCCTTATTAACTTTCTCATTGCCTCTGGACTATTGCAATAACTTCCCACTGAATCATCTATTTCCCGTTCAAGGTAAACAGCTAATCTTCTGCCAGTATCGCCAGGGCCAGCGCTACCACTAGGTGAACTAGGTGGTCGCCTAGAGCACCGGCCCTTTAAGGGTGCCCACTGCTGCCATTGTCACCCGTCTCCAGGACGTACAATGCTGGAAATGGCCACAAGCAGCTTCGCACTGCTTACCTTTAAGCTTAGGCAACATGAGGCTGTTTGTCTCTGCCTCTTCTCTGATGCCTGATGCCAAAACAGGAAGTCAGCATCGGGCATCGGAGAGGCAGCAGAAGCAAACAGCCCCATGGCGCTGAAGCTTAAAGGTAAGCACCAAAGGGCTTTGTGGCCACTGCCACTGTTGCACGTCTCGGAGATATGGTGGGCACTGCAAGGGGAGGGGTGGGTGCAAGAGATGAGGTTTGCCTATGGAGCCTCATCTCCTCACACTGGCCCTGAGTATCATTATGCTTATGTAATTCCTTTTCTCAAGTTACTTCATGGGCTCCCTATCCATTTCCGGACACTTTATCCATTTCCGGACAATTTTCAAACATCTCCTCACTACCTCTCCTCTCCTTTCTCTCCCTATATCCCTCCTCGGCAACTCTGATCGTCAAGCAAATCATTTTTTATCTATGTCCTTTTCTTCTACTGCAAACTCCAGACTCCATTCTTTTTTTCCTTGCTGCATTGTATGCCTAGAGTAGACTACTTGAGTCAGTATATCAGGCACCATCTCTGGTCCTATTTAAATCCAGGCTAAAAACTCATCTCTACAAGGCTGCATTTGGATCCTGGCCCTTGTATGATTTAATCATTCTCCTTACAGAATTTCCCCAGTCCCCTCTTTCTTCTGTTTGTCTGTCTTAACAGCTTGTAAGCTCTGTGGAACAGGGACTGTCTCTAAAGTCTATATGTACAGTGCTGCATATGAATAATAGCACTATAGAAATGATAAACAGCATTGCAGTAGTAGTAGTAATAGTAAAACTGGAACCAGATCAGCATGCCCTGAAAATCTAAAGCCAGCTGTTTATCTTATTTGGATCTTTTCCTGCTGATTTTATTTTTACATCCAGTCAGATCTCAGTGAACAGCCTATATTTGTACAAACTATTTGAGCTTCATCCTCAACAGCGAATAAATTCATTCATATTTAAATCAGTCCCAGGAACCTCTACATTACAGTTAAATTAGATTTATAAGTCCAGAAAATCTGAATCTTTCACCCCCCCATTCCCAACTTAAACTGTAATATTAAAATGGGCTCAGAGGAAAAGAAAAATGGTCTATGTAAATCTGTCAACAGAAATTACAGTTCCAGTGTCAGCAGCAACTCAGTCTAGCAGGTGAAGAACTTAGAAAAACCTCTACAAAATTCAAAGTAAAGTATTTCCTCCACTGGCAGCAGGATGAGGGCCTGGTTCATGCTCCTATGAACCACAATGAATATTCAAAAAAGAGCACAGCTCGGCCGGGCTGTCTTCAGCTACCTACACTCATAGCAACTTAATCAATTTATTAATTTTTTTTTATTTTTTAGACCATTCCTCCCACAAAGACTCCAAGACCATTTACAGCAGTATAGCAAATTTATTTATTTATTTATTTAAATGTAAAAACACAGAAAACATTCATTTTATAAAATATCAATCAAACAGAGAAAATCAACAATAAGCTACTACAAATAGCCATGAATGGCTTCACTTAATTTAATCTCCAAAGAAAGCTGATTCCAATCAATGGGTCCTAATTGGTCCACATACCCTAGCATCAGAGTAAGGTTCATTACTGTCATTGTATTGGCAAAACTATCCCATTTGTAGAAATTTCCCCCAGAGAAAACTCACTGCCTGGTCTTTGTCAATCGCATTGTAATAGTCACGGCTAAATGAGATCAGCAGAAAAGCAGGACTCGCCACCCACTAGGCAGTTTTTTATTGAAATATCCAACGAGGTCACACCATACACATGTTTCAGCTTGAGCTTTCTTCAGGAGTTTGAGACCAAATATAGAACAACAAATGATAAAAACACTCATAAAACAAATTAAAATCACAATTAAATAAATTAAATAAAGATGGAAACAAACACTTGGTTGAAGCATAACACAAAAATTTGTATAAAAGTACATAAAGAATGGATAACCTCGCTAAACAACAAAAAAACAACCATAAGTAAGGGTCGTGAACAATAAATGCAAAAGTACATCAATAAACATACCATAAAATAATAATTTGATCATAGAATGGGGGAGGAGCTAGACAGCACAAGTAGGAAACTGTTGGCTAATCTAGAGGATATAAACATACAAACTCACTCATATCTAAGGAAATGTTAGATAATCATTACAAATATGTATGGACTCACCTTTAAGAAAGGATACTCCTAACTCAAGTAATTCTGTCAGTGATATAGCTAAAACATGTACACTATAAATAGTAAAAACAACCAAGGTGAAAACAACTCCATAAAAAAGCATAAAAAGAATCAACAAAGGAAAGGAGGCACATCGGATGATAACATCAGAGATTATTAATTAAGAGAGTCAAAAGTCATGTGATATAATAAACACAACAGGGACCTTAAGATCCATAAATAGGAATAAATGCTGGCAAAAAGCATCAAGAGTTACATCCTATTTGGCTATGATCCCAAAGGTGGAGTCCAGATTAATAAACTACATAATGAAGACAGATGAATAAAAGATGCATACAGAGGTAGAGGGAGCCGCCTGAGAAAAACCTATAAAGTGGCACATGAGATGCATTCAAACAAGAACATAAGATATGCCATACTGGGTAAGACCAAGGTCCATCAAGCCCAGTATCCTGTTTCCAACAGTGGCCAATCTAGGTCACAAGTACCTAGCAGTTTCCCCAAAAGACATAGGTTCCACATGCTTGTATTGGGGCAAACAGTGGATATTCTGGGTTCATTTTAATAATGGTTTATGGAACTTTCCTCCAGGAACTTGTCCAAACTTTTTTAAAACCCGGCTACACTAACAGCTTTTGCTACATGCTCCGGTAGCAAATTCCAGGGTTTGATTACACGTTGAGTGAAAAAATATTTTCTCTTATTAGTCTTAAATAAGGGGAGGAGGGAGGAGTGGCCTAGTGGTTGGGGCAAGGTACTACAGGCCGGAAGGTCGGTGGTTCAAATCCCACTAAAGGACAGCAACCTTGGGCCGAAAGGACTGGGGTTT
This sequence comes from Ichthyophis bannanicus, assembly GCA_033557465.1. Taxonomy (NCBI): domain Eukaryota; kingdom Metazoa; phylum Chordata; class Amphibia; order Gymnophiona; family Ichthyophiidae; genus Ichthyophis; species Ichthyophis bannanicus. The sequence goes on from CM066031.1 coordinate 1,106,871,801, forward strand.
CTAGTCCCGCAGGTGCTCCTTGTGGTCTTGGGCAAGCCACTTAACCCTCCATTGCCCATGTTCCCTGTAAGTATTAGTGTATGTGTCTCATATCCCCTCGTGTTAAATGTATCCCCCAACCGCTTTGACCCGGTGAAAAGCGGGATATAAATGCAGCTAAATAAATAAAATAAATAAATAAATAGGTTACCCTGTAGCTTCACTGCATGCCCCTAGTCTTTCTATATTTTGATAGTGTAAACAATCGATGTCCATTTACTCATTCCACTCCATTCATTAATTTATAGACCTCTATCATATCTCCCCTCAGCCGTCCCTTTTTCAAGGTTGAAGAGCCCTAACATTTTTAGCTTCTCTTCATAGGGGTATCCTTCCATCCCCCTTTACCATTTTGGTGGCTCCTCTCTGTACCTCAAGATACGGCGACCACAATTGCACACAATATTCAAGGTGCAGTCGCAGCATGGAACAATACAGCGGCATTATAATATCCTTTGTTTTATTCTCCATTCCTTCCCTAGCATTCTATTTGCTCTCTTCGCTGCCACTGCAGACTGGGCAGAGGGTTTTAACATGCTATCCATGATGGCGCCAAAATCTTTTTCTTGAGTCGTGGTTCCTAATGTGGATCCTTGCATCGTGTAACCTTAGTTTAGGGTTTTTCTTTCCTAGATGCATAACTTTGCACTTGTCCACATTAAATTTCATCTGCCATTTGGATGCCAAGTCTTCCAATTTATCAAGATCCTCTTGCAATTTTCCACAATCCTCTTGGGTTTTAACAACTTTAAATAGTTTTGTGTCATCTGCAAATTTGATAACCTCACTCGTTATTCCCTTTTCCAGGTCATTTATGAATATGTTAAAAAGCAGCGGACCCAGCACAGATCCCTGGGGTACTCTACTATTCACCTTTCTCAATTGGGAAAATTGGCCATTTAGCCCTACCCTCTGCTTTCTATCTTTTAACCAGTTCCTGATCAACAATACTACACTGCCTCCTATCCCATGACTTTTTAATTTTGCCAAAAATTTCTCATGAGGACCTTGTCAATGGCTTTCTGAAAGTCTAGATACACTATATCAAATGACTCACCTTTGTCTACCTGTTTATTCACACCTTCAAACATAACAGATTAGTAAGACAAGACCTCCCTTGGCTAAAGCCATGTTGGCTGTCTCCCATTAAGCCATAACTATCTACATTTTCAGTAATTTTGTTCTTTATGATGGTTTCCACCATTTTTTCTGCTACTGATGTCAGACTCACCGGTCTGTAGTTTCCCGAATCATCCCTGGAATTCTTTTTAAAAATTGGCGTTACGTTCGCCATCCTGCAATCTTCAGGTATTACAGATTATTTTAATGATAGTTCACCGATTAGTAATAGTATGTCTGCAGTCTCATATTTCAGTTCTTTCAACACCCTTGGATGTATACCATCCGGTCCAGGTGATTTGCTATTCTTCAGTTTATCAAATAGTTGTAACACATCTTCCCGGTGTATTGATATTTCTTTCAATTCTTCCGCAGCACCTCCTTTAAATACCATTTCAGTCATGGGTAACATTCCTACATCTTCCTCAGTAAAGACCAAAGCAAAGAATTCATTCAGTCTCTCCACTATGGCCTTTTCCCCTCTTAGTGCCCCTTTTACCCCTCTATCTTCTATTGGTCCAACTGATTCTCTCACATGTTTTTTGCTACGAATGTACTTGAAAAAGTCTTTATTATACATTTTTGCTTCCACAGCAAGTTTCTTCTCAAATTCTATATTTGCCTGCCTTATCAATGCCTTGCATCTTACTTGCCAGTGCTTGTGTTGTTTCCAGTTTTCATCATTTGGCTTCTTTTTCCATTTCCTGAAAGATGCTTTTTTTAGCAACATCAGCCTCTCTGACCTCACCTTTAAACCATGCTGGCAGTTTTTTGGACTTCCTTCCACTTTTCTTAAAGCATGGAATACAGCTGATCTGGGCTTCCAATATAGTATTTTTAAACAATACCCAAGCTTGATGTAAATCTTTAACCTTCACAACTGCTCCTTTTAGTTTTTTCTTAACTATTTTCCTCATTTTATCATAGTCTCCCTTTTGAAAGTTAAAAGGTGTCCTTCCTTCATTTATTAAATGAAATGTGATCATGCTATGATCACTATTGCCAAGTGGCACCAACACCCTTATCTCTTGCACCAGATCTTGTGTTCCACCACTAAGGACTAGGTCCAAAATGGCTTCCCCTCTGGTTGGTTCATAAACCAGCAGCTCCAAGAAGCAATCATTTATTTCATCTAGAAACTTTATCTCCCTAGCATGTCCGGCCATGACACTGACCCAGTCAATACCGGGGTAATAGAAATTACCCATTTTGTAACTTTTGTTAGCTTCCCTGATTTGTTTGAGCATTTCATCATCCATTTGTTCATTCTGGCCAGGCAGTGGAAAGTACACCCCCACTGCCATCGTCTTCCCCTTCCCCTTTTTACATAGAATTTCAATCCATAGACATTCTACAGTGAATTTTGTTTCCTGCAAAAATTGAATCCTTTATGACTTAATGCCCTCTCTAACATAGAATGCAACCCCTCCACCAATTTGATCTTCTCTATCATTATGGTATAGTTTGTACCCAGGTATCACAGTGTCCCACTGGTTGTCCTCCTTCCACCAAGTCTCTGAGATACCAATCATATCTAACCTCTCATTTAGTGCTATATATTCTAACTCTCCCATCTTATTTTTTATACTTCTAGCATTTGCATACAAGCATTTTAGAGGCTGTATTTTATTCATATTAATCTGGCTATCAGTAGCAGGGGTAATTTGGAATCTTTAAGCTCTGTCTGCTCTGTACTCAAGGGCATTTAGGCTGCTTTTGCCTTTATTGGAACCTCTCTACTGATATACCCTAACTTCAGTCTTTTGCTAGTATCCTTCAAGGATACATTGTTCCGAACCATGCGCTCTTGGGCGACTGTTGGCTTTCCCCTATCATCTAGTTTAAAAGCTGCTCTATCTCCTTTTTAAAGGTTAATGCCAGCAGCCTGGTTCCATTCCGGTTAAGGTATAGCCATCCTTTTGGAAGAGCCCCTCCTTTCCCCACAATGTTCCCCAGTTCCTAACAAATCCAAACCCCTCAGACTTGCACCATTGTCTTATCCACGCATTGAGACTCTGGAGCTCTGCCTGCCTTTTGGGTCCTGCACGTGGAACGGGATCCATTTCAAAGAATGCTATCTTGGAAGTTCTGGATTTCAAATTCCTACCTAAAAGCCTAAATTTAGTTTCTAGAACCTCCCTACCACACTTTCCTATGTCATTTGTACAGACATGTATCAAGACAGCAAACTCCTCTCCAGCACTATCTAAAACCTTGTCTAGGTGGTGCGTGAGGTCCGCTACCTTTGTACCAGGCAGGCATGTTACCAGCCAATCCTCACGTCCACCAGCCACCCAGCTATCTACATGTCTAATGATCAAATCACCAACTATAACGGCTGTGCTAACCTTTCTCTCGTGGGCACATGGTCCTGGAGAAACCTCCTCGGTGTGAGAGGGTTTTACATCAGCTGGAGGACAGGTCCTAGATACAGGATCACTTCCTGCTGCACCAGGGTGATGATCTCCTGTCACGTGACCTCTCTCCTCCATGGCAACAGAAATGCTGCCAGACTGGAGGTGGGACTTCAGTACTATATCCCTGTAGGTCTCGTCTATGTACCTCTCTGTCTTCCTTATGTCCTCCGAGTCTACTACGCTAGCCTCCAGAGATCGGACTCATTCCCTGAGAGCAAAGAGCTCCTTGATCCTAGTGCACATGTAAGACCCCTCACCAACTGGGAGAAAATCATATGTGTGACACTCGATGCAAAAGACTGGAAAATACCCATCTCGCTGCTGGACTGCTGTGTACATCTTAGTTTTAAAGTTGTGTTTTAGGTATTTAAGTTCTTTACTTATTAAGGGTTGCTAGGAATACTTATACTAATAAAACTATAGCTAATACATGTAATGTACTTTGTTCACCTGAAGCTTAATTAATCTCAGGTCCTTAATGTATGCTTGATGAGGATAAACAGCCACACCTGAGAGTGAATATGGCACCTTCTTTCCTTTAAGAGATTTAAGCACCTATAAAGCTATGATTATCCCAGAGGTGGGTGGGTGTCGGGGAGGGAGGGAGGGAGGGAAAGAAGACTTTTTAAAAACTGGCTTCTACACAGTACCCTGTCCTGTGCTTCTAAGGTAATTTGTGACCAATTTCCTGGTTGATTCACACAGCCCTTGCTTGAACTGAGGGAGTCTTGTGTTCTACATTTAAACCAGAAAGCTCTCTGCTGTGTTTAAATTTAAACTGAAAGCTCTTTGCTGCTACTAGGCCCTAACTGAGTATTAAATTTAAACTACAAGTTCTCTGCCTGGTTTTAAACATGAACTGAAAGCTTCCTGTTGAGTTTTTAATTTAACTAAAAGCTATTTGCTGATACTAGGCTCTGACTGATTTAACAAATACACTGGATTCACAGATTAATCAGCTTTAATCTAAAGAATTCCTTTTTAACCAATATTTAGAAAAATTCCCAGAAGTAAATGCTTACAATTGCAGATCTCTCTCCAGAAGTAGCAGTCCCTTATTGAAGTCCTTCAAGGACCATAAGTATACTCTAACTAGAAATTTATTCTGTCCCCATTTTGATTTATTGTAGTCAAAACCCAATTAAACCCTATGGAAGCATTAGCATCTTGTCTAAAATGCTTAGAGGCATGCAATTGTACAATCAGGACCCCAACCAAATATAAACAAAAGGGAAAAGCATGTACAGTCAAACCTCGGTTTTCGTATGCCCTAGTTTTCGTACGATTCGGTTTTCGTTGACTTTTTTCGTCGAGATTTTCTCCCAGTTTTCGTATATTGTCTCAGTTTTTGTACAGTTGAAAATGGAGCACCATTTTGTGGTCAGAAGTGGGATTTTCTTTATTTTGATTCTCTTGCTGATTGACTGTCTTCCATATGAGTCTTCAATAAAGGTAAAAGTGATGTTAAATGTTCATTTATCCATTTCATTAGTCATTTATATTTATTTCTCATTGTTTTCTGTATGTAAAAATATAGTTATCTATAAAATGTATTTTTTGTTAATATTTTTGGGTGTCTGGAACAGAATAATTGGATTTACATTATTTCTTATGGGAAATATTGCTTCAGTTTTCATACATTCGGTTTTAGTCAGACTTTTTTGATCGGATTAATCACGAAAACCGAGGTTCCACTGTATAGGACTATTATATTGTAATGAATAAAAACTACCCTTTACGGGATGCCAAGCGCTAATCTAAAATGTAAGGGTCATCACAATGAATAGAGATGAATACCAACTTTGCACATGACAGCATTCTGTTAACAAGAAAAATAAAGCTGAGAACCACATCAGTTTTTTTAAAAATGAGGCAAGTGCAACTAACATTCATTGTGATCATGATCTAATAGGATGTAACCCCTGATGCTTTTTGCCAGCATTTATTTCCATTTGTGGATCTTAAGGTCCCTGTTGTGTTTATGATATCACAGGGCTTTTGACTCTCTCTATTAATAATCTCTGATGTTATCCTCCGATGTGCCTCCTTTTCTTTTTTGATCCTTTTTATGGAGTTGTTTTCACCTTGGTTGTTTTTACTATTTTTAGAGTACATTTGGGATCATGGTCAAATAGGATGTAACTCTTGATGCTTTTTGCCAGCATTTATTCCTATTTATGGATCTTAAGGTCCCTGTTGTGTTTATTATATCACATGACTTTTGACTCTCTTAATTAATAATCTCTGATGTTATCATCCGATGTGCCTCCTTTCCTTTGTTGATTCTTTTTATGCTTTTTTATGGAGTTGTTTTCACCTTGGTTGTTTTTACTATTTATAGTGTACATGTTTTAGCCACATCACTGGCAGAATTACCTAAGTTAGAAGTATCCTTTCTTATAGGCGGGTCAATATGTATTGATTACCTGACATTTCCTTAGATAAGCATGAGTTTGTATGTTTATTATCCTCCTGATTAGCCATCAGTTTCCTATTTGTGCAGTCCAGGTCCTCTCCCTATTCTATGACCAAATTATTATTTTACGGTATATTTATTGATGTTCTTTTGCTTTTATTGTTCACAACCCTTACTTATGGTTGTTTTTTTGTTGTTTAGCGAGGTTATCCATTCTTTATGTACTTTTATACAAATTTTTGTGTTATGCTTCAACCAAGCGTTTGTTCCCATCTTTATTTAATTTATTTAATTGTGATTTTAATTTGTTTTATGAGTGTTTTTATCATTTGTTGGCTTTTTTATGGTTTAGCGAGGTTATCCATTCCTTATGTACTTCTATACAATTTTTTTGTGGTTTAATTCAATATGATTTGACTGGGCTTTTATTTATTTAATTGTGATTTTTATTTGTTTTATGAGTGTTTTTATCATTTGTTGTTCTATATGAGGTCTCAAGCCCCTGAAGAAGGCTCAAGGCAAAACACAAGTAGGGTGCAACCTCCTTGGATATTTCAATAAAAACATTTGCCCCTATCCATTGTGTGTTGTGAGTCCTGCTTTTCTGCCGCGCTCGACACTGCAGGTTTGTGTGCTGTTTGCTGTTTTCGACACTGCTAAATGAGCCTGCTGCAGAGTGGAGATCTCTGTTAAGGGCATAGCACAATACAAAATCCACAAGGTAATGTGGAGCTCGACCCTGAAGAATTTTAGAAATCTAGGCCAAAATCTTAAATTCTATCCTTTGTTGAACAGGCAATCAGTGATGCTTGTCAAATATGTTCATATGTAGAACAATTTGCCAGAATATATCCAGCTGTAGTTTGTACTTTTTGTGACTGGCCAAGATATACTGTAAGTCGATATAGAGCTCCTTGCAGTAGTCCAATCGGGAGGTTATAGAGGCATGTACTATGGTAACCAGATCTGTAACCTCCAAGGAAGACCGCAGATTATGAATGTTCCACAACTAAAGGAAACATGATATCATGACACTACTACTTGTTTGTGCATATCAAGTGATGTATCTTGTCAGATACCCAAAACTCTAACTTCCAGGCTTGGCTCAAGTACCACACTTCTAAGCTTGACATCAGGGCAAAAAAAGGACATAGTAGGTTGCTGAACCCAGAGCATTTCAGTTTTTGAACAATTTAGTTGCATTATATTAATAACTAACCATGATTCAACAGCAACCAAAGTTCCAGTTGGATAACATCATCATCTCTAGAAGCTTCAGACTGGCAGAAAACTTGAATACCATCTGCACAAATAGGACCCGATATTCAAAAAATGCTGAGCTCCTAAACTGAGGCTCTTAAGTTAGACTCCTAAATGTATGCCCTATTTTCTGCCAAGTTTAGGAGCCTAGGCTTTCAACTTAAAAGTCATCTTTAATTCAGGAGCCTAATTTAAAAAAACAAAACAACATTCAAATACCATTGCGGGCAGCCACAGCGCTTAAATAAATATCAGCAGATACTCGGCGGCAGAATTCAGATAGGAGCTGCTCCAGAACATCCAAGCTGAGTGGCACCATCCAGATAAGTATCAACACTTCTCTGGTTCGTGGGTTTTCAGCTGGCATTTATTTCAATTGCAGCTTTGGACAGGTTTTCATGCAGCCTAAATTGCTCAGAGAATCAGCAACTGAAAACCCCATTAACTGGATAAAGCCGGCATGAATCCAGATAGCGCTGACATCACCCTTGCTCTGGCCCCTTACTGCCCCTGCACTAACCAGATAATGCTGGGGCAATAGATAGTGCCACCAATGAATAGCAGGATCGGCATCCTTAACTGAGCAGCCCCCCGCTGGCCGATCAGATAAGAGCTCTGAATATTTATTTATTTAACTGTATTTATATCCCGCTTTTCACCGGGTCAAAGCGGTGCAACACATAACAGGGGGGGGGGAATCAATGGTTATAGGGTGGGGCCATCACCAGGGGGGCAACATTAATGATTTGGGATGGACATAGACATGTACAATCCTGTAGTTTCTAATCATGAGTTCTTGATGAGGGGGGTGGAGTTTCTGTTCAGAGGTGTTCATGGAATAGGACTGTTTTTAGCTGTTTTTGACCCCTGTTCTTATAAATGTAGGCCTGCCAGTCATCTGCTAGGCTTATGAGCTTAATTTATGAACTTTGTGCTGAAAATCATTGCTAAGCTCATATCTTTTACCCCCATCCTACATCCGCCCCCAATGACCACCCACTTTTTTATGTTTCTGTATTTAGGAGTTTAGTGGAATTTTGAGTATGGTTATGGTTACTTTTATTTAATATACCGCAACAGTGCTTAGCAATCTTGGCAGTGCACAATTATTTAAAATGTAAAGAAAAAAAAATGAAAAGGAACTCCGTTTAAAATAGGACAGAGTAGCAACAAATAAAAAGCATATACATTCTAAGCAAGAGTACAGATAAAGGAAGCATACATACTAGACAACCCTAAGCTGGCTATGTAGACAAGCTCCTTAGATAGTAATACAACCCACTCCAAGACCAGGACGTCACAACTAAAACTGTTCTAAATTTAAGAACTCAGCCCTTGTAAATTTTCAAAGAGACCAACTTAGGAACACAACTTTCAGAGTTAGGAGCATAAATCCTTTAAATATTGTTCTATCTCTGCCTTTTCTACAAGCTCAGCTAGGGGTTGGAATACAAACCACTTAGAGCCACCATTAAAGAAGTGAAAACTGAAGATGAAAACATATCTGCCAACATTCTCACTATCTTTGATGAAAAGACAAGATGTGAAAAAAGCATCTGTTCCCCAGTAATTCAGTATCCTTAATAGTGCCATCAGAGCACTGCAAAATAGATCAGTGAAGGATCCTTAGTATGACGTTTGCCATAGATGTGGGAAAATATAAAGCTTTAACAAGAGATACCCAAAGCTTATCTTTTCTTTTCTCAACTACAGGATATTAAGATGCATAAGACACACCTCAGAGCAGGCATGTCTATCAGGGTGGAGCCATCTTGGATCGCCAAATTTTGTTTTTATGATAAGAGTTTATACAGATGAGGACTGATGTCCAGATTATTTTTCATCTTAAAAATTCTTGGTTTTGGCTTTCTTCTGAGACTGAAAAACTGCATTTTTTTCTAGCCATTGCTATGCTATTAGTACGCAGAGCATTGTGAGGCTTATTTACAAAGCTACATTAGCTGTTTAAGTGGGAATACCAAATGCTAACTTAGCATGGGCCCATGCTAATAGATAGAACAGTACACTGGCTTTAATGCATGCTAATTCCTGTATTAAACAGCTAACGTAAAAAACATTTTGGGGAGGAGTGCGAGTGGGGACTGTGCATTACAGTTAACATAGAGGTCGTTACCACACATTAAGTGTTAATATGGCAGATGCCACATCAAGCACTGTAGCTAACTGCATTGCAAGATATCTGCCATGCAGTTAACACACTGTAGCAACTTTTTACTGCGTTAACTGTATGGCCGCCTTCATGATAACTGCAAAGCCTTCCTATACTCTAGTAAATAAGGGTATGGTGCCCCCTTGAGGGGATTCCTGAATTTGGCCAACCTGGCAGGAATCTCTGTTGGGCAAGCTCCTTTGGTCCCTGAAAGCCTTAGACTTGGTGCCTTTATTTTATTTATTTATTTATTTATTTATTGAGAAGTTTTATATACCGCTTTTCAGCGTGCCTCCACATAAGGAAGAAGGGTGTTAGTGGGTAAGTCACCCCACAAAACCAAAAATAAGGGTGACTGTGAACAAGGCTGGCTGCAAATGTACAAGCTTTACTAACTTCTACACCTATAAGTGTAAAGAACATCTGATCGTTCTCTTGCACAACTTTTTCATTAATCAAGAAGCAACAGTTCAAACAGAACTAGGAGAAACAGAATGGTTTAAAATCAGCAAAGATGTACGACAAGGTTGCATACCTTTCCCCTACCTCTTTAATTTATATGCAGAACAAATCAATCAGAGAAGTAAGACTGTATGAAGACAACCGAGGTGTGAAGATTGGTGGAAGACTCATCAACAACCTTCGCTATGCCGATGATACCACATTACTGGCTGACAGTTCTCAAGATCAAGGAATATAGACGTAAAATGATTCTGCACCTTAAGAAGACAAAGATCCTGAAAACTGGCAAAATCAATAAGTTAATCATTGATGGAGAAAAAATTGAAATAGTTGACAGCTTTAACTTACTTGGATCAACAATCAATAAAGAAAGGACTAGCAATTAAAAAATCCAACAACCTATTGCTCTTGGTAGAATGGCTATGAAGGACCTAGACAAGATCCTCAAGAGCAGAAATGTCTCTCTTCATACAAAGAGTCGACTTATCCAGGCCATGGTATTTTCAATAATGTCATATGGATGAGAAAGTTGGCCATTGAAAAAGATAGAGAGGAAGAAAATTGATGCCTTTGAATTATGGTGCTGACGATAAATACTGTGTATACAATGGACTGCCCAAAGAACAAACCAGTCATTACTAGAAGAGATCAAACCTAAGCTTTCCTTAGAAGCTCAGATGACAAGACTTCAACTTTCATACTTTGGACATATCATGCGAAGAAAAAGATCATTGGAGAAAGACATAATGCTTGGCAAGGTAGAAGATCACCATAAAAGAGGAAAACCGGCAATGAGATGGATCAATACAATATCAGCAGCAATGGACACCACTCTATCAATAATGAGCTGCTTGACTGAAGATGAAACAAAGTTTAGGTCAACTATCCAGAAGGTCGCCAGGATTTGATATCGACTCAACGGCACTTAACAGCAACAACAAGTTTAAAGAAAGTACCAACAGTGCATTCAAACAACTCAGATATTGATCCCCCCCTGAAGCATAACTATTCAAGGAACAGCTGGAATTGCTTATGCATTCCTACATAGTGTTTGTATGTTTGGTTTGTATTTTGCTATTTAGCTCACACCTTCCAGTAGTAGATCAAGGTGAGTTACAGTCAGGTGCTGTAAGGGGTAACATGGCTCGGAAGGGGAGACGGCACAGCTGGGGCTGCTGCCTGGGGTGGCAGAATTCCTTGGGCCAGCCCTGGAGGCACTCTTTGGCTGTTCCACCTGAACTGCCTGGAACTGTCTGTCACTGAGTTGCTGGGCCACACTCCACCTCAGCCTGCTGCTCTTCTCGCCATTTCCAATGCTCGACTTCCCTCTGGCTGGAGGGGTAGCTGCTCCACTCGCTGTCACCACTGCTGGACCTCCCTCTGGCTAGAAGGACTGCTGCTCCACATGCTGTTTCCACCACTGGATCCCTTCTCCTGATGCTGTCCATTCCAGTTGTCTCTCAGCAGCAACTCCAAATCTAGGAGGCCCCTTACTCCTTGGATGGGGTTTCCCTCACTAGGGGTTGCATCCCTGCTAAATCGATGTTCAGAAGGTCAGCTCTGAGTGATTCCAGCACTCTGAGCTCATTGGGTTGTAGTTCAGTTTTCCTTAACTTGGACGGACCAGCCCCTCTCAGCCAAAAGGCCAAGTGTCAGGCAGAAAAATAGAAAGAATAAGTGCCAGCTCTCTTTTGCCTTAATGTACAGTGCCTTGTGAAAGTATTCATCCCTTTGGTGTTTGTCCTGTTTTGTCACATTACAACCTAGAATTAAAATGGCGTTTTGGGGGTTAGCACCATGTGATTTACACAATATGCCCACCACTTTGAAGGTGCAAAATATCCTTTATTGTGACACAAACAATAATTAAGACAAAAGAAAAACCAGAAATCAGGAGTGTGCATAGGTATTCCGCCCTCCACCACCTCCACCCCCCAAGTCAACCACCTTTTGCTGCAATTACAGCTGAAAGTCTCTTAGGGTATATCTCTATTAGCTTAGCACATCTAGCTACTGGGGTGTTCACCTATTCCTCAAGACAAAACTGCTCCAACTCCTTCAAGTTAGATGGGTTGCATTGATGTACAGCAAACTTTAAGTCATGCCACAGATTCTCAATTGGCTTGAGGTCCGTGCTTTGACTAGTCCATTCCAAGACATTTAAATGTTTCCCTTTAAACCACTTCCATGTAGCTTTAGCAATATGTTCCAGCAGTGTCATTGTCCTGCTGGAAGGTGAACCTTCGTCCCAGTCTCAAATCTCTGGCAGACTGAAACAGGTTTTCTTTAAGAATTGCCCTATATTTAGTGCCATCCATCGTTCCTTCAATCCTGACCAGTTTTCCTGTCTCTGCCGATGAAAAACATCCCCAAAACATGATGCTGCCACCACCGTGTTCCACTGTGGGAATGGTGTTCTCGGGGTGATGGGAAGTGTTGGGTTTGCGCCACAAATGGCATTTCCCATGATGGCCAAAATGTTCAATTTTCGTCTCATCTGACCAGAGAACCTTCTTCCATGTGTTTGGGGGATTCGCCACATGCTGTTTTGCAAACTCCAAATGTGTTTTCTTATTTCTTTCTTTAAGCAATGGCTTTTTTCTGGCCACTGTTCCATAAAGCCCAGCTCTGTGGAGTGTTTGGCTTAAAGTGGTCCTATGGACAGATACTCCCATATCCGCTGTGGATCTTTGCAGCTCCTTCAGTGTTATTCTTGGTGTCTTTGTGGCATCTCTGATTAATGCCCTCCTTGCCCGGTCTGTGAGTTTTGGTGGGCAGCCTTCTCTTGTCAGGTTTGTAATGGTGCCATATTCTTTCCGTTTTGTTATAATGGATTTAATGGTGCTCCGAGGGATATTCAGAATTTGGGATATTTTTTTTATAACCCAACCCTGATCTATACTTCTCCACAACTTTGTCTCTGACCTGTTTGGAGTGCTCCTTGGTCTTCATGTTGCTTGCTTAGTGGTGTTGCATTGTCAGGGGCCTTTCAGAACAAGTATATTTATACAGGCATCATGTGACACTGATTGCACACAGGTGAACCCTAATCAGGTAATTATGTGGACTTCTGAGGTTAATTTGTTGGACCAGATTTTATTTGGGGTTTCATAGAAAAGGGATGAATACATATACACTCACAACATTTCAGTTCTTACTTCTGTTTTTTTTTTCTATTTATGCAATTTTACAAATTTAAACATCAATCAATAATGTTTACAGAAAAGATGAATTCTTGTGAATAAATACAAAAGAAACATTTGAACTGGCTGAAGATAAATAACAAGAGACATCATTAGTCCCCAAAAATGGGGGGAGTGGTTACAGAATATATAACTGAAGGCAGGAAAAACCCACAGTTTAAAATAGAAAAATGTTCGAGGCCGCGGGCCGGGTCCCGCGGCTGCCAGTAACCTGGGCCCGGGCCCGGCCTCGGCCTCCACCTCGTTGTCGGCGGGGGGGGGGGGGGGGGGGGGTGGTTGAAGTGTAACGCGGCCGGGCGCGGTGGTTTAAAGCGCGCCGGCACACCGGCGCAGGGTTTTATTTGGCCGGCGGCCGGCTGGGGGGGCGGCGCTTGGGCAGCGAGGAGCCGCGTGGCCGTCTCTTTCTGGCCGCGGCTCCTCAGGAACGGTCGCGTTTTCGTTGGGATCCTGTGAGTGGGTTTTGTTGGGGGGGGGGGTTGGTTGTTACCGCGGGGCGGCCGCCAAAATCGGCGGGGGGGGGGCGATTAAGGGCAAAAGGGGCGTAAAAAGCCATTAAAAAAAAAAAAAAAAAATATCTAAGAGGCAGAACTTTAAGGCTGCCGCTTTAATTGGCACCCCTTTGTTCTTAGGGGAGGCACTGCGGGCGGCCCACCATGGCTGGCGGTAGCGGAGCCAGGAGGACGTCGGGGGCACGGGCTAGGGGCGCTCCGCGGGGATCCCGCGGGGGGGGGGCGGCACCGGGCGCTGGAGCGGGTCGTGGGGGGGCGCGGGGGGGTGGTCAGAGGGGGAGGTCGGCGGGAAAGCGTCGGGTAGGGGCTGGGAAGCGTGGAGCTCTCCCTACCCCTGCAGTTTGTCTGAGTGGTCCTGGGGAGGGGGGGAGTCCCCTTCTGGGGGTCGCTGGGCCGGGAGCTTTGGAGGCCGAGGGGTTGTTGGGGGGGGGAGCGACTGGAGGGGGGTGTTGGATGGGGTTGATGGTATAGCAGGGGGTGGGCCTGGGTGGGTTCCGGCCCCCGCTGGTGCTTATGGGCCCCTCCCGCTGGGTGTGAGTGGAGCTGGGCTGCATGGGGGTGGGTGGCCGGCTTGGCCCCCATCACCTGGGCAAGCTATGGCCTGGGGGGCGGGCTGGGGTGGGGATCCTTGGGGCGCCGGTCATCCAGCGGTGGGCCAGCCCCCCTGGGGGGCTGCGGCCTGGGCGGCTGGCGGGTTAGGATCCTCTGGAGGGGCGCAGGGGCGGGTGGGGGGTGGGGCCAGGGGGCCTTACGGTTGGGTCCCTCCGGGAGCGAGCTTTCCTCCTTCCCCGTGTGTTGGCTCTCCTCTCCCTTTGCAGGTGTCGGGGTCTGCTCAGGTCCCTCCGAGTGGGTCCTCAGCGGCGGCTGTGGGATCAACAGTGATGTCGCCAGCGGTCGGCCAGCCTGGCCAGACTTCGTTGGAGCAGCAGGGGTCCACGTCGGAGGTGCCGGCGACGGCGGCGCAGGTGGCAGCAGGTGAGTTCTCTGGGGTCTCTGCGGGGGGAGTTGGGGCGGGGGTGTTACCGGGTGCGTCTGCTCTGCCGGCGCAAAAAGCCAAGGCTAAGCGGAAGCACCGGCGGCGTCGGCGGAGGAGCGCGTCGTCTCCCCCCTCGACGTCGGGGCCCCCCGCCTCTACATCGGCGGACTCCCCGGTCGCCCCGATTGCGGGAGCGGGGGCGGGGTCCGAGGGGGCGGGGTCTGCGGTGGTCCGTTGCGCAGAATTGTGGGAGAGTGTTCCGCGCAAGTTGCGGAGGCGGATCGTGAAGCGGCGTTACCTGGATATTTTCCGGTTGTTGGAGGGGAGGAAACGTTCAGGGAGAGTCGCAAGAAGCATAAAGAGGACGAGAAGGCGGGGAGGGTACGCAAGGTGTCTCGAAACACGTTGAATTGGACGCGGGCCTTCTTGCGGCTGGCGAGCGTATGGGGCCATGAGGACCCGAGTTGTTACGGTGAGCTTCTGGCATATGCTGATGCTATCTTGTCGGCTTCCCAGGCGCACGAAGGTTGGGCCTGGCTTAATTACGATGAGGAGTTCCGCGATAGGATGGAGGAGAACCGGCAGTTGTCGTGGGGAATGAAGGATATCAACCTTTGGCTCACGCAAATGTCGGCTAAAAGGGGCGGCATGGGGGGAGGTACAGGGTCGGGTAAGGCGGCGGGCACGGCAGCTCCGGCAGGCCTTCGGCCCTTTCGGTCAGCGGGCCCGGGGCCCGAGACGAGCCGAACGGGGGCAAGTGGTCCCGGCGGGGACCTGTGCTGGCGCTTCAATAAAACGTCCTGCCCCTTCCCGGACTGTAAGTTCCGGCACGCATGTTCGCTTTGCGGCGCCGGTCACTCGGCCGTCAAGTGCAGCCGTAGAGCAGTGCCTGGGGCGGCGGCTGTCAGTAAGTGACGGGAATGCGGGGGGTCTGGCGCCTACCCCCATTAAGAGGCTGGCGCTTCAGCCGTGGCTGGAGCTCTATGTGGCTGCCAGACATGGCAAGGTGGGACGTTGTTATGGGAGGGGTTTGCCGAGGGCTTTCGTATTCCGGTGCGGGGGGAGCTTAAGGGGTCGGAGAGGGGGAATGCGGTGTCGGTACTCCGATTGGCGGAGGTGGCCCGAGAAAAGATTGCGGCGGAGTGTGCTTTGGGCAGGGTGGCCGGGCCTTTTGAACGGCCCCCCTTCTCGCCTTTTATTGTATCACCGCTGGGGGTCATCCCTAAGAAGGAGCCTGGGCGCTATCGGCTGATCCATAATCTTTCTTGCCCCCTCGGGGCTTCGGTAAACGACCATATCCCGCGGGAGCTCTGCTCTGTCCGCTATGCGTCTTTTGACGAGGCTTTGGAGCTGGTGCGCCAGTGTGGAGAAGGGGCTCTGTTGGCGAAGGTGGACATTGAGTCCGCCTTTCGTCTCTTGCCCGTGCACCCGTCCGCCTTCCCCTTGCTGGGCTTTCGTTTCGACAATCAGTATTACTATGACAAATGCATGCCCATGGGTTGCGCGATTTCGTGTGCTTACTTCGAAGCCTTTAGCTCGTTCTTGCATTGGGTGCTGGTTCGGAGGTCTGGGCGGGGGACTATCGTGCATTATCTTGATGACTTCTTGTTCGTTGGGCCGGCCCAGTCCGCCGTGTGCGGATCCTTGCTCGAGCTTTTTCTGGGCCTGGCGGTGGAATTTGGCATTCCGTTGGCAGCGGGTAAGACGGTCGGACCGGTGACTCGTATCTCCTTTTTGGGGATTGAGATTGACTCGCGCGAGTTTGTGGTCCGGTTGCCTGCGGATAAAGTGGACCGGCTGCGGCTCTTGGTAGCGGAGGTGGGCTCCTCGGCAAAGGTGACTTTGACTGC
This sequence comes from Ichthyophis bannanicus, assembly GCA_033557465.1. Lineage (NCBI taxonomy): Eukaryota > Metazoa > Chordata > Amphibia > Gymnophiona > Ichthyophiidae > Ichthyophis > Ichthyophis bannanicus. Next base: position 1,106,888,222 of record CM066031.1, read on the forward strand.
GCTGCAACGCTTAGTGGGTCACCTGAATTTCGCGTGTCGGGTCATTGCTATGGGACGTCCGTTTGCGCGGAGATTATCTCTGGCGATGGCGGGAGTCAGATGTGGGCACCATCGCATCCGCGTGAATGCGGGGATGCGAGCCGATCTGCGGGTGTGGGATGCGTTTCTGGCAGACTACAATGGTTGCTCGGTGTTACAGTCCAGTGAATTATCTAACCGGGATTTGGATTTGTTTTCTGATGCCGCTGGTGGTTTGGGTATGGGTTTGTACTTCCAGGGCGCGTGGTGTGCGGTGCCGTGGCCTGCTTCTTGGGGTTCCTGTGGCTTGACGCGTAACGTGACCTTCCTGGAACTGTTTCCGATTGTGGTGGCCTTATGGGTGTGGCCGGAGAAGTTACGGGACAAGCGGGTTGTTTTCTGGTGTGTTAACGCTGCGGTGGTGCAGGTCATTAATCGCCACTCTCCCAAGTGTCCGCGGGTGGCAGCGTTGATGAGGGTTTTCGTGCTGGCTTGCCTTCGTCTTAATGTCACGGCTCGGGCACGTCACGTGCCGGGCGTTCAGAATGGTATTGCTGACGCTTTGTCTCGTTTCCAGTGGGAGCGGTTTCGGGAACTGGCGCCGGGGGCGGACGAGACCGCGGCGGTAGTGCCGGAGCACCTTTGGCAGCTTGGGACGCTGGAATGATTGCGTTGCTGCGTTCTTCCCTGGCTCCAGGTACGTGGAAAGCTTATCTGCGGGGTATACTCGGGTTCACGAATTTCTATGGGGTAAGGGATGGAGGGGCGGCAGTGTCGGGGACCTCCTGGCGGGCTCTTTCCTTGTATGGGCGAGGGAGTCTGGTTGGTCCCGGTCGGCGGCACGGGCGGCTTTAGCTGGTTTCTCCTTCTTTTGCAGGGCGGCGGGCTGGGGCAGTCCGGGCACTTCGTTTGTAGTGAAGCGGCTCTTAGCCGGTTGGGCACGGGTGTGCCCCCCTGTCTCCGATTGGCGCCGTCCCGTGTCGCACGACTTGCTGTTGCGGATTTGTGGGGTACTGCCCGAGGTCGCGGCTTCTTCATTTGAGGCCGTCCTGTTCCGGGCGTTGTTTGTCACTGCTTTCTTTGGGGCCTTCCGAGTTAGTGAGCTGGTCCCCCCGGCGGGCGGCGGGGTGGTCGAGGGGGGTTGCGGGAGCATCATGTGGACCTGCAGGAGCAGCTGGTTCGGATATTTCTGGACCGCTCGAAAACCGACCCGCAGGGGCGAGGTCGGTGGGTGCTGCTGCGGGCCCTCCCTGGTTTGGGATCTTGTCCGGTGCAGAACTTGCTGACGTATCGGCGTCTGCGTCTGGATGGGGCTGACTGTTTCTTTTGCCATGCGGACGGGTCAGCAGTCACCCAGTTTCAATTTACGGCGGTTTTCCGCCTGGCCTTGCGGCGGTTGGGAGTGGATGAGCGCGGGTATGCCTCTCATTCCTTCCGGATAGGCGCGGCGACCAGTGCTGCGGCCGCGGGCCTTGGGGGTGAGGTAATTCAACGCATCGGGCGTTGGAGCTCTCGAGCCTACACTGGTTATGTGCGCCCGGAGCAGGTGTGATCGGCGGGGGGGTTGGGGGGGGGGGGGCGGGGGGGTATTTAATGCTGTGTTTCTTTTCCAGGTGTTATGCTGAGCGTGTCGAATTGGAGTGCTGCACGGGGCCCACCGGGCGTATGGTGGCTGCTGGGACATTCCTTCGTCTACTGGGCGGAACGCAGAGCCTCAACTCGTCCGCTGGGTCTGCACTTAGGATTGGTTTCCTGTAATTTTCGGCTGGTGTGGCTCGGCCAGCGGGGTATGCGTTGGTGGCAGCTACTGCCGGTAGTTCGTGAGCACGCGGAGCGGCGGCCGAGGCCTTTGGGACTTCTGCTACACCTGGGAGGCAATGATCTGTCCGGTTGGACGTGCCGGCAACTCATTCGTGCTGTTCAACGGGATCTGCGGTTGCTGCTGGAGCAGTGGCCGGGCCTGGCGATTGTGTGGTCGGACATCATCCCGCGGCCGGCCTGCTTGTCGCAGCGGCGGTGGTCGAGAGGGCTAGCCAAGATCAACCGGCAGATAGGCCGTTGGTTGCAGCAGGCTGGCGGGTGGCAGGTCCAGCACCCCTGGGCGGACCCCCGGTGCGCTGGTCTGTTCCGTACTGACGGGGTACATTTGTCCCCAGTCGGCCAGGACTTATTGCTTAATGATTGGCAGGAAGTTTTGGAATTGATTGGTCGCAGCTTTATGGGGGGGGCGGTGCGAGGATAGTTCATACCTCGCACCGGTGGCGGGGTACTGAGCCAGCGCTCGCAGGAGCGGCGCGGGCTTGACCTGGGTATGAGCAGTGGGGGCGAAGTGCTCCTTGGGGTGGGGCGAGACAGCCCGGTTGGGGGTCTCGACCCGGTAGCGGGGGGGGTGGGAGCCGGCCTTTGCTACTAGGATGGCGAGGCAGGCGGCGGGGTTTGGGGTGGAGGAGGATGCTCCGCCTTGCTACTAAGATGGCGGGTGGGGGGGCATCCTCCGGTAAAGGGGTGCGGGGTTGGGTTATGTTAATTGTTATTAGGCCCTTTGGGCCGGTTTACAGGTTGTAAATAAAGCTGCGACCAAAATGTTTGTACCAAATACTGTTGTTTGTGAACTTTGTTGGGGGGGGGGGGCGAAGTACTGGGGGAATGTGTTAATGATGGGGATGGAGGCGAGGAGGGCTTCCGGGTTACCAGAGTTAATGTTCGAGGCCGCGGGCCGGGTCCCGCGGCTGCCAGTAACCTGGGCCCGGGCCCGGCCTCGGCCTCCACCTCGTTGTCGGCGGGGGGGGGGGGGGGGGGGGTTGAAGAGAATCGCGGCCGTGCGCGGCGCTTGAAATCGCTCCGGCACACCGTCGGAGCGATTTCATTGGCCGGCGGCCGGCTGGGGGGGCGGCGCTTGGGCAGCGAGGAGCCGCGTGGCCGTCTCTTTCTGGCCGCGGCTCCTCAGGAACGGTCGCGTTCCCGCCCGCCCGCCCCCTTGGAGGGTGGTGTGGAGATTGTCGCAGCTGGTGGGGGGTGGGGGTACTGAGCCAGCGCTCGCAGGAGCGGCGCGGGCTTGACCTGGGTATGAGCAGTGGGGGCGAAGTGCTCCTTGGGGTGGGGCGAGACAGCCCGGTTGGGGGTCTCGACCCGGTAGCGGGGGGGTGGGAGCCGGCCTTTGCTACTAGGATGGCGAGGCAGGCGGCGGGGTTGGGGGGGGAGGAGGATGCTCCGCCTTGATACTAAGTTGGGGGGTGGGGGGGAAACCTCCGGTAACGGGGTGCGGGGTTGGGTTATGTTAATTGTTATTAGGCCCTTTGGGCCGGTTTACAGGTTGTAAATAAAGCTGCGACCAAATATGTTTGTACCAAATACTGTTGTTTGTGAACTTTGTTGGGGGGGGGGGGGCGAAGTACTGGGGGAATGTGTTAATGATGGGGATGGAGGCGAGGAGGGCTTCCGGGTTACCAGAGTTACAATTCAATAATTAAGATAGTAACGAGAGATTAGGATCAGTACTTATCAACAGATGTTAAGCACTTAAGAAGATACAGCCGTTATAATATGCGAACTGATAAATGACGACAGATCTCCAGGCTGAAAAAAGACATATTTCTGAGACCTAAAGAGTATTATACATTTACATGGAAACCTGAGCGTGAATGTAACCCCAGATTTTAACAAAAGAAAAGCTTTACGACGTTTCTGGGTTTCCTTTGAAACATCCGTGAAAACAGAAATCTTTTTCCCCATAAACAAATTGACTCTCTTCTTATAAAACCATTTAAGGAGCCAATCCCTATCTGACGAAAGGGCAAGAGATACCAACAATGTGGAAGTTCTAATTTCACTCTCCCCAGGGGAACTAAGCATGGCGGAGACATTAAGAAAATCAAAATCCACAGTTCCTTGTACAGTCTGGCCCTCTTTTTTACCCAAAGATAAATAGAAAACTCTCTGCACAGGAGGAATTAAATCTATAGGGACCATTAAGGTTTCATGAAGATACTTCTTGAATAATTCCAATGGTGCTACATCCGGAACCACGGGAAAATTCAATAACCTAAGGTTAGAAGCCCTAGTAGCATTCTCCAAAGTCTCCAACTTCGTTTTCAAAAATAAATTGTCCTTCATTAGGGAAAAAGTTAGGTCAGAAACCTGTGAGAGCTTCTGATCAGTAGCAACAGCATTATTCTTGACTTCCACGAGATCATTAGACAGAAGAAGCACATCCCCCTCAAGTTTAGAAACGGTGGAAGACGAGAAAGTAAATTGTTGAGACACAGCCTGTGAGAGCTGACTAATCGCTTCCCAAATGTTATCCAAAGTCACCACAGTCGGTCGAACAAGTACAAAGGGAAATGGAAGCCCAATTGGGGTGGAACTTTCATGGGATGATACAGCGTCATTTACCAGGCCAGCTTCCTTGCTCACCTCGGTAGAAATCGTGGCTCTAGGTACACAAACAGCCGCCTCAGAAGCCGACAGCTGCACTTCGGAACTTCTACTCAGCGCGCCCCACTTCTGGTCCTTCACCACATCCAGCAGTGGAAGAGGAGAAGGGCCACGCACTAGAGAAATCCCCGAAGATCCAGGAGCCACCGGAGGTGAACGACCATCTGGGGAGAGAGACAAATCAAGGGCAGAAGACGCCGTACTTTCCTCATGCGGCGAAACCAAGCCCGCTCTGATCTCCCCTATCTGATCTGCACTGAGCTTAACAAATTTGTCCATTGGACCCACAGCAACAGCCGTCGACTCCGCGGGGGGAGCTTTAGGCTTTCCCTTGCGTTTCGGCATGAGCTCAGATCCTCTCGAGCGCCATCTTGAAATTAGACCACTCCTCCCAAGGTTTGTCAAGACCCTTACTTCTGTTTTTAAAATATACAAGGTATTTTATTGTCATTCCACTTCACCAAATTGGACTATATTGTTAGGAACATTACCTAAATCCAAATTAATCTCCATTTTCAATTCAGGTAGTAATGTGACAAAACAGGACAAAAACCGTCACAAAGCACTGTAAACCACTGGCTCTCAACCTTTTTTCCATCAGGGCATACTTGTCAGCTTACATGTCTGACACACTGCATACGTTACCCTCACAGACTTGTTGTCTGACAGAGTATTGCAGCTTTCATGAATTAAATGCACACATACTCTGCATCCACAAAACCCTGCCTCCTCCCAACAACTGGGGCAGAGCAGAACTAGGACATTTCTCTATGGAAGTCACCATACAAAAATTATTCAGATTCTTATATCTTTGGAGTAACAGCAACATAAATCTCTCCACTACCGTGCACATTGTGAAATAATATAAAACTTGAAAAAAATCCCCACGGAATGCACATGTAGCAAACCTGCTACACCATAGTAGCAGTAATTCCTATGATTCAAACTGCAAAAAAACTCCCTATGAATAGGCAGCACTACAAATATTATACTGGGCCCTAGAACACCAGTATAGCTACTACTGGTAAAACAGAACTACTATAGATTTTTACAAAGAAACGCTAATACTGCACCTCGTTTACACGCAAAATACAGGCTCTCAACAAATACAAAAGTGGGGATCACAAATTGGAAATAGAAATATGAAGACAAAATTTGAACTGGGGAAACCCAAGAACACTGGAGAAATTCTAAAAATGCATTAATGCATTTCCTCTTGTACTGAATAAAATACAAAACCATCTGTGATCCATATTTCCCAAAGCATACATATTGCAGTTCCTTTTTGCCCCTACTGCTTGGAAGGCCGTCCCACGTGAACCGAGAGGATGCTCTGACCTCTCTTAACTTCAGGAAGAAACTCAAAACCTTTTTATTCCATGAATACTCAACACCACCACAACTCAGGACTTGTGGTCAAGTGTGACCTAGCAATACATGTTTACTAACAATCTACAGTTCTGACATTTTCATCCTGTCCTACAGTGTGCATAGACTATGTCCTACCTGTCCCCTCAGTTCCCAGGCCTGTGCATAATTATCATGTTTACTGTTTACCTCTGTAACTAGTTCGTAATTATTGGAATGGTCTTGTTCTCTGTAAAATAGTCACTCGGGCGCTGTTACTTCTGTTGAGTTTTATGTAAACTGCCTTGGAGAGTAGAAAGGCGGTATATAAACAACATTTAAATAAATAAATAAAATAAAATACATCAATTCAAAATAAAATATTTTCTACCTTTGTTGCCTGGGCATTTTATTTTCTCAGTCACGTTGGTCCCCGTCTCTCTTTACTGTTTTCCTCATCTGTCTTCTAATTCTCTTTCCAGCATATGCTGTCCATCTGTTGTTTTTCCTCTCTCCTGTCTTTTCCCATTCCCTCCCTATATCTGTCTCTGACATATTGATCGTTCCCTTTTAGCCCTTTCCTCCATTTCTCTCTTTTCTGTCTCTGTCCATTCAGACCACCCTCTTTCTCGCTTTCCAGTCTTCTTTTTCCTTCTTTTTAATTTTCATCTACCAATCAACTTTTTATCTCCTTTCACCTCCTGCCCAAACCATCTCACCCTAACTCTGCCATTTTACCTGCCTCATAGTTTCCCCGATCTCTTATTCCCTTCATTCTGTCATCTACTCCCCACTGCACATTTCTGCCCTCTGTACTTAAAATCCTCCTCTCACTCATCTTCTGAGAAAACCCCTATAGCTTCTCCCCCATGGTGCCGCCATGCCCAGCTGCGCCCCCCCCCTCTCTCCCTCACCCCACCCTTGTAACCTGACATTTCCCCCCTCTTCCTCCCTCTCCCCTTCCACTGTGTCTTCTCTCTCCTCTCTCTCTTCCCCCCGTTCCCAACAGTACAGCATCTTCTCTCTCCTTCCACCCCAAAAGTGCAGCTTCTGTCTTTCCCTCTCCCCTTCCCCCGTTATCCCCAACAGTTCAGCATCTGCCTTCTCCATTCCCCCAGTACATCTTCCCTCCCACCCTAACAGTGCAGCATCTGCCCTCCTAGGTGACAGGAGATGCGCCCATATGAGCCATGACAGTCTTCTTTAATTTGCTCAAAGCTGCATTATGTGGAAGTGAAATCATTAAGTGCAGATATCCGGACGGGCTGGGGATGCACCCGATTCTGCTCCCACAGGGGCTAGACAGCCCCATAGGAGCAGAAATGCAGCATAGGACCGGGACGTCCAGGATGTGCCCCGATTCAGGCACTCCAGGCATCCCAACATTTACCCGGCTAGCGCAGCCAGGCTCCTGCATGGAGCCGCAGTGCCATGCAGGAGCCGTGATCCTCAGCAGACCCCAAAAAATGTCTTTCCCCACAGCCTGACCCCCAATCGGGCATACCATGGCCAGGGTCGGGCTGAGGGGAACACCCTGCACCCCTCACCTCATTTCCATGCCCAGCGTCATCCTTCTGCGATGTCTAGGAGGACTTATTCCACCTCCAAGGTGGAATAAGTCCCCCGTGCAAATGGCCAACCTTGGAATCGGCCCTGTACGTCCAGGGTCAGGTTCCTGCCCATTCCCCACCTTCACTCCTCCTGTGGCCCAGCCCCTCCTGCCCACGAACAGAGCTCCCCATAAAACTTGTCCGTACATACGGGGAGCTCTGTCTGCAGGATCGGCACCCTGGCATTTAGTGGGGATGGACATCCAAATCCATACTCACTAAACGCCATCCAGAATCTACTCCAAAGTGTATGCATGCTGGGTGTCCATAGTTCATAAGTCATTTCTCCTGTAATATCTTGGCAATGGTCTCTGCTTTCTGATCCCTGGTAGGGTAAGCCTCTGCAAACCTAATGAAATGCTCTGCTACAACCAGAATGCTCTCTTTACCTAAAAGTCTATTGCCAGAGTCAAAATGTCTATGCATACCAAGTCCATAGGGCAGCGTTTCCCAAATGGGGTCGCAAAATCCTCCTTTGGGGTCACAGCTACATGTTTGGTTTGGGGCAGGGGTGAATCGGGCTGTTGACATGCCCCAGGAGAGCACCTCAAATCAAATTGCTGTTTATGCCTGTTCTATGTAAAGTTGCTTGTTTTGATGTTTATGCCTGTTCTATGTAAAGTTGCTTGACTGTTCATGTTTCCTGTAAACCGCTCTGATACTAAATAGTGTGGTATATAAAAACTAATAAATAAATGCAACCTACCAGTAATAAAGGTAGTACAGTTGTGTACAGTTTCAGACACAAGTGTGCGGTCCCTCTAAGACCCTGCCGGACCTCCTTGTCCCTCCTCCTCTGACGCGACAAGTACTTATCAGAGAGGGCGGAACAGGGAGGGCCAGCAGGGTCTTGGAGGTGCGTGCGCTTGTATCTGAAAGGCCTTGCGACTGTACTGTCTTTATTACCGGTGGGCTGGATTTGATTTGAGGTGGTCTCAGGAGTAATATAAGACAAAATATGTTTTTCACAGCAAAGTTGATGGAGGCATGGAACAGCCTCTCAGTGGATATGGTGGAGACAATGATAGTTTATGAACTCGAAGAAAGTATGAGGAGCACAGCAGATTTCTAAGAGCATAGAAGGGATTCTAAGGATGAGAAGTTGATGTGGGTGAGTGAATAAGCTGGGCAGCAGCCTAGGACCAGCAAGACAAGGGTTCAAATCCCACTGGCACTCCTTGAGGCCTTGGGCAAGTCACTTAATCTTCCAGACACTGGGACCAAGGCAATTAGAAAAATTAAAATAGCCAAACCACAAAGGTAAATAATTTATTTTCAGTTTAATGACTGGAATATGTCAATTTATGGATTTTATATTTCCATCTTTATTTTTTGCACAGAACAGGGGAAAATGTATCAGTTTATTTTTCTGGTATTGTGCTGCATGCACAGCCTGGCTTCATGGGTTTTCAATTTAATTTTTGTCTACAAGATGGTGCAGGACTGGGGGAGGATGCTACACCAGCGAGAAGGGGGAAGGAAAGTTGGATGGTGAACCAACAGAGGAAGGGGAAACAGGGAGGACGTTAAACATGATGGGGGATGAAATAGGTTGTATGGCAGAGAGAACAAAAGATTAGTGTTACAGATTGATGTAGTTGATGACTGTGAAGACAATAGAAAGAAGAAATGGCAAGTAGACAGCAAGCAATGTGTGCCTTCGAGTCAGTCCTGACTCCTGGCGACCCAGCAGCTCCTGGGTTTTCTTGGCAGTGTCACTGGAAGTAGATTGCCAGGCCTTTCTTCCAAGGCAATGGAGGGTTAAGTGACTTGCCCAAGGCCACAAGGAGTGCTAGTGGGAATTGAACCCTTGTTGCTTGGTTACCAAGCCAGTGTTCTAACCACTAGGCTACTCCTCCACTCCTACAGGTGACCCTGGAAAAAAGAGCTAAAAGAGAAAAATAGAAACCAGAGAAAGGAATTTTATTTTCAATTTAGTGATTGGAATATATGAGCTTTTGGAATGTACATCTGCCAGGATTTGTAATAGATATGGCTGGAAACCAACGCAGGGTAAAACTTTGGGAGGGGACCTCAAAGCCCATTGTCAAGCTGTGCTTTCGCCACTTTCAGACATGCACACACTGCCCCTGGTCACTTTCCCTCACATGTGTATACTCATGCACACACTGCTCCCAGACACTCAGTCCCTGCACATAAACACACACACACTGCTCCCAGACACTCAGTCCCTGCACATAAACACACACACACTGCTCCCAGACACTCAGTCCCTGCACATAAACACACACACACTGCTCCCAGACACTCAGTCCCTGCACATAAACACACACACACTGCTCCCAGACACTCAGTCCCTGCACATAAACACACACACACACTGCCCCCCAGATGCTCAGTCCCTGCACATAAACACACACACACTGCTCCCAGACACTCAGTCCCTGCACATAAACACACACACACTGCCCCCCAGATGCTCAGTCCCTGCACATAAACACACACACACTGCCCCCCAGATGCTCAGTCCCTGCACATAAACACACACACACTGCCCCCCAGATGCTCAGTCGCCACACTCAGGGTCGTGTTAGGGTGTGGCAAACAGAGAAATTGCCCCGGGTCCTCATGCCAAAGGGGGCCCGTCTGCCTCATGCTGAAGGAGGCATTGTCTGCAGGTGGGATTTGGGGCCCCCTCATCAATTTCTGCCTGGGTCCCCTGCATGTCTAACACCAGCTCTGCCCACACTGCAAATATTCAAGGAGCCGTGTCATAACTTTGAAGCCCATATGTCTCAGGCATGTCAAGTATATTGAATAATTACTTTAAAAAGCATAGACTTACATATTTATGTTTCTATTTATGTTGTCTGAGTAATAATTTAATTTGATTAGTATCCAGAGCCACATGAATTTTCCTTTGCTAAAATGGGGTCACGCAGGAAAAACGTTTGGGAAGCACTGCCCTGGGGCCTTCAAGGTGATATTCACCAGCCCTGATGCTCTTTATGGTAATGTCTTTCTTTTCATACAACTGGTACATTGTTTGCAGTATCTTTCAACATCTTGTGTTGGTTTAAATCTATCCCTTACCAGTTGCAGGACTCGCTCCATCCCCATGTGTCCCATATTATCATGGAGAGATCGTAATATCCTTTTATTTGGTAAGCACAGTTATTCGGGGTGACCTCAGTGGGTGTCTTTCCTTTTCCTGTAAAGTACCAGATTTTGCACAGACAATTGCACTCTGATCATTAATCAAGTGTCTGGTTAGCTCAACTGGACCATCTGGGCCCCAAACCTCTTTCCTTGGTTCTGAGTACATTCCCACTCAGGGGGATCAGCCTGTTGTGCCTGTTGAATGTCCTAAAAAGTCAGTCTTGCCATGTTTGTAGAAACCAAAGACACAGTATCACAGTATTTGGTAGGGATGCCCTGTGGAGGAATCCCCAGGCTGTCTGATGCCCATCTGCAGCCTCACTATCCAGTTCAGTCCCATTCCCTATCTGACCTCATATACATTATAACTTTTGTTTGCTTATTTTTATTTATTTTGTCTATAAGTAGCTCATTGGACTTGCCTGGATCAGCAATGCTAGCATAGGTGCATTCCATAAATGATGATCTTTTTAAAGGTAATTTCACACTCTTGAGTCCATCTTTGACAAAGGACTGACACCATATAATATTTTCCAATTCATACTGCTTGACCAGTCCAGACAAACGGGTCATGTCCCCCTGCCAGCAGATCCTGGAGACAGAGAATTCTACCAGAGCTCTGATAGGCTGAACTCTGGTGATATGGTTGTACCCCTAGGGGTCTCCCTCAGTATTTCTCTGTCTCCAGCAAATCTGGTTGCCTTTTTTGTTTTCTCCTTTAAAAAAAAGTTATTTAAATCCCATTTCTGGGCAAAATCTAGGTTCCTTTATTTCCAGGGTGATTTGAATTTGGAACCAGGGTGTCTTCAGCTGAGCTCCTGTTTATTAATCAGTTGTGCTCGCTGACTGAAAGAATTCCCAGCATCTGGCCACGAGGGCTTGTCTGCTGGAAGAAGGGCTTCCTAAAATCTTTGTTTTGCACTGATTTTAGTGGTCTGTTGGCATCTGACACCGATTCTGCCTTAGCCCTTGGCTTCCCTGCACTGACCGGCATTGTGAGTACAGCCTTTCTTCATTTCCCGACTCCTGCAGCTCCGCGGCAACTGAAACAGTATTTCTTTCGTTTTTCTCTCCCCGGGCACAGCTCAGACGGTCCTCCTCTCATCTCTCGTGCAGTGTGTTCAATTCTGATTGATTTCACCAAATTCGTCGTTGTTTTCAGTTTTTTTTTATTACATCTGATTGCCGGCAGCCATTTTAATTCGCCGCGGAGCTCTGTTTTTTGGCGGGAAGCACAGTTTTTCGTTTCTGCTGCTTTCAGCTCCCTATTCACTTTGACAGCTTTCCTGCAGCTCGTTTTTGCAAACGGGTTCTCTTCTGGGTTGAACTTTTTACTCAGCGTTCTTTAAATACAAAAAAAAAAAAAAAGAGAAACTCTCTTGAATCCACACAATGCCTTCTTCAGGGCAGAGGTGCTTCGTGTGTAACAAGAAGCAGAAGGAGCTTAAGAATTGACTCTGCACATCTTGTTTTGCTCACCCGGGAGAGTCTTCGTCGGTTTTGCCGAATCAGGGGGCCACGGTCTCTGATTTGCCTGTTTTAGATGGGCCGCTACCTTCTTCATTTATTTTTTTTATTTATTTATTTATAGTTCTTTTATACCGCACTCTTTTCGTCAGCGCGGTTTACATTAAACAGAATACTCATTGCACGCAACAGACTGTAATGAGTTTACATATAACAGGCAAATACAACTAGGAATTTAACCATGGGAAACTTTGTACATATTTGTAAAAACTTTGTAAAACTTAGTACATATTTGTAAAGAACTTTTATACTTTGAGAAACTTTCATCTTCAGCTGAATCACAAGGGGCTCCACCGGTGACTCTTCAAGCTCCCCTAGTTCCTTTGCAACCTGATCTGCCCTCTGAAGATCAGCTTTTACCACTATTCCGCCAAGCATGGGCTCTGTGGCGTGCTGAATCTTCTACTACTGCGGCGGGGCATTTGCCAGTGGCACATGATACCATACCTCCATCTGCTGACCGCAAGCGCTCCAAGGGTTTCACAGGTCTTAAGGGAGCCCGTCCTCCTAAAGGGTTGCAGTTGCTTATGGAGGAAGATTTGTACCCTGAAGACGACGGGTCTTCTGCTGATGGGTCTGGGGACTCCTCGGATCGTGAGGATGGGGAGTACTCTCCATCAGATTCTTCTATTCCAGTGCAAGAGGATTCACAGGATATACGGCTGTTCCGTAAGGAGGAGTTGTCCGCCCTAATTGGGCAAGTGTCTGAGGCGCTTCGCTTTTCGAATCTTCCTGAGCCGCAGTCCTCTCAGACTCAGTTGGACCCCATCTTACAGGGCATTCGGAAATCCTCAAAGTCTTTTCCGTTCCCACCAGAATTGCAGCAAATGGTGTCTCGGGAATGGGATTCTCCGGACATTCCGTTACGCAACGCTCGTCGCCTAGGACAGTTATATGTTTGGTCTCCAGAGCTCCTGGAGCAATGGCTCGCGTATCCAAAAGTAGATGCCTTGGTCACAGGCATTACTAAGCACACCACCATTCCGGGGTGGAGGGAGGTGCAGCACTCAAGGATTTGCAAGACCGGAAGGAGGAGAACCTGCTGAAGACGGCTTTCTCCTCGTCCTCTCTGGTTCTTCAGGCGACGGTGTGCAGTGAGCTGACAGCCCATGCCTTGCTGCACTGGATTCAACGTTTGCCGGAAGATTCTTCTCTCAGTCGCCTAGAGTCAGCTACAGCGTTTTTAGCCGACACTTTCAATGATTTGCTGCGTCTTTCGGCTCGCTCGGTTGCAGCCGTGACGGTAGCCAGGCGATGGCTGTGGCTCCGCCAATGGACGGCTGATGTCGTTTCCAAGGCCAGACTCTCTAAGTTGCCTTTTAAGGGAAAACTTCTATTCGGTGAAGAGCTTGACAAGCTCATAAAGGATCTTGGGGAGGTTAAGCCCCAACGGTTGCCGGAAGACAGGCCAAGAGCGTCTTCTCGCCGGTCTTCTTGGGTGCAGACATTCAGGCGTTTTTCCAGGAATAGGGACTCCCGAAGGTATCGTTCTTTCAAGCCCCCCTTGCCTGCAGCGCTGTCCAATCGCTATGGTCAGAGAACGCAGTCCTTTTGGGGGGCCCGGAAAGGCTCAGATTCCTACTCTACCACAGGAAAGTTCTCCAGAACCACGCATTCCTCCCGCTGACGGAGCGGGAGGCCCACTCGAGACTTTGCCACTGGTGGGAGGTCGGTTGGCATTGTTTTCTCAAAAGTGGGCGCAAATCACCTCCGATCGCTGGGTTCTCGACAGCGTTTCTTGGGGTTACTCTCTCGAATGCTGCCGATCTATTCCCGAGGCCTTCCTGGTCTCCCCAGCAGGCTCTCCCGAGAAGCGACTGATCATCCAAGCCACCCTACAATGTCTGCTTCTCTTAAATGCCATTTGTCCAGTACCCTCCCGCGAAAGAGGGTTGGGTCGGCACTCCATCTATTTCGTGGTGCCCAAGAAGGATGGTTCCTTTCGCCCCATTCTAGACCTCAAGGGGGTAAACGGCAGCCTTCGAGTGCCTCATTTTCGAATGGAAACTCTTCATTCGGTAATCCAGGCTGTGCGCAAGGGTGAGTTTCCAGCGTCGCTCGATCTCGCAGAAGCGTATTTTCATATTCCCATCCGAGTCGAACATCAGTGGTTTCTGAGGTTTGCAGTACTAGGGCATCATTTTCAGTTCCAAGCAATGCCCTTTGGATTAGCTTCGGCTCCCCAAACCTTTTCCAAGAGAATGGTGGTGGTGGCAGCAGCCTTGCACAAGCAGGGGATCCGGGTTCATCCCTATCTGGATGATTGGCTTATCCAAGCCGATTCTCTGCCAGAAGCTCGCGAGACTATAGCCCGCGTAATGGACTTCTTAGAAAACCTAGGATGGGTGATCAATCGCTCCAAAAGCTGCCTCCAGCCATCTCAGGTAAATGACTTTCTGGGGGCTCATTTCTACACTCACCGCAGGCGCGTCTTCCTTATGCAGGATCGCTTTCGAAAGCTCTCTTTTCAGCTCCAGCAATTCCTGCATCAGGAGGCGCCTCGCACTTGGGACTACCTCCAACTCCTGGGATCCATGGCAGCTACCATCGATCTAGTTCCTTGGGCAAGGGCATACATGTGCGACTTGCAGAAGGCGCTTCTGTATCGATGGTCGCCGGTGTCAGAGGACTATCAAGTTCGGCTACCCCTACCTCCGGCAGTCAAGCTAAGCCTCCGTTAATGGCTCTGGCCCCGCAAATCTTTTCCGGGGAGTGCCCTTGGAAACTCCGCACTGGGTGCTAGTGACAACGGATGCCAGTCTCTCCGGTTGGGAGGCGCTCTGCAGCTCGTACACAGCGCAGGGGATTTGGTCTCCTCAGGAGGCTCGGTGGTCCATCAGTTGCCTCGAGACACGAGCTATGCGATTAGCCTTGCGAAGGTTTCAGCCTCTTCTGCGACGTCAATTGGTTCGAGTTCTATCCGACAATGCTACAACAGTGGCATATCTCAACCACCAAGGGGGCACGAAATGTCCAGGAGTCTTGAAGGAAATGAGTCTTCTCCTTCCGTGGGGGAGAGGCATCTTCAAGCGATTTCAGCTCAACATATTGCGGGGATGAGCAATGTCAAGGCAGATTTCCTCAGCCGACATACTGTGGATCCTGGGGAATGGGCTCTCGCTTCAGAACCTTTTCAGTCAATTGTTCACAGATGGGGTCAGCTGGCGATGGATCTCATGGCTACGGTGGGGAATACCAAAGCACTGATCTTCTTCAGCTGATGGAAAGACAATGGGATGCACGGAATAGATGCCTTATCTCAGCCGTGGCCGACACATCTTCTTCTGTATGTCTTCCCTCCATGGTCCATGATCGGCAAGATTCTCCAGCGAGTCAGGGAACATCGAGGCTGGTGCATTGCTGTCCACAGAAATCTGCTGCCCTAGACAGCCTCCTAGCCTGCCTAGTGGACCGGCCAGCCCTCTTTATTAGTAACCCTGCTGACAATCCGTTTTCTGCTGAGGCATCAATAATTATTTTTTTTTCGAGAGCTGTTTTGGTTATTCCATATAATCTTAATGTTTTTTGGTGTGCTGAATCTGAAAATGACCTCCATTTTGTCATAGGACATCACGTTTCCTGACAATTTAGGTAACTATGTTAAATAAGGCAATACCTCAAAATAAATGGAAATAGACTTATAAAATTAAAGTTTTATTACAATATTTAAATGAAAATCCTTTTTTGAACAGAAATGAGCTCACCTACACACACTAAACTCGATTCTTCTTCCTTGTGAGGCTCCTCTTGGTGCATTTACGCTTGTGAGTAGCATCTGGAATGTCTCTCTGAAGCATCCAACAGTAGTCTGCCATCATTGTAATGCTCCATTTTCCCTGGTATCTCCTTTCCATCTCTTTAATGTCTTACTGGAATCATTCACCTTCTTCCTCACTCACAGCTCCCAAATTTTCAGGAAAGTAGTCAAGGTGGGACTGGAGGAAATGCACTTTCAAACTCATCAGGCAACCTAAAGCTTGAAATGCTTTCAACATTCGTCCGACGATCTTTTTGTAGTGAGGATCTTTGTTATTGCCTAAAAATTTCTGTACGATTTCTTTAAATGCAATCCACCCTTCTTTTTGAGGATCCGTCATGGTATTGACAAACTCTTGATCAACTATAAGCCTTCTAATGTCTGATCCGACGAACACACCTTCCTTCAATTTTGCCTCCGACAGGCCTGGAAACTTGGTGACCAAGTATTTGAAGCATTCGCCATCTCTTGGAAGTGATTTTACGAATTTCTTCATCAATCCCAATTTTATGTGGAGAGGTGGTAGAAGAACTTTATGGGAAGGTACCAAAGTTTCTCGGAGGACATTTTTTTCACCGACTGTTAGCACCCTTGGCTGCCAACTCTTCTTGGTCCAGTGATTTTGTCAGTCTCGACTGTCCCATAGACACAGAAAACAAGGATATTTGGTATACCCAGCTTGTTGCCCGAGCAGCATGCACAAGACCTTCAAGTCTCCACACAATTGCCAACCATGGTCTTCATATTTAAGTTTGTTGTTGTTGTTGTTAACTGTTGTCGAGTCGGAGTCGACTCATGGCGACCCTCTGGATAGCTATCCTAAATTGTGTTCGGTCTTGAGTCAGGTGGCTCATTGTTGACAGACTGGTACCCGTAGCTGCTGTTATTGTATCGATCCATCTCATTGCTGGCCTTCCTCTTTTGCGTTGACCTTCTATCTTGCCAAGCATGATGTCTTTCTCTAATGATCTCTCTCTTTGCATTATGTGTCCAAAGTATGAAAGTCGAAGTCTTGTCATCTGATCTTCTAAAGAAAGCTTAGGTTTGATCTCCTCTAGTACCGACTGGTTTGTTCTTCGGGCAGTCCATGATATACACAGTATTCGCCGCCAGCACCATAATTCAAAGGCATCAATTTTCTTCCTGTCTATCTTTTTCACTGTCCAGCTTTCACATCCATATGATGTTATTGAAAATACCATGGCTTGAACAAGTCGAATCTTTGTATGGAGAGAGACATCTCTGCTCTTGAGAATCTTATCTAGGTCTTTCATAGCCATTCCGCCAAGAGCAATGCGTCGTCTGATTTCTTGACTGCTTGTTGCTTCTTTATTGATAGTTGATCCAAGTAGGTTAAAGTTGTTCACAATTTCAATTTCTTCTCCTTCAACGATGAACCTGTTGATTATGCCAGTTGTCATGATCTTTGTCTTCTTTACATTAAGGTGCAGGCCCATTTTGAGACTATGTTCTTTGATTGTGAGAAGCAAATGTTTCAGATCATCTTCACTTTCAGCCAGTAATGTGGTATCATCAGCATAGCGAAGGTTGTTGATGAGTCTTCCACCAATCTTCACACCTCTGTTGCCTTCATACAATCCTGCTTCTCTGATGATTTGTTCTGCATATAAATTAAACAGGTAGGGGGAAAGTATGCAGCCTTGTCTTACACCTTTGCTTATTTTAAACCATTCTGTTTCTCCTTGTTCCGTTTGAACTGTTGCTTCTTGATCAATGTACAGATTGTGCAAGAGTACGATCAGGTGTTCTGGTATACCCATGCTTCTTAATGTGGCCCAGAGTTTCTCATGGTTTACACAGTCAAAAGCCTTGCTATAGTCGATAAAGCACAAATAGATATCCTTTTGGTATTCTTTAGTCTTTTCATGGATCCATCTCACATCTGCAATGATGTCTCTCATTCCTCGCCCTTTCCTGAACCCTGCTTGCACTTCAGGGAGTTCTTGTTCCAGGTTGGTTTAAGTTTACGAAGAACCAATTCCAAGTTCTCGTAGGTTTCCTTCAAGTGTACGGAATGACCTACAGGTATGGAAGCGTAAAAACCATTGTGGAGTAAAACTGCTTTGAGACTTCTTTTTGAAGAATCTATAAAAAGATGCCATTGCTCTGAATCATACTGGATTTTAAATTGACCCATTAGACCTTTGACATTGATGCAATAAACCAACTTGTCTTTCTGGGCGAAGTAAGGAACAAACTCCTTTTCACGATGTCTGAACCATGAAGATGACACTCCTGGCAACAATAAATTCCTGCTTTTCAGCCTTGATCCGAGTAACTCAGCGGCATCTTTGGGAAGATTCAAGTCTCTTAACAAATCATTTATCTCCTCCTGAGAAAACAATTTTGGTCTTGTATCATCTTCAAAGTCAGAACTTGATTCGTCATCTGGTTCAGGTATGACTTCACCTTCATCGGAGCTAGGTATCTCTTCCAAGGTAGCAGGGGGCTTGGGTACTGGTATATCTGTGCCATAGGGGATGGGACGAATTGCCGAGTGAAGATTGGGGTATGAAATGGAATGCTTCCATTTGGAATTAAACCCTTTCACATCGCATGAACAAAAGTAACAGTCATCACTATGGTTCTTTTGCTCTCGCCATACCATAGGAATCCCATAACGGAAAGATTTTTTCTTACCCTTGAACCAGTTTCGGAGGTCCTCAACACACCGTTTGCACACTTTATGAGGCACCCAGACTTTATCTTGATCTCCAATTTTTAGTCCAAAGTATGCAAAGTATAATTTTTTCACAAAGTCTGTAATATTCTGCTGTTGCTTCAACACTGTATATTCACCACAGATGAAACAGAAACTGTCTGGCGAATTAATACACTTTCGCGGAGCCATAACATAACGGTTGAAGAATGACGAGCTAACACGAATTGCGATGAAAAAGTGTGAACAGCCTAGAACCAAGAACCTGATGATGATTCGTTCACAAGTGTGGCATGCAGAAGATAGCAGCTCTGTGTCTGTACACGAGACGTCACAGTGCTGGCCACGCCCCCCTGCACTGACCGGAGCTGCTGCTATCTGCCCTGTGTCTCCCTCCCACTGGATTCTTCAGGAAAGATTAACCCCTTCTACCATTAGAAGCACGGACTTAAAACTTGCTTAGCTTATGTATATATTGCTGACCATCAGATTTACAGTGCTATATTTTTTTTACATAACTCGGACAACCCCTTTAAGGTTTTTTTGGCATTTTATATCTTAAATGTACTTATGTGAATTAATTAATAACAATTTGAATTAATTAATAGTAATTTGAAAAAAATTGATAAATTTGAAGACAATTTTGCATGTTGTGGCAAATCATGACGTCTAGGAGTTTTTTCAATATTTTATTTGTTTTCAGCACACCAAAATACATGGAAATTAGATGAAAATAATCAAACAGCTTTTTAGTCGCAGACCTGTGTAATCATTGTTTTGTGTGCCAGAGTGGCATCAACAGTCATGCAATTACATAAGTGCTTAATATCTCCAGGGGGTATTTTAATGAGGTGTTTACTCCTTTGCCTTAACTCCCCAAACTGGTCTAATCTTACATTTCTGCTTCTCCACACTACAGAAAATGCTTGTCGCAACATAACATCTGGGAAGGAATTTGAGTTCTGTCTTCTCCTTGTTTTCTAACTTGCTTCCATCTGTCAGCCAAACAAGAGTGAATCTGTGCCTAATAGCACCAGTGTCTATGATCCAAGCTGGGAGTATAGACACGCTGAAGTCTCTAACTTTCTGGGCTTCCCAAGTAAAATAGTTATTTATTTGTATTTGGCACGTTCATTTCTAGTAGCAGTTGAAGGCTAGTTATATTCAGGCACTGTAGGTATTTCCATGTCCCCAGAGAGCTTACAATCTAATTGTGTACCTAAGCCCAGGGTGGGTTAACTGGCTTACCCAAGACCACAAGGAGTGTCACTGAGATTTGAACTGTGGCATCCCTGGTTCTAGCCTACTACTCTAATTACTGGGCTACTCCACTGAGGAAATACCACATTTACTACTATATATCCCCCATAGGGGCAAGTGTGGCTGCTTATGCCCCTCAAGTCTAATCCCTGCAATGGTTGAAGAGGGAGTTGTGGCAATTTAGCATCATAGAAGCTCCACTATATAAGGAAACTTGGGACCCACCATCCAATATGGCTTTTCCTTACAGCTTTAAGCAGGACACATTCCAGATAGGCTATATAATACAAGAGTTTCTCCCCACATCTTTGCATGATAGTCTTGAAGCAGGCAATGCAATCCTCTCTATCATTTGTATTACAATATACACTCTCCAAGATAGCCAGACAATCCAGAGCAATAGCTTCAAGTTTAGAAATCAGAGACGTCACTGCATCAAGTGCAGGGGCCTGCAAATTTTCTACCACCCTTTTCCTTTTCTTCCCCTCAGTGCATTCCCATTCCTGCAGCATCTGGAGGACTAAAACCATCCAGTGGTCACATTTCTCCTCTTCAGGGGGGTAGGCTCAATTCCAAGAATACTCTCAGCCTCTTATATGGAGGTTTCCATGGAATAGGCTGCTGGACACCCCCAGGATAGGAAGCTCACAACATCTTGCAGTTTGTCCTGCCAACTAACAGGGGACTGGGGCAGGGCATTGTCCCTTCCAATAACAACTAGAGGGGCAGAGACTTCAACACCAGTGATATACAAAGGGGAGCTTTGCAGGTTCTACCTCTTCTGACTACATACAAAACATTTTCACGTTCCACCACATAACATCATAAGGTCTCCTGATAACCCTTTACCCAGCCCAATACTTGAAACCCATCTAAAGCTTCCCTAATTGCAGCCAATTCCACATCTTCAGGCACACCATTGACTAACGGTCAACAATTTGTATTTTAATAGAAAGTTCTGACTTTTCTTATTGATTGACTATCACTTGATTATCTGTAGGGGATATTCAGCGGTGGCTGCTAGCTGATCCAACGTGGCTAGCCACTGCTATTGAACTCAAACCCAGATATTCAATGTCAGGGCCATATCCAGGCCCCAGCATTGAATATCCATGTTGGCCGGATTGCTGAGAGGCTGAGCAGCGGCGATATTTAGCCATTGCCTGGTTAGCTTCTGTGGTGAAAGTTAGGCGAGTCTTTGCTGCACCTGACGTTTGCCATGTGTTGGTAACCAGGCAGTGGCTCAATATCACTGCTGCTGGGTTATTGACAGGTGCCGCCCCAGAACCCCCCGACACTAACCGGTTAGCACTGGGGTATGCAGAGGCAGCACCTGCGGATATTCAGCAGCACTTATCGTGTTGCTGAGCGGCATTTACACAGTTTTCAGTTCTGCAAACCACGCAAATGCCTTTGAATATCAGGCCCTATTTTTTTATGTACAGCTATTTGATGGATGGACATTTCTTATAATTAAGACTTGGTGGACTGATTTATATATTTCTCTTGCTTTTAGACTGTACACTTTCATTTTACCCCTGAAGAACGCACAAGCCGAAATATGGCCATGTTGGGTTTTATTTATTTATTTACGTTATTTCATATGCCACCTATCATCAAAACAATGTTTTATATTAGATGTGTTTATGATCCCATTAAATTGTGTTTATATGTTTGGTGTATATACAATAAAATCAGAACACTTAGGCACCTTAGACCCACGCTACCTCCTAACGATTTCCGAACCATCTTCCAGGCCCTCATTCTACCACACTTTGATTATGCAAATATAATCCTGTATGGTCTCCCCAAGAACACTGCAACTCGCGATGAACGCTGCGGCTCGCGTCCTCTGTGGTCTCGCCAGAACGGATCATATTACCCCGATACTTAAGGATCTCCACTGGCTACCAATATACTGCTGGTTAACATACAAAATTATTCTCATTATATTCAAGATCATTAATAATCTAGCCCCCACGACACTCAAGGACCTCATCACTCCTACCCCGAAAAACAGAACGAGGAGGACAATAACGGACAACACTCTGATCATCCCTAAAGACTCCATTAAGTGCACCCAAACAACTAGGAGAAGAGCCTTTGCCTTCTACGCCCCTAAATGCTGGAACGATCTCCCACCTGAAATAAGATTGATCAAAGACCTCATTCAGTTCTGGAAGGCAATCAAACGCCACATTTTCCTTCTACACTTTGCACAAGCATCCACCCCACCCCCGATCAATCACCCACCGACCCTCACAAACTCCCCACACACTACATAAACAAAGGGGTCTAGAGTAATAGCTGCCCCGTCTATAGTTTTATGACAATACCGGCCAATTCATAATAGATACCCTGTATTGTTCCAAGTTTTATCTCCTGTTATAATGTAAGCACAAAACAGTTTCGACTGAATTGAGCAATCTTTGTTAAATGTAAACCGCACTGATAATAAATAGTGTGGTATATAAAAGATGTTAAATAAATGGCATTACTTTTGTTGTGACATTTTTAAATAAAGAAGTACTCTTTGGATAATTGGAATGAGCCTTTATTACTGTATATAAATTGTGCAATTGAGAGAGCTGACAGACAGGGATTCTAGCATGAAATACAAGCCTCTCACTAGCATTGATCAGGGGTATCTTTTATAAGCAAAAAACAGAACTTCAAAAGATCGAAACTTATGATTACAAAAACTGAGTCAGCATTACTAAAAGGTGTCAAAAATAGGTGCTAGATGTCAAAGGCAGGTGCTATATCCTGATAACTTCACAAGTCTGCTTTAGAAATATATTGCTAACTGTACATAATGCTCTTATCTTTCTGGTTATCAGCATCTCTGCCCCTTTTTCTAACCTGTTATCTCTCTTGACTGATGTTTGACACCTTGGGATCCCCTTTTCTTATCTTAAGCAAAACCTCTAGTGGTCTAACAAAGATACTTATTTCTGGTTTTGCTTTCTATCACCTTCAAGAGTGTATTTGCAGCAAGCCTTGCAGATACTTTAAACTTCTAACAGTAACCCGTACTTAATAATTTAATAGAAATCACACCTTTAACTATTTCCTTCCTCACATTTCTTTTGTTTTTGATTGCTTGTATTACCTTGCCTCACAGGAGTGGTTAAGTTGCAGGCCAGAGCACCAGTCTAGAGCGATGTAGTAAAGGAGAACAAACAACTTTATTGATGTGAACACTAAAAGCAAAGAAGAGGACCCAACATGGCCATGCTTCGGTTATGCCCTCATAAGGGATAGGAGCCTCTAGCATAAAACAAAATAAAAAGAGCCAAATCAAATCATGATAAGAATGATACAATGAATAAAACAAATACAGGCAAAGTAAATGAGTGGAAAACCATCCTAAAAATAATACAGAGTAAAAGTAAAATGTCTATATAAATTACATAATAAAATATAAAGGGCCCGATTTTAATCTGGCTGGTGCTATGCACTGTGTTGGCACATAGACCGTAATTTTTGTGCGCTCTGTTGTAAAGTATGTGCGCTCACTCAGCGAGGTGTGTGTGCTCTGTTGTAAAGTATGTGCGCTCACTCAGCGAGGTGTGTGTGTGCTCTGTTGTAAAGTATGTGCGCTCACTCAGCGAAGTGTGTGTGCGCTCTGTTGTAAAGTATGTGAGCTCACTCAGCGAGGTGTGTGTGCGCTCTGTTGTAAAGTATGTGCGCTCACTCAGCGAGGTGTGTGTGCGCACTGTTGTAAAGTATGTGTGCTCACTCAGCGAGGTGTGTGTGCGCTCTGTTGTAAAGTATGTGCGTTCACTCAGCGAGGTGTGTGTGCGCTCTGTTGTAAAGTATGTGCGCTCACTCAGCGAGGTGTGTGTGCTCTGTTGTAAAGTATGTGCGCTCACTCAGCGAGGTGTGTGCGCTCTGTTGTAAAGTATGTGCGCTCACTCAGCAAGGTGGGTGTGTGCTCTGTTGTAAAGTATGTGCGCTCACTCAGCGAGGTGTGTGCGCTCTGTTGTAAAGTATGTGCGCTCACTCAGCGAGGTGTGTGTGTGCTCTGTTGTAAAGTATGTGCGCTCACTCAGCGAGGTGTGTGTGTGCTCTGTTGTAAAGTATGTGCGCTCACTCAGCAAGGTGTGTGTGTGCTCTGTTGTAAAGTATGTGCGCTCACTCAGCGAGGTGTGTGTGCGCTCTGTTGTAAAGTATGTGCGCTCACTCAGCGAGGTGTGTGTGCGCTCACTCAGCGAGGTGTGTGTGCGCTCTGTTGTAAAGTATGTGCGCTCACTCAGCGAGGTGTGTGTGCGCTCTGTTGTAAAGTGTGTGCGCTCACTCAGCGAGGTGTGTGTGCGCTCTGTTGTAAAGTATGTGCACTCACTCAGCGAGGTTTGTGTGTGCGCACACGCACACAGCTTAGAGGGAACAGTGCCGCCATCCATCTAACCCAGATTTTCAATGCCGGGATCTTATGCTGCCCCGGCATTGAAAATCTGGGTCTCGCCACACAACCCAAAAGCCGCAGGAGCTAGCCGGGTAGCACCTATCTTTAAGGTGCAGAGGGCCAAGGGGGTAGCATTGACAATCGTTGCTACTTGGTTAGCCCTTTCCTCCACCCCCACTCCAAACCGGTACGTCCCTAACATGCCTCAGTGCTAACTGCATAGCATCTGGGCATGTTAGGGACTTATCTGGGATTTTCGAAAGACACTACCAATATAGGTGCCTTTCCAAAATCCCGGATAAGGTATTTACATGGGTAACAAGGGCAGTGTAAATGCCTTCGAAAATCGGGCCCAGACTGCATAGGTAAATTATATATAAATAATAACTCAAAAATATTGTATAACATAAATGAAAACACAATAAATAAAGATATCCAATGGGCACATAGATAAAAGCAAAGTAAAACCTTAAAACTCTCCTAAAGATAAGAGGTAGCCATTCATAGAGGAATAAAATGCAGAAAGAGGCACATGTAAAGGCAGTTATAAAGGGCGGTATATCAAAAATAAATAAGCATAAACATAAACAGGGAAGCCATTCTAGATAGTATTGTTACCAAAGGAAAACATTAAATATAGACTCACGCTATGGCGTGTCAGTGGGTAACTGTGGAGAACTTCGAGCATCCAATATATTTTTCCTACATGAACTAAAAAAGTAAAATTATATGGTCAATATGCTATAGGAAGGAGGGTGAAAAAATCATGGAGGGGCATTCTTACGGTGCAAATACAATCAAGGGATAATGTTATGGAGTAAATGGTGGTTTAGATAGCATGGTGCAGAGGAGAGGAAGAAAGCATTGAACTACACAGCCGTGTGTAAGCAGAAAGTATCCTCCAAGTCAGTTTTGGCGTGAGGATGCTGGCCTGAACAGTCACCATGCTGCTTCTCTACAGTCCCCTCCTCCCCAGCCCTGCACGGTCTCCGGCTCTGCCTCTCTTTGCCCCTCTAGGAAGAGGAGACCTGAGACCTGCTCTTTTGCAATTGCACTAGAAGCTGCAGCTCTTGCCAGTCTTCTCTTGAAAACATCTCTTTATATTGATTGGCAGACTACAGGAAGCCACAGACATACTCTTTGAATGACCTGTCTCTCTCATCACC
The DNA here is from genome assembly GCA_033557465.1 of Ichthyophis bannanicus. NCBI lineage: Eukaryota > Metazoa > Chordata > Amphibia > Gymnophiona > Ichthyophiidae > Ichthyophis > Ichthyophis bannanicus. The sequence goes on from CM066031.1 coordinate 1,106,913,549, forward strand.
CTACCTCCCTTGTGTCCTTCTACAGAGCTTTCCACAACTACCCTGCCCAAGTATTACGATGCATTGGGATTCATTTGTAAGCTCTCCAGGACAGGGACTGTCTCTCTTTTATGTGCCTTTACAGGGCCACCTACTGCATATATATACGCGTAACCCAAAATGCTTTTGGAGTTTAGAAAACTGCCTGTAACCTCTGCTATGATTTCTCAGCTATTTGGGCTGAGGTCCTTTAAGAGTATGCTGTACCCCCTTCACTGTACCCTTTGAGGGCCCTGGAAATGAGCTGGGTGTAAGCTCTCTTGGACAGGAACTGCCTCTCTCTTCTGTGTCTTTACAGCATCACCTACTGCATATGTATTCATGGACTCCAAGAGTGTGTTTGGCGTTCGGGAAGCATGCTTGTAACCCCTGTTATTTTGGCAGAGGTCATTTTAAACTGCAATTGGAAATTAGAGATAATGCTTATGAGATAGACAGTGATAAATTGTCACAATACTCAGCCCTTGTGTGCCCAGCCCACAGAGCTGTAACTCCCCTTCCCTGTCTACAGCACACATCAGCACTCATAAACCTGGACAGCTATTAAGTACTGCATTTTGTACTCTGGCTGCCTCCCCCCCATCCCTTCCAAATTCCTATCTGAGTGGCTGTGTGTGCCAGGCACTTTGTTGAAGCACTCCTGTACTCTTTCCCTCTAGGCACTAGCCTGACAGCCCAGCAAGCAAGCAGCATCAAACTTGGAAACACATGGCACAGTTTTGCAGATATGCACTGATCAAAATAAACTTAACTATCTAATTTCTCAACAAACAGGGGTGTCCTACACGGAGCGGTGGGTTCACCCCTAAACAAAGACATGGGGAGGAGTGGCCTGCACAGAGCAGCAGGTGCACCTACTCTTGCCATATTACTGGGCAGACAAGATGGACCATACTGGTCTTTATCTGCCGTCATTTACTATGTTGCCAGTCTCTCCTGCCTGTCGCCCTGTAACATAATACTCTTTCCTGGCTTTTTTCATTGTAAATTGCTAGAGCCCCAGCTACTAACAATCTTCCCCTCTCTGAAAGTCTGATCCGAAATGGTTCTCTCTCTGTTACTGTTGTGTGTCTCTTTCCAACCCAGCTATGACACCGTCACCCATGGGATTTGAGTAAGTCAGGCAGGGATAGGTCGCTTTAACTGCTTGTGAAAGATTTTCTAACATGACTGGCTGAAGTGCCTCGTGCTTCTGGCTTGTCCCTCACACCCCCCCCCCCTTCTCCCCCTCCCAGAATGGTTCCAATGAGTCTAGCAGCATGGATACACATGTCCATGACAAAAATGAATGGGGCAAATGTAGATTTGTGAGGGACCTGCATCCATGTGGGCTTGGGTTTGGGCTGGTTTGTGGCAGAACTAACTGAATTTACCAGTTTTCACCATTTATATAAAAACTAACGCATAGCCCTAGTGTGTACATTTATCAACGCTACAGAAATAAAACAGAGCAGTCATTTTCCCATCCTTGTCTCAGTCTGATTCCCTGGATCTGACCTCTTCTAGCCTCAGCTGCGCCTCTCTTTTTGCATGGAATTGTTTGAATTTAACATCAAGCTGTCTCAGAGGTACAGACTTGGCTTCCTCTCACTCTTCTTTGGAACTGTTATATTATGCTTGACCACCCTCAACAAGTCCACAACTTGACTGCTGCCCACCCATGAGGCTACCTGTCATGTATTAATAAACAGGAGCGGAGGCTTAAAGACATAGTTCCAATGAGAACAAGAAAAATCTCACTTTAAGCCCAGACTTTTACACTTCTGTCTGTTGGCTGTTGTCAGCATGGAAAAGAGTGAATGACAGACAGCAAGAGAGAGAGAGAGAGAATGAGAGATGAAAGAAAAAGAAGGCAAAAATAAGAGAGAGTGAGAGGGCACTGGAGCACCCAGAGATCCAGACATTATAAATAGCGACTAGTTGTTGTAAACTGGACATCCTTTAATGGCACACCTCTATTACCAACAATAACTAGGACTTGGAGGCTACTTATGCGTGCGTGTGTGTGTGTGTGTGTGTGCACGCAAGTTGCATATTGAAGGGGTGTCTTTGGAACCGCAGGGAAGAGCAGACTGGCTTTGATTCTCCCAGTTCAGATTCCATCAAGCTGATGCAGAGAACAGGGCTCCCTGCAGACCATGGTCCACAATGATCCTGTTTAGTGCACCTACTGCCTCCTAAGTGGTGTAAATTGTAGGAGGCAAATAATTTGTATCAGCTAAAATAAAACTACAAACTGTAACCAGCAGTTTGATACTAAATGGTTGATAAGGTGGTAGATCATCATAAGAGAGACTGCGAGAACATCTCCACTAAGATCAGCAGCTGTGCCTTATATTATTACTACTTTTCTTCAAGCTATGAAAATTAGGCACGAAGTATGCTTATTACTGAACAATGCCTTAATGGTCATTTCTACTAATATAACACTATTTCTGGAAGCCTGCAGGAAGCAATCACTGGCTACCAGTTTAGGTGGCTCATCTGAGGCTTATGTCCACAAGCAGAAAGACAACAGCAGGATAACTCCTATTTCGGCATATTGTTTACTCATTGATTGATGAGTCAGGCTTGATCTTCTTCCTTTGGCCGCCACTTGCTGGCATCTTTGAGGATCTCCACCTTGGCATTAACTACATAAGCTAATGTAACCATGACATTATACAGTAATCTCCAGCTCCTGCTCTGCCCAATCAGGGCAGCCCTCCAGCTCCTGCTCTGCCCAATCGGGGCAGCCCTCCAGCTCCTGCTCTGCCCAATCAGGGCAGCCCTTCCAGCTCCTGCGCTGCCCAATCGGGGCAGACAGCACCAATTCAAAATCACTGTGTACATCAAACCTCAGTACAAAATGCTCCCCCCCCCAGCATTATCCTAAGCTTTCTATACCTACTCAGCAACGCACTCAATGGCTCCCGCTCCGCTGCACCTAACCACTACCCAATTATGATCATACTAGGTCAAGGAAGGAGAGACCACAGTAACACACACCACTCACCAACTGAGCCCTCCCAGAACTCCCATCCTCGCTTGATCCATATACCGCTTCTAAGCCCCACGAAATCCAAACAACCCCAAAACCCACGCAATCTAAAATGTGCCCTCATAAATGCACGGTCCGTCCGTAAAAAGTGGCCAGTCATCCCTGATCTCATATCACACCTCGACCTAGACATGCTACTAGTGACTGAATCATGGCTCAACAGCTTAGACTCAGTCCTCATCAACCATCTCAACCCCCCCCCCCCCCGACTTCTCAATCCACACCTGCCATAGAGCAGACCGCAGAGGAGGTGGTGCACTCATTCTGGTTAGGACAAACCTCCATTACCAGACAATCAGCTCCACCAGCTCAATCTCATTTTAATACAATTACTATAGCTAACAACCATAATACCGTTAACCTGATCTACAGATCTCCCTCCTCATCCACTGACGATCTGGCAACTATAATTGAACTAGCCTCAAACCCTCAAAACACACGCAAGCCAAATTGGATACTTGGAGACTTTAACTTACCAGCCCTACAGGATACCCACTCCAGAGCTTTCCACGAAGCACTCAGCAACCTGGACTATGAACAAATAGTCGACGCCCCCACACACCAAAAAGGAAACACACTAGACCTTATCTTCAGCCCTCGACCTGAGGTCAGACCAGACCATAATTTCAACGTAACTATCTCCCCAGTACCATGGTCTGACCATAATCTAATCAGTTTTCAACTACCTATGCATCAAGACAGAGAACAAACTTCGAAACTAACCGAAATAAGAGTAGCCCACACCAGACGCTTCAGACCCTTCGACACAGAGGAGATCATCAAAAATCTCCTTCCCAACATCAGGACTACATCACTGAACCTTGAAGATGTGTTAGCCTCATGGAATAACAACCTGAATTCCTTTGCACACATACCTATCCAAACTAAGCCGCATATCATGGATAAGCAACCAAAAAAGAAAAATCCTGCACGCTGGTACACCACCAAACCTCACGGAGAATGCTGAGGAAACTAGAAAAAAATGGCGATGAACCCAGTCCCCAACAGACCTGACGTTCTACAACTCCCACCTGCAAGCACATCGGAATCTAATATCCACTAAAATTAAAGAACACCACTCCGAACTGCTAAGCCGTTCCTTGAACAAACCCCACAAATTGTTTAATATAGTGAAGAATCTAACAAAGGAACCTTCTTCTTCCCAATCAACCTTGATACACCCTCAAGACTATGCAGACTACATGATAGCCAAAACCAACAACGTTAGTAAAGTTAAGCTATCCTGCTCCACTAAGAATCCACCCAAGCAACTCACCTCCTTCTCGACACCGACGGATACAAGCATCGAGAGCATCATAGCTAACATCAATGCCACCACTGCCTCTAATGACCCTTGTCCAGCTTTCTGGATAAGATCACTGCGTAATGAATTCAGCCCGATAATAGCTAAGACCATTGACCTCTCCTTCTCTTCGGGACAATTCCCTTCAAGCCTTAAGCAGACATCCATTAGACCCCTCTTGAAGAACTCCAAATTAAGCTCCCAGAAGGTGGAATCATACCGACCTATATTGAGTATCCCGCTGCTAGCAAAGATAATTGAGAAGGCTGTCCAACAGCATATACAAGATCATGTTGACTCTACAGCTCCCCTTGACCCATGCCAACACAGCTTTAGGGAATCCCATGGTGTTGAAACGCTTCTCACCACACTCATCAACATGCTTATAACTGGGATTGACAATATCAAACAAGGATATGCTTTATTTTCTTAGACATCGCTGCTGCATTCGATTCTGTAAACCACGAGCAACTCCTAATACGGCTCCATGATAAAGGGATAAGTTAATCAGCATCTTATCTAACCAACAGATGGCAGCAGGTTCGGACAGGAACCACAACATCCCAACCTTTCCAACAACAGCATGGTGTACCTCAGGGCTCGTCTCTCTCTCTGCCCTCCTATTCAACATTTATATGCAACCCATATGCAAAATAATCCGCTCATTTAACATCTCATGTCTGCTCTACGCGGACAACATGTTACTCTTTACCCCATTCACGATTGAGAATCCGGACTTCTCGCAACTGGTAAAATGCTTTGATGCCATAACCGACTGGCTCCACTCACAGAGCCTCAAGATCAACTTCAACAAGACGGAGGTACTATTCATTACTAGAAACCAGTCCTTCTCGCCTCCGCCAACTTTAAAGACAAGAGACGCAGAACTCTCGAGCAGACCCAGCATCTGCTACCAAGGCGTTACTCTAGACCAGCAGCTCAACTTCAAAGCACACATTAGCAACACCATCAAACAAATCTACCACAAAATACGAACTCTACGACATCTTCGACCCCTATTGCAACCTGAAGACTTCAGATCAGTTTTTCAGGCACTGGTGACCCCCCACTTTGATTACGCCAATGTTATCCTGCAGGGCTTACCCAAAAGCACCTTAAACCCCCTACAGTTAGCAATGAATGCTGTCGCACGCGTCCTGAGCGGAGCCACCAGAAGCGATCACATCACCCCAATCCTTAAGGACTTACACTGGCTACCAATCTACTGCCGGCTATCCTATAAAGTAATCATTATAACCTTCAAGGCCATCAACAAAATAGCCCCCACAGCCATAACGGACCTTGTTCACCCCATGTCAGCGAACAGAGCAAGGAGAGCATGCACCGCCAATACCCTACAGATACCCAGTGAAATAATAAAATGCACCAAGACAACAAGGAACAGAGCCTTCAGGTTCTACGCTCCCAGCTGTTGGAATGCACTCCCAACTACCATCAGAGCCATAACAGATCTTGCCCAATTCAGAAAGGCACTAAAACACCACCTCTTTCTTTTGCACTACTCGCAACCCACCAACCTAACATCACCTATCACACACCCAACTAGGAACTCATGAGTTACTGTCAACGCATGTACATACTGTAGATAAACTGAAATTGATGTACATAGTTCCCCCAGTTGAAACCAAGTTTTCTTCCTGTTCTGTGTAACAGCCTAATAGGATCCTCTTCGGCACAGATCCATTTTATGTAAACCGTGCTGATTTTTAAGAGTGCGGTATGTAAGAACAATAAATAAATAAATAAATAAAAATCTACTACTCGTACTCAATTGTCAGGTTGGGAGGTAGAATGCCACGTTACACTAAACCCTCTGGGTCAACCCAAGTCAGTCCTGATTTTACACCCATTGCATTGACACACTTCATTAGAAACATTGGAATTACATTTCCATAAGGACAATGTGACAAATTTAGGCCTGGCTCAGTCTGCTGTTTCTGACATAGAACTTGTTGGCAACCTAACCAGAAGCTAGTAACACCTGCTGTCTCTGCATCAGCTATTGCCAGACAGGAAAAGAAACAAGAATTCAGCCTTCTGAAAAGGGGGCAAGTTGAGAGACAGCATGTGCTGGGCCTAGTTTTTCGCTGCCTGTTATTTTCTTCTTTCTGCGTTTTATTGATCCAGCTGTTCCCTCCTGCTCCTTTAGACTTCCAGCTCAATTGGAACCAGGGGTGGAATTTAGTGTCATGAGAATGTACCTCAACTACCTGAGAAGTTTTTCCCATTTTATATTATTCCCCTAAACAAACTCCCCCGTACTTACTCTGAGACATGGTTTGCTGATCTAAGGAGAGTGGAGCACTGGAGACCCAGAAGCATCAAAGTAGAGCAAGCCTATCCTTCTCTTTCTCCTGTCACTGGTACTTCAGTGGGCTGGGTCAGCGGCAGCCAAAACAGAAAGGCAGTAATAGTACGATCCACACTAGTGCTGCAGAGCCATCGCATTCCCATGCTTTCAAAGGTCTGGCCCCTCTGACACTACTTCCTCTCGGGACAGGACAGGACCAAGATGGCTCTGAAAAGCTAATTTTGTTTGCTGCTATTACTGCATCTGCTATTTAGGCTGCCATTAGTTCAACCCACTAAAAGGAAGGTGGGAGGAAGGGAGGAAGATTAGAGGTAAAATTCTGGATCAAAGTTGGAGTATAGGGAGGTAGAACATAAGAACATAAGAAATGCCTACTGGGTTAGATCAAGGCCCATTAAGCCCAGTATCCTGTTTCCAAGTGTGGCCAATCTAGGTCAGAAGTATCTGTCGGTCCCAAAAAGTGGATTTCCCTGATCCTCTTTAATAACGGTTTATGGACTTTTCTTCCAGGAACTTGTCTAAGCCTTTTCTAACTCACAAATCTATTGTAGTCAACTTATATCAGAGTGATCATCCATCAATACACATATAAAACTCTGAATTGAATATATTTAATTACTAACACATTGACCGACCAGCTTAATCAGGATGTTTTGTTAGAATGACTGACAGGGTCTCAGACTCGAGGCTCCCAGAACCGCTGAAGGCTAATCGTATGGAGCCTAGTTTTGCATCAACGACCCGACAAGCACTTTTTTCTGATGGGACTGACAACGACAAAGCTAAGCACTTTTTTCTGATTCATGCGATCCTGTATCAAATTTGAGATTTAAGTTTAAAAGATAACGATTGAGATTGAGTTTAAACACGATTTTCTATGACTAAACATAATGGGTCGTTGATGCAAAACTAGGCTCTGTACGATTAGCCTTCGGCGGTTCTGGGAGCCTCGAGTCTGAGACCCTGTCAGTCATTCGAACAAAACATCCTGATTAAGCTGGTCGGTCAATGTGTTAGTAATTAAATATATTCAATTCAGAGTTTTATATGTGTAAGCCTTTTTTAAACCTAGCTACAACTAAAAGCTTTTACTACATCCTCTGGTAATGAATTCCAGAGTTTGATTATTCATCGAGTGAAAAAATATTTTCTCTTATTAGTCTTAAATGGGCTACATTGTAGCTTCATTATATATCCTTTAGTCTTTCTATTTTTTGATGGCATAAACAACCGATCTACGTTTACCCGTTCCACTCCATTCATTAATTTATAGACCTCTATCATATCTCCCCTGAGCTGTCTTTTCCAGGTTGAAGAGCCCTAACCTTTTAAACCTCTCCTCATAAGGGTATCCTTCCATCCTCTTTACCATTTTGGTGGTTCTTCTCTGTACCTTCCTAGTAATGCTATATCCTTTTAAGGATATGGAGACCAGAATTGCACACAATATTCAAGGTGCAGTCGCACCATGGAACGATACAGAGGCATTATAATATCCTTGGTTTTATTCTCCATTCCTTTCCTTATGATTCCTAGCATTCTATTTGCTCTCTTGGTTGCTGCTGCACGCTGGGCAGAGGGTTTCAACATACGCATATTATGCATGATAACACCTAAATACTTTTCCACAGTGGTGGTACCTAATGTGGAACCTTGCATCAAGTAAACATAGTTTGGGTTGTTTTTCCCTAAGTTAAGGTGGAGCCCATCTTTTTGGAAAATCCACTCCCTTCTCCAGAATGTTGCCCAGTTCCTAAAAAATCCAAACTCCTCTTCCTTGCACCATTGTTTCATCCATGCATTGAGACTCTGGAGCTCTGCCTGCCTTTTGGGTCCTGCTCGTGGAAGTGGAAGCATTTCAGAGAATGCTTCTCTGAAAGCTCTGAATTTCATCTTTCTATCTAAAAGTCTAAATTTGGCCTCCAGAACCTCCCTCCCACACTTTCCTATGTCATTGGTACCAACATGTGCCAAGGCAGCAGGCTCCTTTCCAGCACTATCTAAAACCTTGTCTAGGTGGTGCGTGAGATCTGCTACTTTGGCACCAGGCATGCATGTTACCAGATGATCCTCATGTCTACCAGCCACCCAGCTGGTGCATGCCTAATAATTGAATTGCCAACTATAACGACCGTCCTAACTTTTCCCTCATGGACACTGTGATAAGGAAGCTTATCATAGCTCAGGAAGGAGCTATAGAAAAGGTGAAGTGACTCTGAACAAGCAACCTGTCAGTTCTGGTAGAAATAAGAAAACAGAATTTTCTTATAAAAGACTACCAGTCCCAGAATGCACCAGGTTTCCAACAGCCATTAGAGGAGCTGAAGTGGGGAAACGTGTGTCCAATCAAGAGGGCTATGAGGTAATCCCTAAGCACTCATCTCAAAGGGCAGGGCCTGATTCAGCACAGCTGCGCTGTGTTAGGGAGGAGCACTCATCTAAGCGGAATAAAGGTAGAGTTTATTCTACAGAGAATCAGCTTGAGCTTGATCATCTTCATCATCAAGAGGATCATCAGAAGCAGAAGCCAAACCGGACGGACAGAGAGGGAAAGAAACCCTTTGGAAGAAAGAGGAGAAAAGCCTTTGAGAGGTCTAGAAGAGTCCAGAGCAGTACGTATACTAGGAGGCATTCCAAGGGCCAGCATACACCATTGGAATGGGGAAAGCCAGAGGAATGGTGCTGCAGAGCTAGGAATCTCCAGACGTACCTGTGAGGGAGACGGCTGCACGTGGAAGGGACCCTAAGACCTGTGCCAGAAGGTATGTGAAGAGAGATCCAGTGTCCAGGGATCTGGATTGGAAGGCTGGACATAAGAACTGGACTACATACTTGCCAGGCTATATAGAGAGGAACTCTAACAGCAATGGAAGCTCAGGTATGAACACTGATCTATGCCCTAGCTATAACCTTGAAAGACAGCAGGGAAACAAGTATTCTCCTGAAAGTGCTCCATTGGGACATTCATCTGTGCCAATTCATGATATTGAACCCATGCTTGTTGAAGAAGAGGGGGTGATAGCAGATGAAGAATCTGTTTACATGGACTGCTCTCTGTCTAAACTCCTTTGGTGATTTTCTGTTATAAAGTACAGCAACCATCACAAAGAAATACAAACTTGTTCTTTAATCTACTCAGAAAAGCTCCTGTGTAGGATTTTTAGCCACGCAGTAGAAAGCAAGCCAGCTAAGGTGTTTCAGCTGGATAACTGCTAGCAATTGAGCCTTACCTAATTGCTTGTGTGCTCTGAGAGAATCACTTCTGAATCTATGTGGGAAGATATAAGAAGTTAACCTGAAAAGAACAGTTTTTCCTTTCTTTGTGGCTTTTGGTTTGTTGTTTGATACATTGCTAAGAGAATATTAGCTAAAGCCTACAGAAAAGACCAGTTTGTTGCCAACCAGGTCTTATTTCTTTTGCTTTGATTGCCTGATAAGTTAAAATGTTGTTTTCCTGATTTTGTGTTTTCAAGTTTAACACTGAAAGCAAGTAACCTAATTTATGTGCTACCAAGCATATCTGTGTTGGGAGAAATAACCCCATAAATAAATATCTTATTGGCTTTACACTTGAGCACAACTAAATTATTGTGAGCAGCTGTGTCGGGTGTGAATGGACTGCATTGCCCACAATCCCTTGCAAATCATATTGACATATGCACTTGCCAAGACTGTGAAGATTCTCACCCAGGCAGCCGTCTGACAAATGGCGTAGTTGGCAGGATTGCTTTTGCACAAAGAGGATTTACTTGCTGAGGATTACAACTAAAGTTCAAGTTTAAAGCTGGAATAAAGATTTTCCCTCAACTGCACTTTGGAGGAGAAGTGGATGTTCCAGGCAGCTGTCCCAGGAGGAAAAGACCCTGTGCAGAGCTGGATTCATCACTGACACAAGGTAGGATCAAGATGGATCCAAGGGAACTAGCTGAATGGATGGCAGCCCAGTTTAGCAGGCCACAGGAGCTATCGCAGCAAGCTCAGGACACTGCTATGAAAGCCTTAATGGACCAGCAGAAGCCAGTGCTTGATCTGGTGCAAGCCCTAGTTCAGCTGCAGAACCAAAGTGGAACAGATGCAAGACCAGCAGTGAATACTGGTACACCACATATGGACAGTGTGGGACTCAATCAAGGAATTGGGGCATTTAGTTTTGGGAAGCTAACTCCAGATGATAATGTTGATGATTTTCTAGAGTCTTTTGAAAGAGTGGCACAAGCATTAGCATGGCCAGAGACCCAGTGGGCAGTAAGGCTGGCAGCCTCATTAACTGGAGAGGTGCTTGCAGCTTACAGACCAATGCCAGCAGCCCAGGCTTTGAATTATAAGGATGTAAAGGCTGCTATTAGAGATCTCCTAGGATTCTCTATTTCAGAGTATAGGCGAATGTTTAGAGCTACTACATTGAGAGTGGGTGAAACACCCAGGGCTCTGAGTCAGAGAATCAGAGGATTAGCTGTAAAATGGTTGGAGCCTGAGCAAAAGACTGTAGAGATGTTAATAGACATTATAATGCTTGAACAATTTATGTCTGCGGTCCCTAAAGATTTGCACACTTTCCTTATACAGCAAAATTGCCAAAATCTTGGAGAGGCAACCATGCTAGCAGAGAGATTCTTGGAAGCCACGCAAGCTTGCCATAGAATGGGTGGCCCTCTGAAGATTGGTGCTGAGGCTAGATGTGCTGTATCAGAAAAGAAAATAATTAAAAATGTTTCTGAAAATGAATGTACTGTATCAAACCAGATGACACAGTGGAATAGAAAGAAATGTGGAAAATGTGGAAAATGGGGACATTTAGAAAAGGGATGCCAGACACACACTAGCTTAATGGGTGTGGATTTAAAACAGCCCAAAGAAGGATTTCCTTTGATGGTTGATGTGCAAGGAATTACCACAAATGCTTTGTTAGACTCTGGGGCAGACCAGAGTATGATGTCAAAAAGGCTTTGGAAGAGAATAGAGGCCCAAGAAGGATTTGTGCCTAGAATCCCTGAAAGCCAAGTTCACATCAGATGCATTCATGGTGCTGCAACATCATATCCCACCTATAGGCTAAAGGTTAAGTGCCTGGGGGAACAAGAGGAAGTCCTGTTAGCAGTGGTGCCTAGGCTACCCTTTGATTTGGTTCTAGGAAAGGACTGGCCAAGATTTAAGCAGGGTCTATTGGAAGGGCTAGGAAAGAAGGAGGGAGAAGGAATAATGGAAATAGCTCCCGGGCCTTTCTTTGGAAGTCCTCAGTCCCTAGCTAAAAAGATGGTTAAGCTTCCAGAAGGCCAAACTATAGGTAATAAGAGGGGCCTTGTATCCACCTGCTCGCAGGCTAAGGTAGAGAGCCAGCAGAAGGAGGAGGGGGAACAGGCAGAGTTATTAGGAGACTTACCCTCTCATGATGATTTAATAACTCCATCATCTGGTAAAGTAAGAAAGTTGAAAGCACAAAAGCGGCGTGAGAGACTTTGCAGAGCACAGGGTAGGGCTGAAATGTTAGCTGGTCAAAGTTTACCCTGGGTGCCAGCTGAGTTAGTGGCAAAGTTTCCTAACTTTCCACAAGAGCAGCGAGCTGATCAAGCTCTCACCCGAGCTTTTAAGTATGCTCATGAGGTCAGGGAGGAGTTGCCCAGATTCAGACTAGATAATGATATATTATATAGAGAGAGTCAGGACTCCAGAAATGGGACCATACGTAAACAATTGGTGGTACCCACAACTTTCAAAGGGCTAGTACTTAGATTAGCACATGATCATTCAGTTGGAGGTCATAAAGGAATGCAAGGAACGCTGGATCAAATACTTATGCGTTTTTACTGGCCAGGTATTTTCAAAGAAACTGCCCAGTTTTGTGCTGCATGTCCAGCGTGTCAGCGAGTTACAGCGGCTCACCCACCGGTGGTGCCATTGATCCCCATGCCAATTATCACAGACCCAATTGGTCGCATTGCCATGGATATTGTAGGCCCATTAGTCAAAACGCCCCGAGGTTTCCAATACATCCTAGTTATGGTAGATCAGGCAACAAGGTTTCCCTGGGCCATACCATTGAGGAATGTTTCTGCAAAAACAATAGCTTTAGAGCTAGTAAAATTGTTTTGTGAAGTGGGATTCCCAAGAGAGGTGTTGACTGACCGAGGGTCCAATTTTGTATCCAAATATTTGGCCCAGGTCTGGGATGCCTTTGCATTCATCACGTGAAAACCTCAGCCTACCATCCACAATCAAACGGTTTGGTGGAGAGATTCAACCAAACTCTCAAACAAATGTTGAGAAGGGGGTTAGCAGGAGAGGTAAAAGAATGGGATATGTTATTGCCCTTTGCCTTGTATGCCTGCAGGGAAAGAATTCAGGTGTCCCTAGGTGTAACTCCATATGAATTGATGTATGGTAGGGCTCCACGGGGTTTGTTAGATGTTTTGAGGGAACAATGGATTGATCCTGAACCAGGAAGTCAGGAGGTGCCACAGTTTCTACGTGACTTGAGAGCACGTTTGAAAAGGACCTCGCAGGTTGCTGAAAGGAACCTGCAGGACAGCCAAGTACACCAGAAAGGGTGGTATGATAGGAAGGCCAAAAGCCGCCAATTAAGCATTGGTGAAAAGGTTTTGGTTCAAGTAGCAGGAACTGCCACAAAATTTGAAGTACAGTACAGTGGAAAGGGCCATGGAAGGTTGTTAAACAAGTGAGCCCAGTGTCTTATATGGTAGAAAATGCAAGAGGGCGTAGGCAGACCTACCATATTAATGGAAGGAGAGGCCTGTAAATAATAATGACCCTGAAGCCAGTCAGGAAGGAAGTGAGCTTCAAAAAGAGAACACTCTCGTAGGTATTATGGACTGTAGAGAAGAAGTTTCACCAGTGAAACCAGTCCGTAATAACTTAAGCAGGGGGGTATGTGATAAGGAAGCTTATCATAGCTCAGGAAGGAGCTATAGAAAAGGTGAAGTGACTCTGAACAAGCAACCTGTCAGTTCTGGTAGAAATAAGAAAACAGAATTTTCTTATAAAAGACTACCAGTCCCAGAATGCACCAGGTTTCCAACAGCCATTAGAGGAGCTGAAGTGGGGAAACGTGTGTCCAATCAAGAGGGCTATGAGGTAATCCCTAAGCACTCATCTCAAAGGGCAGGGCCTGATTCAGCACAGCTGCGCTGTGTTAGGGAGGAGCACTCATCTAAGCGGAATAAAGGTAGAGTTTATTCTACAGAGAATCAGCTTGAGCTTGATCATCTTCATCATCAAGAGGATCTTCAGAAGCAGAAGCCAAACTGGATGGACAGAGAGGGAAAGAAACCCTTTGGAAGAAAGAGGAGAAAAGCCTTTGAGAGGTCTAGAAGAGTCCAGAGCAGTACGTATACTGGGAGGCATTCCAAGGGCCAGCATACACCATTGGACTGGGGAAAGCCAGAGGAATGGTGCTGCAGAGCTAGGAATCTCCAGACGTACCTGTGAGGGAGACGGCTGCACTTGGAAGGGACCCTAAGACCCGTGCCAGAAGGTATGTGAAGAGAGATCCAGTGTCCAGGGATCTGGATTGGAAGGCTGGACATAAGAACTGGACTACATACTGGCCAGGCTATATAGAGAGGAACTCTAACAGCAATGGAAGCTCAGGTATGAACACTGATCTATGCCCTAGCTATAACCTTGAAAGACAGCAGGGAAACAAGTATTCTCCTGAAAGTGCTCCATTGGGACATTCATCTGTGCCAATCCATGATATTGAACCCATGCTTGTTGAAGAAGAGGGGGTGATAGCAGATGAAGAATCTGTTTACATGGACTGCTCTCTGTCTAAACTCCTTTGGTGATTTTCTGTTATAAAGTACAGCAACCATCACAAAGAAATACAAACTTGTTCTTTAATCTACTCAGAAAAGCTCCTGTGTAGGATTTTTAGCCACGCAGTAGAAAGCAAGCCAGCTAAGGGGTTTCAGCTGGATAACTGCTAGCAATTGGGCCTTACCTAATTGCTTGTGTGCTCTGAGAGAATCACTTCTGAATCTATGTGGGAAGATATAAGAAGTTAACCTGAAAAGAACAGTTTTTTCCTTTCTTTGTGGCTTTTGGTTTGTTGTTTGATACATTGCTAAGAGAATATTAGCTAAAGCCTACAGAAAAGACCAGTTTGTTGCCAACCAGGTCTTATTTCTTTTGCTTTGATTGCCTGATAAGTTAAAATGTTGTTTTCCTGATTTTGTGTTTTCAAGTTTAACACTGAAAGCAAGTAACCTAATTTATGTGCTACCAAGCATATCTGTGTTGGGAGAAATAACCCCATAAATAAATATCTTATTGGCTTTACACTTGAGCACAACTAAATTATTGTGAACAGCTGTGTCGGGTGTGAATGGACTGCATTGCCCACAATCCCTTGCAAATCATATTGACATATGCACTTGCCAAGACTGTGAAGATTCTCACCCAGGCAGCTGTCTGACAACACATGTCTCTGGAGAAACCTCCTCGGTGCAAAAGGGATTTGCATCACCTGCCAGATAGGCCCTAGCTACAGGATCACTTTCTGCCACACTAAGGTGATGCCCTCCTTTCATGTGACCTCTCTCCTCCATGGCAACAGAGAGGCTTCCAGACTGGAAGTGGGACTTCAGTACTACTTCCCTGTATGTCTCATCTATATACCTCTCTATCTTCCTTAGGTCCTCCAAATCTGCTACTCTAGCCTCCAGATTGGATTCATTACCTAAGAGCTGAGAGCTCCTTGTACCTAGTGCACATATAAGACCCCTCACCAACTTGGAGAAAATCGTACTTTGGACACTGAGTGCAAAAGACTGGAAAGCCCCCATCTCGCTGCTGGACTGTTGTCTGCATCTTAGTTTTAAGGTTTTGTTAAGATTTTTAAGTTGTTTACTTAAAGTTGCTAAAGATAGTTGTACAAATGCAAGTATATCTAATAGGTTTAAGGGATTTTGTTCACGTCAGGATTACTTTCATGGCCTTAATTAATTAAACTATATATGATGAGGATAACCAGCTACACCTACAAATGAATTTGACTACCCCTGGCCCTGTAAGATCTGTAAGATCCTATAAATCTAAGATTATGCCAGAGGTGGGTGGGAGTTGTGGTGGATGGGAGGAAAAGAAACACTTAATAGAAGTTGGCTAAAAAAGTGTCCCGGCTGAGTCTTAGAATTTGTTTTAGCAAGCCAGCTTTACATTTAAATCAATGTCCTGTGTGACTCTAAAGAACACAAAACTTTAAAATATATAGAGATTTTATCAGTTTAAACCCAAAGAGTTCCCTTTAATTCAAGAGTCTGAGAAATTACCAGCAGGTAAATACTTACAATTGCAGAATTCTTCTCAGCAATTGGTGATTCACACTGCCTTTGTTTTGATGGAGGGAGCCTTTCAGATTGACCTTTTAAATCTGTCACTTGGCTATAACCTATTTAAACAATTTCACAGTTCTCTTGCCTCTTAAATGGAAGACCCCTTTATAAAGGTTTTCTCTAGAAAACTATCTCTGTATACACAAAAAATATTTTTCCTTATCTTCTATCTTGGTAAAGATATGCCTTTATACACAGTGCCCTGACTGAGTCTTAGAGTTTGTTTTAAGAGGGAAAGGGATATAACCTTCCCAGAAAATGCTACAACTGGATTCTCCAGGACCAAGCAGGAAGTCAGTCCTCACATATGGGTGACGTCGGTGCCGACGGAGCTCTCGTGTGGAGCATTTCCCCAGCTTTCAAGGAAAGCCTTTGGGAATGCAGCGCGCATGTGCGGTCCCCTTACCGCCCAAGGGTGCCATCTTGCTTAGTCTTTCTTTTTCTGCGGAGCCCAACGGACATGAGTTCGTGTCACCCGGGAAAAATAGATTTTTTTCTGCGATTTTCGCTTGTTCTTATCCGGTTCGACGCTGGTTCCCTTCCCGCCTGGGCTCGTTACACCATTATCGAGTCCGGAATTTCTTTTTTTCAGTTTTTGTCCTTCGTGACTAGCATTCGTGCCTTTTTTGTTATTTTCACTGGCAGCCTGGTCTTTTGACCTTGCAGGGGCCCTTTTTCCCCCAATGGCTGCCAGTGGGTTCAAAAAATGTGAATGGTGCAAGAAACTTATGTCTCTCACCGACACACACGACTGCTGCCTCCGATGCCTCGGGCCCGACTATGACCCACTGGTCTGTGGCCCGTGCAGCAAGATGTCGTCAAAGGCGCTGCGGAGCCATCAGCATCAATGTGAAAGAATTTTTTCGGAGTCTGCATCCGGCCGGGCCAGGACTTCGTCAGAGGCCTTGACATCTCGGAAGTCTGACCCCGAGCGCCGTCATGGTTCCTCTGAGAGAGGGTCTCCCACCCGGGAGCACAAAAGGAAGAAGAAGCTCGTGAGGGCGGCATCAGTTGAGGCCCCTGGGTCCACTGTTCCCTCTAAGCTGTGTGCATGTGCGCACGCACACACCTCGCCGAGCAAGCGCACATACTTTACAACAGAGCGCACAAAAATTACGGTTCTGATTCTGATAGAAAACAACACAGACGTCTTAAAATTTAAAAGTTGTTGTGTATTTACGGTTTTCACAAGTTCTACAATATTTTCTAATGCAATCAATGTGGTGTACATACTGTATTCTGACGTGTAGTCAAATTTTAAAATATATAACTCCGAGTGTCGTTATGTGGCGCACAAAAATTTAACCTTCCTTCAAAAGCTGCACAGCTGATATTTTATGCACACACAGCCTACAGAAAATTAGAGGGAACATTGCTCCCTAGCTGCCGCCAAGACAGAGCACCCCAGTGAGTCCCCATACATGAAGGCTGCCCAGCGTAGTCGGTTCTCTGATACAGCAAGGCAAGTCCCCTAGTATGGGAGTGGGCCCAGCTCAGTTTGGCAAGGGGGGCCCCCAGTCCCCACGGCAGACTGGCTTGCTAGCATGGGAGGAGGGCAACTCGCCCCGCTGTACATATGTTGCATGTATATATATTTGTATTGATTATGTTGATCTAGCAATAAATCTGCGCTTATGTTTTACCCATAGTTGCTGAGTAAGGTGATCATTGACTTAAGAGAAAGAGGGCAAAAAGACTGTGTTCGGGGAAGGGGCAGATGGAAGTCCCACCTGCCTATGTTATTGGCTCTGTGTCATACACAATAGCTACATGATGTCCGTCTAGCTTTTTCAGCCCCCCTGTTTCACCTGGATTATAAGAAACTGTGTATGCAACACTGTCATGCATGGGTTAGTACTCTATGTAACAGTGTGTAGAAGAATGGTTGCATATATCTGTGGCCACTAGCAAGTGCTTAAGCCGACTTATTAGCCAGACACACACTGAGTGCAGGGATCCTTCAAAAACTGCTTATTAAGCAGAAGAATGTCAGCTTACTAAATTCTAACTGTCGAGAGCTGCAAGCTGACACAAAGATCCCCCTGGTGTATTCATCCTTCTGTTTGCATGCATGCTATATTCTCCTGAGACCTTTGCAAGGCAGCTGTGATCTTAAGAGGTCTGGGAACCACAAAACATTGCAGCCCTGAAAAACTGCACTGTCTGAATTGCTGCGTAGCTGTGATGATATGCCAGGTGCGAACTGAGATCCCACAAAGAACTCGATCGGCATCGACCACCAAGAGTAGGCAGGTAAGCCTCTCAAGCTCCCTGCAGCAGAGGCCAATCGGGCCCTTCCAGCCGGCCTTTTAAATCAAAGCATCGGGAGGCGCAAACTGAGCTCCCACAAAGCACCTGATCAGCATCGGCCACCGAGAGTGGGCAGGTAAGCCCCTCCCGCTCCCTGAAGCAGAGGCCAATAGGGCCCTTCCAGCCAGCCTTCTAAATCCAAGTGCCGGGAGGCGGGCCCATGCCTGAGGGCCTCACCAAAGGGCCCTTTGGTGTGGCCCTTAGGCAGGGACAGAGAAGGGGATGCAAGCAGCACACACAAGACAATAATCCAACCAACAGGGACACACAAGAAATGGCTAAGAAGGGCAACAGAAACAACCATCAAACAATAGATAAGCAACAAGGGATGTACCAAGGCAAGCCAAGGACCAACAAATGAAACAGCAGCCACTGACCCCGCATATCACTACTAAAGAATGCTCCTGAGTTCCTCATCAGTGTAACGGCTTACAATCAATAACTTCCCCTTCCCTTCCCTCATCTACCGGACCTGACATAGTGTCACACTCTGCCAACAAATCCAAACATTGCCACTCCACAGAGAAGCCCATGTGCTCAGGTCAGGACACCAGAGGAAAAAAAGGGCTCAGATAATTACTCAAGTATTTATTCTACGTATCCTTGCACTCACTCAGATAAGAATAACTAATACTGCCATAATTCTGACTGGACTCATTCCAATAGTCTCAATCAAAGGAACCCAAAGCAGTGTCAGCAACCCCTGCTATGTAGTGCTCTGCACGCAAGAAGACACACCTAATTAACGACTACATCAATGACAACAAGCTGGAAATTATGTTTGTAACTGAGTCGTGCTTCCCTGAAACAGATCAGGTGCTCACAAACCAGCTCATCACATCGAAGATGCACAACTGCCCATGGATAAATAAGAGAGGAGGGGGATATTCATTCTCACCAGTAAAGACCTTAAGTTCCCGGTTTCCACATCCTTAATAAACAACACCCTGAATGCACTTCTAATCCAAAATGACCTCCTATCCATATGCTTAGCTTACAGATCACCAACTTCAGCAGCCAATGACCTATCTTCATTAATAGAGCTTGCATGCTCCCAAGTAGCAATGGACAAACTATTCATCCTGTTAGGAGAACTAAACCTAAATTCAGCACCACAAACCAAATTTCATCCTTCCTTGAAACAATAGATGCATTGGACCTATTACAAACCATAAACTCTCCCACACACAAAGGAGGAAACATCTTGGACATTATAGTCATACCTAAACAGATGGCTGCACAGAACATCTAGACCACACCGTTACCATGGTCTGACAACCACTTGATTTCACTCAATCTCCGCTGACAAAGACCATCCACAAAAGGGAACCACAACACCAAGGAATACGCAGATTCCAAGACTTCAATAAGGAAGCTCTCCTTAAACACATCACCACTCTAATTGAATTGCCCCCAACGGATCTCACAAAACTTCTAGATGATTGGAATAATCTGATATCTACATTCGCAATACTCCCGCCAAAGGCAACATTGAATCAAACCTCTACAGCACCCTCGTTCTCAAAAGATATAAAAGAAGCAAAACTCAAGCTGAGACAATTGGAGAGTAGATGGCACAGAATGCAAGGCCCCGAACATCAAAGAGAATACCCCACCAAGCAAGCAGACTACAATAAACTGGTAAATCAGAGGAAATGAAAATACCACAGTAACCTCATTTCCAAATCCCTCAACCGACCTAGAGAAATGTTCAATATCACCAAATCATTCATACAAGCCCCACCTACTCCGAAAGGTGCAAACTTGAGCTCACAGGATTACGCCTCTTACCTCCTGAACAAATTCCCATGAGCTAAGGAAACAATAGCACTAGATCAACTAACAAGGCCAGCAGCTCACCAAAATGGACCTAGTTCAACCCAATCTCAGAAATTCAACTGGACCATATGCTAACCATGATGAACACCATAACATCACTAGACCCATGTCCAACTGCATGGATCAAAATGTCCAAGGAAGTGCTAACCCTCCACTGCTCAAAATAATAAATATTTCTCTCACCCATCTAACCTGAAGACCTCCTCAGTCAGACCCACTTTGAAGAACACTAAGGCTGACCCTGACCTACCCACATCCTACAGACCCATTTCAAGTATCCCTCTCTTAGCTAAAATAATAGAAAAGGCCATCCAGCTACAACTCCAGGACTTTGTGCAGGCATATGCTCCCCTTGATGATCAACAACACCAGTTCTGACAACATTATGGTACCGAAATGCTACTCACTACCCTCCTCGACACCTTACTAAAAGGAATACAAAGATCCAAACAGGCCTTCATCCTCATTTCATTGTTATATCAGCAACTTTTGACACTTGATCACCTTATAGAAATTGAAGTTAATGGGGCACCCTTAAACCTGGGAGTACCAATGGGGTCAAAAGTGACCCCATTGCAAGTTTCACAACGCGTATCTCGGAAACTAGTTGTTCAAGAATGCAATCTTTTTATGACTTTTCACATGTCAATATTCTCTTTATATTGTGCCATGAGAGGAATAATTTTCATCCGCTAGGTGACGCTAGTGATGAATTGCAGCAACTGAGGTCAAAAATGATGAATTGCATCATTTTTGACCCCAGTTGCTTACGTCCGGTTTGGATCGTGATACAATTTGCAGTTTTGTGAATTTGTTGATCTGACAAAGGTATTTATCATTAATTATGTATCATTTATGTTTTGTACTCTTATTTTATGAAAGTTACACATTTTCTGTAATTGATATCATACGTTCTCTCATTATTTCTGATGAAATCTAAAGGCTTTCAGCTTGTTCATCACGATTATTGTACACCTATAGTAAAACTGCTTTGCATTTTATTCAACTTTATCTTTGTTTATTCATTTTAGGTTATTGTTTATGATGTCAAAACGAAAGTATTCAGCTGCCCAAGTAAGAGAAATATTGCAACGAGATGCTGACAGTGACTGTTCTGAGTCGTCTGATGATGCAGCATATTCAGCAAGCGAAGAAGCATATCAGTCAAGTTCGGGCGATAAATCTGATGACGACAGTCATGATTCAGATGGCGACAGCAGTTGGTCGCCAAGTGAATGTGAGACTGATGTTAAGCTGGTAACATCGCCTGCAGCAAAGAGTCAAGTTACAGGTCGAGGCAAAGGTCAAGGCTGTGCTGGACGGGGAAGAAGGCAGGAGTCCTCGGTGCCAGTATCATCTGTGAGGAATTTTAGTTGTGGTCAGAGAGGAGCTAAGAGGTCATCAACTATAAGCACAAATGTTGCCACAGCGGGTCAGTACCGAGCCAACCCGAAGGTAGGGTGAAGATTCGATGCATACATGGAGCATCCACCTTTTACCCGCTGTATAGAATTTCAGTAAAGGGGTTAGGAACAAGGAAGGAGGTTCTAGTGGCGGTAGTCCCTAAACTGCCCCATGACATTGTCCTGGGGAGGGATTGGCCCCCATTTTGTAGAGGGATGGAGAAAGGCCTACACCTAAAGGAGGGGATGGTCTCCATTAGGTCCCAGGTAAGAACCTCCGAGATACAAGCTGAACCCCCAACAGAGGGCGAGGAACCCCCAGAGGAGGAGGGTGGACTTGCAGGAGATGCATTAGAAGAGCTTCCCACACAAAAGAAGGGTAGGAAAGGGAGAGAACAGGAGGATAGTCCAAAGGGGGAGGCCATGGTGATGATAGTTCTCAGCCCTCTATTTGCAAAGCCTAGAAGGACGGGTTCAGGTCCAAAGGCCCCCATGAAAGTCGAACCACCCGTAAAATCCGGATTCGTACTAAAATTCTGCAAAGTGTCCCCTATGGCGCAGAGGCCACAGAGAGCCTCACCCGAGGCTGCGGGGTATGACTTGTTCAGCGCCGTAGAGGACATGATTCCTAAGCGAGGGAAGCCTTAATAGACACGGGCCTACAAATGCAAATGCCTATTGGCTGTTATGGCCGAATAGCCCCCCGTTCAGGTTTAGCATCCAAACATTTTATAGACGTAGGAGCGGGAGTTATAGACACTGACTACAGGGGAGTGGTCAAAATACTGCTTTTTAATTTCGGGGATCAGGATTTTAAGATAAAGGTGAGTGAAAGGGTGGCTCAAATCATCTGTGAAAGGGTCGGGTTCCCCTCCTTAGAAGAGGTGCCACTACTGACCCCTACGAGTCAGGGAGCCGGGGGATTCGGGTCCACCGAGCAAAAATAGGGGAAAGGTCTGACCGCCATGGCCGAAGAAAAAGTAGAGGACGATTTAGGTCCATAACTCGCGGATTGTAAGGAAAACCCGGCACCTAGGGTAGGCGCAGAACTGTCCTTACAGCAGAAGCAAGAGTTGGCCAGATTGCTGGCGAAGTTTACAGATGTCCTAATGCCGGTGCCTGGAGAGACCAGCTTGGTAGCGCACGAGATTCTAACCCCACCGGGGAAGGTGGTTAGGCAGCGGCCTTACCGGTTACCTGAGGCCAGGAAAAAGGAGGTGATAGCCCAGGTATGGGAGATGCTTAACATGGGTGTTATAGAGGAGTCAAAAAGTCCTTGGTGTAGCCCCATTGTCCTTGTAGCAAAACCTGATGGGACCCTATGTTTTTGCATTGATTTCAGGCAGGTGAATGCCATTTCACTCTTCGACGCCTACCCCATGCCTCGTATCGAGGAGTTATTAGATCGACTGGGTCAAGCCCGGTATCTAACCACGCTCGATATGACCAAAGGATACTGGCAGATACCACTAACCCGGGAATCCAGACCAAAGACTGCCTTTAGTACTCCAATTGGTTTGTTCCAGTTTCGTAGGATGCCTTTCGGCTTACATGGGGCAGCAGCGACGTAACAGAGGCTGATAGACCAGGTTTTAAGGCCCCACCATGAGTACGCGGTAGCGTACATGGATGACATCGTTGTACATAGTACCAGCTGGGCACAACATTTGCCCAGGGTAGAAGCCGTTTTAAGAGCCATGAGATGGGCAGGGCTGATGCTAAACCCAGGAAAGTGCCTGTTTGCAGGAGAAGAAGTAAAATACCTGGGACATATGGTCGGGAAAGGAATGGTCAGGCCCTTGCTGAGCAAAATAGAGAGCGTAAAGAATTTTCCTAGACCGACAAACAAGAAGCAACTAAGGAGTTTCTTGGGTCTCATAGGCTATTATCGCCGGTCTATTCCCCGTTTTGCAGAGGAGAGCATCAGGTTCACAGATATGTTGAAGAAGAACGCTCCGAACAACATAAAATGGACAACGGAGGCTGAGAAGGCATTTATACTGCTGAAGGGGAAGCTGTGCAAAGCCCCGGTGCTGCACGGTGTGGATTTTGGACAACCTTTCGTGGTCCAAACAGATGCCTCGGAGACAGGATTGGGAGCGCTCCTCTCTCAAGAGTTTGAAGGCACTGAGCACCCCATGATATATCTCAGTAGAAAGCTGTCCAAGGCGGAGGGTAACTACTCCACAATAGAGAAAGAGTGTTTGGCCATTAAGTGGGCAGTAGAGGCCCTTAGGTTTTACCTCACTGGGCGTAAGTTTGTATTGATCACGGATCACGCTCCCCTGAAGTGGTTGAGCAACATGAAGAACCATAACGCTCGTCTGACTCGGTGGCACTTGGCGTTACAGGCCTTTAATTTTACAGTGCAGCACAGAGCGGGCAGATTGCATCTTAATGCGGATGCATTATCACGGATTACAAGCTGTGAGAATGTGGATTCACCAGCCCGTAATATCTTAAGGGGGGGGATATGTGACGTAGAAGCCCACACAGAACCTATGCAAATAGATAAAAAGGAGGAATTTACCTTTGAAACTGTTAGTCAGTCAGCATATTGTGACGCTCGCGCCCCTACCAGGCGGTTGCCTAGTCGGGACGGCTGGCCATCTGTATCCCTTCGAGGGTTGTAGTTGTGTCAATAAGGAAAGCCAAGTGGTTATTTAAAGTGCACAGGAAATTTTTATTCGGTTTCCAAAGTTGGCAAGTAATGAACATAAAAATTCTTTAAGCACTTTTTCCAGACAAAAGAAATACAGGATAGTTTCTCCAAATCAAAAGTCCAAACAAAACTCACAGCAGTTTCTATTCTTCACTGCATTTGCTTGACATTTCAAAACACAAAAGCATTTGTAAAACTCTTCACAGTGAAAGGTCCTTAGCTTCCAACCCGCTGTTGCCACGCCCATACAAACAGTTCTAGCTGTTTGGGCCTTTACTGAAGTTCTGCAGTTTTTACTTCTTAAGAGATTCCTAACCTCTTGCCTTCAGGGTTACTCTTCTCTTTCAACTCTTGAAAACTGCTTTAACTTGCAACAGCTTCCCTTTTGTATTTCACTGTTTTCTAACACACATTACTTATTGTATTTTAGTGCACAGCTCACATTCCATCTCAGAAGCTTCTGACTCAATAACACTTTCTTCAGGGCCTACCTCCATGCTCTCAAGTGAGCTACAGCTAGGTGCTCTTTGAAAGTGCTCTGGTGTCTTTTCCTTCAGAGTCTTCACAATGTTAAACAGTCTCTCACACTGCCTGGCCTTGGCTCCTCCAAGCCGGTCACCTGTGTGTCTCTCCTGCTTAACCTCCCTCCTGAGATACTTCGTGCTGTGCTGAGGCTTCAGGTGTCTGAAAGTCTCCTCTGAGTCAGAGCAAGAACTATTCTGGTGGCACTGCTCATTCCCTGCGTACCTTCCTTGGCTGCCTTTGTAATGGTTCCTCCATTTGCTGCTCTCCTTGGCTGCAAGGGTTTTCCACAGCTTGGCCCCAGATCTCTCCTGTCTGTGCCTCCTGGGAATTGGACTTGAACCTGGGCTAGGGCTTGAACTGCAGCTGCCACTGGTGCTTGCTCCTGCACTCCTCCTGGACCTTCTGCTCACAGCTCCTTCCTCCTGCCTCAAACTCAAACTGTGCCTCCCTCTTTTGTTTGTTCTTCCTCTGTTAACTGTTGAGCTGGGCAACTCCCTTCCTAGCTCCTCCCACTTGGACCTCCTACTCCTCTGCAGGGTTGTCCTGTGGTCTGTGATTGGCTTAGCCTTAGCTCTGCCCTCTAGGTTTCTTTCAGTGCTTCTAGTATGGAGCCTAGGTTTTTGGGCTCCCATCCCCCGCAATGAAAAAAATCCTTCTTTTTTTTAGTTTTCCCTAGCTGGGCTGCACTCACCTCATCACAATATACAGCTCATGAGAAACAGGGAAAGAGAGGAGCAGAGCTGACACACCCAAGCTCTGACGTAGCAGCAAGCTCAGAGCTTGATTACACTCACCTGGGCAAGAAAGCCGAGCCAGCCTGCAGGGAACAGAGAGATAAAAGCTGGAGGGTAGCTCCAGCAAGGGAGTGCTGTGATTCCCCAGAGAGAGGGGAGCGCTGTGATGCCCTAGAGAGAAGGGAGTGCTGTGATTCCCCAGAGAGAAGGAAGTGCCGTGAGTCCTCAGAGAGAAGCAGTGGGTGTGTCAGAGAAGCAGGAAGCAGTAGAGGAGAAGCCTCAGAGAAACGTGGCTGGAAAAGCACACAGACTACAGGCAGCTGGAGGTCCTGTGAGGAACCAGGTTACAGCTCAGAGAGGGAAGCCAGGGCAGCAGAAGGAAGGAAGGCACACCCTGTGGCTAGGAACCTACCTGGACCAAGAGAGCAGGGAGTCTCCCAGACCTCACTGCCAGAGGAGAGGCTTCAGCATTCATACAGGTGGGAGCCTAGCACTATAATAAGGAAAGCCAGAAGTTCTGTTCGGAACAGAGGGCCAGGGCACTGCTCAACACAAGAAGTGTCAGCAGAAAGTTATAAAGGAGTTCCTGATAACTGGAGGGAACAAAAGGAGAGCCTGGGAAGAAACACTACAGCTACAGGTACTTTGAAACCTCACTGTATGGAACTGTGTTCTTATGAGATACCCGAGTTCTCAGCGAGGGGTTTTTCCAGAGACAGCAGTAGAGGTCTAAAGCCAAATCCCACACACACTGAATGTGAAGATATGCAATGGGAGTGTAGCACTAGTGAACCTGAATATGCTCCTATGGATTGTACGCTATGCCTTGCAGACAACATTGAGTCTTTATGCTAAGTTTTGCATATAGCAAAGAAAAAGAAGAGATTTTTCTTTCAGAAGAAGTTGTTTGTTTTCCATGTTTTGTTTTGCACTTAAAAATCCTTTGGGAAGGGGAATAAATTCCTTGTTATGTTTTGCCTTGAACACTCGACTTACGACTATTATTTGCTAACAGAAGATATCAGGGTAACCCCAAACTTCGCACCCTAGACGAAGGCCTGGCACCCACACCTTTTCCATCTATGCACCTACCTTATGGAATACCCTCCCAAGCAAATTGAGAGCTACAAAAGACTAGAAGGAATTTAGAAAGAATCTTAAAACACACATCTTCCAAGAATGTTATAGGACAAAAAGTGAAATTCTTTCCTGCACAGCCAAATGACCAAATACACTCAGAAACTGACCCAATGGGGCTCAAAATGTCAACAGTTAATGTATTCAAACTAACCCTACCCCCTGTTCTCTTATTACTTCAATAGCAGTAACTAACCACTGTTCTCATGTAATTAAGGCACATATTCCGCTTATGGTTCGATGTAACTTATGTTCAGTTGTGTTTAATGTAAACTGTCTTGATACTTCTGAAAGGCAGTATATAAGAAATGTTAAATAAATAAATGCCATCCTCAGAGTCATGTGATGTGGTGAGCATGGATTTGTTGAGTGCTGCTCGAGCTCCGGGCCCGACCCCCCTTCTTGCCAGTAAAATTGCCGTACGGCAGTAGAGGACCGGTTGTATAGCCGACGCATAGCTGAGAGGAGGTGAGGAACTGCAAGCGGAGTTGAATCCTATGGCGGCAGCGGCGGCGAAAGCAGGACGAGGCGAGAAAGAGAAAGAAAAGTCCTCTGGGCAGCTGAAAATGGCGGAGACGCCACTGATGTCCAGGTTGCTGGCCGCACCACAGTTAGTCGAGGAAATCTCAGTGGCGGTGGCGGGTGCACTCTCCTCCAGATTTGATGCCCTGAATGGGAAGATGGACCTGCTGCAGACCTCGATGGGAGCGTTGGGCAGCTGAGTTTTGGAGGTGGAGACAAGGATTGAAAAGGCGGAGGAAAGTGTGATGACACTGCAACAGGAGGTAGGCTGCATGACAACAGCACTGCAGGCCCTAAAGCCAAGCTAGATGATCTAGAGAATAAATCCCGCTGTAACAATTTGCGCTTCTTGGGCATCCCGGACAATATCTTGGACCGAGAGCGGGACCTAGGCATGGTTGTGTCTGATGATCTTAAAGTAGCTAAACAGGTAGAAAAGGCGACGGCAAAAGCTAGAAGGATGCTTGGGTGCATACGGAGAGGAATGGCTAGCAGAAAAAAGGAGGTGATAATGCCTCTGTATAAGTCTTTGGTGCGACCTCATTTGGAGTATAGTGTACAATTCTGGAGACCGCACCTTCAAAAGGATGTGAACATGATGGAGTCGGTGCAGAGGGTTGCTACTAAAATGATTAATGGGCTTCATTATAAAGCATATGAGGACAGACTTAAGGATCTTAATATGTACACCTTAGAGGAAAGGCGGGATAGAGGTGATATGATTGAGATGTTTAAATACCTCCGTGGCATAAATGTTCAGGGAGAGAGCCTCTTTCAATTGAAAGCAAGTTCTGCTACGAGGGGACATGGGATGAGGGTGAAGGGAGATAGATTCAGGAGTGATATGCAGAAATATTTCTTTACAGAAAGAGTAGTGGATCCATGGAATAGTCTCCCAGTGGAGGTGGTAGAGATGAGGACAGTAACTGAATTCAAAAAAGCATGGGACCAACACAGAGGATCTCTAAAGGTAAAAAGTGGACTGTTGTAGTTGTTGTTATGGAAGGACAGACTAGATAGGCCATGTGGTCTTTTTCTGTCATCATGTTTCTATGTTTCTATGAGAGTTAAAGCCTTACTTGGAGGCCCTGGTGACGCGGATTTTGGAGGGCGGAGAGGACGGGGGCCTAGTTCCAATTGAACGAGCGCACAGAGTGGGGCCCAAGCAGTTGAAAGATGGCCGTCCGCATGTGGTGCTGGCACGGTTCCTACGATTTCCGCAGAAGGAAGCTGTACTTCGAGCCGCACGAAAAAGAGGAACTCTGGTGTAAGACAACACCAAACTGCGCATTGTGCAGGATTACTCGGCGGCCCTGGGACAACGTCGGCGGGCATATGGTCCTATATGTCAAAAACTGGTGGACAGAAACATCTATTTTGTGGTGCAGTATCCTGCCTGTCTGATTGTGACTTACGAGGGAAGGCATAGGGCCTTCAAATCAGCCACTGACGTGGCCCTCTATGTGGAGGAACTCACGGGGCGAGGGACATTAGTGCCTGAAGATATCCCTAACACTTCGGGGAATAAATTCTGAAGGGGCAGAGCCAGAGTACATCAGCGGAGGAGCATCCAGAGTGAAAAGGTAATAAGGGGACAAACTAGCAGGACACTTTCTAGGGCTTAGACTGTCCTGATGTCCTGACTGGCGAAAGTTTTGTTAATAAGTTTAGACTTGTACTTATTTATAAAGTGCTGGTCCTATTGTATAATGTTTTGTATAATGTTGAGTGCTATATGTGTTTTAGTTGGAGCAGTTGATGGGAGTAAGCAAGGCCGGGGGGAGGACTGGGGGCCGGGCAGTTGGGCCATTGAGGGTGAGGGGGGGGCTACCGTACACATCTCAGTGACTTCTAGGAATAGGACAGGAATGGAGGGTAAGGTAGAAAGGTTTGAGAGGAGAGAGTGGTTGGGGGGGAGGGGGAGGGGGAGGGAGAGAGTGGTTGGGGGGGAGGGGGAGGGG
Source organism: Ichthyophis bannanicus (assembly GCA_033557465.1). Taxonomy (NCBI): domain Eukaryota; kingdom Metazoa; phylum Chordata; class Amphibia; order Gymnophiona; family Ichthyophiidae; genus Ichthyophis; species Ichthyophis bannanicus. The sequence goes on from CM066031.1 coordinate 1,106,942,706, forward strand.
GAGGGAGAGAGAGGGAGGGTTGGGGAGGGAGGAGTGGGTGGGGAGGAATGGGCTGGAAGGAGGGAGGGGGGGTAGAGCCACACACCGGGAGTTCAGATATGAGTATAGCCTACCAGGGGAAGAAGGACTCCAAGGTCAATCAGGATGAGCGGGAGGTACAGAGGGGCTTCAGGCTGGGGAGGCCCTTCTTGGGGTATTGTTGAGTACTGTGAGTTTAGAGCCTGAATTGTATCTATTAACCTGAAAATGTTTTCTTGGAATGTATGCGGTATAGGGAACCCAATCAAGAGATATAAGTTGTTGAGAGCCCTAGCTAGACAGGACTGTGATATTGCCAAGCTGCGAGAAACCCACCAGACGGCGGCAGAACACCAGAAGTTGCAAAGAGACTGGGTGGGACAAGGATGGGGAGCACCGGCCCAAGGGAAAAAAGGGGGGGGTGGTGATTTTGATGCACCGCCATGTGCGATTTGTGATGGAGCAGGCATACCAGGACCCCGAGGGGAGATTTGTGTTGGTATATGGGCTGTTAGAGGGGAAGCCCATTGTGTTGGGTAATCTCTATAGCCCTAATAACCTGGATAGAATATTTTTTTTAAGTTAATGGATAGAATATTGTATATGCGCTTGGTGTCTCGCATAGAACAGCTTCCCGATGCCCCGTTGATTCTGGGCAGAGACTTTAATGGCGTGCTGGATGTAGAGTTAGATACGACGAAAGGAGGTGATGGAGGATGTGCGCAAACCACCAAAGCACCACAAGGGTTGCGTCGTCGATTGGGGGCGATAGATCCTTGGCGTTTGTTACACCCGACGGATAGGGATTTTAACTTCTGAAAGACTTTTCGCCCATATCGTAGATGCCCAAATTGGCACGATGGAAATCTCAGACCACGCCCTGATTTGATTAGACCTTGAATGGCAAAATAGTAGTACGCGGGTGAGATGGTGGAGATTTCCGCTGGAGCTATACAGGGACTCAGCGTTTCACCATTATTTGAAACAGAAATGGCAGGATTATGCGCTTTACAACCAGGAGCATCAGAGTGACCCGGAGTTATATTGGGAGACGGCCAAAGTGGTGTTGAGAGGGGATATCATTGGTTATGTGGCACAGAAACGCAGGTTGGCTTCAGAACAGATTGTTCGCCTAGAGCGGCAATTGGTCAAGGAAAGAAGGAAATACACGAGTTGCCCTAGTGCGCGAAATAAGAAAGGGTTGTGGGAGACGCAAACAACTCTTAATGAGTTGCTTCATAAAAGGGCAAAGAAGTCTATCTATACTATCGCTATCAACTTTACCGTTACGGGGATAGGCCAGGAAAGCTTTTAACGAGGTGCCTCCAGGGGACCAGAGGTAATAGGCCGGTGGCAGCCTTGAGGGACGATCAGGGTACCTTGCACAAGGATAGCAGAGCGATAGCCCAAATTTTTCGAGCCTTCTACCAGAAGCTATATTCGGCAGAGGAAGGATCGTGATCCAACATTAAGGATTATTGTCAGGCGTCGAATCTGCCGCAGCTGGGAGAGGAGCAGAAGACCCAGTTGGACAGGCCCATAATGCTCAGCGAGATACAGCAAGTTATCCAGGCAGCTACCTGCTGCAAGTCGTCAGGACCTGATGGGTATGGGGCGGAGTTTTATAAGCTGTTGAGCGACATAGTGGCACCAGCTATGCTGGCGGTGTTTCACAAGCGGGTTGAACAGGGCCATGTCAGGTGTGGGGAGAACCACACACATATTATCTTGATACCCAAGCCAGGCAAAGACCCGCTCCAGGCAGCTTCCTATAGGCCCATATCATTGCTAAATTATGATTGGAAGGTCTTATCCAAGATATTGGCAGACCAGTTGGCATTGTTATTAGATGACTTGATACATGGAGTGCAAGTGGGGTTTGTGAAAGGAAGATATGCAGTGCAAAATTTATGAAAAATCCTAGCATCGTTGGAATGGGTGCGTGAAAAATGGCTCAAGACCCTGTTGGTGAGCTTTGACGCAGAGAAAGCGTTTGTTCGGGTGAGTTGGCAATATTTGAAATTTCTTCTGCCGCAGTATGGCTTGGGCGACTCCTTTTCTCGAATGGTGGATCTGCTATATACGGGTCCCACGGCTGGGGTGGTCTGTAATGGAGTTCTATCCAACACCTTTGCCTTGGAAAGAGGTACTAGACAGGGCTGTCTGCTTTCCCCCCTGTTGTTTGTGCTGACTTTGGATCCGCTGGTGCGGGTGATAGAAGTGTCGCAAGGGATACATGGGGTGCAGATTGGGACACAGGGGTTTAAGATGGCAGCATTCGTGGATGATATGCTGGTGCACCTGCTCTCCCCGCAACAGTCATTGCCTAGGTTGATGGAGGAGTTCGCGCGATTTGGAAGTTTTGCAGGGTTGTGTATTAATTGGGACAAATCTGAAGCTATAGATGTGTCGGGTGAGCTTCAAGGGACTTAGAGTGGCACATTTCCGCTCAAATGGGTGACTGATTCTTTTCTATACTTAGGAATTATGCTGACCCGGAACCCGGCGGAGATGTATAGGAGAAACTTTGAGAGAGTGTTCCTTAAACTCCGCGGGCATCTGCGGGCATGGAACCCTCTTCCGCTGTCTTTATTGGGTAGGGCAGTGGCACTGGGGATGGTAGTACTACCGCGGGTGTTGTATTGGCTGCAAACCCTCTCAGTTTGGTTATTGCAGAAGGATTTGAATAGGATGCAGGGCTTGATGGACCTTGGTTTGACCCAGTATGGCATATCTTATGAATGGAGAGGGAGATTCGGGTTTTCTTGTGGAGAGGGGCACGGGCATGGGTCCCTATGGGTCGCCTGCAAGGGGGGTGGAGGAAGGGGAGTATAGGTGTTCCGGATCTACGTTTATATGCATTGGCGTGCCAGGTGCGCCATATTGGGGATTGGTTAGGCGGCACGGAGATCTACACTCCCAGAGCATTGGAGGAAGCGATGGTAGCACCACAGACGTTGTTGGCAGTTCTGCATTTGGAGAACTCATTGCTGCCTAAAGAGACGAGGGGGAGCAGATTGCTGATGTCACTGCGGAACACCTGGCGGCAATTGAACAGCTATTGGGGCAGATCCCCGGCAGTATCGAGCTGGTTGCCCTTGCAGGGCAATGTAAATTTTATGCCCGGTTCGGACACGGCCATCTTTCGGTTATGGTATAGGTTTGGTATTCGAACGATCGGACATGTAGTGGACCTAGAGGAGAAGTGCAAATCCTTTGGAATGCTGTGTAAGGAATATGCGGTGAGTAGCAGCCAGTTCTTTGCATATGCACAACTTTCTCACTATGTGGCGTCTCTCACATTTGTTGGAATTTTTTTCATTGGGGGGAGATTCCCTGCCAATGGTTTCCGGCTTGAAGAAGAGACTGGATCGATACAGGATGCTCCCAGACTACTCTAGAGAGGAAGCTCGGTGGGCGGAGGAACTGAATCAGGGGGTGGCCGTAGGGTCAGTCAGCAAGGCCCTAGCCCAGATTGCAGGTTTGGTAGAGGAGGCAAGATGGCGAGAAATACCGTTTAAGTGCATTCTACGCACGCATTTTTCCCGGAAAAGGGCTCTGAAGAGCCGTCTTACTGCAGATGGTGGTTGTCCGAAATGTTCCGGTCCCCTTGCAGATTTGGGTCACATGTGGTGGCGATGTCTGAAAATTCGACGGTACTGGACGCGAATAAGCACTTATCTGAGTAGCCTGCTCCATCAACAGATTGCCTGGTCAGGGACCCTTTTAGCCTTGGATCAACTTGGACCACTTTGCCCCAAGGGGAGATGGGAGCGCATTTTGGTGAGGAAGGCATGTCTGGTGGGTAAAGAGCTGTTATTGCATAGATGGCGTGAACCAGCACCCCCCTCTTTTTGGGAATGGCAAAATAGCTTCCATCAACTGATGCTTCTTGAGAGGCGGGGGCGAGGGGAAGTGTTTTCAATTGAGCTTCCTTCTGGTTGATATGGGAACCTTATATTCAGCAGTTGCAACCACGTATACGTAACAAAAGATTGCAGGAGGATTAGGAGGGGACCAATGTAGTTCCATGGAGAGAGGGAGGGCCATAAGAGTGGTTTGGGGTTTCCTTGGTGTCCTATTAGAGTGTTGGGATAGGACGGGGGTTGGTAGGGGAAGGTAGAGGACCGATTCTCCTTCTGGGGGCGGGAAGAGCACGGTGGTTGGGTGGTGGGAAGGGAGGAAGGGGGGAAGAAGAAGGGGAGGGAGTTGTGTTTTATCACTGAAAATAGAGTTTTCTCTGAGGCGGTGGATTAGAGTACACCCCGCCGGGAAATGTAGTGCAATGGTTGCTTGCTGTGTTATGTACAGTGATGTGTGTGAATTAATAAACAGTTTAAAAAAAAATAAATGCCATCCTCAACATTGCCCAGAAACAGAGTCATGGTTGCATCCCTGGGAATTGTAAAACCTGGACTAACTCACTTGTTCTTTACAAACCAGAGTCAGTCACTGGAGAGCCAACTAAGGGCAGAAAGGCTAAACAGAAGAGAAGACACAAATGCAGCTGCTGGGAGAAAGAATTAGCATGAAACTGTGGCAGAAAATTCTGCCAAAATGACCAAGAGCATGACAGACTTTTCCTTTGTAGACTGCTGCTGCCATCTAGTGTACAAAATAGGTACTGCGCTATTCATTTGTTAATCTTACTAGCTTTTTTGAGCTGCTGTCTTTTTGGACCAAAGCTTTACGAGTTCCAGTGAATGATGATATGAAAATGCCATTTGTCTAATGTTCATTAGAATTCATTCACAACATAGTTCTTGTGATCTTTGATCATTTATAAATAATATGCAGGGTCATGCATTTTTCTTTTTTTTTTACTGCCATCAAGTCAGTCTTGATTCATAGTGACCCAGCTATCTCTGGGTTTTCTTGGCAATGTATCACCAGAAGCAGATTGCCAGGCCTTTTCTTCTGAGGCAATGGAGGGTAAAGTGACTTGCCCAAGGTCACAAGGAGTGCCAGTGAGAATCAAACCCTTGATCTGAGTATGAGGCAGTTGCTCTAACCACTAGGCTACTCCTCCACTCAGGTCATGCATTAGGGCTGCAAAAATCCAAGGGAGCAGTACAGTGTAGGGGACGAAGTTCTGTCCACAAAAGAAGAGAGGGACCTGAACGTGATTGCTTCTGATGTTCTGAAAGCAGCTAAACAGGTAGAAAAGGCAACAGCAAAAGCCAGAAGGATGCTTGCGTGCACAGGGAGAGGAATGTCCAGCAGAACAAAAGGTGATAGTGCCTCTGTTTAAGTCTCTGGTGAGACCACATTTGGAGTATTTTGTGCAGTTTTGGAGACCACACCTTCAAAAGGATATAAGCAGGATGGATTTGGTGCAGAGGGTTGCTACTAAGATTTTGTTATGAAGCACATGGGGACAGACTTAAAGATCTTAATATGTATACACTCGAGGAAAGACAGGATAGAGGAGAAATGATAAAGACATTTAAATACCTCAATGGCATAAATGTCCAAGAGGAGAGCTTCTTTTGATTGAAAGCAAGCTCTGCTATGAGAGGATATAGGATGAGAGTGAAAGAGGATAAACTCAGGAGTAATATGCAGAAATATTTCTTTACAGAAAGCATGGTAGATGCGTGGAATAGTCTCTCAGTGGAGGTAGTGGAGACGAAGACGGTATCTGAATTCAAGAAAGCATGGGACAAGCACAGAATATCTCTAAAGAATAAAAAGGGACTATTGTAGTGGATATGGAAGGACAGACTAGATAGGCCATGTGGTTTTTTTCTGCCATTATTTTCTATGTTTCTATCTTAATAAATTTGTAAATAAAAATTATGATAATGAAAAATCATTCTTTCTAGTTATGCATTTCTGAACAGCAGTGAAGAATTTTCTAGTGGTTTTTAAAAAAAGAAAATTCAGGACCAGAAATCAGAACATGCAAGTTCTCATCTGGACTTTGCCATTGGCATTCCATATAACTTTGAATGTCATTTTACCCATCTTTCCCAGTGTAGCAGGATCACAAGAATATCCCATCGATTTATGCCCCTCTAATTTATCAAAGTCTGAAGTAATGGAGGCAGGACTTCCTATCATCATTAGGTTGTGTCTATTGGAACTATTGTCTTATTTACAATATTCTGTGTATTGCTTTTAATATCAGCGTTATACTGGTTGTGTAAACCACCATGATCACCCACTACAACAGCAGAGACACTCTCCCCATTTGAAAGCACCAAGTCCAGTAGTGTCCTCTCCCATATGGGTTCTGTTATCAGTTGCTGGAACAGTTTTCCCTGTAGAGAATCCAGGAGCTCCCTATTTCTAGATGATACCACAGCAAGGATATCCTAATCCAACATCTGGCATACTGAAATCTCCTACCAATAGTACCTTCATCTTTCATAGGTAAATAAAGGTAAAAGGAAAAGGAGACCGCTATGGCTTTCGAGAAAGAAGTAGCTGAAAATTTGAAGAAAAAGAGGGAGGCCTTCATGAAATAAAAGAGATCACAGAGAGAGGAAGATAGGCATCTATATTTGGAAAAACGTAGAGAAGCTAGCAAAGTAGTCAGGAAAGCAAAGACTCAAAAAGAGGAGGAAATAGCCAATATTGTCAGACTCAAGGGTGAAGGGGAGGAATATGTAGAAGCTGATGAGGATAAAGCGGAATTGCTTAACAAATATTTCTGTTCTGTGTTCACAGATGAAGAACCAGGAGCAGGACCTCAGAAAACACCCACAAACAGGAACAGAAGCAAGGGACATCTTGAACAATTTTCAGAAGACTGTGTTCTTGAGAAACTAGCTCAACGTAAAGTAGACAAAGCGATGGGACCGGATGGGATACACCCTGGAATACTGAGGGAACTTGGGGACGTTCTAGCAGTTTCACTGACTGACCTATTCAAAGCCTCATGGGAGTCAGGAGTGGTGCCAAAGGACTGGAGAGAGGCTCATGTGGTGCCTTTACACAAAAGCAGAAGTAAGGATGTGGTTGAAAACTACAGGCTGGTTAATTTAACTTCAGTGGTGAGTAAATTATTGGAAACGCTTCTGAAAGAGAAAATAGTGAGGTTTCTGGAGTCCAGCGGATTACAGGATCCGAGGCAGCATGGATTCACCAGAGGCAGGTCTTGTCAGACAAATCTGATTGATTTCTTTGACTGGGTGACCAGGGAGTTGGACCGAGGGAGAGCTCTAGATGTGGTGTATTTAGATTTCAGTAAAGCCGTTGACACTGTTCCTCACAGGCGACTTATAAACAAACTGAGCACCCTAGGGATGGACCCTAAATTTACTGCTTGGGTTAGAAATTGGTTGGGTGGGAGGCGACAAAGAGTGCAGGTAAATGGAGCTCACTCTGAGAAGAAGGATGTTACCAGTGGTGTGCCCCAGGGATCTGTCCTTGGTCCGATTCTTTTTAACATCTTTGTTAGTGATATAGCGGAAGGGCTGTCGGGTAAGGTTTGCCTCTTTGCAGATGATACCAAAATCTGCAATAGAGTAGAACCCAGGAAGGTGTAGATAACATGAGGAGGGATCTAGCTAAGCTTGAAGAAAGGTCTAGAATTTGGCAGCTGGGATTTAATGTTAAAAAATGTAAGATCATGCATTTGGGCTGCGGCAATCCAAGGGAGCAATATAGTATAGGGGGTGAAGTACTTTTGTCCACTAAAGAACAGCGGGACCTAGGCGTGGTTGTGTCTGTGTCTGTGCAATTCTGGAGACCGCACCTTCAAAAGGGTGTGAATAGAATGGAGTCGGTGCAGAGGGTGGCTACTAAAATGGTTAGTGGTCTTCACTATAAAGCATATGAGGACAGACTTAAGGATCTTAATATGTACACCTTAGAGGAAAGGCGGGATAGAGGTGATATGATTGAGATGTTTAAATACCTCTGTGGCATAAATGTTCAGGGGGAGAGCCTCTTTCAATTGAAAGCAAGTTCTGCTACAAGGGGACATGGGATGAGGGTGTTGGGGGATAGATTTAGGAGTGATATGCGGAAATATTTCTTTACGGAAAGAGTGGTGGATCCGTGGAATAGTCTCGCAGTGGAGGTGGTAGAGATGAGGACAGTAACTGAATTCAAAAAAACATTGGACAAACACAGAGGATCTCTAAAGGAAAAAAGGGGACTGTTGTAGTTGTTGATATGGAAGGACAGACTAGATAGGCCATGTGGTATTTTTCTGTCATCATATTTCTATGTTTCTATAGCAATATTGTGAATGCCCTATCTATTTTTCCTGCCTGCAAAGGCAATCTGTATATCAAACCAAAGTAAACTGATTTTCTATTCCCTCTTTCTAGACTAACCCATAGTGCCTCCTTTTTCCTCATCAGCCCTGCAGTTCTGTGGCTTTAAAATTATTTTTTACATATAGCAGTCCTCTTTCTCCTTTTCTTCTTACCTTATCTTTTCTGAACAGATTATAGTCTGGAACAAGGAAAACACCCCACCTGCAACATAAAGCACACAGAAGAAGCAGGCAAAGAAGAAACCCTTGGAGGACAAAACTTTATTGATTGTTCAACCCAACACGTGTTTTGGCCACTTAGACTTTCATCAGGGGACTATGACCACAATGGATGAATAACAATCAGCATCTAGACAGTAATTGTTATAGGCACTAGATAACAACTCTGAAAATGGCACCAAAATCAAAAGAAGGTGCCATTTTCAGCATTGCTATCTAGTGCCTATAACAACTACTATCTAGATGCTGATTGCTATTCATCCATTGTGGTCATAGTCCCCTGATGAAGGCCTAAGTGGCCGAAACACATGTAGATTATATTCTGGTACAGCTACGTCCCAGTCATTGTTTTCCATGTGCCATGTCTCCATGACTGCCACTATATCCAAGTCAGTCTTTTCCATTACAGCGTATAAATCTTGTACTTTATTTCAAATACTATGGGTATTAGCTCTCCATATGTTGCCTTTTTCCCCATTTCTATGTTATTTCTTAATTTTTAACTTAACTGAGGGCTTTTACTTACCTGGGGGCCTTTGTTCGCCAATCCCCAATAATCCTAAATGGCTAGCTAAGCCATCTGCCACAAGAATGCAGTAAACCCACAAGCCAGCTAGGTTTGACCCAGCAACAGCCGAAACAAAAGATGGAGACTAAGATTCGAGGGGATAAGGGCTGTAAGCATCAGCCTTTGTATCCAATACCAGGAGGAGCCAGGTGCAGAAGGGAGAAGTGAAGGAAGGAAGGAGAACCAATCACAGAATCATGAGCAGAACTTGTGACCCAAGTACATCCCTACCTCTCCTCGGAGGAGACGCAGGTTCCCTAGGTTCATCCTTCGCCTCCCAAACCAAGAGGTATACTTCTGATAGTTTCCTAAAACTGTTCTAGCACCTGCATTCTCGCAAAGGAGAGCAGGCAAATCCTCCTTTTTCCTATTACTTAAAGGCTTATAGGGAGTTTGGAGTTAGTTTGTTTCCTACTTCGGAGCAATTTGCGCTGTGGATAGCTATCACAGGTATCGTACTAACCAGGCCTCAATTTAGACATAAGTAATTTAGACAACTGCCTACCAAATTGTGAAGGCACAAAATAACATACTTGGGCTAAACAGAAACTTAATTCCACTTGTTTCAGAACCATGCTGTAGAAATCTCCTCTTTCTGCTGCTCCCTGGTCCTGCTCGTGAGGGCCAGTATCTTCACTCAATAGAGAAGTACAAGAAGTAGGCCTTATTGGCACATTTGTAAGTAAGGTTATAAACCTAGCCTACTGATTACAATTTTGGGTTAAAATTAAAATTGTAATTAAACATATTTTTTATTTTCCTTAACTTTGAACCCCCCCCCCCCCTCAGTTTAATTAAGTGTTCCATATTTGAACTTAGAAAAGATGATCAGGTTATTTATGATGAAGATGATTATCCATTTTAGCAGCTGCCCTCTGCAACAAATCTATCATGTTTATATCTTCACAGGACAGTGAACTACAGACAATTTAGTTCACAGCCAACATAGAAAAAAACTGCTAAAACAGAAAAAAACACGTGGAGCCCGATTCCATTAGGGATACATCTGAGCCATTTGGATGGCCCCGGACAGGACGGGGCACACAATTCTGCACCACAGGAGCAAGACATTCCTGCAGGTGCAGGATTGAGCACCAGGAGACAGCCCAGCATGTGCCTTCATTGCCGTGGGGGCATCCTTCCCACGGCTCATCCAGCTCGCTACTGTAGAGACCCCAGTTTCCCCACTATCCAACTTTGGCAGGGGCAGCCAGGGCCCAAATTGGATGGCAGGGACTCACCTGGCTTGCCGCTGTTGCTGCTGGGAGGCTGGTCGGCCAATCCAGAGGGGCGGCCAGCACTTGTTCCACCTCCAAGGTGGAATAAGCTGGCCGATCCCCCTGGTGCTTCCCAGACGTATAGGGCCATGACCTGAATCGGCCCTGTATGTCCAGGTGCTGGTCCCGCCCACGTTCCGCCCCATGCCACCCCATCCCCTGCAGCATACACGGTGGCTCTATACATGCAGGGGGGCCAGGAGGCCACATATGGTTCAAGCAGCTAGTGGGGCTGATGTCCCTCCAAAACATACAGCCCCGCTATCCATCTTACAGAATCGGGCCCATACTGCAGCACTGAACTGTGGATGGTAACATCTCTCATGGTTGGGTGTGATGAGCTGATGTCAGGCCTGTATACATAACAGCAGAACAGGGTAGCATGTCTCATCCACTGGAAATCATGTAAACAGACAAAAATTTGGATCATCACCCTGACAGAATTATGAAGAATGAAAATGTTGTGACCACCTGAGAAATGCTGATTCCCACCAATAAAAACGACCAATGCAAGAAAGCCAGACACTGTGGAAAAGGAGAAAGAACACATTAGTAATGGAAGTTTAGCGACTAAACTTTGCTATGCATGGAAAAAAAAAGATTCTTAAATAAGAAAATACAATGAGAGACCAAGAAAACAAGATAGGAAGATACAGAAATTGTCCCTACTATTTATAAAGAATTTTCAAGCATATCTTGATATGATGCCTACACACGTTGCATCTTATGAACCAGAAAATGGCTCTCCTTGGCACAATGCAAGTGTTGACATGAAAGTTATCAGTAAATCTGATAGAGATCTTCTCCAACATACCCTAGTCTGAGAGTGATGCTCATTCCTGTCATAGTATGCCCAAAACTAACCCATCTGGAGACAGTATCCCATGGTTGACCCTTTTCTTTACAAGAGTTACTTCATCTGAGATTTCTAAATGAAAGAAGACCCCTCATGCCCTCCATTTGATTCTTTTGCACAATTACATTTTTCAAAGCAGAGAATAAAATGAAAAAGATATTTGAGCATTTCAGATCGAACCAAAGAAAATGGTAGAAACCATTATGGTCAAACCAGGAAAAATGGTAGAAACCATTATAAAGTACAAAATTACTGAACATGTAGATAGTCATAGCTTAATGGGAGACAGCCAAACATGGCTTTAGCCAAGGAACTTCTTGTCTTACTAATCCAATATATTTTTTGAAGGTGTAAATAAACAGGTAGACAAATGTGAGTCGGTTGATATAGTGTATCTGGATTTTCAGAAAGCCTTTGACAAGTTCTCTTATGAGACACTCTTGAGGAAATTAAAAAGTCATGGGATAGGAGGCAGTGTGGTATTGTGGGTCAGGAACTGGTTAAAAGATAGAAAGCAGACAGTAGGGCTAAATGGCCAATTTTCCCAGTGGAGAAAGGTGAATAGTGGAGTACCACCAGGATCTGTGCAGGGTCCACTGCTTTTTAACATATTCATACCCGCTAAGAGCAGTATTAGACTTACCACAAGGTGAAAATGAAGAAAATGATTGGTCAGGGCTATGGTTTCGATGGGTATGACTGTCGCTATGATTGATAGCACGTAAAAATATATGGCAGACCTGGTTGATCCCAGAAGGCCCCTCAATAATACTGTGGAAGAGGTCTTTGTACTTGTTTATGCAATATGAAAGAGAACATCTGCTTGGACAGCTACAGCAGTGGAAGCAATTTTAACAGTGTGGGAGCCCTATATTCAAATGTTACCCAGCCGATCCCGAAGTCAAGTGTTAAATCATTGCCCATGAGATGCTTCAGGAATTGCAACAGGGAGACCCCACTAATACTCTCAGATCATGATGGTTGAGGAGCAGGGGAAGATGAAACAATGCCCAAAGCTCTGATTTACTGTGTTGCCTGTGGGGGGGCGATGAAAGGATACCCCTATGAAGAGAGGATAAAAAGATTAGGGCTCTTTAACCTGGAAAAGAGACGGCTGAGGGGAGATATGATAGAGGTCTATAAATTAATGAATGGAGTGGAACGAGTAAAAGTAGATTGATTGTTTATGGCATTAAAATATAGAAAGACTAGGGGACATGCAATGAAGCTACAGGGTAACCTGTTTAAGACTAATAAGATAAAATATTTTTTCACTCAACATGTAATCAAACTCTGGAATTGGTTACCAGAGGATGTAGTAAAAAGCTGTTAGTGTAGCCAATACACGCATTGTGGAAACCTGTGTCTTTTGGGGAAACTGCTAGGTACTTGTGACCTGGATTGGCCACTGTTGGAAACAGGATACTAGGCTTGATGGACCTTGGTCTGAGCCAGTATGGCACAAACACCCACATTTCTCCCCATTCCAATCTGGCTATTCTACTTAATTCCCATCCATCCTTAAAGTTTATGTACCAACCAAAACTGCAATTTGTTTATAATGCTGGAAAACTCCCTCTTTTTCCTTTATATGTCTATAAATAAGTTCTACATTGTTACTACGTAAAGTTATCTGTTACGTTCACAGTTCACTGTAAATAAGTTCTACTGATGTTGTAATGTAAACCTATTCGTTTTGTTCATTGTAAACCACCACTGATCTCTGAACGTGACAGTATATAAAAGTATAAAGTATGAAGACCATTTTAGTGCGGTCCCTTGAGACAGTTTGCTGCTGACATGTCCGGATGGAGGGCAACCAGAGCACTGATGTACATGCTGCAGTGTCTGCTTTAAAAATAAAAATATTAAAATGCTCTGAAATTCCTAATTAGTAAACCAATGCTTGCTTTGCTACATAGAAGAAATTAGTAGACAATAGTAATTTCTAATGCTGTAACTCTAAAACAAAAATCATCACTTAGAGAAAGCACAGCCAGTCTTTAATATTTGCTGTTAAAATTTGTATTTTCAAGATAGCAGAGCTCGCAGGTCATTTAAGTATACTGAGTTCAACCTCTGAATGGGGACAGGCATAAATACAGGAGTTAGTGAGACTGGAAAAGAATGTGATAGTGCCGGCCAGCCGGTGGCTTAGTGGCATTGCTGAATGCTGCTAAGTGTATTGTCCCCATTTGGATTCACAAATCAGACTTTCTGCAATCTAGATCAGCTAGGCTGCTATGGGAGCAGCATTAAGAATACAAGGGGGAGAGAGAGTCATGGCCACCATTAAAAGTGATACCAAGTGGTTGGATTTAGACGCCAAGACAGAGTGTCCCAAAACGAGCCCTACAGTCTGGCTCCCAGACTTAGGATTGTTGCTGCAATGATCAGACTAGGAACTCTAGGATGCTCTATTAAAAAAGGGTTAAATCACCACAGAGCTGTGCATGGAGACTCCTGGCACCAGGAATGCAGCACTGGTTCCAACTGAGCTGAAGGACAGTTTCTAGCTAGAGTATCATTTCCTGCCACACCAAGGTGATGCTCTCCTGTCATATGACCTCCATGGCAATAATGAGGCTGCCAGAATAGAGGTGGGACTTCACTACTATGTCCCTGAAGGTCTCCTCTATATACCTCTTTATCTGACTCAGCTCCTCCAAGTCTTCTACTCTAGCCTCCAGGGATCAGACTCATTCCCTGGGAACCAGGAGCTCTTTGCACCTTGTGCACACATTTGATCTCTCACCAACTGGGAGATATTCATACATGTGACACTCAGTGCAAAAGGCTGGATAGCTCCCATGTCACTGCTGGACTGCTGTGTGTACATCTGTAATGTAGAGGTAGGGTGCCTCTACATGTATGTGTGCATGCATGTCATGCAGAAGTGGGGTACTTGTGTGTGTGTGTGCATGTGTCTGTCATGCGGAGGTGGGGTACTTTTGTGTGTGTATTCTGGGGGAGGTGATGTACTTTTCACATATACACATTGTTCCTTTTTGTCCCTGTATTCAACCCTTTAACCTCCAACCCAACACCACCCCACTCCTATCCCCTTACAAACTCCCCTTCTCCTGCCCACCCCAGCGCTCCCACACCCTACCCTCGATAACCCCATCCTCCTTTCTTTTTCTTAATCTACCGAGACTGTAATTATTGATGCCATGGCATCCATAAGTGCTGTTCTTTGGGCATTCTATGATATACAGTACAGTCGTCCCTCGCCACTTCGCGCTTCAACTTTCGCGGCTTCACTCTATCACGGTTTTTTCAAATATATGTATATTCATTAAAAAGTTGATTGAGGGAGGAAGTGACGTCACCGGAGCCGATGGTGGCATGAGGCAGCCGCTCCAGCACCGACCCAGCCAACAAGTTTAAAAATTGACCCTCCGGAGGCGTAAAATGGGTGCCCCGGGTGGGGGAAGGCGTCGGGAGCCGGCGGAGGAAGTCCCAAGCTTGGCAGCGGCGGCGAAAACTGTGGCGGGCCGCTACAGCGGGAGTGAAGGACAGCTGCGTGGAGAGACAAAATGGCATCCGGAGCCCAGGAACGGTCGGCGTGAGTGACAAGAGGACTGCGGCAGAGTGCAGGAGACTACAGACAATCAGTGGCACTAGCAGAAGGGAAGTGGCTGGAGAGCGGGGACCACCCTGAAAGTGGAAGCAGCAGGAGCTGGGAGTGCAGCAGCAGAGATAGTGGTGAGGAGAGCTGGACAGGAGGAGAGAATCCTTGTGGAGGCAGCAAGCAGGTTTCCCCACCGGAGTCAAAGGTAGGAGGACTGGGAGCTTCGGAAGAGCTGTGGAGGAGCACCGAGACCTGGCACAGGGACAGGGTTACTGCCAGCAACTGTCTGAAGGTCGGACCACGGGTAGCTGCGATGACTACGAGAAGAAAAGCAGCGGATCTCAGAGATTATGTATACTCGGGATCACAAGCATGGAAGAGTGACACTGTGCCGAGTGAGAATAAACAACAGCAAGGAGGTACTGATGAGTGGGTGGAGGAGGTGGAGTCGGGGAGGGAGATGGCATCAGGAAAAGATCCCCCACAAAATGTTACTAGAGCGGAGCTCAGAGACTGGTTCCTCAAAATTAAACAAGAGGTGCAGTCAGTGAAAAGTGAACTAAATGAGCTCTTAGGGCCCTTGAAGGAGGAAATCGGAGAGCTGGTGTGCAGGATGGGAGAACACGAAAATCGGCTGCAAGAGATTGAGCAGCTGCAGGAAGAAGGTATACAAAGAGGTTTAAAGCTAAGCTCCCAGCATGACGCCCTACTTTATAAACTGGAAGACTTGGAAAATCGATCGCGTCGCAACAACTTGAGAATCCAAGGGATCCCAGAGGAGAAAGAATTTCAAGATAGTGAAAAGATGGCAATGTCTGCGTGTCTAGAGGTGCTAAAGAAAGGAGGAGAGGAGGTGGCAGCTGAGGACATACAAACTGAAAGAGCGCACAGAGCACTGGGACCACCAGTAGGGAACAGACCTAGGGACATTATAATTTGCCTGGCACGATATAAAACAAAGGAGAGAATCCCCAACAAAATGAGGGGCTTCGGAGCCCTCACATGGCAGGGCTATTCGGTGCATATATATGAGGACTTGTCTGCTGGCACATTGCAGAGGAGGAGGGCAATGCACCTAGTGATACAATTATTGCAGAAAGCAGAAATTAAGTACCGATGGTTGCATCCGTTTGGAATATCCTTCACCCTCAAGGGGCGGACATGGCGGACGCAGTCACCAGAGGAGGCGATGGGGGCCATACGAGAAGTGGGATTGGGGTCCCAGGGCTATCATATGGCGGCAGGATCAACGGAGCAGAGGAGGCAGCAGCAGCAAGGAGAGAGCCTGGAGAGGTGTACCACTCGGACGAAAAGGCAGGAGCAGCGAGAGGACCGGACCATGGAAGGAACCTGAGGACTGATAATATGATAGGTATACATTGTGGGGGAGGTGAAGGAGTGTTATAAGCAATGTATGTTTGGGAGGGGTGGGGTGGGAAGGAATGGAGGGAGAGGGGAGGGGAGAGGGAGAGGGAGATTTGGTGCACAGAGTTAGCTAAAGTCACGAATGTCAGAGGTGGGAATAGGGAGGGGAAGAGGGTGGGAGGATGGTGGTGGAGGGGGAGTAATGGGGAAAAGGAGTAAGGAGATAGGGTGAAGAGTGAGGTGGGGAGGGGGGAAGGTATGATTAAGGGGTGGATTAGGAAGGGAAGGGCGGGAGAGCAAGGATAGGGTAGGAGAAAAGGGGTGGGAGCGAGAAGTAAGTGGCTGGGGGAGGTAGGGGGCGCACTACTCCTGATGTATCCTCTGTAGGAGGAGGAAGTGGGGGGATGGGGAGGGAGGGGGGGAAGAGGAGGGTGGGAGAGTTCAGGGGATGGGGAAGCAGGGGGAGGGCCTGGAAGCAGAGACTAGTGGAGGGAGGAGGAGAAGGGGGTAATAGGGGGAGTCGGGCAAGGGCACAGGAGTGGAGGGGTGTTGGGAGGAAGGGAGGGAGGACCAGGGGAAGGTAGGCCAGAGGAGAAAAATATTAACAATTGCGACATTGAATGTAAAGGGGTTGCGCATGGGGCAGAAACGGAAAATGGTGGAACTAGAGGGCAGAAGACTGGGGGCGGAAATTTTGTGCATACAAGAAACCCACCTGCGGGTGGGGCAGGAATATCTCTTGGAGTCCAGGCAATACCCTAAGGTGGTCCTGGCGGGACAGAGAGCGAACTCCCGAAAAGGGGGGGGGGGTTGGGATTTTGGTGGGAGGCGCATATCAGCATATGGTGAAGGGTACCTGTAGGGGGAAAGGAGGTAGCTGGGTGGGGGTGCAATTACAATTCGAGTGGGAAGAGTTGTGGGTGATTAGCTTATATGGACCGAATGAGAAGCAGAGGGAGGCGTATGAGCAAATCTTGAAGGAGTTGGAGGAATTTGGAAATACCCCCATAATTCTGGGAGGGGATTTTAATCTGACATGTAATCCCCAAATGAACACAAGTGGGGGCCAGGGGGGAGGGGGTCGAGGGGATAGGCGCAGTTTGCATAAGTTGAGGGAGAGATTGGGATTGGTTGACATTTGGAGAAGCTGGCACCCAAGAGAGCGGAAGTATACATTTTACTCCCCAGTACATGGAAGTTACAGTAGGCTAGATATGATATGGGGGGGTGGACAATGGGGAGAGAGAGTACAGGAAGTGGAACATGGCTTAATCACTTGGTCAGATCATGCACTAGTGAGCGTAAAGTTTGCCATGGGCACAGAAGATGATAGCTTAAAATTCTGGAAGCTCAATGATTCCTTGCTTGAGAAGGAGCAGTATGTGGGGAAGCTTAAGGATAGTATAAAAGAATATATCAGGTTGAATGACACAGGGGAGGTGTCTATGGGGATGCTGTGGGATGGACTAAAGGCGGTAATTCGGGGACAGTTGGTTAGTCTGGGCGTGCAAGTAAAGAGGGAGAAAGACGCTGCAGAAAAAGAATTATTGCGGAAGTTGGGTAATCTTGAGAAACCGCATCAAAAAGCGCAGGACACACATATTACTGCAGAGCTCATTAAGGTGAGGGCGGAGTTGAGCAAATTGCGAGCTCAAGAGATGGCGTATCAGTTGGCGGTATTGCTGCAGCAGGCCCACTTTGAAGGGGGAAATAGGGCAGGGAGGCTTTTAGCCTGTCGTCTAAAGGCAAAGAGGCAGGCAGCTTTCATAGATGGAATTAGGAATAATAAAGGAGAAATGGTTATCAGGAAGGTATTTAGGGAATTTTATGAGAATTTGTATAAAAGTGAAACAACGGTGGGGGAGAGGA
Source organism: Ichthyophis bannanicus (assembly GCA_033557465.1). Classification (NCBI taxonomy): domain Eukaryota; kingdom Metazoa; phylum Chordata; class Amphibia; order Gymnophiona; family Ichthyophiidae; genus Ichthyophis; species Ichthyophis bannanicus. The sequence continues at coordinate 1,106,960,682 of CM066031.1, forward strand.
GATTGAAGAGTTCGTGAAGGAGTGTCATCTGCCACAGGTGAATGAGGAGGAGAGGGACTGCTTAGGGCAAGAGATTCAGGAGGAGGACGTAAGGAGAGCTATAGCCACGTTAAAAATTGGAAAGGCACCAGGCTTGAATGGGTATACCGCAAGTTTTATAAAGTAATGTCTGAATATATTACGCCCATCTTTACTCAGGTAGTGAATAGGGTTCTCCAAGGGGATAATCTCCCAAAGTCTATGGCGGAAGCCGGCATTACGGTACTACCAAAGCCCAGTAAAGATAGGGGGATATGCGGATCTTACTGACCAATATCCCTAATAAATTTGCATGCCAAAATTTTGGCGAACGTATTGGCAAACCGGATCCAAGATGTAGTGCCACAGTTGATCCATCCAGATCAGATGGGTTTTGTCAAGGGGCGACAGGGAAGTGACAATGTGAGAACGATTTTGAATATAGCTTGGCATCTTCAGAGATCTAAAGAATTGGTAGTGATGGTCACGGTGGACACAGAAAAAGCGTTTGACCATGTGGAGTGGCCATATATGTTTTAAGTACTAGAGAAAATGGGGTTTGGAATGCAGTATATCAGTTGGATAAGAGCATTGCACCAGGGGCCCCGGGCTAGAGTCAGAGTGAATGGCGAATACTCAGATAGTTTTGAGCTTCATAGGGGCACCAGACAGGGCTGCCCGTTGTCTCCTTTACTGTTTGCATTGGCTATCGAACCGCTTGCCGCATACATTAGGCGGGAAGCAGACATAAAAGGGGTAGGGATACGGGGGCAAGAGGAAAAGATTGGGTTATTTGCGGATGATATTATCTTTACCTTAACGCAACCACTTACAACGTTGCCAGTGTTAATGAAGGTCATTCAGCGGTATAACTGGATAGCAGGATATCGAATGAACCAAGGTAAAACTGAAATGTTGGGGTTTAATTTGGTGCCTAGAGTGGAGGAGAGTTTGCAGCAAAATTTTAGGTTCCGATGGGTGGCGGGTAGTTTTCGTTATTTGGGGATCCAGCTGGGGGACTCCTTTATCTAGGATTAAGCAATGGAATTATCAGGGACTGGTGGAAAGTATTAGACAGGATCTATCTAGGTGGAGGGGACTGTATCTGTCATGGCTGGGCCGCATAGCAGTTGTGAAAATGAATATCCTGCCGAGGTTGCTGCTTGTGTATATGTCCTTGCCTTGCAGAATGGCAAAAAAGGAAATAGACAAGATGCAAAATCTGCTTATGCAGTTTATTTGGGATGGGAAGCGCCCGGAAGTGGCCAGGGCAACCATGTATAGGACTAGGGAGGAAGGAGGGCTGGGGGTTCCATCTTTGTTCAGATATTATGAGGCGGCGCAACTCCGGGCACTGTTTGCGTGGAAAGAGGGGCTGGAGCACCCAGGGTGGGTAAGCATGGCAGGAGAGGAGGACGTGAGTACCGAGGCTTGGATTTGGGATCCCGGGGCTAGAAGGTGGGGGAAGGGGGAGGAGAACCCATATATGGAACTCACAAGACAGGTCTGGGTGAAATTGAGAAGGTATTTGATGGGGGGGAAGAAGTACTCCAGGGAGACTTACATTCAGACGGTGGAAGAGGGTAGGATGGGGGAGGCGGTGGGGGTTTTTAAGAGGTGGGGGCAGAAGGGGTTGTGGAAAACTGGCCTAATGGTAGGGGACGGGGTGGTATCTGGAGCTTTGAGGAACTACAGAAGCAGTATCATCCGGATGAGCGAGACAGGTATGCGTATATTAGTATGTGATATTGGTTGCGGCAGAAGGAGGTGAAAAAGGATTGGTCTGCGCAGCCCACACCATTTGAGGAGATGATGGGGAAAAGGGGGATGACTACTCGGATAATATCAAAGCTATATAAACTTCTGGGGGAACATAAGCCGGGGATAATTCGTAGCCAGCAGCCAATGGGACCCTACAAGGTGGGGCAGTATCTATATTAGAGCTCACAGGCTGGCCCCGGGGACAGCAATGTTAGAAAATAGCTATAAGCTATGTTTGAGAATGTATTGGACCCCGGTGTGGCTTCATGCGCTGAATCCAGAAAGCTTGGAGCACTGTTGGAAGGGATATGGGGCAAGGGGGGACCTGTTACATATGATATGGAGTTGCCCTATTATACGGGACTATTGGACAGGCGTGGAAAGTCTCACAGTGGATATTACTAAGGTGGGGGTACAGTTCACGCCGGGGATGGTAATACTGAATGAGGAGGTGGAGGGTGGAGGAGGTGGAGAGTTGGGGAGGTTACAGGGGTACTGCGTAATCGTGGCCCGGGTGAGCCTTCTCCATTGGTGGAAAAAACTGGGGTACCCCCGTTAAAAGAAGTGGTGGGGAGAATGGAGCAGATATGGGGCTTCTGTGGGATAGAAGCACACAGAAAGCACACTCTTACAAAGTATAACAAGGTGTGGGAGCAGTATGTACAGCGGAGGGGGGGGGTGTAGAATATTGGAGTGAGAAAGCAGAAGGAGATGGCACTGTAAGGATGTAATGCAGGGGTTCTCAACCCTGTCCTCGGGACCCACCTAGCCAGTCGGGTTTTCAGGATAACCACAATGAATATGTATGAGAGAGATTTGCATACACTGCCTCCATTATATGCAAATCTCTCCCTTGCATATTCATTGTGGTTATCCTGAAAACCCGACTGGCTAGGTGGGTCCCAAGGACTGGGTTGAGAACCCCTGATGGCTTGGATCACTACCTGCTTAAATGTATCATTATTGAAATGTTTAAAAAGTTTTAAAAATGTAACCAGTTCACAAGGATTATAATGTATACAATGTATACGGTATAATGTTAAATGTTTAAAAGGGCGTGAAAGTGTGGGAGTTTCAATAGAGGGGGGTGGGGTGTGCTAGAGGGAATGGGAGGGGTGGGGAGCGGGAGGGGAATGAATCACTATCTCATACTTATTATTATTATTGTTGGAGGAAGTTAGCTTGTTAATGCAGAGGAAGGAAGATTTTGACCGACCGGTTGTGGTCCTCAGATGTGCAGATGTATGTTTGTGTTGAAAAATGAATAAAGAACAAATTATTTTAAAAAACGTTGATTGAGACAGTGAAAATGATACAGCGCATGCTCGGTTGTCTGAGTCAATTATACACCCCTGTATTACAATTACAATTAAAATTACTGTACGTATGGACTGTAGGCCTTTATCTAAGCCCCACGATGTTTCCTAAACGTGCTGCTTCTTCTAAGCCTTCTGACGATGAAACTAAGTGCCGGAGCAAGATGCTTACCATCCAGGAGAAGGTAAAACTCTTGGATATAAATAAAGAATCCTACTTCGCGGAAATTCACTTATCACGGTAGAGTCTGGAACTGATTAACCGTGATAAACGAGGGACGACTGTACACAGTATTCTTCACCAGCACCATAATTCATAAGAACATAAAAGCATAAGAAATGATATATTGGGTCACACCAAGGTCCATCAAGCCCAGTATCCTGTTTCCAAAAGTGGCCAATCCAGGTCACAAGTACCTGACATGTTCCCAAAAAGGTACACAAGTTCCACCATGTTTGTCCAGGGGATTTCTTGGGTCCTGTTTAATAATGATTTATGGACCTTTCCTCCAGGAACTTGTGCAAACCTTTTATAAATCCAGCTACCGTAACAGCTTTTACCACATCCTATGGTAACGATTATGATTATACGTTTGGGTAAAAAAAATGTTTGATTATGCATTGAGTAAAAAAAAAAGTTCTTTTATTTAGTCTTAAATGAGTTACATTGTAGCTTCATTGCATGTCCCCTAGTTTTTCTATTTTTTGATGGCATAACGAACCAATCTACATTTACCCATTCTACTCCATTCATTAATATATAGACCTCTATCATATCTCTCCTCAGCCGTCTCTTTGCCAAGTTGAAGAGCCCTAACTTTTTAAGACTTTCCTCATCGGGGTATCCTTCATCCCCTTTACCATTTTGGTGGTTCTTCTCTGTACCTTTTCTAATTCTGCTATATCCTTTTTAAAATATGACAACCAGAATTGTATGCAATAGTCAAGGTGTGGTCGCATCATGGAGCGATACAGGGGCATTATAATATTCTTGATTTTATTCTTCATTCCTTTCCTTATGATTCTTAGCATTCTATTTGCTTTCTTGGCTGCTGCTGCACACTGGATGGAGGGTTTCAATGTATTATCCACAATGACGCCTAAATATTTTTTCTTGGGTGGTGATTCCTAATGAGGAACCTTGCATCACGTAACTGTAGTTTGGGTTGTTCTTTCCTAGGTGCATTAACTGTGTACTTGTCCACATTAAATGTCATCTGCCATTTGGACGTCCAGTCTTCCAATTTATCAAGGTTCTCTTGCAATTTTTCACAATCCTCTTGTGCTTTAACAACTTATGTCATCTGCAAATTTGATCATCTCACCTGTTCTTCCTATTTCCAGGTCATTTATGAATATTTTAAAAAGCAGCAGGCCCAGAACAGATCCTTGGGGTACTTCACTATTCACTTCTCTCAATTGAGAAAATTGGCCATTTAGAACTATCCTCCGCTTTCTCTTTTAACCAGTTCCTAATCCACAGTAGTACACTGCTTCTTATCCCATGAATTTTTAATTTCGCAAAGAGTCTCTCATGAGGGACCTTGTCAAAGGCTTTCTGAAAATCCAGATACACTATATCAACCGGCTCACTTTTATCCACTTGTTTGTTCACTCCTTCAAAAAAATATAACAGATTAGTAAGACAAGACTTTCCTTGGCTAAATCCATGTTGGCTGTCTCCCAGTAAATCATGACTATCTACATGTTCAGTAATTTTATTCTTTATAATGGTTTCTACCATTTTGCTGAGTACTGACGTCAGGTTCACCAGTCTGTAGTTTCCCGGATCACTCCTGGAACCTTTTTCAAAAACTGGTGTTACATTGGCCACCCCAAACTTCAGGTCCTACAAATAATTTTAATGAAAGTTCACAGATTATTAATAGTAGGTCTGCAATCTCATATTTCAGTTCTTTCAGCACCCTCAGATGTATACCATCCAGTCCAGATGATTTGCTGCTCTTCGGTTTATCAATTAATACATCTTCCCGGTTTATTGCTATTTCTTTCAATTCTTTTGATACATCACCTTTTAAATATCATTGCAGGCATGAGTAAAGTCCTTACATCTTCTTCAGTAAAGATTGAAGCAAAGAATTCATTCAGACTCTCCGCTATGGCCTTGTCCTCCCTTAGTACCCTTTTTACCCCTCTATCATCTAATGGTCCATCCTTTTCCATTTCAGAAAGATGCTTTTTTTTGGCTACAACAGCCTCTCTCACCTCACCTTTAAACCATGCTAGTAGATTTTTGGCCTTTTTTCCACTTTTCTTAATGTGTGGAATACATCTAATCTGCATTGCTTTTCTTCCTGTCTTCCATATAATACCTGGGCTTGGACAAGTCAAATCTTTGCATGGTAGCATACATCTTTGCTCCTGAGAATCTTGTCTAGGTCCTTCATAACCATTCTGCTAATGCATCATTGAATTTCTGGACTGCTTGTCATTTCTTTATTGATTACTGATTCAAGCAGGTTAAAGTTGTCCACGATTTCTATTTCTTCTCCATCAAGGATGAACTCATTAAGTGGAGGAGTAGCCGAGTGGTTACAGCAGTGGCCTAGTGACTAGAAAAACCAGACTTCAAATCCCACTGGTAGGCCTTGTGGCCTTCAGCAAGTCACTTAACCCTCTATTGCCTCAAGTACAAACTTTAGATTGTAAGCCATCTGGGGACAGGAAAATATCTACAAACCTGAATGTAACTTGGAAAGGCATGAGCTAAATAAATTTATTGATGTTGTCAGGATCTTTATCTTCTTCACAGTAAGGTGCAGGTCAATTTTAAGAACATTATTCCATGATCTTGATAAGCAAATGTTTTAGATCGTCTTCACTCTCAGCCTGGACATACAAGGGATTATAGTGGGTGATCAGGACTTCTGTGCCTCATTGTTTGCAGACAGTGTGATTTTGGCAGTGTCTAGGCACAATATATCCCTCCCATTGATTATGTGGGAACTAAAAGAATATAGCCGCTTAGCGAGGTTTCACTTGAACTGGGATAAATCAACTATTTTAAACCTCACTGTTCCAAATAACTTAAAGTTACAGTTACAGGCCTTGTTGCCCTTCCGCTGGGTCGGGAAAGACATTCAGTATTTGGGGTTCACATGGAAAGCAATTATGAGGACCTATATACACTGAACTATGCCATACTCATGAGGAAAATGGACTCTCTTCTGAATGATTGGGGAAGGAAGCCATTCTCTTGGTTGGGTAGAATCCTGGTGGTTAAAATTATGCTACTACAGCGATTCCTGTATCTATTCCAAGTTCTCCCAATAGAGATATCCCAGCGGACACGGTTTCAGGTACAGAAAAAAGTTACGCAGTTTATATGGCAGGGGAGGACCCCTAGGGTGGCAAGGTCAGTTATGCACAGAGCTAGAGGTGAGGGGGGCATGGGGTTACCTGATTTTAGGAAATACTACCAGGCAGCACAACTGAGAGCTGTTCGCTCATGATTATGGGACAAACAAAGACAATGGGCGATTATAGAAGGGAAAATGACAAGAACTGACCCCTTGGATGTACTCATATGGAGGAGGGGGTACAAGCTGGGGACTGAACCCCTTTGTACATCACACCATGGAACTATGGCATCAGCAGAGGCAGACACTGATGGTGGTAAAAGGTTGTCCGGGATAATGCCACTGGCAGCCTGTTTTGGCAGGGAGGAAGACCTAGGAAGGCCACTATTAAGGGAATGGGAATCAAAGGGGCTATGATGTGTTTCTCAGCTAATACACCAATGGGCAGTCTGGCCCTTTGAAGGGGAGCATGATCTGTACCATCTAAAAGAAAGTGATCGTTATGGCTATTTGCAAGTCCAGAATTTCTTGCAAACAAGGGAGGCCCGGGAAGAGCTGCATAAGGAAAATGGGTGGTTTGAGGGCCTTGGCATCTTAGGGAAGCAGAAAGTGCTTTCCCAGCTTTATCAGGGGCGAAATGGGGGAGGAGGGTCAAAATTAGGATATATGCTAAAGTGGAAGGAGGACCTAGGGGTGGCCTGGGAGATAATGCAGAGAGTGGCAAAAGCTTTCTATATCAGTCAATGTATTCAAAAATGGATATAAAACACTTCTCAGTTGGTATCTCACTCCACTGCGGTTGGCATGGATAGGCACAGGGGAAGCGGGGAACTGTTGGAGACAATGCGGGGGAAGGGGCACATACTTTCATATGTGGTGGGAATGTAGCGTGGTTCAACAGTACTGGGATATGGTTATTAGAATAGTGGAAGAGATTGGAGATTGGTACTTACCCCGACAACCAGACATTTCTCTACTCCACCAAAAGGTAGACTCAATCCCTAACCAATATCAAGACATGGTGGCACACTGTATACAGGTGGTGAGGTGTGAAATAGTAGCACACTGGAACCAGATGGTATTACTGGGAGTGGAAAGTTTTTAAAAAACGCTTAACCAACTTACATCAGATGTATAAGCTAACAGCTATGAAGAAAGGACAGGGAGACCGGATAGCAAATCAAGGAAACTGGTATGGCAGTGGCTGGAGGGTTAGGGGGTTTGATCAGCTGAGAGTTCTTGATGTTCAGAAGGGAATGAAAATATAAAGTAAGACATTGTTTCTATCATGCATGGGGATGGAGGTGGGGGAGGTATAATAAAAGGGTGTAAGAGCAGGGGTTGGGGAGGGTGGGAAGGGGTGGGATAATGATTGCTGGAGGTTTATTGTTCGTAATTTACTGTTGAGTTGATGTTTGTAATTTGTCTTAAAAACAAAAATTTAATAAAATGTTCAAGTGAAAAAAAAAAACCTCTGCAGCGGCGGCCAAGAAGGCAAATAAAATGCTAGGAATCATAAGGAAAGGAATGGAGAATAAAACAAAGGATATTATGTCTGTATTCCATGGTGTGACCGCACCTTGAATATTGTGTGCAATTCTGGTTGCCGTATCTTAAAAAGAATATAGCAGAATTAGAAAAGGTACAGAGAAGAACCACCAAAATGGTAAAGGGGATGGAAGGATACCCCTATGAGGAAAGTCTTAAAAGGTTAGGGCTCTTCAACTTGGCAAAGAGATGGCTGAGGGGAGATATGATAGAGGTCTATATATTTATGGAGTAGAATGGGTAAATGTAGATTGGTTATTTATGCCATCAAAAAGTAGAAAACCTAGGGGACATGCAATGAAGTTACAGTATAACCCATTAATCAAACCTAAGCTTTCTTTAGAAGCTCAGATGACAAGACTTTGACTTTCATACTTTGGACACATCATGTGAAGAGAGAGATCATTAGAGAAAGACATCATGCTTGACAAGATAGCCAAGTGATACTTTTGTCTTCCCAGTGCTTGGGCTCCAATCACTGAGATGCCTGCTTGGTGCACATAGTTCCTCTGTGAGTATGCACTATGGACTGGCTAGTGGACTGTCTGCAGTTAGACTGTGCATGGTAGGAACACCTTTAAGGTGGCAAGATAGAAGGTCAACGCAAAAGAGTAAGGCCAGCAATGAGATGGATCGATACAATAACAGCAGCTATGGGTACCAGTCTGTCAACAATGAGCCGCCTGACTGAAGACCGAACACAATTTAAGATAGCTATACAGAGGGTCACCATGAGTCGACTTCAACTTGACAGCACTTAACAACAACAACAAGAGAAAATATTTTTCACTCAATGTGTAATCAGACTCTGGAATTCGTTACCGGAGGATATGGTAAAAGCTGTTAGTGTAGCTGGGTTTAAAAAAGGTTTGGACAAGTTCCAGGAGGAAAAGTCCATAAACCATTATTAAAGAGGACCCAGGTAATCCACTGCTTGCCCCAATACAAGCATTATGGAGCTTGTGTGTCTTTTTGGGAAACTGCTAGGTACTTGTGACCTGGATCGGCCACTGTTGGAAACAGGGTACTGGGCTTGATGGACCTTGGTCTGACCCAGTATGGCATTTCTTATGTTCTTATGTTCTTAATGTGATACTGTCAACATAACGAAAGTTGTTGATGAGTCTTCCATCAATCTTCACACCTCAGTTCTCTTCAAACAGTCCAGCTTCTCTGATTATTTGTACCGCATTTAAATTAAACAGGTGGGAAGAAAGTATGCAGCCCTGTCGTACACCTTGCTAATTTTCAACCATTCTGTTTCTCCTTGATCTGTTAAAATTGTAGAAGCATGAGAACTATCAGGTGTTCTGGTATACCCATGCTTCTCAATGTGGCCCAGAGTGTCTCATAATTGGCACAATCAAAGACCTTATTATAGTTTGTCTTCTCAAGGATCCATCTCACATCCATGATGATGTCTCTTATGTAGAATCTTGCTGATGTATGGGATCAGAGCAATTGTGCAATAATTTCCAGTCAGCCGGATCACCTTTCTTTAGTATTGCTGTGAACACCAATGATTTCTTGACAGAGAAAGTATGGTAACAAGTGCATCTGATTTCTTTAATACTTCAGTGGGAATGCCATCAATGCCCGATACTTTTCTTTGATAATGCTTTCAATGCTGCTTTGACTTGAACAGCTGTTGGTCCACTTGTTCTTTATGGTATAATGACTATATATTCTTTCCGTCTTTTCTTGATTTCTCAGCATCATTCAATATGGATCCTTGAACATCTTTTAGCATTCCAATGCGAGACTGGAATTTTCACTCGCGTAGCTTGAGGAAACTGGTCTTGTTCTTCCTCTAATGGTTCCTGATTGTATTTCTTTGCATATGCCATTGTGGTACTTCTCCTTGTCTCATCCTGCTGCACATTGAAAATCTCTATTAGGTTCTGTGTTTACCCCTCTTTCTCCTGTGGTTTTAACTTCCCTGTGTTTCTGGGTAAAATAGACAGGCAGTTAATCAAATAAATATAAATCTTAAACTGCTGGATATTACTGTAAGGTATGATCAAACCTAAGCTTTCTTTAGAAGCTCAGATGACAAGACTTCGACTTTCATACTTTGGACACATCATGCGAAGAGAGAGATCATTAGAGAAAGACATCATGCTTGGCAAGATAGGAGGTCAACGCAAAAGAGGAAGGCCATCAATGAGATGGATCGATACAATAACAGCAGCTACGGGTACCAGTCTGTCAACAATGAGCCGCCTGACTCAAAACCAAACACAATTTAGGATAGCTATCCAGAGGATCGCCATGAGTCGACTCCGACTCGACGGCACTTAACAACAACATGGGGTCTCATCTGCATCCCTGTGAGCCTTCTGAGTCTCCTATCTCTACTTCTACAGGTCTCCCATATCTCCAGCCTGCAATTTGTTCTGCAAGCAGGATAACATGTCCAGGCCCAGAGTTAATGAAGCAAGCTTTCTTAGCACATCCACACAATTAGCATTTTTTCAGACTTTCACCAGAATTCCTGGTTCAAATTGTCCTTGTTTCAGTTTTTCAAATTCACCTGGATTAAAATATATTCCATTGCAATCATTCCAAAAGTAAAGACGTTAGTAAACTTTATGATCTTGCCTACTTGTCATTCAAAGAACATGCATGGGCAAAGGCAGGCAGATGAAGTACATGAGAGTGCAGCATTGTGGAATGAAAGGAAAACCACAATAGGACTCAATCCATACCACAAGCAGTGTGGTTTATGTTTGATTTCCAGAAGTAAACAAGAGGAGATTTTGGAAGATATTTTAAGATTTTGTAAGAAAACATTTTAATATTTAAGTTTCCAAAATGCGGAACTGAAAAATACGCCATCCGGAGTGACCTGCTAATTGCAACTAAGCGGAAGCAATTTCAGCTCTCTGCAGCCAGCTAAGCAGATCTAGTTAACCCCTGAAAGATTTACACAGTAAAAATCAGGGGAAAAAAACCATACTATTAAAATGGAGATGGCAAGAGAATTTTATATTTTGTTATTTTAATTTTTTAAACATTTGTATTATCTGTCTATATTATGATTATATTTGTTAATTACAACTCATTGAAAAGCAAACATAAAATAATAGCATAAGATATACCTAATAAACTTAATAAGGGGTTTTATATTAGTTTAAATATCCCTACTTTGATGGCATATTTAGGGGCATGTTTACTAAAGTGCACTATCCGGGTAGTGCGGGGTTAATGTGCATTTTTGGTGCAGTGCTACAAAATAGCTTAGAGACTGTGCTAAAAAACCCATGCTACCTGCCAGGGCACAACTAGTGCAGGCTTTGAAAGTCCATGCTGCCAGCACAATGGGTAGCGGTAGTTGCTCCCCTCAGTAGTATATTGCTGCAAGATGCTCTGAATTCAGGGACACAACCGTCCCCGCCCCCCACTGTTCCCTCTAAGCTGTGCACGTGTGCGCGCGCACACACCACGCCGAGTGAGCACACATACTTTACAACAGAGCGCACAAACATTACGGTTCTGATTCTGATAGAAAACAACACAGACGTCTTAAAATTTAAAAGTTGTTGTGTATTTACGGTTTTCACAAGTTCTACAATATTTTCTAGTGCAATCAATGTGGTGTACATACTGTATTCTGACGTGTAGTCAAATTTTAAAGTATATAACTCAGAGTGTCGTTATGTTGCGCACAAAAATTTAACCTTCCTTCAAAAGCTGCACAGCTGATATTTTATGCGCACACAGCCTACAGAAAATTAGAGGGAACATTGCTGCCCCTCCCCCTACATCTAGCACTGTGCCCGTGCTAGTAATATGGCCCAAACCCACGTTACTAGCATGGGCCTTAGTAATCATGCCCCTTAAATGACTAAACAACTCACCGAATACTAAGATGCAGACAGCATAAGAACGTAAGGTATGACATACTGCGTCAAACCAAGGTCCATCAAGCCCAATATCCTGTTTCCAACAATGGCCATTCCAGGCCACAAGTACCTGTTAGGTTCCCAAAAAGGTACACAGATTCCATGTTGCTTATTCTAGTGGAAGCAGTGGATTTCCTGGTCCTCTTTATTAATGGTTTATGGACTTTTCCTCTTGGAATGTATCCAAACCTTTTTTAAAAACCAGCTACACTAACAGCTTTTACTACATTCTCCAGTAACGAATTCCAAAGTTTGATTATGCACGGAGTAAAAAAATATTTTCTCTATTAGTCTGAAATGATCTATATTGTAGCTTTATTGTGTGTCCCCTAGTCTTTCTACTTTTTAAAGGAGTAAACTACCAATTTACATTTACCCATTCCACTTCATTCATTAGTTTATAGACCTCTATCATACCTCCCCTCAGTCATCTTTTTTCCAAGTTGAAGAGTCCTAACTTCACTTTTGTCCACCTGTTTATTCACTCCTTCAAAAAACATAACAGATTAGTAAGGCAAAACTTTCCTTGGCTAAATCCATGTTGGCTTTCTCCCAGTAAACCATGACTATCTACATATTCAGTAATCTAACTCTTTATAATGGTTTCTACCATTTTGCCTGGTACTGATGTCAGGCTCACCGGTCTGTAGTTCCTTGGATCATCCCTGAAACCTTTTTAAAAATAGATGTTGCATTGGCTATTCTCCAATATTCAAATAATATAGATGATTTTAAGGATAGTTCACAGATTACTAATAGTAGGTCTACAATCTCATATTTCAGTTTTTTCAGCACCCTCGGATGTATGCCATCCAGTCCAAGTGATTTGCTACTCTTCAGTTTATCAAATAGTTGTAATACATCTTCCCAGTTTATCCAGATTTGTTTCAATTCTTCCAATATATCACCTTTAAATACCATGTCAGGAATGGGCAACTTTGCTACATCTTCTTCATTAAAGACCAAAGCAAATAATTAATTCAGCCTCTCAGCTATGACTATCATCTAATGGTCCAACTGATACTCTCACAAGTTGTTTTGCTATGAATGTACTCAAAAAAGATTTTATTATGCATTTTTACTTCCATGGCAAGTTTCTTTTCTCTTTGCCTGCCTTATCAGCACCTGGTGTCTAACTTGCCAGTACTTATGTTGTTTCCGATTTTGTTATTTCACTCCTTTTTCAGTTTCCTGATAGATGTTTTTTTGACTACAACAGCAACTCTGACCTTACCTTTAAACCATGCTGGCAGTTGTTTGGCCTTCCTCCATATTTTTTAAAGTGTGGAATACATCTGGTCTGGGTTTCCAAGATAGTATTTTCAACCAACAACAAAGTTTGATGTAAACATTTACCAGCAGATGCTCCTTTTAGGTTTTTCCTTATTATTTTCCTCTTTTTATAATAGTGTGCTTTTTAAAAGTTAAAAATTAGTGCTCTGGATTTTCTTGCTGTCATCCTTCTATTTATTAAATCAATTGCAATCATGTTATAATCACTATTGCCAAGTGGCCCCAACACTTCTCTCTTCCACAAGAACCTGTGTTCCATTAAGGGCTAGGTCTAAGATAGCTTCCCCTCACTTTGGATCATGAACCAATTGCTCCATGAAGCAGTTATTTATTTCATCTAGAAATTTTGGGCCCAATATTCAAAAGCTATTTACATGGTTAACAGCCAGTTAACCATGTAAATGCCTGCTAACCGGATATTCAATGGCACTTATATGGGTCGTGCCATCGAATATCCCCAACTAAGTCCCCTATGTGCTCTGATGCTAGCTGACTAGCATCACAGTGTGCCGGGGACATTCTGGGTGGAGCAGAGGTGCCAATATCGATGCTGCACAGTTAGCCTCGGCAGCTGTTGGGCAGTGCAACCACACTCGAATATTCACTTCCGTCGCTGCAGAAGTGAATATCCAGGGTTAAGGGTAGGGCTAAGTGCCTTAGCTGCTTAGCCCTGCCCAGATGAATATCAGCCCTTTCTCCAGGACCAAGCAGGAAGTCAGTCCTCACATATGGGTGACGTCGGCGCTGACGGAGCCCTCGTGTGGAGCATTTCCCCAGCTTTCAAAGAAAGCCTTTGGGAATGCAGCGTGCATGCGCGATCCCCTTCCCACCCAAGGGTGCCATCTTGCTCAGTCTTCTTTTTTCCGTGGAGCCCGCCAGACGTGTGTCTTGGTCACCCGGTTAAAAGTTGATTTTCTTCGAAGAGTTCGTTGTTTTTTGCCGGTTCGACGCCGGGTCCCCTTCCCGCCTGGGCGCGGTACACCGGTATCGAGCCCGGAGCTATTTTTTCGGGTTTTGTCATTCGAGACCAGCGTTCGCGCCTTTTTTCTTTTTCCACTGGCAGCCCAGTCTTTTGACCTTGCAGAGGCCCTTTTTCCCCCGATAGCTGCCAGCGGGTTCAAAAAGTGTGATCGGTGTAAGAAACTGATGTCTCTCATCGACACACATGACTGCTGCCTTCGATGCCTTGGGCCCGATCATGACCCGATGATCTGTGGCCCGTGTGGCAAAATGTCATCTAAGGTGTTGAGGAGCCATCAGCATCAACGAGAAAGGATCTTCTCTGACTCCGCATCCGACCAGGCCCGGACTTTGTCAGAGGCCTCGACGTCTCGGGAGTCCGACCCCGAGCATCATCGGGGCTCCTCTGAGCGGGGGTCTCCCTCACGGGAACACAAAAGGAAGAAGAAACCCGTGAGGGCGGCGTCGGTGGATGCTCTTGGTACCTCGAGGGCCAGGTCGTATAGCCCTGACCGCCGTCTCGGGTCCTCGGAGCCGGAGAGGCCTGCTAAATTACCTCGTGTGGAGCCGGAGTCCCCGAGTCACGTGAGTGCTGTTGTCCTTGTGGACTCTCCTCCGGGGGAGCCGACGTCGGCCCCAACACTGTCGGGGGCCGAGTTGGGGGCTGCTGAGTCTCTTGAGCTCGGACTCAGGTTGACGGCCTTGGAGAGCAGCTTGGCTGCCTTCATGGAACAGCAGCAGGTGCTGATCGCCGGTCTGACCAGTGCATCTGCCCCGACCACCGGGACCTCGACGTCCAAGTCGACCCCGGAGGCCGAGCCGATCCTCGAGTCCATGCGATCTCGAGTCGATCCTCGGCCAAGGTCTCCCTCGGCCTCCCGTATGGGGCCGAGGTCGTCGACGCCAGTACCCTCGGTGTCGGGGCGGATGGCATCGGTGCCTGCCCAACCGGAACCACTCGATTTCTCCTCGGAGGGGTCGGGGTGGGAAACGGAGGACGAGGCGTCCCCGGTCACTTTCCGGACCCGGTGTGTCCCATCAGACTTGCCGGAGTCCGAGCCTCGGAGAAGGTCCCCCCCGAAGGATACTCGGTTCTCAGACTTCGTGAGGGACATGGCCAAGGCCTTGGCCTTCCCCGTGGACCCCGAGGAGGAGCCTCGAGCTGAAGAGCCGAAGAGCTCGAGGCCCTCCAGTATGACTCTCCACCGAAGGAGACCTTTACTGTACCGGTTCCTCTGATGCTGGAACGGCTGCTCTTCCGTATGTGGGAGGCACCGGCCTCGGCGCCGGTTCTCAGCAAACGGGTCGATTCCATTTATCGAGTCCGTAAGAGCCCTGGGTTCCAGAAGGCACAGCTACCGCACCACTCCATGGTTGTGGAATCGCCATGCATCGTCTGAAGAGTCAGAAGATGCACTCCTCAGTGCCCCCCAGCAGGAAGGCCCAGAACCTGGATACCCTCGGTAGAAAGTGCTTCCAGGGCTCTATGCTGGCTTGCCGTGTCCAGACTTACCAAGTTGTACATGGGCATGTACCTCCGAGACCTGGCAAAGGAGATTGCCGGGTTCTCTGCTGGCCTCTCCGAGGAACCTTTGCAGAGGTTCAAATCTTTCTCATCGGGGATTTGAGAGTGCTTGAAGTTTATATCTCAAGCAGCCTATGATGGCTTCGAGGCTTCAGCCTGAGTAGCAGCGGCCGGCATCGGTGCACACCGTCAGGCCTGGCTACAGTCATCGGACCTCGAGCCATGGGTCCAGGACAAGTTGGTCGATGTCCCTTGCCGGGGTGAGAACCTCTTTGGCAAGCCCATGGCTGAAAAGGCTGCAGAAATCGAGACTGAGACTCTCACCAGGACAAGGCTGTCCAGGAAGACTTCTGCCCCTTCTCAAAAGAAGGGCTCGGGGGAAAAGCCCTTTTACCCAAGGAAGGCCTCTGCCTACAAATCCTACCCTCAATTCCAGGCCTCTACAGCTCCCCAGCAGGGTCAGCAGGCCAAGGGGCAGGGACATGGGCCCCCTAGGCAGAAAACCCCCAAGCCGCCAGTTCCGGCTCCTGCACAGCAGGGAGCGGGGTTTTGACTCCCACTGCATACCCTCTCCCCCACAGCTGGCTCCACTCAGCACAGGAGGCCGGCTGACACTGTACGCCCACAGATGGTCAGCCATAACAGGGGATACGTGGGTACTGAGCATAGTCCAAAAAGGCTACTTGCTCCACTTCAACCAGTTACCTCCCCTCCTATTTTCCAGGGGAGCCTCCAAGACTCCCTCTGCACAGGAACCTCCTCCTTCAGGAGTTGGCAAGTCTTCTACAGGAGCAGGCGGTGGAACCGGTGCCTCACCACCTGAGAGGACAGGGCTTCTACTCCAGGTACTTTCTAGTACCAAAAAGGACAGGAGGCCTCAGGCCCATCCTAGACTTGTGAAATCTCAACAGGTTCCTGGAGAGGGAAAAGTTCAAGATGCTTATCCTTGGGATACTGCTGCCCTACCTCCAGCAGGGAGACTGGCTATGCTCCTTAGACCTAAAGGATGCTTATACTCACATCCTCATTCATCCAGACCACAGACAATATCTCAGATTTGTAGTGGGAGGAAATCATTTTCAGTACAGAGTACTTCCATTTGGCCTAACCTCCGCACCCAGGGTTTTCACCAAATGCCTGGCGGTGGTTGCGGCCTATCTCAGAAACCAGGGCATCTTTGTCTTTCCATACCTGGACGACTGGCTCATCAGAGGTCAGTCTCCACAGGAGGCCAGGCAGGCCACTCTTCGCACTGTCTCTCTTCTCCAGCACCTGGGCTTTGTCATAAACTTCGCAAAGTCCACTTTGCTCCCCTCACAAGACAGAGTTCATAGGAGCAAGGTTGGATACCTTACAAGCAATGGCTTATTTGCCCGAGAACAGGGCTCACAGACTGATGGCTCTGGCCCAGCAGTTTCACAAGGGATCTCTGGTCTCTGCCAGACATTTCCTGAGGCTTTTGGGCCACATGGCATCCATGGTCCATGTAACTCCAAATGCTCATCTGCATATGCAGCCTGTGCAATGGTGCCTCAGAGCTCAGTGGATACAGGCCACAGGAGACTTAAGAGACAAAGTAAGAGTGTCCAAACTACTGGAGGTCTCCCTGCAGTGGTGGCTGCATCTCCCAAACCTGATCAAAGGGATGCCTTTCCAGGCACCACCACACACACACAGGTGTTGACGACCAATGCTTCCCTTCAAGGTTGGGGTGCACATTGCCAAGGGGCATGCACTCAGGGCCTCTGGTCCCCTTGGGAGACCACACAGCAGATCAATCTGTTGGAGTTGCGAGCTATTCGATTAGCTCTACAAACTTTCTCTCATGTCCTCTCTCACCAGTCTGTCTTGATTCAGACGGACAACCAAGTAGCAATGTTCTATGTGAACAAACAAGGAGGCACAGGATCCAGGCTTCTGTGTCAGGAAGCACAGGCCCTGTGCGCCTTTGCAGTCAGGCACGGCATGTTTCTCAAGGCAGTTTATCTGCCTGGCCAAGAAAATTACCTGGCAGACCGGTTGAGCAGGATTCTACAGCCTCATGAAAGGCATTTGAATCCCTTAGTGGTCCAGCAGATCTTCCTAAAGTGGGGCCTTCCAACCATCGATCTCTTTGCCAGTCCATTGAACCGTCAGCTGCCCAGGTTCTGTTACAGACAACCGCATCCTCTGCGAATAGCAGCAGATGCCTTCCTAATCTCGTGGTCTATGGGCCTGCTGTATGCGTTTCCTCCAACGCCTCTAGTGGCCCGAACCCTATTCAAGGTTCTTCGGGACAGGGCCTCCCTGATCCTGGTAGCACCCAGATGCCTGAGGCAACCGTGGTTTCCACTCCTTCTGCAATTGGCAGTGGACACTCCACTCCCTCTGGGGGTGCAACCCGATCTCCTGTCTCAGGATCAGGGATCTCTCCTGCACCCCAACTTCCAGTCCCTCCATTTGATGGCCTGGCTGCTGAAAGGGTAGTTCTAGCTCCCTTACTTCTGCCTAGGGAAGTGGAGGAGGTGGTTTTGGCCTCTAGGAGACAATCCACTCAGAAGTCTTATGCCCTCAAGTGGCGTAGGTTCTCCATCTGGTGTGCTCAGTGCCAAGAGGATCCGTTTTCGTGCCTGGTACCAGTGGTGCTGCAGTATCTGCTTCACCTGTCGGACCTAGGCCTTAAATCCAACTCTGTTCGTGTCCACCTCAGTGCTTTCTCAGCGCACCACTCGCCGGTGGAGGGCCAGTCACTCTCGGTCCATCCCTTAGTGGCCCACTTCCTCAGAGGCCTGCTTTTGCTCAAGCCTCCGATTCACCCACCAGCCCCTGAGTGGGATTTGAACTTACTCGCCCACCGTTTGAGCCGATGGCTACCTTTCATTTACGCTTCCTTTCCTGGAAGGCCTTGTTCTTGGTGGCTCTTACCTCGGCCAGGTGTGTGACTGAACTACAGGCTCTGGTTTCTGATAGACCGTACACACGGTTCTATAGGAACAGGGTGGTCTTACGGACTCATCCTAAGTTCCTTCCAAAGGTTGTCTCCTCTTTCCACCTCAATCAGGAGGTGGTTCTCCCGACCTTCTTTCCCAGGCCGCATGCCAGCCGGGCTGAAATGGTCTTGCATACCCTGGACTGTAGGAGGGCATTGTCTTTCTACATTGACAGTACGCAGGGGCATCGAAAGGCTGTTCAGCTCTTCATATCTTTTGACCCTAATAAGCTGGGGTCACCTGTCTCCAAGCGTACCCTATCCATTTGGGTAGCAGACTGTATCACCTGGGCGTACGGGGAAGCCGGCCTCTCCTTGCAGGGTCGAGTCACGGCCCATCGTGTCAGGGCAAAGGCTGCATCAGTAGCTCATCTCCGCTCTGTTTCGTTGGCAGACATCTGCCGGGCCGCTACTTGGTCTTCAAGCCAGACTTTTGCGGCCCATTACTGCCTCGAGAGGAAGTCCCGAAGGGACAGTGCTTTCGGACAGGCGGTACTCCGTAATCTCTTTGAGGTTTAGGCAACTCCTACCCTCCGGCCCTTGTGTTGGGCTACCGTTCGGGGGCGTTCTCAGAGAAGATTCTTATCTCGCATGCTAAGGCTCTAGAGGGAGCTTATTTTTCAGCTTTGGGTTCTCGGTAGCCTAGAGCTGGGGAGTCCCATATGTGAGGACTGACTTCCTGCTTGGTCCTGGAGAAAGAGTAGTTACTCACCTGTAACAGGTGTTCTCCAGGAGCAGCAGGAATCAGTCCTCACGACGATCCCTCCTCCCCTTGGAGTTGCAGTCATATGATTTATTTTTCTGTTTTTTGCTGTTTTTTAGCTATGCCATCAGACTGAGCAAGATGGCACCATTGGGCGGGAAGGGGACCGCACATGCGCGCTGCATTCCCAAAGGCTATCTTTGAAAGCTGGGGAAATGCTCCGCACGATGGCTCCGTCGGCGCCGACATCACCCATATGTGAGGACTGATTCCTGCTGCTCCTGGAGAACACCTGTTACAGGTGAGTAACTACTCTTTCACCCTAGCATGTCCTGCTGTGACATTAACCCATTCAATACTGGGATGATTGAAATTACTATGTTGTAACTTTTGTTGCCTTCCCTGATTTCTTTTAGCATTTCATCATCCATCTATATGTAAAAAATACTATTAATACTATTAAAGCTTTGGAATTACAGAGCTTAAAAAAGAGAGAGGAGGCATTGTGGGTTAAACTAGAAAGAGGGAAAGAGAAATCTATTTGCATTGGCGTAGTATACAAGACCTCCCTCACAAGAGGAAGAGGCGGACAGAGAGTTAATTGAAGACATACGCAGCATTGCTAGGAAAGGGGAAGTGCTACTGATAGGGGATTTCAATATGCCAGATGTTGATTGGCACATTCCTGCTGCAGTATCATCTAGAAGTAAGGAGATCCTGGATTTTCTACAGGGAGAACTATTCAGGCAATTGGTAACAGACCCCACACGTGAAGAGGCCGTACTGGACTTGGTGCTTACCAATGGTGAAAGTGTTTCTGATGTTATAGTGGGACATCATTTTGCATCCAGTGATCACCAGATAGTGTGGTTCAGTATTAGGACTAGGGCTGTTAGAATCCATTCAAAGGTGAGGATCTTAGATTTTAGGAAGACTAACTTTGCCAAGATGGGCCAATACCTCAGGGAGTCGTTAGCGGGATGGGAACAGCTGGGGGATGTAGAAAAACAGTGGGCAAAACTGAAAGGGGATATTTTAAGGGCAACCAACCTTTTTGTTAAAATGATAAATAAAGGTAAAAGGAAAAGGAGACCGCTATGGCTTTTCAAAGAAGTAGCTGAAAAGGTGAAGAAAAAGAGGGAAGCCTTCATGAAATACAAGAGATCACAGAGAGAGGAAGACAGGTATCTATATTTGGAAAAACTTAGAGAACCTAGCAAAGTAGTCAGGAAAGCAAAGATTCAAAAAGAGGAGGAAACAGCCAATGCAATAAAATGGGGGGATAAGACATTTTTCAGATATGTTAGTGAGAAGAAGGGCAAAAGTGGTATTGTCAGACTCAAGGGTGAAGGGGAGGAATATGTAGAAGCTGATGAGGATAAAGCAGAATTGCTTAATATTTCTGTTCTGTGTTCACAGATGAAGAACCAGGAGCAGGACCTCAGAAAACACCCACAAACAGGACCAGAAGCGAGGGACATCTTAAACAATTTTCAGAAGACTGTGTTCGTGAGAAACTAGCCCAACTTAAAGTAGACAAAGCAATGGGACCGGATGGGATACACCCTAGAATACTGAGGGAACTTGGGGACATTGTAGCAGCTGCACTGACTGACCTTTTCAATGCCTCGTTGGAGTCAGGAGTGATGCCAAAGGACTGGAGAGAGGCTCATGTGGTGCCTTTACACAAAAGCGGAAGTAAGGATGTGGTTGAAAACTACAGTCTGGTTAGTTTAACTTCGGTGGTCAGTAAATTATTGGAAACGCTGCTGAAAGAGAAAATAGTGAGGTTTCTGGAGTCCAGCGGATTACAGGTTCCGAGGCAGCATGGATTCACCAGAGGCAGGTTTTGTCAGACAAATCTGATTGATTTCTTTGACTGGGTGGCCAGGGAGTTGGACCGCGGGAGAGCCCTAGATGTGGTGTATTTAGATTTCAGTAAAGCTTTTGACACTGTTCCTCACAGGCGACTTATAAGCAAACTGAGCACCCTAGGGATGGACCCTAAAGTTATGGCTTGGGTTAGAAATTGGTTGGGTGGAAGGCAACAAAGAGTACAGGTAAATGGAGCTCACTCTGACGAGAAGGATGTTACCAGTGGTGTGCCCCAGGGATCTGTCCTTGGTCCGATTCTTTTTAACATCTTTGTTAGTGATATAGCAGAAGGGCTGTCGGGTAAGGTTTGCCTCTTTGCGGATGATACCAAAATCTGCAATAGAGTAGACACCCAGGAAGGTGTAGATAACATGAGGAGGGATCTAGCTGAGCTTGAAGAATAGTCTAGAATTTGGCAGCTACGATTTAATGTTAAAAAATGTAAGGTCATGCATTTGGGCTGCAGCAATCCATGGGAGCAATATAGCATAGGGGGTGAAGTACTTTTCTCCACTAAAGAAGAACGGGACCTAGGTGTAGTTGTGTCTGATTATCTTAAAGTAGCTAAACAGGTAGAAAAGGCGATGGCAAAAGCTAGAAGGATGCTTGGGTGCATACGGAGAGGAATGGCTAGCAGAAAAAGGAGGTGATAATGCCTCTGTATAAGTGTTTGGTGCGACCTCATTTGGAGTGCAGTGTGCAATTCTGGAGACCACACCTTCAAAAGAATGTGAACAGGATGGAGCCTGTGCAGAGGGTGGCTACTAAAATGGTTAGTGGTCTTCATTATAAAGCATATGAGGACAGACTTAAGGGTCTTAATATGTACACCTTAGAGGAAAGGCAGGATAGAGGTGATATGATTGAGATGTTTAAATACCTCCGTGGCATAAATGTTCAGGGGGAGAGCCTCTTTCAATTGAAAGTGAGTTCTGCAATGAGGAGACATGGGATGAGGGTGAAGGGGGATAGATTTAGGAGTGATATGCGGAAATATTTCTTTACGGAAAAGAGTGGTGGATCCGTGGAATAGTCTCCCAGTGGAGGTGGTAGAGATGAGGACAGTAACTGAATTCAAAAAAGCATGGGACAAACACAGAGGATCTCTAAAGGAAAAAAGGGGACTGTTGTAGTTATTGATATGGAAGGACAGACTAGATAGGCCATGTGGTCTTTTTCTGTCGTCATGTTTCTATCTGTTCATTCTGGCCAGGAGGATGGTAGTACACCCCCACTGCCATTGCTTTCCCCTTTTTACATGGAATTTCTATCCATAGAGATTCTAAAGTGTATTTTGTTTCCTGAAAAACGTTTATCCTGTTTGACTCAATGACCTCTCTAACAGAGTGCAACTCCTCCATCACTTTGATCTACCCAATCATTGCAGTACAATTTGTACCCAGGAATCATGGCATCCCATTGGTTGTCCTCCTTCGACCAGGTCTCTGAGATGCCAATTATATCTAACATTTCATTTAATGCTATATATTCTATCTTTCCTATCTTATTATTTAGACTTCTATTATTTGCAAATTAATTTCATTCTTTTTATATTAACAATCAGGATCATTCTGAGCAAGAGACAGGAAATGCTGTCGTTTACCATCAGCGCACCACCGGAATCAACTTTAACAGAGCCGTGGGAAAGAAGGGAAATGCTGCTCTTTCTTGCAGCTCTGTAGAGCCAGGGCATCAGGCTTCAGGCCAGGCAGGCAAGTGTGGGGCCTCTAAGGGGGGAGGAGGGACTAGGACTGGAAATGGGCTGATCTCAGTTTGGGTTAGTGTGGTAATGGGCTGATGGGGAGCTAGCACAGGAAATGGGCTCATTAGAGGAGGCTAGCACTTGTAATGGGCTGAGGGGGGACTAGCACTGGAAATGGGCAGATCGGGGGGGCTAGGAATGGTAATGGGCTGATTAGGGGAGGATAGCACTGGTAACCCTCCATAGCCCATGTCCCCTGTAAAATAGTTATCTCCAAGTTATAATGCCCTGTTCAATGTAATTTCAGTTCGTTCAATGTAAACCGCACTGATGCAGAATAGCGCGGTATATAAGAGAATATAAATAAAAACATAAAATAAAATAATGGGCTGATTGGGGGGGCTAGCACTAGTAATGGGCTGATTGGGGGGCTAGCAATAGTAATGGGCTGATTGGGGGGCTAGCACTGGAAGTGGGCAGATCAGGGGGTTAGGACTGGTAATGAGCTGATTAGGGGAGGCTAGGACTGGTAATAGGCTGATTGGGGGGTTAGGACTGATAATGGGCTGATGGGGGCTAGCATTAGAAATGGGCTGATTGGGGGGCTAGGACTGGAAATGGGCTGATTAGCAGAGTCTAGGACTGATAATGGGCTGAGGAAGGACTAGCACTGGAAATAGGCTGATGGGGGGTTAGGACTAGAAATGGACATGGGGGCTAGGACTGGAAATGGACATGGGGGCTAGGACTGGAATGGGCTAATGGGGGGACTAGGACTGGAAATGGGCTGATTAGGGGGGCTAGGACTGATAATGGGCTCATCGGGGGGTTAGGACTGGTAATGGGCTTATTGGGGAGTTAGGACTGGTAATGAGATGATGGGGGGCTAGCATTGGAAATGGGCTGATGGGGGGGCTAGCACTAGTATGCTAGCCTCCCCCCCCCCCAATCAGCCCATGTATTATTGTTTTATTGTAAACCGCCCTTGATCGCAGGAAGAGGCGTTATAAAAGAAACACCAAATAAATAAAATAAATAGAAATGGGCTGAGGGGGGACTAGTGCTGGAAATGGGCAGATCAGGGGGGTTAGGAATGGTAATGAGCTTGTTAGGGGAGGCTAGAACTGGAAATGGACTGATTGGGGGTTAGGACTGGTAATGGGCTGATAGGGGGCTAGCACTGGAAATGGGCTGATCGGGGGGGCTAGGACTGGAAATAGGCTAATTAGCAGAGGCTAGGACTGATAATGGGCCGAGGAGAGACTAGCACTCGAAATGAGCTGATCGGTGGTAGGACTGGAAATGGACTGATGAGGGGCTAGGACTGGAATGAGCTAATGGGAGGCTAGGACTGGGAATAGGCTGATTAGGAGGGCTAGGACTGATAATGGGCTGATTATAATTAGGGGGGACTAAGACTGATAATGGGCTTATCGGGGGCGGTTAGGACTGGTAATGGGCTAGCACTGGAAATGGGCTGATTGGGGGGGCTAGGACTGGAAATAGGCTAATTAGCAGAGGCTAGGACTGATAATAGGCTGAGGAGAGACTAGCACTCGAAATGAGCTGATCGGGGGTAGGACTGGAAATGGACTGATGAGGGGCTAGGACTGGAATGAGCTAATGGGAGGCTAGGACTGGGAATAGGCTGATTAGGAGGGCTAGGACTGATAATGGGCTGATTATAATTAGGGGGGACTAAGACTGATAATGGGCTTATCGGGAGCGGTTAGGACTGGTAATGGGCTGATGGGGGGCAAGCACTGGATATCGGCTGATCGGGGGCTAGAACTGGAAATGAGCTAGAACTGGAAATGGGCTGATTGGGGTGGCTAGGACTGGAAGTGGGCTGATTCAGGGGGTTAAGACTGAAAATGGACTGATGTGGGGCTAGGACTAGAATGGCCTGATGGGGGGATAGGACTGGAAATAGGCTGGGACTGGAAAGGGCTGATGGGGGAGCTAGGAATGGAAATGGGCTGATGGGTGGGGGGAGGAGAGCTGCTGATCTTGGAAGAAAACTGGGGGCTAGAACTGGAAATGGGCTGATGGCAGGGAGGGGAGGATAGAGCTGCTGGCCCTGGAGGAAAAATGGGGGCTAGGGCTACAAATGGACTGATGCGGGGAATGGGGGAATGGGACTGGAAGGGAGTGGATGCTGAAAGGGGCTGCCAGGGGAAAGAGGGGGCAGGAAAGGAGCTGGCACATGGGGTGAGGTGGGGGCAGGAAGGGAACTGACACAGTGGGAAAGAGGAGGCTAGAAGGGAGCTGATATGGGGGGGAGGGGGCTGGAAGGAAGCTGATACCTGAGGATGGTACTGGAGGGGAAATGGAAGGGTGATGACACTAGGGAAGGGAGGGGAGCTAACACCTGGGGATGGTACTGGAGGAGGACTGGAAGGGAGCTGACATCTGGAGGTGGGACTGGAGGAAACTGACACTTGGGGATGGGACTTGTAGGTGGCTGGGTAATGGGGAAGACTCTGGAAGGGAGGGGCTACTGGGGCTGAAAAGGAGCTGACACATGGGCATGGCACTGGAAAGGAGATGGACAGAGGGTGGGGTGACTGGAAGGGAGCTGACAGGAGGTGGCACTGAGAGTGGACGTGAGCTGATACCTGCAACGATATTTGGACTAGAAGGGGCTGGAAAGTTGGGAAGGAAGGGAACTGGAAGGAAATGGACACCAGTGGCAGTCGTGGGAATGCAAGGGGATTGACATTGGAAGGTACTGGGAGGAAAGGATTGGAAAGGGTTACCGGGACTGGAAAGAGGCTGATGGAAGGAAGTGAAGAAAACAAAAGAAGAGATAAGAAATGGCAGATGGACTATAGACCATAGAAAGAGAGCTAAGAGAAGACAGGAAAGCAGAAGCCTCAGATCGGGACCAGCATGATCAGAGAATAAAATGGTCAGACAACAAAGATAGAAAAAATAATTTTATTTTCATTTGAGTGATTGGACTTTGCACTAACTTTATATTTTACACAGTATGGTGAACTGCATCTCTATCTGATGTTGCACTGCATGCGGAGTCTGGCTTCTTGGGGTTTCAGTTTAATTTTTGTCTACATATTTTTATTTTTACTTTAGGTTGTAGTCACTTATTCTGTACTTGGTGAGGATCTGTGTTCTGAGTGTATGACTGAGGCCAGGGGTTCTGTTAACATGGAATTTGTACACAGGGATCTGTTACTGTACTGTAGTAATTTGACTTGTTTAGCTTTTCAAACAGGTGTATGGATGTTCTAAGGCCCGCTGCAGTATTTATAGTGCTGCTTTTTTCTGGGTAGGCTCCTTGCATGAGTTTTGGAAATTTATGCTGGTAATGGTATGGTAGATTTGGCCTTATAGATCTTAGGTTAACATGTATTTATAGTTATATGTATATAGTTTCTCTGGTTTAGTTAAGTCTATGACTAATATTGTTTATAATGTAAAAATTTCAAACCCTGTTATATGTAACATGTTGGTTCCTTGTAAACCGCCCCTGATCTCTGGAAGGGGCAGTATAGAAATATGTAATAAATAAATTTTGTAGGGTTTTATATTAGTTCCCAGTATGCCTGGTACTGGAGAGTGTTAGTGAGATGACCAGAATCAGATTTGTTTAAAATATATTGAGCTCTGTGGGTGAATGTCCTACTTCTGCTCTACATCCATTGTCGAGGGAGAGGTTTATGTGGATGCAGAATATATATTCAAAAAGAAAAAGTGAAAACCCATAACAGTTTATAACAGAATAAAATGAGTTATAATTTGGTCTTATAAACTGTGCTATGGTTCTCACTTTTTCTTTTAGTTCCTTGGTGTGCGAGCATCTTGCATTTCCTTTATTTTTACGGACTATATATATTTGCATTACCACCATGCTGGTCCAGTGCGCAGTTTCAGGAGTTATTTTGGGGTTGCCAAGTACTTCTTGGTGTTTATGTTGTTGTGGGAGGTGTTGTGTTGGGGTCACAACGTCCCTCTTGTTTTTCAGAGGGTAGGAAGTGCTGTGTAGGGGCCACTGAGCCTCTGTTTTTTTAAAGGGTGGGAAGTGCTGTGTTGGGGTGCCAAGTCACTCTTGTTTTTGTGGAAGTGGGAAATGCTGCATGGGTCCTG
The DNA here is from genome assembly GCA_033557465.1 of Ichthyophis bannanicus. Classification (NCBI taxonomy): domain Eukaryota; kingdom Metazoa; phylum Chordata; class Amphibia; order Gymnophiona; family Ichthyophiidae; genus Ichthyophis; species Ichthyophis bannanicus. The sequence goes on from CM066031.1 coordinate 1,106,987,683, forward strand.
TTGAGCCCCTCGTTTGGCATATTTAGCAGCATGTTTCCTAGGCTCTGCACTGGTAACATATGAACATGAGAAATGCCATATTGGGTCAGACTAAGGTCCATCAAGCCCAGTATCCTGTTTCCAACAGTGGCCAATCCAGGTCACAAGTACCTGGCAGATTCCCAAAAAGGCACACAGGTGCCACAATGCTTGTCCCAGGGCAAGCAGTGGATTTCTCAGGTCCTCTTTAATAATAATAGTTATAGACCTTTCCTCCAGGAACTTGTCCAAACCTTTTTTAAACCCAGCTACACTAACAACTTTCACTGCATCCTCTGGTAACTAATTTCAGAGTTTGATTATGCAGGGCCATAGGCTAACTGCATGGAGGCAGTTACATCCCCCTGCAGTTACCGCATTTCAGCATGGCAAAACAGCTGCTATATGAGCAGAGAATAAAATGGTCAGACAACAAAGTCAGAAGAGAATTTTATTTTCAATTTAATGATCAGACTTGGTGCTATCTTTATATTTTATACAGTAGATGGAAATGCATCTCTTTCTATTTCTCTGGTATTGCACTGTATGCAGAATCTGGCTTCTTGGGGTTGCAGTTTAATTTTTATCTACATATGTTTATTTTTAGGTTATGGTCACTTATTGTGTACTTGGTGTGGGTCTGTGTACTGGTCTTGGTCACACACTCAGGTGTTCTGTTAACATGGAGTTTGTATGTAGAGATCTGTATTGTAGTAATCTGAACAGTTCAGCTTTCCAAACAGGTGTTTGGATGTTACAGAGCCCACTGTAGTATTTACAGTGATGCTTTTTTTTGGATGGCCTCCTTATATGAGTTTTGGAAGTTGGTTCTGGTATGGTATGATATGGTAGATTTCTCTATAGATACTCAGTGACTTTGTTGTAGGGTTTTGTATTAGTTCACAGTATACCTGGTACTGGATAATGTTTGTTTGTTTTTAAGATATTGAGTTCTGTGGGTGAAAGTCCTGGTTCTGCTCTGCACCCATTGTTGAGGAAGGGGGTTCTGTAAATGCAAAATATATGTTCAAAAAGAAAAAGCTAGAACCTTAATGCAGTTTATAACAAAATAAAAATGAGTTATAATTTAATTTTATAAACTGTGCTGTGTTCTCACTCTTTTAGTTCCTTGGTGTGCAAACATCTTACATTTTCTTCAAATAATCTAAGCGGCTTTTTGGTTTGGTTCAATATCTGATTGGAGTTTTGAAAAAGTCTCCCCCCTTCCCCCACTATGGGGGGAGGTGCTGTCTCATCCCTCACCTTAGGCAGCAGATTGCCTTGAGCCACCCCTGTGCTCAACAAAAGGTAATACATTCATAACCACAAAACTTTCAAAAACATGGAATTTAAACCAATTAGAAATTCAATTGTCAGTGTTTACAACTTCTCCTTATTAACACTTTATTCAGCACAAAAGAACATACATAATAAAATGTCAATTAATCTCTAGCACAGGGAAAGCATAGTTATTCACCTGTAACAGGTGATCTCCGGGAACAGCAGGAATTTAGTCTTCACATATGGGTATCGTCGGTACCGACGGAGCCTGCACGGGAACGCTCCCCAGCGTCCAATTAGAAAGCTTTTGGGAGCATCCCACAGCGCCTGCGTGCTGCCTTCCCGCTTTTCCAACTGACTCTCTCCAGTTGAGTTTAAAGCTGAGACAAAGAGAGAGAGAGGGAAAGGGAAAGAGATAGAGAGATACAACTCCTGGGATACAACTCTTGGGAGGAGTGGCCTAGTGGTTAGGACAAAGTACTTCAGGCCAGAGAGCCGGGGGTTCATGTCCCACCTGGGGACAGCAATCTCAGGCCAGAGGGACTGGGATTTCTAGTCCTATAGGCACTCCTCGTGGTCTTGGGCAAGCCACTTAACCCTCCATTGCCCATGTTCCCTGTAAGTATTAGCGTATGTGTGTCATATCCCCTCGTGTTAAATGTATCTCCCAATTGACCGCTTTGACCCGGTGAAAAGCGGGATATAAATACAGCTAAATAAATAAATAAATAGGGGAGGTGGGTGGGTTGTGAAGACTAAATTCCTGCTGTTCCCGGAGATCACCTGTTACAGGTGAGTAACTATGCTATCTCCAGGAACAAGCAGGAATGTAGTCTTCACATATGGGGACTCCCTAGCTTTAGATGCCAGGGAGAGACCCCAGAAGTTGGGTGCCCCTGCACAGGGCTCCACTTCCCCCCATGGATCTCTGGCATCCAACCAGGGATGGCGGGTAGGAGTTGATTAGGTATGGAACAGTTGTTGAAGAACAGCCTGACCAAACAAGGCATCCCGGCGGGAGTCCTTGTCCAAGCAGTAATGGGCTGTGAAGGTATGAATCGAGGCCCAGGTGGCTGCTCAACAGATGTCGTTGATAGACACAGAGTGTAGATAAGCCATTGAAGTTGCCATGGCTCTCACATTGTGAGCTGTGACATGGCCCTCCAGAGGAAGATTCTTACTCTGATAGGCAAAGGAAATACACTGAGCAATCCAGTTAGATAGTGTTCTCTTGGAGACTGGAAGTCCTAAATGAGAAGAATCAAAAGCAACAAAGAGTTGAGAGGACTTTCTATGTTGCTGTGTTCTTTGTAAGCAAAAGGCTAAAGCTCTTTTACAGTCCAAAGTATGAAGATTCCTTTCTGCATTTGATGCATGAGGTCTTGGAAAGAACACAGGTAGGTAGACCGCTTGGTTTAGATAAAAAGGCGAGACCACCTTTGGCATAAAGCGTGGATGAGTCCTAAGGAATACCTTGTGTCATGAGGTAGAGTCATCAGAGCCTATGGAAATAGGTAGAACAGATGAAAACAGATCTGAAAATGACAGCTCAGATCAGCACATGGAGCAGAGTTGCTATAGGCAATCAAAACAAACACTATCACATGGTGGGAGAACACGCCCGAGCAGCAAGCAGGTTCCTGATTCATTAGGAAATGAAGGGCAGCTGAGAAGGGGTGGAGCCCAACCAAGCACAGGGACATGCGTAGTTAAAACATGCTCACCTGAGGTTAGTGAGGAGAGGAGAAGAAGAGGCAGGGCGAGGAGCAGAACAAGTTCCAGTTCTAGAAGCAGAGACACAGGAGTGAGAGAGAGTTCAGAAGCCAGCAGAACTGAAAGGTATATGGGAAGAAATACAGCAGCCTGTTGCAGAGAGCAGTGCCCAGCTAAGGACGTGCCCGGTGAAACTTACCAGAAAGCTAGGAGAAGCTACGGTACAGAAGCCAGGCTCAGGAAAGCTGAGGAGTTTTATCTTCCTAAAACCAGGTACAGCACAAGAGGGAAAGTCTGTCCTGGGGAAAGTTTTATGCTGAAGGAAAAGCCAAGACAGAAAGGCAGAGAAACGTCTCCGTCTCAGCAGTGCTCTGATAACTCACTCACACGCAGGAGCTCAGAGAAAAGGCAGTTGGGAGGTAGGCCAATTCCTTCTAATAGGGAGCTCTCAAGAGAGGGTGGTAATTATTCACTGCACTCTCTTAACCAGGAAGAAGGGAAGTGTAATTACCGAGACCAGAGTTCGCCTAAAGATAACGTTTTCTATAACCCTGAAGAATGTTATTCAGAGGAGGAACCAGAGGATATGCAATGTAATGATTATGAATAAGCAATATCAGATACATGCATGGACTGTACTTTAATTATGTCAGATGACATTACTTCTTTCTGTTGAAGAGGCTGTTAAAGCATAAGCAAACTGCGGTGAGGAAAACTTACCTGTTTTGAAGGACTGTTTGTGTTACTTTTGAGTTCAGCTGAAGATAAGCATATTTTGGTTCCAGTTTGTTCCTTTTGATTTTTGTACCAGAAGCATGGTGTTTTGCCTTTTGTTCCCATTGCTTTAAAAAAATCCACCCGGAAGGGGAATTAAAAGTCCTGTTTAAAAGCCTTACTATTCATCCACGACTCACCTTCTTTATTCAGCAATTGGGACTACAACTCCCAGAGGGCATTGTAATCATCCACTTTTGCTAGTATTGAAGTAGCCCCGGTGAATTACCCAGGCTCCAGCCCTGGGGACCCTCACTGGGTGACACTTGTCATGATGGAACCTTGTATAAGGTGGATCAGCCACTAGTGCCTGCAACTCACTGATGCGACGTGCTGATGTGATTGCAATGAGAAAGATAACCTTCCAAGAAAGGAATTTCAAGGAGGTAGTGGCTAAGGGTTCGAAAGGCGGCTTCATGAGCTGACTAAGAACCAAGTTTAAGTCCCATGCCACAGGTGGTGGCTTAATGGGAGGCTTAGTTAGCAGAAGGCCTTTCATAAACCTTGCTATAAGAGGTTGGGAGGAAATAGGTTGTGCATTTAGAGGCTTGAAGGAAGCTGCAATAGCACTCAAATGGACCCTCACTGAGTTAGTCTTAAGTCCTGCATTGGATAAATGAAGGAGATACTCCAGTAATGATTCCAGAGGTACTGCAAGGGGGTTAAGACCCTTCTGCGAACACCATATGGTAAAACTTTTCCACTTGAAAGCATAAGAGCGTCTTGTGGAAGGCTTCCTGGAAGCATAAAGGATATCCTTTACCTGTTGAGGAAGGTTAAGATCATAGAGATCTAGGCCTTCAGCAACCAAGCCCTGAGATGCAGAGATTGGGGATTGGGATGCCATAACATTCCGTCTTCCTGAGATAGGAGATCTGGAGCAGACCCTAACTCCAGGGAGGGAGCTTGAGAGAGGTGTAGAAGCAGAGGGTACCACACTTGCCGTGGCCAATGTGGAGCTATGAGAATCATATGGCCTCTGTCTCTCTGAAGCTTGAACAGGGTTTTGGGAATTAGGGGAATGGGTGGAAAGGCATACAGGAAGTCTTGACCCCAGTGAAGGAGGAAAGCATCCCTGGCCTGAGCCCCCTGAGCCGGAATTCTGGAACAGAACCGGGGAAGTTTGGCATTCCACGGACTTGCAAAGAGGTCTATGTCCGGGGTTCCCCAAATTTGAAAAATCTTGGCCACCTGGTCTGCATGCAGAGACCACTCGTGTGGAAGCAGAACTCGACTGAGTCTGTCTGCCCAAGAGTTTTGTATGCCTGGAAGATATACTGCCAGGAGATGAATCTGATGCTCTCTGGCGAGGACCCATAGTCGCAAAGTTTCGTTGCAAAGCAACAGAGAGCCTGTTCCGCCCTGCTTGCTCACGTAGAACATGGCTACTTGATTGTCCGTATGAATAAGGACTGTCTTGTAGCTGAGCAGACTGTGGAACACTCAGAGAGCAAGGAAGATTGCTCTGAGCTCCAAGAGATTGATATGTAGATGAGTCTCCTGTGGAGTCCAGGTGCCTTGGGTGGAGAGGTCTTGAAGATGAGCTCCCAACCCATCAGAGAAGCATCTGTTGTGAGAGTTGCTTGGGGCAGGGGTTGCTGAAAAGGGGACCCCAGCAACAGGTTTTGAGTGGACTTCCACCATTGGAGGGACAAAATAAGGCGACTTGTGTTTGCTATTTTGTCTGACAGGCATCTTGATGCCTGGTTCCATTGAGTGGATAAAGTCCACTGGGCTGCCCTCATATGGAGGCGAGCATAGGGAACCACATGCACAGTGGATGCCATGTGGCCTAGTAGTTGAAGCATTTCTCGGGCAGTGAAATGAGGCTTTAGCACTGCTTGAGAAGCTAACTGCACTATGCGAAGGCAACGGGCCTGGGGGAGATAGGCCCTTGCCTTTTTGGTATCCAGCAAAGCTCCTATGAACTCTAGAGACTGAGTGGGAGCTAGACTGGATTTTGGGATGTTTATGACAGACCCAAATACTGAAGGATACGCATTGTGCAGGACAGAGAAGTCCTGGCCTCTGACTCTGTTGGGGCTCAAATGAGCCTGTCGTCTAAGTAGGGGAAGACAAATATTCCCAGAGTGCGGAGAAATGCTGCTACCACAGCCATGCATTTCGTGAACACTCTTGGTGCTGAGGCCAGGCCAAAAGGAAGCACCCTGTATTGGTAGTGCTTTCCTTGAAAAAGGAACCGAAGGAACTTTCTGTGAGTTGGATGGATGAGAACATGAGTGTACGCATCCTTGAGATCTAGAGAACAAAGCCAATCCTGACTCTGAAGGTATGGCAGCAGAGTTCCTAGAGAAATCATCTTGAATTTCTCTTTGAACAGGAATTTGTTCAATTCTCTAAGGTCTAAAATAGGCCTGTGTCCCCCTGTTTTCTTTGGGATAAGGAAATAGGGGGAGCAAAACCCCGTACCCTGTTGAAGAATAGGTACTTCTTCTATTGCCCCTTGGGCAAGAAGCATAGTAACCTCTTGATCTAACAGGTTGATGAGAGAGGTCTGAGAATTGAACTGTTTTACCATTGTGGGAGGGGACATGCTCAAAAAATGAAGCTTGTACCCCTCTTTTATGATGGAGAGTGTCCAATGCTCTGCGGTTATCTGTCCCCATCTGGGGGCAAAATGGCACAACCTTCCTGGAATGGTGGAAGGCTCTGGTCCATTGAGAGCCAGTAAGGCTAAGTTCTCTAGTTGAAAGTCAAAGGCCTTGTGGAGGCTGAGACTGCTGAGGCGGTTGAGGCTTAGCAGTCTTTGCTTTCCTTTGTTTGGGTGGTTGCTGACCCTTCCGGACAGGTTGACCTGCAGAACGTCCCTGCTGAGAATAAGCAGGATAAAACCTTTTTGTTTTAGAAAAGAATGGTTTTTTGAAAGATTTCTTTCTTGCAGGATCAGCTGTGGCCTTGGATAATCTATCCAAGGTGGAGCATCCAACTCATTGGCCTTTTCTTGCCAATCTTTGCCAAACAGGTTCTCACCAGTACAAGGAATGTTTCCTAGTTTGTCTTGTACACAGAGCTCCAGATCAGATGCCTGGAGCCAAGCAATTCTACGTGCACCTATGGCAATGGCAGAGGTTCTGCTTATGCACTCAAAACAATCAAAAGCTGCATGGTTGACAAATTTGGAAACATCCTGGGCATGTTTGACCAATGTGAGAAAATCCTGCCTTCTATCCTCAGGAAGAAGACGGCTGAAGACCTCTAAATCCCCTGTGACTTTTTTCAGGAACATTCCCATATATAAACTATAGCAACTGATCCTGGCAGACAGCATGGAAGCTTGGAAGACTCGACGTCCAAAAGCATCCAGAGTTCTGCACTCACATCCTGGAGGATTAGAGGCATGTCTGTTTACACTCCTGATCCTTCTCATAGCTGATTCCACCACAATAGAGTGGTGAGGAAGCTGAGTTTTCTGGAAACCAGGACAAGGAGGGACTCGATACAGAGTGTCCAGTCTATGAGAATGAGGAGAGGTGGTAAGAGGTGTCTCCCACATTCTCAGCATGAGATCATGCAAGATCTAATGGATAGGCAGGGTAGCTGCCTCTTTAGGAGTTTTAGGATACTGTAAAATTTCCAACTCCTTTGCTCTAGGCTTTGTTTCAGGAGCCACAGTAATGGACAAACCTCGAGCCACCTCCCTGATGAAATCCTGAAAGGAAATGTCCTCTGGAGGAGACATCCTACGTTTAGGGGAGGAAGGCTCCTCTGGGAGAAGTATCCCTGCATCGACAGAACTGTCAGGATCTTCAGATTCCTCTGAGGATTCGAAGTACCTTCTGTCTGGATGCTCTTGAAGAGCCCAATACCCGTACCGACCGAAGTCGGTACTGAAGGGAATCAGTACCAGTGTAGCGGTATTAGAAGGCATCACATGACTGGGCACCGGCAATGCGGACGCCGATGTCGATGCCGATGCTGTCGGTACCGATACCGATGCCGGAGTCAGTGCCGGTACCGGTTGAACTGTGATGCGGTTCTGAGGGCGTCGATGCCGCAAGGAGAGCCGCCAGACTGCGTTCAATAGCCAGAACTCTCTGGTCTATCGACGCTGCCAATGCCTGGATATCGGTACCGGAGGAAATCGCCGGTACCCCAGAGCATGGCACCAGTAGTTCTGCCGAGGTTGAGACCTCGAGAACATCCTGGAGCCCCGATAATGCTTTGGAAGCCGAAGCCTCCCGCTGGGGCAATTTTGCCGGTGCAGAATCCTCAAGGGCAACGCCAAAGGCATCTCGATGCTTAGAAGGAGATCTACCCTTTGAGGACCAGCTAGACTTATGTTTAGTTACCTGAGATCCACGGGAGGAAGAGGAAGCCCTGGAAGATGTCGATGCCACCAAAGCTGCATCAGAGGGAAACAGGGTACTGAGCTTAGCAGCTCGGTTCTGCCGACCTCTTTTAGACATCATGGCACAGGACATACAATCCGTGATGGAGTGGTCAGGACCTAAACATTTTAGACACCATTCATGGGTGTCAGTGACGGAAATGGTACCGCCACACTTGGTGCACTTTTTGAAACCCGAAGCAGGTTTCTCCATCTAGGAAAAAGGTTTTGGCCCTAAGGCCAAAAAATGGCGCGTGTACCTGGGAAAAAAAGGAAAAAGTATGAAGTATTATTATTTATTTATTTAGCGTACATTTGTATACCGCTACTTCCAGCGATCAGTAGCGGATTAGATTACATATTGGAAACTGTCTAATCAGGACAGAAAAATTTGTGGTATATACAAGGTGATTCATAGGGTGAGCACAACACACAGTAATTAAGTAATTGGGTTTCTTTTCGTAAGGAGGGAGGGGTTATTTACATATGTACAGTTTTACATATAACATTATCATTTTTTTTTAAGAACAGAAATAAAGAAAGAAAAAACCGGCGGTACCGGTAAAGCGTCGGGAAAGGCAGACGCGACCACAAAAAAATAAAGTAATAAGGAAGAATTTTCTGCAGTGACAGGAACACGACCTGCTGGCTCCGTGGATAACAAAGAACTGGAGAGAGGCAGTTGGGAAAGGCGGGAAGGCAGCACCCAGGCGCTGTGGGATGCTCCCAAAAGCTTTCTAATTGGACGCTGGGGAGCATTCCCACGCAGGCTCCATCTGTACCGACGATACCCATATGTGAAGACTACATTCCTGTTTGTTCCTGGAGATATTTATTTATACCTTGAATCTACTTCATTTGGTGATACAAATTTAATACCTATTCTACTAGCAACAAAACATCAGTTCTGCAGGGGTCATTCCATAATAACAAAACTGAAACACACAACATAAGAATTTAAGATCGAACAGAATCTATTGGGATTGTTTACTAAGCAGCGGTAGCAGTTTCCAACTGATATTGGAGCCGTGGCCCCATTGAATTCAATGGGGCCGCAGTTCTGATATCACACAGAAGCTGCTATCGCCATTTAGTAAAAATACCCATAGGAGTCCGATATTCGAAAGGCATTTACACGGTTTACAGCCCAGTAAATCATGTAAATGCCTTAATTGGGGCTATCAGCAACATTCCAAGCCATTCTCCATAGTAACCCTTTCAGAGGACCCCGGTACCCCACTTCAAGTTACTTTCAACAGGAATCTTTAAGAAAATTGAAAGCAGACCACAATGAAGAAAGTAGGGCTGTGCACAACAAGCACTAATAAGTTAGATGTAAAAATAATAAAGCAGATCAAAAGAGACTTTGAAAAGAAGCTTGCTTTAGAGGCGAGAACTAATACTAAACATTTTCCAAGTATATACAAAGCACTGTGGGAGAGTCCGTTGGACCACTGGACAACCAAGGGATAAAAGGAGTGACTCATGAAGGATAAGATAATAGCAGAAAAGCTAAATAATTCCTTTGCTTCAGAGTATAGTAAGGAAGAGGTTGGTACCACACCCATCACGGGAACCACCTTTGATGATTCCGAACAACTAAAGCACATAACTGTAAGTCTAGAAGACGTAAAAGATCAAATTGACAAACTCAAGAGCAAAAAATCATCAGGACTGGAGGGTATTCGCCCCAGAATCCTGAAAGAGCTCAAACATGAAATTACTAACCTGTTACTAGTAATCAGCAACCTACTAGGGGGGCAAATACAGTGACAGAATTCAAAATGGCATGGGTCAGACACAGTGGATCCCTTTACAGCAACAGGATAAAATCAAAATAAACTTAACTATCTAATTTCTCAACAAATAGGGGTGTCCTGCATGGAGCGGTGGGTTCACCCCTAAACAAAGACATGGGGAGGGGTGGCCTGCATGGAGCGGCAGGTGCACCTACTTTTGCCATCTTACTGGGTAGACTACATGGATCATACTGGTCTTTATCTGCCGTCATTTACTATTTACTATGTTACTATTCAAGATGGCTATGATACCTGAGGATTGGAGGGTGGCCAGTGTAACAGCAAGTCTTAAAAAGACTGAAGATCTAATCCAGGAAAATATAGACTGGTGAACAAGATGTCAGTGCCAGGCAAAATTGTTGAAGCTATACTGAAAAAACTAAATGTCTGATCATAGAGATAGATTTAATATAATGGGAATGAGTCAGAATGGGTTCAGCAAAGCCAAGTCTTGTTTACCAACTTATTAGAATTTTTTTGAAGCTGTAAACAAGTGGATAACGGGAAGCCAGTTGATGGAGTGTATTTGGATTTCCAGAAGGCACCTGATAAAGTCATTCATGAGATACTCCTTAAAAATTAAAGCATCATAGGAAAGTAAGTGGTGTCCTTTGGTGAATTGCAAACTGACTAAAAGAGAGGAAACAAAGAGCAAGACTAAATGGTCAGTGATCCACTTGGAAAAGGGTCAGTAGTGGCACTGGAACCTGACTGTTCAACATATTCATAAATGATCTGGAGACAGGAGTGATAAGTGATATGATCCAATTTGCAGATAACCCAAAATTATTGAATGTTATTAAAATGGAAAAGGATTGCGAGAATTTGTGAGATTAGAAGGCTGGACATCTAAATGACAGATGAAATTTAATGTGAATAAGCGTACAGCAATGCATAAAGGGAAAATAATTCTAGTTGTAGATATAACATGCTGGGTTCGGAGTTAGGAAAAATATCTTGGAGTCATTGTAGTGATATGAGATTTTCCGCCATGGCTGCTAAACAGCAAATTAAGGGATTTAGTTACTAAAGTGAACTAATGCTAATGCACATTAATTCACCATTATAATGCATTATTAGTAACTAGGTGCTACTGAATTTATTTATTTATTTTATTTATTTAAATTCTCTTATATACCGCCCTATTCAGCATCAGCGCGGTTCACATAGAACAAAAAAAAAATCTCAGTACAGTCAACATGCATGAGTTTACAGATAACAAGGGAAGGAACTTGGATAACATGGGTAACTATCTACAATCTATTTACAAGGAAAACATTACTGCGTAGGTATCAGTTACAAGGAGCAGTTACTATGAACATAATCTTTACTTATAGAGAATCAGACTTGGCATGTTAATTGAGACACCAAGGAACTTTATTAATTGGTGGACTCGCTGAGGTCTATGAGTGCCGTTGACTCTATAAGGTACTTGTTGAAGAGATGGAATTTGAGAGCTTTCTTAAATTGTGTTAAGCTGTTGATAGCACGGATGCCAGGGGGTAGTGCATTCCAGCACCTTGGAGCACAGAGGATAAAGGTTCTGTTGGCTGTAGAAGAAGTGCAGCTTGTTAAGGCCTTTGGGAGCTTCAGGGAGTTGATGGACATGGATCTTCTTGCTCTGTTTGGTATAGTAGTGTTAATAAGGGCAGATAAGGATGTGGCGGAGAGCTTATTTAGAGCTTTGAACGTGAGGAGTAGAGTTTTGAAGAGAATTCTAGCCTGGATGGGTAGCCAATGTAATTGAATCAGCAGAGGAGTAATGTGGTCGGTCCTGGCGGCTCCATGAAGGACCCTTGCTGCGGCATTCATTGCCAGCTGTAACGGGTTCAAGGTGGATTGAGGAAGACCTTGAAGGATGACATTGGCATAATCGAAGTGGGGTATGATAAGTGCTTGGTAGATTGTCCTGAAATCATTTGGTTCGAGCATGGAGCGTAGGTGTCTCAGTGTACGGATCTTATAGTATATAGTTCTGACTGTATTTCCTATGTGGGATTTCATATCCAGGCGTTGATCCAGCGTAACTCCCAGGTAACGTATTGAAGGCTTGGATTGCAATTCAGCTTCATTTGTTTTGAGACCTTGTGGTGGGGTGAAGTTGGGGTTCCTTGTGATGAAGAGGTCTTCCGTTTTCTTATGTTGTATACGGAGGTTTTGGGAGAGAAGCCAGTCAGATACTGCATTGAAACAGTTTATTAGAGGGGAGAGATCTAAAAGGTCAGTGGAGAAGGGGGTGTATAGTAGAACATCGTCGGCATAAAGCATGCAGTCAACATTAAATGACCGGATGATCTTACAGATTGGCTGCATGTAGATGTTAAACAGAAGGGCAGAAAGTGAGGAACCCTGTGGGACTCCCTGATCCAGGTGGAAGGGTTCTGCCTCCTGAGCGGACGTGCTGCCATCTTCCGGATAGGTAGGACCTGCACCATTCAAGCGCTGTTCCAGTGATGCCCTTCTCAATTACATGGGACATATGTTAAAAAAACAACACACGGTGGCAATGAGCTGATCGGACGTGCAGTGGTCAGCTCTGGGCATTCTACCCCACAATTCAGCAAATATCTCCTGCAATAGTGGGTGTCTACCACTTATTTTTACAGCGACTGTGTGAAGGGGAGAAGTAGGAGACGACAGGAGTTGTCGGAGAGCTAGCAACATCTTGATGACCGCAAAGCCGCCGAGACGGGAGAAGGCCCGGGTTCCGGACGTAAAAATGGCGGAAGGGGCGCCTAGGAGCCCGGGATCTGATACCAATCAAATGTTGGTTGCAGAGATCAGTGCCGCCGTAGTCCGGGCACTAGATGATCGCTTTCGCGAGCTGGCGGAGCAAATGCAAGCTGTTAGTCAAAACCAATGTTCCCTCTAATTTTCTGTAGGCTGTGTGCGCATATAAAATATCAGCTGTGCAGCTTTTGAAGGAAGGTTAAATTTTTGTGCGCCACATAACGACACTCGGAGTTATATACTTTAAAATTTGACTACACGTCAGAATACAGTATGTATACCACATTGATTGCACTAGAAAATATTGTAGAACTTGTGAAAACCATAAATACACAACAACTTTTCAATTTTAAGAACGTCTGTGTTGTTTTCTATCAGAATCAGAACCGTAATTTTTGTGCGCTCTGTTGTAAAGTATGTGCGCTCACTCGGCGAGGTGTGTGCGCGCGCACACGCGCACAGCTTAGAGGGAACAGTGGTCAAAACATTACTGAATTTGCCGCTAGAGTGGAGCAAGCGGAAACCCGAATTTCGGACATCGAAGATACCCAAAACTCCTTGGCAGGCAGAGTGAAGGCCATGGAAGACCTAGTGAAGCGTCAGGGTGACAAACTCGACGACCTCGAGAATCGGGATCATCGTAAAAACCTCCGCTTCATAGGGATCGACGAGAGTGTTGCGGATGGGGCACTCCACGGCTTTTTGATAGCCTGGATTGAAAAGATCTCTGCTGGAAAAGTGGCCGGCCCTATCAAGATTGAGCGGGTACACAGGCTGGGCCCCAAGCGTGACCAGGAGCGTCGGCCCCGTGCAGTAATCGCACGTTTCCTTGACTTCCATCAGAAAGAGGAAGTGCTGAAAGTTGCCCGGAATCATAAAAGATCAGCGTCGGACCCGACACAGATCCTGGTATTCCAGGATTATTCCTTGTTGGTTAGCCAGCGACGTCGGGCCTTTTCAGCAGTGTGTACTCAGCTGGTCAATAAGGGGGTGCGTCTCTCCTTGCTATATCCGGCCAAGCTGCGAGTGGAGCATCAGGGGCGGACACGATATCTGCAGTCCCCCTCAGAGGCCCAGACCTTCCTAGAATCCCTGACTGCTTCTACAGACTCGGCCTCGTGACTGCAGTGCGAAAGCCTGGGAACGCTAAAATTGTGCAGCATTACAGTACAGAGTGGTCCGGAGAGACGTGCTGATTACAGCCTGGTGAGACCACAGTGTGGGGAGCCCCCCACAATCGAGACTGGACCATCTCTCTGATGTTCTGTTGTAACTCGGAGTGTGACTAAAACTATACTGTTCTTGGTTGAGTGCTATGAGTGTGTGTGGCTATGTGGATATGTATTGTGTGCTTTGGTTTATGTATTCTTTAATACTGTTTGTTGAAGGTACTGACCCACCCCCCTTTTTTGTTTTATGGAACAATAGAGGCGTTGACTCAAGGGGGTCCCTATTGGAGTTCTGGGTAGCGGGTTTACTTCCAGGGGAGGGTTTGCCCGATTTGTTCCTATGGTATTGTTCCCCCGGGTCCCTCGCTGGGGAGTGTGTTTTTGGTTCCTTAGTCCCTGTGTCAGGGATTTATGAGCAGGAGGTGGCACGGTGGTGTTCCTCAGGGGTTTATTAGAGCTTTAGGCCTGGCATAGGGAGGGGAGACGGGGGGGTGGGATTGATATTGGTACCCCGAGCGTGGGCCTCTCCTGAGGTGGGCGCTGGGCGACGACGGGCCCAATCTATGGCTGGGCCCGGGTCGTGTGGGCGTGCCGACGGTGAGGCCCAGGGGTCTGATTGCTTTTCGAGCTATGGGTCTGCTCCCGCCCATCTGTATCTCACGAGGGCTTGGAGGCTTGCTAGGTTCCCGAGGCTCTATATATGTGCTAGGAGGGCTGACCCAGGATAATACTATTATTTCTCTGGGTAAAATTACTATTTCCTTCTTAGTGGCCGCTATGTCTAGTTACTTGTTTGGTGGGGGTGGTGGGGACCTTTGTTTTTGTAAAGTGTTGTTTCTTGCGTCCAGTCATGGACAACATGCCTTTTGAATGACTGTCTAAGGGGGGAACAGCTTGGGGAAATCCGAGGGGCAACTGCAAATTGGAGTATAGAGAGTGTGACCTGGGACCCTGTGGCTCTGAGAAAAGTTGGAGGTCGCCTGTTGCTATAGGCCCTCAACCTCTTGGTTGTGGCTCATCTTGGCCCCGTGGGGTGTCTTAAATCGGACCCGGGATGGAGGGTTGGGGGGAACCTAGGTTTAAGGGATCTGAGCTGGCGGTAGGCCCAATAGAAGGGGATGGTGGTGGTAATCGGGGAGACCATAAGCTCAATATGGGGAGGGAGGTATGGGTTTACAAGGGTTACTATGAAGGGATTTCAACATGGGGGTAGGCCCAAATGCCACAGGAAGGGTGTTTAGCCTTATGGCTAGGTTAGGCACTGTTGGAAAGGGAAGGAGGGAAGAGGTGCTTTGGGGAGTGGGGAGGGAGGGGGAGATTGGGGGGGATAGCGAGAGGGATGGGGGGAGAATGTCACTATCTTCAGCATTTACAGCAATTTAACTTTGTGTATCAGGAGGAATATGAGGGGAGACTCCAGACTGGGGGGGTTTCCTCAGAAACAGCACAATTAGCAGGCAAAATGGTTCGGAACTGCCCTTAGTGTTGTGAAGATCATATCTTGGAACGTTTGTGGTCTAGGAAGTCCCATCAAGAGATATAAAATACTTAAAGCGCTGGCCAGACAGCAATGTGATATTGCGCTATTGCAGGAAACTCAAACAGCGGAGGAGCATGCTAAACTTGCTCGAGATTGGGTGGGTCAGGTTTGGGGTGCTCCAGCAATAGAAAAAAAGGGGGGAGTGGCCATTTTGGTTCATAAGAAGGTGCGATTCACGTTATTACGACAGGTGATGGACTCTCAAGGGCGATTTTTGTTTTTACATGGCACACTAGAGGATCGGGAGGTAATTTTGGGTGATCTATATGGTCCTAATACACCGGATCAGGAATTCTTTAACCGTTTAGTGGCTAAGGTGGAACAACTACCGGAAGTACCATTGGTCCTGGGTGGCGATTTTAATGGGGTTTTTTAGGTAGGTTTAGATACCTCGAGGGACATTGGAACCCGAGAAAGACAGAGTCTATCCCAGACGTTGCAAAGGTTCCGGGCTAGATTGGGCCTGGTGGATCCATGGCAACTATTGCACCCCTCAGTAAAGGATTTCACCCATGTATCGCGGGCACATGGTACCAGTGCCCGCCTTGATTACCTGTTGATTTCGGCGAATCAATTTGCGTGCATCAGGGATGCACAGATCGGCCCATTAGAGATTTCAGACCATGCCATGGTTTGGATAGAATAGTACGGGGTTGGTGGACCTGGATTGACCCGCTTATGGCGGTTCCCTATAGAACTGTATAAAGATGCCCACTTTTGGCAATTCTTATGTCAACGCTGGCAGGAATTTGAGGTGAATCATCAAGGTCATAAAGATGACCCGGAATTGATTTGGGAGACGGCTAAAGTGGTCCTACGGGGGGACATAATTGGCTATGTGGCGTGGAAGCGGAGATTATTGGCTGAGCAAATTGTTCGACTTGAGCAGAAGGTAGCTCAAGCACGGCGTCTCAATGGGCGAGCCCCTACAACCCAAAATAGAAAGAGATTGTGGGAACTTCAGGTCGCGTTAAACGAATTGCTCCATCAGAGAGCTAAGAAATCTATCATGTACTATAAATATAAACTATACTGTTTTGGAAATAAACCAGGTAAATTGTTGGGGAGATGTCTGAAGGGTCAGAGGGGCTCGCGGTTGGTAGCGGCTATTAGGGATGAACAAGGGAAGCTGCAAAACAATAGGACGGTGATTAGTGCAATCTTTAAAGGTTTCTTTCAAAACCTATATACAACAGAGGAGATTGTCCCCACTTGTATGGAAACCTATTTACAAAAAATAGACCTGCCACAGGTGACGGAGGAGCAGCGTGCTACTCTAGGGCAACCCATAACTTTGCAGGTGGTACAGCAGGTGATATCAGCCGCGAGTTGTTACAAGTGGAGTGGAGGAGTAGCCTAGTGGTTGGGGCAAGGTACTTTAGGCCAGAAGGTCAGGGGTTCAAATCCCACTAGAGGACAGCAACCTTGGGCCGGAAGGACTGGGATTTCTAGTCCCACAGGTGCTCCTTGTGGTCTTGGGCAAGCCACTTAACCCTCCATAGCCCATGTTCCCTGTAAAATAGTTATCTCCAAGTTATAATATCATGTTCAATGTAATTTCAGTTTGTTCAATGTAAACCGCACTGATGCAGAATAGCGCGGTATATAAGAGAATGTAAATAAATAAAGCCCCGGGCCCAGATGGATATGGGGTCGAATTTTATAAGATACTTTCCGCTGGGGTGGGCCCCCTTCTAGTGGAGACCTATCAGCAATGGATGGAGAGGGGGGTTATGCGGTGGGGGGATAATCAGGCGTATATCACTCTGATTCCTAAACCAGGAAAAGATCCGCTACAGGCATCTTCCTATCGACCGATTTCTTTATTGAATTTTTATATGAAGTTGTTGGCAAAAATTTTGGCGGATAGGTTGGCGGCCATTTTAGGGGACCTGGTGCATGAGTCGCAGGTTGGGTTCATTCGGGGGCGATTTGCGGTGCGTAATCTATGTAAAATCTTAACGTCATTGGAGTGGGTGCATCAGTACCGACTACCTTCTCTCTTGGTGAGTTTTGACGCTGAAAAAGTGTTTGATAGAGTCAATTGGCAGTATCTCCAATATTTGTTACCTCTTTATGGCTTGGGGACCCCCTTCTGTGAGATGGTAAAGAGCCTCTATGTGCAACCAACGGCCCGAGTGCTCTGTAATGGGGTCTTATCAGATTCGTTTTCTCTACATCGAGGAACCCGACAGGAGTGCCCTCTGTCTCCCTTATTATTTGTTTTGGCCTTGGATCCTTTAATTCGTAGCATAGAAGCAGATAGGGAGATAAGGGGGGGTGGTGGTGGGGCATCACGAGTTTAAGGTATCGGCCTTCGCGGACGACATGCTGGTACATTTGCTTACGCCCAGGGAGTCTCTTGCGAGATTAATGGTGGAGTTCGTGACATATGGCCGTTTTGCGGGCCTTCGTATAAATGAAGATAAATCAGAGGTTATAGATGTGTCGGGTCAGATGCGAGGAAGTTGGCCCGGGGAATTCCCCTTGAAATGGGCAGATCAGAAATTTGTGTATTTAGGTATCGTTTTGACAAGGTTGCCACAAGATTTATATTGTACCAACTTTGAGAAAATTTTGACTGGAATGAGAAACCAGATGCGAGCTTGGAATCCCCTGCCATTGTCTCTATTGGGGAGAGTGGCCGCTGTCAAGATGGTGATTCTACCACGAATCCTGTACTAGCTGCAGACCTTGCCAGTTTGGTTGTGGCGTCGCGATCTTCATCAGTTGGAAACTGAGATCCAGAGATTTCTGTGGAAGGGAGCTAAGGCTCGTATCCCGATGAATCGTATGATTGGACCCTGGCGTGGTGGAGGTATCGGTCTACCGGATTTGTGGTTGTACGCCTTGGCATGTCAGGCGTGTCATGTGGGTGATTGGCTGGGCGAGACTGATGTTTATACACCTAGACACCTGGAGATGGCGGCGGTGGCCCCTTTTTCCTTGTTGGGTGTTCTACACGCGGAGAGCGCCCAGCTGCCTAATAGAATTAAACCCAGTACGATGATGAATTCTGCGCGACGCACTTGGCGACAGTTGAATTGTTATTGGAATCGAAACTGGAAGATTTCGAGTTGGCTGCCCATAAAGGGTAATGTGAATTTTATGCCAGGCTCCGAGTCCCGTGGGTTCCGGTCCTGGAGGGAAAAGGGAGTACGAACTTTAGGCCATGTCGTAGGATTGACAGGTGCGTGTAAATTGTTCCCAGAACTGTGTGAGAATATGAGTTGCAGCCTCACCAGTATTTTGCATATTTACAACTCTCTCATTATGTGGCTTCTTTGTCCAGGGAAGAACTCAAGGCAGATCGGTCGGCGCAGATCACTGAATTCTTTGACCTCGGGGGGGACTCTCCCCCTTCGATAGCAGGATTGAAGGCCCGGCTCGACTGCTTCCGGGTGTTGCCGGATTAGGCGGAGTTGAGCGGGCATGGGCAAGGGAATTGGGACTGGAGATCCCAGTTGGAACAATCAAGAAGGCCTTGGGGTGGCTTGCTCTGTTGACGGAAGGGGCACATTGGAGGGAAATCCAGTATAAAGCGTTAACCCGCGTACATTTCTCGCCCCGGCGGGCCTTGCGGAGCCATATTACTCATGACGGGTCTTGCCCTAGATGCTCAGAGCCATTGGTGGACCTAGCCCACATGTGGTGGACATGTAAGCGTATTCGCCCTTACTGGACACGTATCAGTAATTGTATAGTTGGGCTGCTACAGCAGCGTTTCCCTTGGACTGGATCCTTGGTAGTGGTGGACCAGCTGAACCAGTCGTCCTAGCGGGAGGGGGGCACGGCTCTTGGTGCGTAAGGCGTGTATGGTGGGGAAAGGCCCAATTCTACACAGATGGCGTGAGCAGCTCCCACCGACTTTCCTGGAATGGCGCAATAGTTTTCATCAATTGATGTTGGCGGAGCGCTGGAAAGCTAGGAGTCATGTCAAGCGTTGGGCCACTTTTATGCTGATTTGGGAACCTTATATTCAGAATTTGGGGCCCTACTGTCGAAATGAAATAGTTAATGTGGGTCCCTAGAGTGTTAGGATAAAGTCGAGGGCGCTCATAGGGGTGGAGCTGGCGAATATTCCTCCTGCAGACACAATCATCTGGTTATGCTGAGGTTGGAGATTGCGATAGGGTGGGGGGCACTGTTCCCTCTAAGCTGTGCGCGTGTGCGCGCGCACACACCTCGCCGAGCGAGCGCACATACTTTACAACAGAGCGCACAAAAATTACGGCTCTGATTCTGATAGAAAACAACACAGACGTCTTAAAATTTAAAAGTTATGATCGTAATTATTAGAAATTTCCCACTTCATTTAGTAATCGTCTATTTTCATTTAATTTGATTAAAATCAATGTGGTGTACATACTGTATTCTGACGTGTAGTCAAATTTTAAAGTATATAACTCCGAGTGTCGTTATGTGGTGCACAAAAATTTAACCTTCCTTCAAAAGCTGCACACAGCTGATATTTTATGCGCACACAGCCTACAGAAAATTAGAGAGAACATTGGTGGGGGGGAGGGTTTCTTTACACGGTGTACAGTGGGATAAAATTTAAAAAACTGGTTAACTCATAAGGCAATGCTTGTATGATGTTTATGATGATTATATATGTGATTTACCCTACGGCGGGGATAAGAGTACACCCGGCCGGGGGCCTGTTGCCTGATATTGTATTGGTTGTTGTTTGTTGTTGATCCATAAATAAAGTTTAAAAAAAAACACACACACATTAACGGTAAATTAACACGTGTTGACAGTGCACCTTAATAAGCAGACCCCTAAAAATGTTAGGAATTCATAAAAGGATAGAGAACAAAACTGAAATTATCAATATGTTTCTGTATAGGTCCCTGGGGTGACTGAATCAAGAGCATTATGTGTTTTTCTGATCACTCTAGCTCAATAAGGATATAGAGGAACTAGAAAAGATTCAGAGAAAGGCAACAAAAATGTTAGAGGTAATAGAACACCGCACTTATGTAGAGAGGCTAAACATATCAAGATTCAAAAGAGGTTTGATTAAGTTTCTGGAGGAAAAGTTCATAAAAATGTAATTAGCCAGTTGAACTTGAGAGAGCGATTGCTCATGCCTTTAAATGAGCTATGAGAAATAAATCTACTTTTTGGGATCTTCTGGGTATTTGCATCCAGATTAGCCTTGATGCTGGGCTCATTGGATCTTAGTTTGACTCAACGTAGCTTTTCTTATGTTTCTTAAGTATCCCGCTTAGAATGCTATTTAGCTAGGCTGGTCTTCATCTCCTTCTCTCCCCGTCTTCCGATAACCTTAATCCTTTGAAAGCATCAACTCCAAACTACTTATAATCTAGATTGTGATGATAGAGATTCAACATATTATGGTGAAAAATAACAAGTGTTCACATAAAAGGCTTTTTGAATCATGTATTGTTAGAAGGAATCCTTCAGAACTATAGATGACTTTTAGACCCTGCAGGGGTGTTTATCACATAATAAATCTGTGATTTTGGGAAATTCCTTAGGTCAAGTCTCTCCTCAAACATAAACATTCCTAACCATTCTTAAAATGAGGTCAGTGCAGAACCTGATCCATTGGATAGGACGAAGAAGGTGACATTTTACTTATCAGTTAAATGTAATTTCCTTGAATCCTGCTAGACAAGTCCAAACAAGTAGGTTATGTTCCCCTACCAACCAGACTTATGGAGACAAAGAAATAATGAAAAGCCCTGTTTCAATGACATCACTTTCGTGCCTCTATTCGCCTCAGACACCAGAGATCTCTCAGTATTTGTCCCAAAGCATATGGGAGAAAACATGGCAAGCCTCACACAACCTCAATCGTGGGCAACAAGGAGCAGGGCCAGCCCGTCCATTGTGCGAGAATGTTGTTCATACAGGGTCCTGCGCTTCAGGGGGCCCGCACCAACAACATCCCGCATTGAATGGCAGGCAGGGTGGCTTTAGAGGGAGCCGGAGAGGCCCCAGCTCACCTCTAACAGCTGCCGAAGTGAAGCACGTCTTTTTCCTTCACTTCGGCAGCTGTACTGAAGTTTAGAACGCTGCCATGCTGAGGTCAAAGGGGACTTCCTGTTTCCCGGTGCTCAGCACGGTAGCATTCTAAACTTCAGTACAACTGCTGAAATGAAGGAAAAAGACACGCTTTACTTCAGCAGCTGTTAGAGGTGAGTCGGGGCCTCTCCGGCTCCCTCTAAAGTATTTTAGATAGCCGCGGAGCTCTTCATGAGAAGAGGGGAAGGGAGTGCTTGGACTGGAAATGGGCTGGGGGAAGGAGCTAGAACTGAAAATGGGCTGAGTGGAGGAGGGGCTTGAACTGGAAATAACTGATGGGGAGGGGGGCTTGGACTGGAAATGGGCTGTGGAGGTGGGAAGCTAGGATTGGAAATGGGCTGAGTGGAGGGAGGCTTGAACTGGAAATAGCTGATGGGGAGGGTGCTTGGACTGGAAATGGGATGATTGGGGGGAGCTAGGATTGGAAATGGGCTGATGGAGGGGCTAGGAAAGGACTAGAAAGGGGATGACTGGGGGGAGCTAGGAGTGGAAATGGGTTTTATGGAGGGGCTAGGATAGGACTGGAAATAGGATGATGGGGGGCTTGAATTGGAAATGAGCTGATGGAGGGGCTAGGATAGGACTGGAAATGGGCTGTTTGGGGGGGCTAGGATTGGAAATGGGCTATGGAGGCTTGGATTGAAATGGACTCGGGGAGGGGCTAGGACTGGAACTAGGCTCATTGGGGGGCTTGGATTGGAAATTGGCTGAGTGGAGGGGAGCTAGGACTGGAAATGGGCTGATGGTGGGGCTAGGAAAGGACTGGAAATGGGCTGATGGGGGGCTGGGATTGGAAATGAGCTGATGGAGGGGCTAGGATAGGACTGGAAATGGATGGGGGAGCTAGGACTGGAAATGGGCTGAGGGGGCTGGGATTGGAAATGAGCTGATGGGGGGCTTGGATAGGACTGGAAATGGATGGGGAAACTAGGACTGGAAATTGGCTGATGGTGGGGCTAGGATAGGACTGGAAATGGAATGATGGAGGACTAGATTGGAAATGGGCTGATGCGGGGACTAGAAGGGACCAGATGCTGGGTGAGGCTGGAACTAGAAGGGAGCTGATGTTGGGGGAGGAATAGAATGGGATGGGGCTGGAAGAGTGAAATGGAAAGGGGAAAAATATTTTGTGTGGGAGGAAAGAAAAATCTACGATTGGCTGAGTATTGGGAGAGTAAGTGGGGATTAAGGATGGAGAGGTAAAATTTGAGTGGATGAAAAAGGAATAAAGAAAGAGATGGAGGAAAGAGCAAAAGGAGAAAGATCAGTATGTTAAAGCAGATGTAGAGAGAGAATGGAAAAAAACTAGAAGAGAGAAGAAAGGACAAATGGACAGCAGACAATGGAGAGATAGCAGAAGACAACAAGAAACCAGAAGAAAGTGACTGAAGCAATTGCAACTGAAAAATAAAATGCACAAACAACAAAAGGTAGAAAAATACTTTATTTTGAATTTATTAACTGGAATATGTCACCTCTGGGAAATGTGCGCCTTTAACATCTGCATTTTGTTTAGTACAAGTGGAAATTAGTTTATAGTTTTATTTCTGCACTGTTGTTGTACATTCCAAGTTTGGCTTTTGGGGTTCCCAGTTTAATTATTGTATTCCTATTTCTGAATTGTGATCCCTTGTTCTTTGTATGGTGATGGTCTGTGTTCTGCATATGTAACCGAGCTGGGGTGTTCTGTTTATGTAAGTTTATATTTGATAGTGCCACTTGTTCTCTTTCCCCAGTAGGAGATGTATTGGTATTTTCTGAGATGTATTGGTTTAATATTTGCAATGTTGTCTTTTGATGGGTAGGGTATGGTGCTTTATGAGTCCTGTTAGTACTGTTATGATATGGTGGGTTTTCTATAGGTTATAAATGGGCAGTGTTTGTAGTACTTCCTAATGTGCCTGGCGGTTGGCACTGGAGTATAGTTATGTAGAAATCTGGTAGTCTTTCTTTATCCATACACTCATTAATAGGCATGTTTACTAAAAGTTAGTGCACGATAACATTATGCAAATATTTATGCAAATGAGGCCCCGCATCCCCCTTGGGCTGCCCCTGACAAGGCGTAATCAACAGTCAAGAAATACATAGAGGAAACAGAAGGCTGTCCGTAGAAGATGAACTTGCACAGTCAAGTATAAAAATCATAGAAGACCCAAGGGTACTGCAGCAGAAGAGTAGAACAAATACAGTTTCAGGAGCGGTCTAGCAGGACTCAAGGAAAGGACATTAACTGGTAAGTAAAATGTCACCTTCCATATCATCCTGCTAGACCAGTCCAGATCAGTGGGATGTACAAAATCTACACCACTGGGTGGGAGAAGACCCAGTAGCTCACAAAACTCTTGAGCCAAAGACCGTGTCCACCCATGCATGGACATCCAAGCAGCAATGCTTGACAAAAGTGGAAAGTGATGCACACATTGCTGCTCAACAAATTTCTGCAGGAGCTACCAAGCTCCACTCCACCCACGAGGACACTTGTGCTCAGGTAGAATGGGTGTGCAAACCCTCTGGAATCGGCCAGTTCCACAACAGATATGCTGAAGCAATAGCCTCCCTAATCCAGTGCCCCAAAGTTGACCTGGCCACCTTTTCACTCTTGTGTGGGTCAGCAAATAGTCCAAAAAAAATGGTCCTACTTACAAAAGGAATTCAAAACTTCCAAGAACTGGAGAAGCACCCTCCAGATATCCACAAGGCAAATATCCTTATCCTTCCCCCGACATTGCTCTTTAGAGAAGGAGGGCAGGAAGACCATCTGGTTCACATGAAGGGAGACAGCACCTTAGGTAAGAAAGCTCTCCTTTGAAAAAGACAAATAAGAATCTCAGTAAAAGAAAGCCTGCAACTTAGATATCTGCCTTGTAGAACAAATCACGACCAAGAAGACAGTCTTGAGAGCCAAATCCTTTAAGATAGTGTGATTCGATGGCCCAAAGGAGGGCCGCCATCAGAGCCCTTTGAACCAGACATATATCCCAAATCCCCTGGAGAAAATGAGAGATGTCCGAGTGCATGGCCAAAGACTTGCCCACCACCAGACCACGGAAACAGGTCAGATCTGCCACCTGAACTTTCAGGAAGTGAAGTGAGAGGCTCTTCTCTAGGCCATCCTACAGAAAGGACAATAGGGAGGGCACATTGGCCACCTCAGGAGCCAACTTCCGTGCGCTGTACTAGTGCTCAAAGAAGCACCATATCCGTAAATATGCAAGCTTGGTAGACCGCCTATGGAGATCACTGCTGGGCAGTAGCCTACACACTAGCAGTCTCCTTTCAAGAGCCTTGCCGCAGGCGGGAAGGGAGCCGGGTCCTTCAGGACAGTCCCTGCCGCAATAGCCCATGAAACAGAGGCAGCCGAAGAGGAGGTGCCTGCAGGAGCCACATCAGGTCTCCAAACCATGCTCTCCACAGCGAATCCGACCCTACCAGAACAATCTTGCCCAGGTGGCGCTCTATATGCCAAATCACACACCCCACCAGGGGCCACAGAGGAAGCACATACTGCAGCTGCTGACTTGGCCAAGGCTAAGTCAGGATATTGATGTCCTGGATCCTGTCTCTGTGTGGCAACTGAAAAAGCAGTAAACTTTCACATTAGAGCAGGCACCATTGGATCCATCTCAAGGCAACCCCAATGGCACAGAATCAATTCCTTGAATCATGGAGCGCAAGGTTTCCATCCAGAAGCGCAGGACAAGCAAGTGCTCGTTGACCCCCTTGAGGTCCAGAATGGGCTGGAAGAAATGGTCCTCCTTTGGCACCACAAAATAGAGTATCTAATCTAGCCCTACTCTTCCGGGGGGACAGACACCACCACCCTCAGGCGTAGCAACTTGTCCAAGGTGGTCCACACAGAGTCATCTTTGATCGCAGACCCACATGTGAAAATGATGAAGGCATCGAGAATAGGCTCTTTGCATTCTAGTATATTTTTGGTCACTTATCTGAGGGTTGACCTAAATCACTACAGTACTGAAATCCCTCAAAAATATTAAGGTAATAACTGATGTACAATGTATACCTGTATTGATGGTGAGTAACCAGAAGTCTCAGACTAAAATAAGCACTATATCTCAGGCGTTATCCTGAATGTGTGCCAGAATATGCATCAACGACTCCGGTTCTCATGGAGGATTATTTTCAAATTACTATTGTGACTATACTAGTGCAATCTCATCTACGATTGCTTATGTACGTAGTGTAGTCACACTTATCTTTGATGATTCTTAAAGTTGATATCCTCTCCCTCCGTCGCAGAATTTCACTACTATCATCCAGTTATTAGATGATATGCCGCATGATCTGTAAATTAGTTTGCCTCTCTCAGGGAGAAACTGTCATATCGTGTTGGTATTCCCCGACGCCTTCAATTGGTACCGATTTGCGTTTCACAGTCCGTTGGTTTCTTCAGGAGGATGGTATCAATACTCCCATTGGCAATAGCATGAGATGTTGTGTCATACTGCTGTAGAGTGAAACGAAATTTTACAAAATCAAACAGGTAAATCAATTCAATGTCATATCAGCGTACCTACTATGCATATATTGAATTTGCTGAAGATCAGATTCAATTTTGCCTGCCAATATCAAAACGCATACCGGTCAGTCAATTCTAATTCAATTCTTGGATCGTAGCTTGGCGTGTTACTCAGAGCTGCCCTGCTTCCAAAAAAATGCTGCACATGCGTCCATCCAACTACCCGTGTGCATTTGAAAAATTTTTGACTTAGACGTGCTCGACGTCATGACGTAGATAATTTATCAAAGAGAATTAAATGTGTCATGGCAAGGTATCTAGTTGTGCTAGCGATAGCCATGTAATGGAAATGTGGCTGGACTATCCTCGTAATGCAATAAACACATTATTGCTGATGCTCGTATCGTCACATTCAAATACATGCTGACCAATCGATCATGTTGTTTAAACCCCCCAGGCTGACAGACTGTAGTTTGTAGATCCAACGTTGCTCACGTATGATCAATGTTTGATCTCTAGATCTCCCATCTTGACCAAAGTTAACTGTATCTATACAGAAACGTAGGTCCACAAATTGATGATGTTGATGTTGATCCAAACAATGTGCCACCAGCGGGGCTTCCATAACCTTACATTTTAATCTACTACGATGCTCATTCATCCGTATCCTAAAGGGTCTGATCGTTTTACCGATGTAAATGAGGCCACCGGGGCATCTAATACAATATATTACATATTGAGAATCGCAGGTGGTCGTGTGTCTCAATAAGTAGATGTTACCTTTATGTGAAAAACTTGTGCAATCTTCTGTAATGTAATGTAGATGATAAAAGGGTTAAAGGAGCACTAAGAGGCGACAAGGCGATAGCGGAGAGACTGAATGAATTCTTTGCTTCAGTCTTTACTGAGGAAGATGTAGGGATGTTACCCATGACTGAAGTGGTATTTAAAGGTGTGGAAGAATTGAAGGAAACATCGATACATCGGGAAGATGTATTACAACTATTAGATAAACTGAAGAGTAGCAAATCACCTGGGCCGGATGGTATACATCCAAGGGTGTTGAAAGAACTGAAATACAAGATTGCAGACCTGCTATTAGTAATCTGTGAACTATCATTAAAATCATCTCTAATACCTGAAGATTGGAGGATCGCCAATATAACACCAATTTTTAAAAAGGGTTCCAGGGGTGATCCTGGAAACTACAGACCGGTGAGCCTGACATCAGTACCGGGAAAAATGGTAGAAACCATCATAAAGAATAAAATTACTCAGCATGTAGATAGTCATGACCTAATGGGAGACAGCCAACATTGCTTTAGATAAGGAAGATCTTGTCTTACTAATCTGTTATGTTTTTTTGAAGGAGTGAATAATCAGGTGGACAAAGGTGAGTCGGCTGATATTGTGTATCTGGACTTTCAGAAAGCCTTTGACAAGGTCCCTCATCAGAGACTTTTGGCAAAACTAAAGAGTCATGGGATAGTAACATGTAACCCCTCAATGTATCGTATACACGTGCAAATACCTTCTCAGATGTAAATAGTTAACACTGTTATCCAAGTTATTATACCTGTTCTATGTAATTACGGTGTAACCCCCACTGTAAACTCTCCTTGTTTCATGTAAACCGCACTGATATCGAAGAGCGCGGTATATAAGAAAAATAAATAAATAAATAAAAAATAAATAGGAGGCAGTGTACTATTGTGGATCAGGAACTGGTTAAAAGATAGAAAGCAGAGGGTAGGGCTAAATGGCCAATTTTCCCAATGGAGAAAGGTGAATAGTGGTGTACCCCAGGGATCTGTGCTGGGTCCGCTGCTTTCTGACATATTCATAAATGACCTGGAAAGTGGAATAACGAGTGAGGTTATCAAATTTGCAGATGACACAAAACTATTTAAAGTTGTTAAAACCCAAGAGGATTGCGAAAAATTGCAAGAGGATCTTGATAAATTGGGAGACTGGGCATCAAAATGGCAGATGAAATTTAATGTGGACAAGTGCAAGGTTATGCACCTAGGGAAGAACAACCCAAACTATGGTTACACGATGCAAGGTTCCACATTAGGAACCACCACCCAGGAAAAAGATTTAGGCGTCATTGTGGATACCATGTTAAAACCCTCGGCCCAGTGTGCAGCAACGGCCAAGAGAGCAAATAGAATTCTAGGTATGATAAGGAAAGGAATGGAAAATAAAACAAAAGATATTATAATGCCTCTATATCGTTCCATGGTGAGACCGCACCTTAAATATTGTGTGCAATTCTGGTCGCCGTATCTTAAAAAGGATATAGCGATTTTAGAAAAGAATCAGAGAAGAGCCACCAAAATGGTAAAGGGGATGGAAGGATACTCCTATGAAGAAAGGCTAAAAAGGTTGGGGCTCTTTAACCTGGAAAAGAGACGGCTGAGGGGAGATATGATAGAAGTCTATAAATTAACGGAGTGGAACGGGTAAACGTAGATCGATTGTTTACCTTATCAGAATATAGAAAGACTAGGGGACATGCAATGAAGCTACAGGGTAAACTATTTAAGACTAATAAAAGAAAATATTTTTTCACTCAACGTGTAATCAAACTCTGGAATTTGTTACCGGAGGATGTAGTAAAGGCTCTTAGTGTAGCTGGGTTTAAAAAAGGTTTAGACAAGTTCCTGGAGGAAAGGTCCATAAACCATTATTAAGAAGGGACCCAGGATATCAATGCTTGAACCAATACAAGCATTGTGGAACCTGTGTCCCTTGGGGAAACTGCTAGGTACGTATGACCTAGATTGGTCACTGTTGGAAACAGAATACTGGGCTTGATGGACCTTGGTCTGACCCAGTATGGCATATCTTATGTTCTTATGTACAAATGTTACAATCTCCACATTTGCTGTGGCCCTTTTGATTTTGTTCTGTCAATGGAGGAGTTCTTAATACGGTCGGACTCAAATGTTCTTTGAGATTTTTGTGTCTGGTCCACACGCACCTGATCTTTTTATCTTGTAGCCCTGGAAGGATTTTTATCACATTCGTATGTTTAAGTATTATACGTTGTAAGGTTCTACTGCAAGGGGAGAATTTGGTTATCAAGTTAATACTCGTTTCATCGAACTGCTTAGGACGTCCTGACTGTAAAAGTAGCTGGCGATTGTTAAACAGAGCCCTCTTGTAGGCTGATTTGACTATATGTTCAGGATACCCTCGGTGTCTGAAATCCCGTATTAAACCTTTTGCTTTGGTTTTAAAATCTTGTCTGTCCGAACAATTTCTTCGATAACGAATGAATTGTGATAAAGGAATACTATCACGTAACTGTTTGGGGTGTGCGCTACTATAGTGCACTTTTACAGTCAGGACGTCCTAAGCAGTTCGATGAAACGAGTATTAACTTGATAACCAAATTCTCCCCTTGCAGTAGAACCTTACAACGTAAGCGGTAGCGGCCTTCTCTTAAGACGCTCAAGAGTCAGACAAGTGATTCTTCAGCATTATTGAAGAAACAAGCAACTGGAGCTCCCCTAAGGTTGAGCGCTCGACATCAACACGATCAGCTTACCCATCTCAGCAAGTATATTTCACCTGTTAAGATCTGATTAAAGTACCCCTTCATCCTTGCTACAATTAACAGCATTTGTAGCCCTATATCTGCTACATGTTTAACTGATGCACTGATGTCAGTAACTTTCACATACGTATACTATTTTCATTAGTTTATGCTTAATTACATACTGTTGTCAGTAACCAATAATTCTTTTCTCTTTATATACTGTTGTCAGTATCCAATAATAATTTCATTCTTGATTTCATATACTGTTGTCAGTAACCTGCATTTTTACAGTCATCGGAAGCTTCAGTATGAACTATAAAAAAATGCTACTGTTTACTTTGAATCTCACTTTATACATTGTCAGCCTACTATTCTCTCTCTACCCCCTCCCTGCTAACGCCCTCACCCCACCATTGAACCTCCCTGAATTTTCATACATTCATGTTATCCCTCATCGTCAGAGACATAACACTCATCATCAATATCTAGGAAATGCTAAGATAAATCACATAAGAACATAAGATATGCCATACTGGGTCAGACCAAGGTCCATCAAGCCCAGTATTCTGTTTCCAACAGTGGCCAATCTAGGTCATACGTACCTAGCAGTTTCCCCAAAAGACACAGGTTCCACAATGCTTGTATTGGTTCAAGCATTGATATCCTGGGTCCCTTCTTAATAATGGTTTATGGACCTTTCCTCCAGGAACTTGTCCAAACCTTTTTTAAACCCAGCTACACTAACAGCCTTTACTACATCCTCCGGTAACAAATTCCAGAGTTTGATTACACGTTGAGTGAAAAAATATTTTCTTTTATTAGTCTTAAATAGTTTACCCTGTAGCTTCATTGCATGTCCCCTAGTCTTTCTATATTCTGATAAGGTAAACAATCGATCTACGTTTACCCGTTCCACCACAGACTGATTCAGATAAAGCAATCTTCTAAAACGAAGCACATAAATACAGTCAATGCTTTCACACTCATTTCCCTCATCCTCATCAATGCAAGGTCAGTTAGAAATAAAACACCTATCATGACTGATCTAATTAATACAGAAAACCCAGACCTACTATGCATTACTGAGACATGGCTAGCAGAATCTGACTCAGTACTGTTAAATCAATTAAAAGTGCAAGGATACTCCATCTTCACCTGCAACAGAAATCATATAAGAGGAGGGGGTGTTCTTATATTAGCTAAATCTAATCTCGGATTATCCTCTACTTTATGCGAAAGCCATGACGACACAAATATACTCAAGATTGAAAATAAGGACATAGCAATCTGCTTGATATACAGACCTCCGACTGCAAGTAATCAAAATGTTGACACCATTCTTGAATCTGCTTGCAACTCAACAATAAGGAAACCCCTCATCATGCTAGGTGATTTCAACCTTCCCTCTCTCTCTAATAATCAAGAAACATCTTTCTTAGATGCGATGGAAGAAATGGGCTTCAAGCAAACAGTTAATCAACCAACGCACAGCAAAGGAAACACTCTCGACTTAATTTTCATTCCAACCCATTACACAACCACATCTCATTATGTCTCACCTTCCACAACTCAAGTCCCATGGTCTGACCACTTTATGATTAGGTTCTCTTTCCACCTCCCACAATACACCAAAACACCCCTTGTCAATCTACAACAAGGTCAGAGATTTCGTCCATTCAACAAGGAAGAGTTTCTCGAATCAGTACTCCCTAGATTGGATCCTTATATCTCTAACCTTGATGATGCAATATCCAGCTGGAATTCCATTATTGGATCCGCATCAGAACCATATTCAACAAAGATACGCCATAAAATGAGAAAAAATGAAAAATGGTATTCTACTGAACTCGCAATTCTGAAGAAAGGTCTTAGAAAAATGGAATCTACTTGGAGAAGGAAAAAACTCACGAACTCAGATTACAATACTTCTCACTACTCAAAGGTTACAAGGAAGCGATTAATAACGCTAAAAAACAATATCACTCTAAAACTTTATCAAAGGCCATTAATCGTCCTAGAGAACTATTTGAGATTGTTAAATCGTTAACCAAATCCCCATCCAACAATTCCCACAAAATTTCTATTAGCCCTCAAATGCTTGCTGATCATTTTGCAAATAAACTCAAACTTAACAGCCAATTCACCCCACCTAGCCTATCTCTTCCAGTTAACAACCACCTTGAATGGAAAGCCTTCCACCCTATTACCAACAAACTCCTACTTCAGACAGACAATCTCCAACCTAAATACAACAACCTCTTTACTCGATCCTTGCCCAGTGACTTGGATAAAATCAACAAAAACAGAACTTGCCTCAGACTTACTGAACATAGTAAACCAATCTCTTCAACAAGGACGTATAGCAGATGTCCTCAAAAGGTCAGCAATTCGACCGCTGCTAAAAAACAAAACCCTAGACGGCAATGACCCAACCTCATATCGCCCCATTGCAAGTATTCCATTCCTTGCCAAGATTATTGAAAAGATTATGTAATCTTGCAGTTGGGTTTGCACAGACTCATCAGCTCCATTAGATGAACATCAATATGGATTTCGTCCATATCATGTAGAAACGCTCCTAACAGCACTATTTGACACAATCATCAGAGGTATCGATAATTCCAAGCGAGCATTTATTCTCATATTCCTTGATATTTCCTCGGCCTTTAACACTGTAAACCATTCCACGCTCATCTCTAGACTCTCTCAAATAGGCATCATGGATAAAACCCTTGAATGGTTCATATCCTATTTTACTAACCGGACCCAATATGTGCAAATAGATCAAAATGCCTCATCCCCATTTCTGCAAGAGCACTATTGTTTAATCTCTATCTTCAACCCATCTGTTCCATATTTAAACACTTCAAAATCAACTACCACATCTACGTGGACGACATCATGTTAAACTCGCCATTTGATGTGTCCAACCCGGATTATAGCAACATATGTCGCCTCACTGAAGATGAGCTGTGGCTGAAATCAATGAATATGAATATTAATTTTAAAAAAACAGAAGTTCTATTTATAACAAGAAACACAGGCTTCACTCCACCACCTGAAATCAACATTGGAAAAACTGCTCTCCCAGTTAGAGATGAGATCAAATACTTGGGAGTCACACTAGATAAGACCCTCAGCCTCACCAAACATATAAAACAAACTGTAAAAGCAATATATTTCAAATTAAGATCAATCCAACAACTTAGACCATTGATAGATAACACTGACTTCAGATCCGTGGCTCCAACACTTATAACACCACATTTAGACTACTGTAATGGTATTCTTCAAGGGACCTCTAAGAAAAATATACACACACTTCAATTAGCCCAAAATGTCACTGCAAGGATCATTTATAAAGCGAAACTTTCAGATCATATATCTCCGATTCTCTACGCTCTCCATTAGCTACCTGTCTCATGCAGAATCATCTACAAGTCCTTAGTTACTACGTTTAAAATCTTTAATAATATAGCACCATCATTCTTATCTATGCTCATCAACATCCCGCATGAAAATAGATCAAGAAGAAGAATAAACCTTCACATGATACAAGTCCCTGATTCTATTCGAAAGACAAGTCAGAAGACAAGTAACACAGCTTTCTCATTCTTCGCCCCTACGTTATGGAACAACCTCCCAATTGAAATCAGAGAAATCAAAGACCTTCAATTATTTAGAAAAAATCTAAAAACCCATCTATTTACTCTGTACTACAATAACCTCAAAATTGAAGATAATCCAAACTCAGAGAAAAGCGCCAAACATCAGTCACTCACTGACCCTACCTAGACAAGGCATAAAATCTTCCCCTCACATCCACATTGCTCACCTAGATTAATCTTACTCTTGAATGCAATTGCTTGTCGCTAATGTAAATAATTGTAACTAATGTAATTAATCCCTTTAATATTGACATTTTATGTTTTTTGGGGGGTTTTTTTATATTTATGCATTTTAACAATGAATCAAGCATAACACTTGTACAGTAATAGACATTGTAGAAAAAAGATTAATAAGTACATAACATCAAGAAAATTAAACAATGCTATTAGTAGTCCCCAAAATGAGGGAGAAAAGTCCGCAACTATTACAGAGGCCAGGAACATCCCCTGTAAAGGAAATAAAAAGTAAATTTTTTAAAGAAATACCAGAGGGTACACAGGGAACCAAGAAGAATCATTAATGGTGGGGTACTGCTAAAGAGGAGAAGAAGTTACAATGCGAGCACTGATGAAAGAAGACAAGTCCTCGGGCTGAAAAAAGACATACTTATGCGACTGAAAAACAACAACGCATTTACAGGGATAACGAAGGACAAATGTAGCGCCCATACGAGTAACCCCAGGATGCAAAATTAAGAAAGATTTGCGCCTACGCTGCGTTTCTCTGGAGACATCCGGGAACATTCCTATTTTTTTTCCCAAAAACAAATTATTATGAAATTTAAAATAAAGCCTGAGAAGTCAGTCTCTATCAGATGGTAATGCCAAGGAAACAATCAGTGTAGAAACTACAAGTTCTTCATCCTTAGGCGTCTGAAGAAGTGCTGATACATCTAATAAGCTCATCTCTGGAAGACCAACCGCTTTCTCCCCAGTTTTCCGGACTTCAGTATCAGACCCAGAAACGCCACGGATGTTTGTCTTGATGCGTCCTTCCGTTGTATCTCTGGATAGCATTTGGGAGGCCATTTCTGGACTAGCTACTATGGTGAGTCAACAATTGATTTTGGCCGGGACTCGGGTCTCTAATTTAGAAGTTTTATCTTCTAATCTTTCTGCTGAGGTTACTGAGCTTAAAACACAAGTTACTATGAACACTCAGACTGTTTCACAATTTTCAGATGTAACCGACTCCTTAATTAAAGATAATACGGCGATGAAGCTGAAGTTGGAAGTATTGGAGAATGCTGCTAGATTCTCAAATATTCGTCTTCTTAATTTTCCTATGGTGTCTTTGGCTTCTCCGATTGACCTTTTTAAAAGGTATTTACAAGAATCTCTGAAGGTTACACCAGATTTAATTCCTCCTATCACCAAAGCGTATTTTCTACCTTCTGGACATTTTATGTTTTGAAACATTAACTAATGCATACCCAGTTTCAAACGTTCCTACTTCTCCTGTTATCTTATTGTATTAGAGTTACATTTAATAGTTGAATGTTCTTTGTTCAAAATCTGTTCTATGTAAAATAATAGTATTCTACTATTAAAGTTACCTGTAAACCGCCACTGATCTCTGGAAGTGGCGGTATAGAAAAGATGTATAAATAAATAAATTAAATAAATCCTCCATGAGAACTGGAGTCGTTGATGCATATTCTGGCACACATTCAGGATAACGCCTGAGATATAGTGCTTATTTTAGTCTGAGACTTCTGGTTACTCACCATCAATACAGGTATACATTGTACATCAGTTATTACCTTAATGTCTTTGCATTCTAGGACATAGCCAAATTGAATGGTGTCTAGCACCCAGCGATCCTTGGTGACCCAGACCCAGACCCATTCCTGAAAGAAAAGGCAAAGCCTTCCACTCACCAGAGGAATCAGGGAATGGGCTCCCAGACCTTCATTGTGCAGTCCAAGAAGGTCCATCTCTGGAACGGCCAAATCCCTGGGCCCACGTGCTCCACGAAAGAACTGGGAATTAGCCCAAGGCTGAAAGCAGAGGGGAAGACAGGTTGGTAACAATGATAGTCCCAAGACTCCTGGGAATCCGGCCAGCACACCCTTGGAGAACAGGTAGAGGCTGATGAGGAAGGGGCACCAACCCACTTCACAGGCCCCTTGGAACTGTTTTCCCAAGAGGCAGTAAGATTTTGTCTCTCCTAGGTCCTTCACCAGCTTCTCCAAATCAATTTCAAACAGACACTTACCCTTAAAGGCCAATTGAGCCAACCAGGCTTTGGAAGATGTGTCCGCTGCCCAGTGCCAGAACCAAATCCAACGCCATGACACCATCATCAGGACATCATCCCTGGCCACCAAACATACCAGGGGAGGAGTGGCTC
Source organism: Ichthyophis bannanicus (assembly GCA_033557465.1). NCBI lineage: Eukaryota > Metazoa > Chordata > Amphibia > Gymnophiona > Ichthyophiidae > Ichthyophis > Ichthyophis bannanicus. Next base: position 1,107,023,163 of record CM066031.1, read on the forward strand.
TGTGGTTGGGACAGATTACCTCAGGCCGGAAGGCTGGGGGTTCAATTCCCACATGGGGACAAGCAACCTCAGGCCGGAGGAACTGGGGTCTCTAGTCCCATGGCCACTCCTTGTGGCCTTGGGCAAGCCACTTAACCCTCCATTGCCTCAGGTACACTTAGACTGTGAGCCCTTCAGGGACAAGGGAATAAAAAGTACCTGCTAGTATACATGTAAACCGCACTGATTCTAAAGAGCGTGGTATAAAAAATAAATAAATAAATAAATACCAGGTCATACATGGCATCAGAAAGGAAGGCTTCAGCTGACTCCAAGATAAGGGGTAGTATCATCAGGCAGAAGAGAGTGAATCCACTGGAGCAGAACTCAAAACATCAGGCTGGTGCATACCACCAGCTGTAAAATAGCCACTGCCACAGCACACTGGCTCCTCAGCAAGGAATCCACCTTGCGGTCCAAAAAATACATAAGGCTGATCCGTCTTCCACAAGAATGGAGGCCCATCTGGTAACCCCCATGACCTGCACATCTACCCAGGGAATGTCAAACCATTCAATGCACTCCTCCTCCGGGAAAGCAGAGATCTTCATATACATCCTTTACCCTTTAGGTAAGGAGTCAGAGGAGTCTCACTCCGACCGAAGCATATCCTTGATCATCTCCAGGAATGGGAAGACAGTAATTGAGTGGGTGTACCATCATCTCCTGCTCCATGCCAGAAACATCAGTCAAGAACAAAACGGATGAGACCCTGGTAATCAACACCTCCAGCCCCTCCTTCCAGAATAGGTGGATCATGCCAGCCTCTGCATAATAATCTGAAGGTGAGAGCACTTCCTCATCCACATCAGAGTCCATCAGCATCTGAGGCATGGTCACCATCTCGGATAGTTCCCAGCTGTTCTCCATTTCAGGGATCGCCCCTCACCAGGGACGTTTAGCCAAAAATAAGCACACAGGTATTCTACTTTCAGCCTGCCTGGCACGAGACTGTGTCCGGGCACAACCAGAAGCCACAGGGTCTGAATTTCCAGGCCAGAAGGACCAGGCCAGTTGCAAAGAGGAAAAGAATTCCAAGGAGGACAATCCAGAGTCTGGAAGTTCTCCTCTCAGATAAGGCTCCCCAACACCAGGAGGCATAGCCACCACAGACCCCCTAGAGGATGAAGAGTGGCTCACAGCACAGCCACTGGAGCCTCCAGCCGGCTGAACATCCTTATCCTTAGCACATCCTGCACTAAGGCCATGTCATTAACTGCATTTTGACATAACACACGTTAAAGGTGATAGGGAGGAGTGTGCGTTGGAGTCACTTGGGCAGAATGAGTGACTGCCCCTCCCCCCTGCTGAGGCATTGTTGTAGACCTCCATTTCCTGTTGTGCATGTGGGCTTGCTCAGATTGCCTTTCTGTTCCTTGAGAAGAGTAGTGCTTTCCAGGGCTCTCCCAAAAGGTGATTTTTGCTGAATTTGCTGCTAAATTGTGAGTTTTGTCTGTTTGTCTCCACATATTTATCTATTTGCCCTTCTTGGTGGGTTCCCTTACCTACTCCTTTGCTGTGTGCCCACTGTTCAGGAACAGCCTACTGGCCAGAGACACTTATTTCAATAAAATGGCCGAGTACTTAAAGGAGGAGATGACGGGGTGGAAGGAGATAAGGGAAGTGGAATTGCAATGGACTAAACTAAAGGCGGCAATAAAAGGGGCAACAGATAAATATGTAAGAAAAATAAATAAAAATAAGAGGAGAAGGAAACCTATTTGGTTTTCCAAAGAGGTGGCTGCGCAAATAAAGGCAAAAAACACAGCTTTCGCAAAATTCAAAAGCTTGCAAACAGAAGAACACAGAAATGAATACAGGATCCAACTCAAAGAGTCTAAAAGAGTAATAAGGATAGCAAAATCAAAGGCAGAAGAAAAGATGGCTAAAGATGTTAAGGGTGGCAACAAAACTTTCTTCAGGTATATTCAGGAAAGGAAGAAGATCAGAGTTGGAATTGCAGGACTCAGAAGTGCTGGGAAAGGACTCGTGGAAAGTGACACTGAAAAAGCGAAATTGCTAAACAAATACTTCTGCTCTGTTTTTACTAAAGAAGATCCTGGAGATGGACCAGCTGTGACTCCCAAATATAAAAATAGGACTGAAGTAGATACCACACCATTCACAGAAGATGAGGTGTTAGAACAACTTGCTAAACTGAAAGTGGACAAAGCCATGGGACCAGATGGGATACATCCCAGGATACTGAAAGAGCTCAGAGAGGTTCTTGCAGGACCATTAAAGGATGTCTTCAACAGATCCTTGGAAACAGGAGTGATTCCTCAGGACTGGAGAATGGCTAATGTTGTACCTCTTCACAAAAGTGGTGACAGGGAAGAAGTGTCAAATTACAGGCCTGTGAGCCTTACCTCGGTGGCAGGAAAAGTAATGGAGGCGCTCCTGAAAGAGCGAATAGTGAACTTTCTCAAAAGATCCAAGGCAACATGGTTTTACCGAAGGATGGTCTTGCCAAACAAATCTGATTGAGTTCTTTGATTGGGTGACCAAGGAACTAGATCTGGGGCATGCAATGGATGTCATCTATCTGGATTTCAGCAAAGCCTTTGATACTGTTCCTCATAGGAGGCTTGTCAATAAACTCAGTAGCTTGGGGATGGGTCCCAAGATAGTAAACTGGATTAGAAATTGGTTGACTGACAGACAACAGAGGGTGATGGTACATGGAGCTCACTCGGATGAGAGGAAGGTGATTAGCGGGGTGCCTCAGGGTTCGGTCCTGGGCCCAGCACTGTTCAATATATTTGTGAGTGATATTGCTGAAGGACTGAATGGAAAAGTCTGTCTGTTTGCAGATGACACAAAAATTTGCAACAGAGTGGACTCCCCCGAGGGAGTGGATAACATGAGGAAAGATCTACAAAAGCTGGAAGACTGGTCTAATGCTTGGCAACTACGATTTAATGTGAAAAAGTGCAGTGTCATGCACTTGGGTAGCAGAAATCCAAGGGAAAAGTACACAATAGGGGATGAGAGGTTGGTATGCACGGTTCAGGAGAAAGACCTTGGTGTGATTATCTCTGATGATCTCAAGGTGGCAAAACAGTGCGACAAGGCGGTGGCAAAAGCCAGGAGAATGTTGGGCTGCATACAAAGAGGGATTACCAGCAGAAAGGAAGAAGAGGTACTTATGCCACTGTACAAGTCACTGGTGAGGCCTCACTTGGAATACTGTGTTCAGTTTTGGAGGCCATATCTTGCAAAAGATGTAAAAAGACTGGAAACTGTTCAGAGAAAGGCGACCAAAATGATTTGGAGCCTGCGTCAGAAGCCTTATGAGAAGAGACTTGAAGACCTAAATATGTACACTTTGGAGGAGAGGAGGGACAGGGGAGATATGATTCAGACCTTTAAATACTTAAAGAGAAATGATGAACAAACAAACCTCTTCCAAAGACGGGGAAGCTGTAAAACTAGAGGGCATAACATGAAGCTGCAAGGTGGTAAATTGAAAGGCAATGTCAGGAAATATTTCTTCACTGAATGGGTGGTGGATGCTTGGAATGCCCTCCCGATGGAAGTGGTGGGGGCAAACACGGTGATAGAATTCAAAACGGCATGGGACAAACACAGTGGATCCCTTTACAGCAACAGGATAAAAGCAAAATAAACGGTACCATCTAACTTCTGAACTATCTAGCGTCTGAACAAATAAGGGTGTCCTACATGGAGTGGTGGGTTCACCCCTAAACAGAAACAAAAACATGGGGAGGGGTGGCCTGCACAGAGCGACAGGTGCACCTACTCTTGCCATCTTGCTGGGCAGACTAGATGGACCATGCTGGTCTTTATCTGCTGTCACTTACTATGTTACTATGACCCCCAGGTGCACAATAGGCAAAATTGTTAATAATGCATTCAGAAAATGGAAGGAAACCCCAACACAGCACCAATGGTCGCTAGCAGTCCACCCCAAAATGCGTCCCTCAGAGACAGAACTTGGAGCCCTCAACAAGGACAATGACAAGATCAAGCCTTGGTACTCACCCCCTGACAGCCCAAGGCATAAAATCCATGCCAGGCTCAGCTCTACTCCCCTGAAACTGCTTCACTGGCTGGTTTTAGTTTTATAGCAGTGTGTGGAGGGTGGCTGGCAGGCAGATTGCTCTGAGAGCCTTCTTTGAGAGAGAGCAAGGGGGAATGGAGGAGGAGGGAGAGGACATTGAGGTTGTGTGAGGCTGCTGTACTCTTCCAGATCCTCCCAAATTGTGGCTGCTCAACAGGCCTTTATCATAAGGGTGTGGAGCTGAACCAATTTTCCCTCTTCCTATGGCTACTGAAAAGACTGCAGCCTCCCATGTCGTGCTCAAATGAGAAAGTCACCTTTTTAGGGCTCAAAGTGGTCATTCACGAGCATTTAATCAATCTCTTTTCCCTCTCAGTCCTCAGATTTTCTGCAGAGAGGAGAAAATCCATCCACCATCTGCTGACGACAAAGAAATATTGAGGGACCTCTGGTGGCTGACGCGGATAGAGGCATGGGAGTGATGTCATTGAAACCTGGGCTTTTCACTGGTTCTTTGTCTCCACCAATCTGTTGGGAGAGGAATACAACTCACTTGTCTGGACTGATCTAGCAGGATGATATGGGAACACCCAAGACTTTGCATGATGGTTTTCTACTGGCGAACATAGAGAGGCCTCAGTGGAAACATGAGAAAGTGAGGTTCTGCTTTGTAACATTCAGTAATTTTCCAATGCACTGAGGTTCATCACACTGTGAAGTTTCACAGTAGTAAATTTAGATCTGAACTTTACTGCTGGAAGATTATCATTTGTGCCCAGCATCATATGTGGTAACTCAGAATTTGTGGAGCTGCATCAACACCTGACTTTCATTTGTGTGCCTAGATCGCAAGGGCTTCATAATTACACTTGGACAGTCTGATACATTCTGGGCAATAGCTGTTCCGTGAACATTATTCCAAGATCCATTTTTTGGAAATGCCTTAGTGCGGGCAGGATGACTTTCCTGTAGCTGCTGCTTTTGGCCTCGTTAGCTCTGGCATCTGGGGAGCTGTGCTATTTTACATTTTGAGCTATGAGCTCAGTGTCATGCCACTGGCACTGAAGTTAAAAGTGCCCTTTGCATCTGAGAGGACGGCACCAATGCCATCCAATTTTTTAAAAATGTTATTACTCATCGCATAAATGTGGTGCACTGACACCCAATACAAACATAACTCTTCTGAACAGGAGATAAAAGGAGCACAAAACAGAGGAAGCGAGACAGACAATATGTTAACCAAAAAGAATAACCAATAATAACCTTTAGGTGAAACATAGGCTTTTAGTCACCTCCCTGAACACTTTATCAGATGATCTGATTGTGTCCATTCCTTTCCCCTCAGGTCAGTCTCTAAGGCAGTGTTTTTCAACCTTTTTTGTGCAAAGGCACACTTTTTTCATGAAAAAAATCACGAGGTACACCACCATTAGAAAATTTACCTCTGTGCCTATATTGACTATATATAAAGTAATTCTCTTGAATAGGAATCAAACACTCACACCAAACCCTCTCCCCTGCTGGTTCACACCAACCCCCCTCCCCTGCTGGTTCACTCACACCACCCCCCCCCCTCCACTGCTGGTTCACTCACCCACCCCCCTGTCACTTACTCACCCCTCCTGCTGGGTCACTCACTCACTTACCCCCCCTCCCCTGCTGGTTCACTCACACCATCGCCCCCCCCCCTCCACTACTGGTTCACTCACACTCCCCCCCCCCTTGCTGGTTCACTCACACTCCCCCCCCCTTGCTGGTTCACTCACACACACACACACCCCTCTGCCCAAGCCGCTGCTTCTGTTTTGTACAGAGCAGCGGCTGCACTACACTTACATTGAAAAGTAAAGAGAAACTGTGTCAGGAGCCCTCCGGTCATCGCAGAGCCCGAGGAAGTGATGTCATGGGGGCGGGCTCCTCACAGGCTGTCTTTCCTTTTCAAATTAACTTTATTGCAGCTAAAGTTAATTTGAAAAGGAAAGACAGCCTGTGAGGAGCCCGCCCCCATGACATCACTTCCTCGGGCTCTGCATGATCGGAGGGCTCCTGACACAGTTTCTCTTTACTTTTCAATGTAAGTGTAGTGCAGAAGCTGCTCTGTACAAAGCAGAACCAGCGGCTGCACTGCTATAGCGAATCGCGATCGCGTTCGCGCCGCGGACTTCGGCACAAAAGTCGGTTTTTTGCTCTGGCCGCTCCCGATCTTGCGGCCAGAGCAAAAAACCGGCTTTTCAATGGCCAGTTTTACAACTGTGCCGGCAGCCGGCCTGGCCATGGAAAAACCAGCCAGGCCGGCTGAAAACCGGCCGGTTGGCAACCCTAATTTGTGAGCCGAGGCCACATGTTACGGATGAAATTGGAATTTTTCCCACGGCACACCAGACAATATCTCACGGCACACTAGTGTGCCGCGGCACAGTGGTTGAAAAACGCTGCTCTAAGGCATAGGTCGTTTCTTTGTTTTTTAGTTTCTTGCTCTTTGATTTCATTTGCTCTCACCAATACTCCTTTTTTCTACTCTCGACTTCCCTCCCTGGGTGTGGCCAGAGGGAGACAAAGGGGCGGAGCTCATCTCTCCTCTCAAAGTTCTGCCCAGGGCTCTCCCTTTGATGTTCCTTTCTTTTCCTTCTTGCCTAATTTTATTGTTTGTGACCCTGAGCTGTCTTGCTACTCCTTCTCTGGCTGGTTGCATTGACTCTGCTGCATACCTTCCATTTTATATTTAGTGCTTCAGTATTGTCTGCAAGATCCATGTCCCTTCCCCCTCCCTTTCTGAAACAGAAGATTGGCACTTGAGTTCTCATCTCCTGGTTGGTGCCAGGGCCGGCCCTAGGCATGTGCGAGCATGTTGCTTGCCCAAGGCCCCGTGGAGCAGGAGCCCCGCACTAGCATGCTCATTGGCTGGCTCCAGAGCAAGACAGGTGAAGCCCCGAGTGCATGAAGGAGGGAAGGCTCTAGCTGTGTGGATGCAGCATGGCTGAGCAGGATTGGAGAGAGACAGTTTAACAGGATTCTCAAGAGGCATCCAAGTGCAAATACAGCCCAGCAAATCTCACCCTAGCGATAAGTAACGTGCAATGAAAGGCAAGAGGGCGTAGTCATGATAGAGCCTTTAACTGCAGCACTGAAATCGGGACTGCTGTTTTAAAATACAATGCTGATGCTGTCATCGCCAATAAGCGGGAGGAGGAACAGAAGCCTACGCATAGCTCTTCATCCGCTAGTCAGTTTTATAACGCGCCGACACGGGCAACGCTTCCCCAATCAGCATTTTCTGAAGCTGATCTCTCGAGATCAGCATCAGGCCTCACTAGTCTGCTAAAATGAAATGTGCTCACATCATGATGCCGCTGTCTGTACATTAAAAGACTGACTGGTAGTTGAAGAGCTATTTTTCCCCTCTTTGATGATGGATATCATCAGCATTGCATTTTAAAACAGCCGCTCCCGATTTCTTCAGCCACAGATGCTATACTACCATAATGGGGAAAATATAGGAAGGAGAGAGACAAGGGAATAGAAGCTGGGTGGAAAAAAGGGAGAAAAACAGGGAAATAGTAAAGGGGCGAGGGAACAGATACTACAGGAGGAATTAATCGGAGAGCCAGTTTTTACTGATAACCTGAAATGAAATTCACTCCAAGGACCAATTGTTTTAAATCTATCTCCATTCTGCAAAAGGATCTGGAGTATAAAAATAAGCAAACTCCTCCAGGCTAGTTCAGGGCACCTGCTCTGGGAGAAACGTCCCGCAGCACTGAAGTGCAGTGGGGAAGGAGGTCAGGTTTCTTTTGCAAAAGTAAAGAAGTCAAATTAAATCTGGAGAATCTAGGGGATACAGCTGCAAATCCTATGTATCTGATTTCATCCTTCACTGCTGTAACAAAAAAAAAAAGCTTGCTAGGGGCTGCACACTAGCACCACTGGAGGGTTTTCCTGCAGCAGATGCACTACTACTACTACTACTGAACATCTGTATAGCGCTACAAGACATACGCAGCACTATACAGACACATGTAAAAGACAGTTCCTGCTCATCAGGGCTTACAATCTAGTCAAGACAGACAACACAGTAGCTGTAAATACAGGATACATCTAGGGGGAATGGTAAGGAAATACACAGGAGATTAAGAGAATCAAGATCCGAAAGCGGCAGCAAGGAGGTGAGTTTTCAGCCTGGATTTGAAAAGGGCCAGAGAAGACGCCTGACGCAGACTCAGGTAGTTTGTTCCAGGCATAGGGAGCAGCAAGGTGAAAGGAGCAAAGTCTGGAGTTAGCAGTAGGAGAGAAGAACACAGATAGAAGCAATTTGGAGTGGAGGAGTAGCCTAATGGGAACCAAGAGCCCGATATTCACTTGGGCAGGCTATGCGCCAATGTCAGCCATGGGCAAGAAAGCAGCAGCAAAAAGCAGCCGCTTTTGTAAATACCGCTGCTGCTCACCTCTCCCTCTCACAGATGGAATTGATGGCAGCTGGGGGGCAGCTGGGCCAGTCATGTGTGCCGCTGCTGCCACCCACCTGGGCCGGCCGTCCTAGACAGCCGCCTAGCTCGCCTAGTGGACGGGCCAGCCCTGCGTGTTAGTGCCATTGAATTTCCCTCTCAGTAGCAGTTACAAGGTTTACAGAGTTGTAAACCGTGTAATTGCCCTTCGAATATCGGGCCCCAAGAGACCTGGGTTCGATTCCCACTAGCACTCCATGTAACCTTGGGCAAGTCACTTAACCCTCCATTGCCTCAGAAGAATCCAAGTTATCAATGTCCCCGTTTAATGTACATTAGCAAGTTGAAGTTACAATGTAAACCGTTTTGACTAAAGATAAAGCGCTATAAAAGATCTGTTAATGAATAAATACATTTGCCAGAAGAGTGGAGTTCCCGAGGAGGGGTGTAGGGAGAGATAAGAGAGGAAAGGTAGTGAGGAGCTGCAGAGTGAATGCACTTATATGTCAGTAGGAGAAGTTTGAACTGGATGCAGAAACGGATAGGGAGCCAATGAAGTAACTTAAGAAGAGGGGTAATAAGAGCATGATGAGGCTGGTGGAAGATTAGCTGTGCAGCAGAGTGTGAACAGATTGAAGCGGAGAGAGATGATTCAGAGAGCGACCAGCAAGGAGTAGGTTACAATAGGCTAGATGGGAGGTTTACAAAGAGTGGATAAGTGTCTTAGTAGGTTGTTCAGAAAGGAATGGGTGGATTTTGTTGATGTTATAGAAAAAGAAACAGCAGTTTTTAGCTATCAGTTGGATGTGTGTGAAGGAGAGAGAGGAGTCAAAGACAACCCCAAGGTTGTGAGCTGAAGAAACAGGGAGGAGCAGAGAGTTATCCACAGAGACTGAGAAAGCTGGAAGTGGAGGGGAGAGTTTAGGGGGGAAAAATATGCAGCTCAGTTTTGGCCATGCTCAATTTCAAGTGGCAGTGAGGCATCAAAGTAGCAGGCAGAGATCCAGGCCTGGATTGCCGGAGATATTTCAGGTGTAGGGAGGCAGATCTGGGAGTCATCAGCGTAAAGATGGTACTGAAAGCCATGGGAAGAGATGAGTGCACCAAGGGACTAGGTATAGAGAGAGAAAAGGAGCGGACCCAAGACAGATCCTTGGGGTACAGCAACTGAGAGTGGGATTGCAGTAGAGGAGAATCCACCAGAACAAACACCAAAAGAGCGATGGAAGAGATAAGAAGAGAACCAGGATAGCACAGAGCACTTAAAACCAAGCGAGGACAAGGTATCAAGAAGAACGTTATGGTCAACTTTCAAAAGCAGCAGAAAGGTCAAGAAGGATGAGGACTGAGTAAAGGCCCTTCGATTTTGCCACGGATAGGTCGTGGAGACTTTGACAAGTGCCGTTTCAGTAGAATGTAAAGGGCGAAAGCCAGATTGTAAAGGGTCCAGAAGGGATTGAGAAGAGAGAAAGTCAAGGCAACGGTGGTGAACCACACATTCAAGTAGTTTAGAAATGAAGGGGAGGAGGGAGGAGGGAGATGGGTCAATAGTGAGATGGACATGTAGGGTCTAGTGAGGGTTGCTTGGGGAGAGGTGTACCATAGCATGCTTGAAGGCTGCAGGGAAAGTTTCAGTGGAGAGCGATAGGTTGAGATTATGAGAGATGGAAGGGACTACAGTGGAAGAGATGAAGCTTAGGTGATGGTGGGAATAGGATCAGAGAAGCAGGTAGTGAGTTTGGACGAGGAAAGAAGGTGTGTGGTTTCCTTCTCAGATCATAGAAAAGGAAGAAAAGGTAGCAGAGGTAGGAGGGGAAAGTTGGGACTGAAGAGGGGGAGGAGGGGAAGTAGCTGACCTCATGGGGAATTGGAGTATGATCTTGTGGATTTTGTCATGGAAATAGTCATCCAGGGTTTGGGCAGAAAGGGAAGGAGGGGTCTGAGGTGGAGGCACCTTGAGGAGATAGTCAAGAGTTGTAAAGAGATGGCGAGGGTCAGAGGCAAGAGAGTTAGTCAGATGGACATAATAGTCTTGGTTGACGAGTGCTATGGCAGTATTGTTCCTCCCTCTATTACTCAGATCTGGAGGGTCCAGATCCTCCAGTTCTACCTTAAGTTTACTGCAAAGGAAATTTTTATGGGGCTACACTCTAGGTCCATACCAGAGTTTTCTTTTGCAGCAACCTGCTCCCAGATACTCAAACTATCATTCTTGCAACTAGGTTAAAACTGGCTCCTCCCCAGATCCATTAAAGTGCAATACTCTAGATCCAGAGGATCTGGTCCTGGGAGATGGTGTGAAGAACCTGGTGGTACTGAGGAGAGGACAGGAGGCTGTGGAGGGAATGAGAGATGGAGGAAAGTCTTCTGAAGGGGTAAGAGGTGGAAATGGAGGAGGTGAAAGGCAGAATGGCAGGTTGGGTAGGGTTTAGAGACAAAAAATAGGTTGAAGGCAGGAGTGGGATGAGTGATAGAGAAGGACTTGGAACTGATGAAAAGATGAGGCAAAAAAAGCTAGATGAGTGTTTTAGAGAGAGGGTGAGTACAATGAGTAGAAATCGGTGACTTGAGTATGTGTGAAAGAGGATTAAGATTGTGGAAGGAATGAAAGACCAGAAGGGAGAATGGGGGAAGAAGGTGCAAAATCTAGCTACGGGTAGACAAAAGCACACTAGAAAAAAAATGAAACAAAAATTTAAAAAAGAAAGATCATTGTGAGAGACAAATAGAGGGGAGAAGAAGATAGATGAAAAAGAAACAGAAAAAGGAAAAGAGACTCTGGAAAAGGACCTAGGAAGATCAACAAGGAGAAAATAGGAAAAAAAGAGACCAGGGCCCCTTATAAAAATATAAGGATCAGGATCAGATAAACTAAAAAGCTTTATTTGTGCCTATTTTAATTTTTTACTGATTGTAATATCTCAGCTTTGGGGATGTGCATTTCTTATACCTTTGCATTTTGCCCAGTACAGGACAATATACATTTCCTTTTCTCTTTATTCAGTGTTTCACTGCTGAAAGTGTGGTTTCTTGGGCTTTATTTCAGTTTTTGTATGTGTGCTACTCTTTCTAATTTGTAGACCTTTATGCATTCTGTATTGGGTGAAGGTCTGAAATGCATTGATGAGCTATTTTGCTAGCATATAGTTTCTATGTGGGAATCATGTTCTCCTAGGACAAGCAGGATGTGTCAGCCACACCTGGTGACGTCATCCGATGGCGCCGTGACGGAAGTGCTCTCTAGCTCAGAAGCTTCTGAGCATGTGTGAGGAGACCCCTCCTCCCCGGTCCGCCCCCAGCCCAACCAGTTTTCAATTCTTCCGCCTTGCCTCAAGACGGATCTCAGCTCTCTCTACCAAAAAATTTTCTACTTCACCCCTTACAATGCCGAAACCCGGATTCAAACTATGCCCTAAATGCAAAAGGAAAATGAACTCCTCCGATGCTCACCTGAGCTGCCTCCGATGCCTCGGGGCCTCTCATATCGTGGAGGACTGTGCCGCTTGCGCCCAGATGTCCCCCAGGGCGAAGAAGATGAGGGATTACTCCCTGTAGGAATTCCTGGCTGCTCCGGTTCAAGCTGCGGCATCGGGTTCTGCTGACCGCGGTAAGTCCGCTAAAGGGAAGGCGCCCGCAAAGAAGAAACCCCGGGCGGGCCTGGCCCCTGTGCCTCCCCTCCCGCCGGATAGATCGGCCTCCCTGGCCTCCGCGGTGCCTGGCTCAAGCTCCCCCACCGCCGGATGCTCCTACTCCTATACTCCGGCTCAGGGCTCCAGCGCTACTGTCGTCTCTCTGCCCTCAGGAGGCCTCCCGGATGCCTGCCGCTCCTCCGGACTGTCTCCATCGCCATGCGGCTCTGGCGGGGAGATTCAAGATGGCGCCGCCCACGTGGCCGCGCCAGTCTCCGCCTCCAAAGACTCGCCCTCCAATCCGGTGGCTAAGGGTGGCTCCGCCCACCGCGATTACGTCAGGGCTTCCCCGCGGCATGGGCAATCCTCTCCCCGAACCTGCCTTCAGAGGATTCCCCTCCAGGAGCTCCCTCGCGCCGAAGACTTTTCCCGCGCCGAAGACTCCCTCCATGCAAGCCACTGCCACAGCAGCCGCAAACGCCGCGCTGACTCCCAGGAGTCCTCCCGTCGGCACGGAGATAGCGCTGACAAGTGCAGAAGGCATAGGAGCAAGCGGCACCGGCGAGACCGCTCCCAGTCGCGCGGCGACAGTGGTGACAGCGAATCATCGCGCGCTCGTCGGAGAAGCAGGAAGTCTAAATCCCGTGGGCGCAGGAGCAACACGTCTTGTGGGTCCAGCACCTCTGAGGCCATACTGCAGCTTCTGCAACGACTGGTGCAACAAACCGCCCCTGCAGGCCGGGAGAACTCCGTGGCAGCCCCTCTGGAGGTACAGACCCCTGAGGGAAGGGAGGCATCACTAGAGCACACTCCTTCAAGGGATAGGAGCCCCTCCCCGGTCCTGGGACAGGACTCCGAAGGCAGCTCTCCAGAAGAAGAAGAGGGCCCGGAATCTCCTTCAACCAAGTCTACACCAGACGAGCAAGGGGAGACACAGGCACCGGTCCAGGAGGACCTCACCTACCCAAAATTTCTGAAAAAGGTGGTGGCCAGGCTAGGCCTTGCAAAGGAGGAGCCCTCTGACGAAAAGGATCCGGAGGTGATGAAGTACCTCGGCGGCCCCAAGCCGGCCTTGTCTCTTCCCCTGCATCGGAAACTTAAAGACAAACAATCCACCCTCTGGCAGTCCCCGGCCTCCGGTCATGCCTGCGCCAGACGCCTGGACAACAAGTACCTACTCCAAACCGCTCCTGGATTTGACAAAGCACAGCTTCCGCACCAATCTATTGTGGTAGCGTCAGCCCTCAAGAGGTCTAAGTCTTCGCGCACGCAAACGACCCATCCCCCCGGCCGGGACCCTAAGCTCCTCGACGACCTAGGACGGAAAGTCTTCCAGGGAGCGATGCTGAGTGCCAAGATATCAGCTCATCAATTTCAACACCTGCTGTTCCAAGATGCCCTTCTAGCGGAGCTTAAAGACCATCTTCCCAAGCAAAACCAGCATACAGCCACACTCCAAGAATTAGCGGAATGCTCCAAACATCTGATGAGCACCGCTTTCGACGCTTTCGACACAGCCATCCGGACGGCAGGCACGGCCATCACAGCTCGCCGCTGGGCCTGGCTGCGAGCCTCTGGCCTGTCAGATAACACTCGATTTATCAAAAAAAAAAAAAACACTCATGACAGGATCGCTGACACTCCTTGCCTGGGTGACTCTCTATTTGGGGACAAAGTAGCAGATACCGTGAACGGCCTGAAAGAGGATTGCACCACTCTGAAAACATTAGCGGCGGACGGACTCGAACGCCCCTCCTGGTCACAGAAAGGGAGCTATTACCGCAAGCCCTTTGCCTCGTCAAAGTAGTATTACGGTTCCAACCGGCAGTGGCAACCACCGAAATACAAACAACACTACAACAAATCGTCCTTTCAGAGACAAACACAAAGAGAACGCAAACACAAACCAGCAAACGCCCAGCAGGTGGGTAAGAACTCTTCCTCCTTCTGACTATCCGCTCCTGCGGGCCATGACTGCCCCTGCTACCCCGGTGGGAGGCCGTCTCTCCAACTTCCTACCTGCTTGGCAGGAAATTACCACGGACCAGTGGGTCATCCGGATTATCCAAGTGGGCTACCGCTTACGGTTCTCCTCCCCTCCATGGCAGCGCACTCAACCCAACAGCAGACCTCCACCGCACCAGGAAGCTGCCCTTGCGGACCTCCTACAGCAACTCATCAAAACACGGACGATCGAACGGGTTCCCTCCGACGAAATCAACACTGGCTTCTACTCCCGGTACTTCCTCATCCTCAAGAAGTCCGGGGACCTTCGCCCAATCCTGGACCTCCGCAAGCTGAACAACACCCTCTTGAAAGAGAGGTTTCGGATGTACTCCCTGAACTCCATCCTTCCCCTCATCAGACCGGGGGACTGGATGGCCACATTGGATCTACAAGATGCCTACTCTCACATCCCTATCCACACCTCTCACAGGAAATTCTTGAGATTCGTAGCGATGGGGTGCCATTACCAGTACCGGGTACTGCCCTTCGGACTCTCTCCAGCACCCAGGGTCTTCACGAAGTGCGTAGCTGTGGCAGCAGCACATCTCCGCAAACAAGGGCTCGCCATCTTTCCCTACCTGGACGACTGGCTGATATCAGCACCTTCCGCAGAGGAACTCAAGGCGGCAGTGCGAAAGACTACCACTCTGCTGTCCAAACTGGGGTTCCTGCTCAATATGAAGAAGTCCCAGCTAGAACCCACCCAACGCACGGAGTTCATTGGGGCCATAATCGACACAACCTCAGCCAAAGCCTTCCTTCCCGAACATCGGCAGGAGAGTATCATCCGCCTTGCGAAGAAGGTATCGTCCGAGAAACGTACCAAGGCCCAGGACATCCTGCGCCTGCTAGGTCACATGGCAGCGACTACTTCTGTCCTAGCCCTGGCCAGGCTGCACATGCGCACTCTCCAGTGGCACCTGCGCTCATACTGGAAGCAACGGTCTCAACCTCTCAACACCCTCATCCCTATCAAACCGAGGGTAGCTATGAGTCTCCTGTGGTGGATGAACCCTGCCAATCTCAACGAAGGCAAGAGCCTACAACCCTGCGGCTACCAGGTCATCCTGACCACCGACGCCTCCCCCACAGGCTGGGGAGCCCATCTCTTGCATCTCAACACGCAAGGAGCGTGGAAGAAAACAGAGCGTTCCCTCCATATCAACGCCCTCGAACTCCGGGCCATCAGGTATGCGCTCCAGACCTTCATGCCACACCTCGCGGGGAAGACAGTTCTGGTCCAGACCGACAACCAAGTGACGATGTTCTACCTCAACAAACAGGGGGGTACGGGCTCCCGCACTCTCTGCAGGGAGGCTATCCAGACGTGGTCTTTGGCCCTAGCACACGATTGCATTCTACAGGCGACCTACCTCCCGGGGGAACAGAACACCTTGGCGGACAGACTAAGCAGGCAGCTCCAGCCCCACGAGTGGACACTCCACGAGGAAGTAGCGGAGTCAATCTTCCGGCGCTGGGGGAAGCCGCAGATGGACCTCTTCGCCACCGGGGACAATTCCAGATGCCCCCTGTTCTGTTCAAAACGCCCCTCTCCCAGGAGAGTGGCCTCGGATGCATTCGCGGTACACTGGGGGCAGTGGGAACTGACCTATGCCTTCCCCCCTACCCCCCTCATGACAGCCACCGTACAGCGCATCATGAACGACAAGGCGCGCACCATCCTGATTGCGCCCCACTGGCCAAGACAGATGTGGTTCTCCCTGTTATGGCAGCTTTCGCAGGAGCCCCCCATCCGGCTCCCGATGAGACCAGACCTGCTCACGCAGAACGACGGCACGACCTGGCACCCCAATCTCCAGACCCTTGCCTTGACGGCCTGGAAACTGAAGGGGTGAACTTCCAAGATCAGCATCTAACGGCAGAGGTACAGCGCATCGTACTGGCTTCCAGGAGACCATCCACGAGAAAGTCATACAGTCTCAAGTGGAAACGTTTCAGTATCTGGTGCGCAGGACAGGGGATCACGCCAGACTCTTGCCCTGTTCCAGCGGTGCTACAGTATCTCTCCTCGCTCTTCAGTCTGGGCCTGAAGCCACAGTCAATTAAGGTGCACCTCGCGGCCATCGCGTCCCTGCACCACCTGCGAAACAGCTCGCACAAGGGTTCCATAGCCACTCTTCCTATCGTGACCCGCTTCATGAGAGGTCTCAGGAACCTTCAGCCCCCGGTCCAGAGACCCGTTCCCGCGTGGGACCTCAACACCGTTCTCCAACAGTTAACTCGGGAGCCTTTCGAGCCTCTGTCCTCAGCGGAATCAAAATTTCTGACCTGGAAGACACTCTTCCTCATCGCCATCACTTCCGCAAGGAGGGTGAGTGAGCTACAGGCTCTAGTAGCACACCCCCCGTACACCAAGATCCACCACAACAGGGCTTCACTCAGGACTCACCCGAAGTTTATTCCGAAGGTCTCCTCCGTCTTCCACGTCAACCAATCAGTGGAACTACCATCTTTCTTCCCTGGCCCTCATGGGTCACCTGAAGAACAACGTCTACACTTACTGGACTGCGTCCGAGCACTGCGCATCTACATTGACAGGACGGCCTCAGTCCGGCAAGGGACCCAGCTCTTTGTGTCCTTCGATCCCAACAAACCGGGATGGCCGGTCACCAAGCGCACACTCTCCCACTGGATATCTGATTGCGTCTCATACTGCCTCCAGAGGGCGGGCGCTCTTCCAGCAAACAAGGCAAAAGCGCACCAACTCCGCGCATTGGCCACCTGTCTCGCAAGCGCACACGAGGTTCCAGTAAGCGAGATCTGCAAAGCCGCCACCTGGTCCTCGCACCTCACCTTCCAAAAACACTATTGCCTTGATCTCCAGGCAGAAGCCGACAGCTCCTTTGGCAGAGCGATCTTATCTACAGCGGCAGGTTCCCCCCTGTCTCGACGCGACAGCAGCAACAACTGAGTCGCAGCCTGAGGGAGTGACTCCCGCACCTCCTGTACCCAAGGATGGATGTTGTTTGCGATATGTGGTTGTGATTGCACAATGCTTCCTCTTGCACCTTCTTATTGCACTGATTGTTCCTCGCACTGTTGATTGTTGCACCTTGCACATTGATTGCTCCTTGCTCTGTTGATTGTCTGCACCATTGCACATTGCACAGACTGTTCCTCACTCTGTGACTGTTCGCACTATGTTCTACCTCATCGTTGCACTCACTGTTTGCACATTTACGTCTGTTTGGCACAATAAACGTGGTTCTTATCACATGAGGCTTCATTGGTGTTCTCCATGTGTACTAGCCTGTCTCACCTATCTCAGGCCTCCCTCAGCCTCAGCGCGAAACAAGTAGCTGGGGAGACACCAGGTGTGGCTGACACATCCTGCTTGTCCTAGGAGAAAACAGAGTTACTTACCTGTAACAGGGTTCTCCGTGGACAGCAGGATAGGTCAGCCACACGATCCCACCCTCCTCCCCTCTGAGGGTGGCCTGCGGTCCGCGCCCCTGCCTCTGGCCGAAGCTAATGACTCACTGGTTGGGCTGGGGGCGGACCGGGGAGGAGGGGTCTCCTCACACATGCTCAGAAGCTTCTGAGCTAGAGAGCACTTCCGTCACGGCGCCGTCGGATGACGTCACCAGGTGTGGCTGACCTATCCTGCTGTCCACGGAGAACCCCGTTACAGGTAAGTAACTCTGTTTTCTAGGACCTAGTGTAATTTTACAGTGCTGTCTTTTCCTATGGAGATTTTTTGCTGTTTGAGAACTGGGAATTAATGCTGGTATCATATCATAAAATGCTGAGGGAGTTTTTTGCAGTAATTTGTTATTCCAGAGTGTCTGGCAGAGGATAGAGTTGTGTTGCTGTCGGGGGCGGCTCAAGGCAATCTGCTGCCTGAGGCAACAAATGAGCTGGCACTTCCCACCCCCCCCCCTTCCCCCCCCCCCCCCCCCCCCGCGCAGCCAAAATGGAGGAGCATCCTCAGAGTTCTAGTCAGAGAACGGGGGGGCATTCAGAACAGTAGTTAAGTGTTTGCCCCAAAAATAAAGAAAGCAACATATTCTCAATCAATATAATTTTAAAAAACAAACTTCGTAATGATGTTCATATAGAACAAAAATTGTAGTTTAATTATGTAGCCTGGGAATCTAATATAAAACATAATGACTCCTGACACTGCACAACTATGGTATTAAATATAAATATATATTCTGCAAAAGGTAATGAAGATACAAGGTAGTCACACACGAAAGGAACGAAAACCATAAGAACCATGGCACTGCTTATAACACCAAAATAAAATTAGTTATAATAATTTTATTTTGGTGTTTTAAACTGGTCACTTTTTCTTTTTGAACATATATTCTACATCCAGAGAAACTCTTTCAGTGATGGATGCAGAGCAGAACTAGGACATTTCCCACAGAACTCAACACACCAAAAATAATTTCAGATTCTGCTGACATTTCAGTAATAGCGATATAAACCCTTACCAGTACTGGGCATATTGTAAAGTAATTCACAATCTCACAAAAATGATTCAAGATCTAGAAAGAAAAATCTATCACACCATAACAGCATCAACTTCCAAAACTTACCCAGAAGGCCTACCCATAAAAAAGCAGCACAATAAACATTGCAGCATGCCTATTACTCCATCACAGGTTAAGTCCAGTATCATCCATCTCCAGATCTAGCAGGCAGGTATCTGCTAAGCCCTTCCGTTCCCTCTGATGAGCATCATGGCTTAGTCCAGAGGTGTCCAAACCTGTCCTGGAGGGCCACAATCCTGCCAGGTTTTGGGATAGCCCTAATGAATATGCATGAGATATATATGCATTAGAGATAGCCAGCCAACCTGACTGGTTTGTGGCCCTCCAGGACTGGATTTAGAGACCCCTGCTTTACACCTCTGTCATTTAAGATGGTGAGTGGGCAAGGTACAGATGTCCTAGACATCAAAAGGGTAGCTAGAATGTGTCACATTCATCCTCGATTCTCACCACCACCAAAAAGATGTCTAATGGACAATATTTTGGTGGTGGTGAGAAGTGAGGAGGAGTGTGACAAATTCTATCTAACCTTTTTGATGTCTTGGACATCTGCACCTTGCCCACTCACAATCTTAAATGACAGAGGTGTAAGGCAGGGGTCTCCAAATCCAGTCCTGGAGGGCCACAAACCAATCAGGTTGGCAGACTATCTCTAATGCATATATATCTCATGCATATTCATTAGGACTATCCCAAAACCTGGCAGGATTGTGGCCCTCCAGGACAGGTTTGGACACCTCTGGCTTAGTCTATTCTCAAAGAAGAGTCCAAGAACCACTTCTTTAAAGTTCCCACCACTGCCCGCCCCAGGAAAGTCTATTTCTGGGGTTCCCCTGTACATTAAGGTGAGTGATCCAATAGTCCCAAAGTCCATGTTTGGTGGGATCCCTTCCTATGCTGAGATCTGCCCCCTTTTGGGCAACTGTCCCCCTCCCCAGGTCTAAAGTAGCCCTCACCAGGGTTCTTTGCATCAACACAAATGTGAATGCTATTCAAATTAGGTCAGGAATATGCAAATGACATTTTCCCAACATCCTTCAGTTTAGACAACCATATACATTGAACATTACATAAATGTCCCCCCTCCCCCTTTAAGACTCGGATTCAGCCAGGGTGCGTCCCAGGTATGGAATTACCTCAACACCCCACCACCTCCTATGTAGCTGCTTGTTGCTATTACCACCCCAATTCTGGCAGGTTATCCACTGGCTGAATATCCATGGGTGTCTCTTCAGGGACTAGCTATTGCTCATTTCTCAGCTCCATCTTCTCCTCCTGCTGGGGGTCCCCTTGATCCTCTCTAAGGGGGGGGGGGATCTACCTCTATGGGGGTCTGGGTCAAGTCTCTCACCTTCCTCTCATCCCAGATGTTGTCAGGGAGCCAGGCCCTAAGTCTTCTAGCCAGGAAGGGAG
Organism: Ichthyophis bannanicus; assembly: GCA_033557465.1. Taxonomy (NCBI): domain Eukaryota; kingdom Metazoa; phylum Chordata; class Amphibia; order Gymnophiona; family Ichthyophiidae; genus Ichthyophis; species Ichthyophis bannanicus. The sequence goes on from CM066031.1 coordinate 1,107,043,237, forward strand.
CAGTGTTTCAGGTCCTTCCTCAGCCCCTGGGTGTCCTCATCCAATGCTCTAGGAGGCCCCTCCTAGAGGGATCCATATCTCCAGAGTCAGGGCTGGTTGGGGTCCTCTGGGAGTCATGCAATAATGAGATGTACACCCTATCACATACCCCTTCCCCCTTGGCAGAGACCCTTTTGGTTGGGGCATCATGGGGTCAGCCCATTCTGGGGAACCTTCACCCTCTGGGGACAGGAAATCTGCATTGTTATGGGCTCTCTCAGCCTGGTATTGAACTTCAGAGTCATAGGCCTGTAAGGCCAAATACCATTTGGCCAAGCGGGCATTGGTGTTTTTCATAGAATGTAGCCACCTTAGGGCTGCATGGTCGGTTACGAGGGTGAAATGCCTACCTAGCAAATAGTATCTTAAGGCATCTACAGCCCATTTGGACTGCAAGGCACTCCTTCTCCGTGATTGAATACCTAGTCTCTGTCTCCCCTAGCTTCCAACTAAGGTACATGACCGGATGTTCTTCTCCAGCCACATTTTGGTTTAATATGGCTCCCAAAACTACCCCAGATGCATCCTTTTGTAACACAAATAGTTCTTTGAAATCTACATTTCTTAACACTGGTTCTGTACACAGGGCCTTCTTGAGGTTAACAAAGGCCTCTTCTTTCCGTGTACCCCAATGTATCTGGTTAGGGGATTTATTTTTCAGCAGATCAGTAAGGAGAGTGGCCAGTTCCACAAAGTGAGGCTTGAACCTCCGGTAAAATGCCCAAAAATGCTCTAACTTGCTTTTTGGTTTTTGGCTTCTGGCTTTTGGCAGGGTCTTCCCTTGAATTACCTGTACTTTGCTAAGGACGGGCCATTTCCTACCCAATGGCCTAGGTACTGTACCTCCTGGTTCGCCAACTGGCATTTTTTTAGAGTTAGCTGTCAACCCAGCCCACCTTAAGGACTCACAAACCTTGCGCAGGTGGATTAGGTGTTCCTCCCAGGTCCTGGAATAAATAACCACATCATCAAGGTATGCCCCTTTGAACCCTAGATGTAGTTTGAGTACCTTATTGTTAATACACTGGAATTTAGCTGGCGCCCCATGCAAGCCAAAAGAGAGGACAGTGAACTGGTTAGGCCCCAGGGTGTTCGAAAAGCTGTTTTCTCCCTAGAGGACTGTTCCAAGGGAATCTGCCAGTATCCTTTCATCAGGTCAAGGGTTGAAATATATGTAGCCCCTCCCAACTGCTCTACCAGTTCCTCTATCCTGGGCAATGGGAAGATATCAACAGTCGAGATGGCATTCACTTGCTGGAAATCAATACAGAACCTAGTGGTTCCATCGGGTTTGGGCACTAAGACTATCGGGCTAGATCATCCTCTGTTGGACTTTTCAATGACCCCTAAATGCAGCATATGCTCTACCTCTTTCTCATTCTTCCTTTGTTTGGCCTGGGGAATACGGTATGACCATTGCCTTACAATTTCACCATCTCAGGTGATAATTCTGTGACTTCCGAGATGGGTTCTCCCAGGCAAAGCTGGGAACTGGGCTAGCAGGTGCTTCACCTGTCTCTTCTGGTCTACCATCAACTCACTTCCTATTGAGACCTCCGTGGGGTCCTTTGTCTGGGCAATCTCCGGACTCAGGTCCTCTTCCTCTTCACTTACTTGTGCTCCTAGCCCCTCCCTACACACCCAGGGTTTGAGCAAATTAATGTGGAAGGTCTGTACCTTCCCTTTCTGCTGTTCCACTTCATAATCTATAGGGCCCAGTTTCTGGCATACCCTAAAAGGGCCTCTCCACTGGGCTAATAGCTTATTATTGGAAGTGGGCAGCATAACTAATACCAGGTCTCCTGGGTTAAGATTCCTCTCCTGTGCCTGCTTGTCATAATAGACCTTTTGCTTCTTTTGATTTTTCCTCAAATATTTGTTAGACCGCCGAGAGAAGGTTTTTAACTGGGTTTTCAAATGGGTAACCTGTACAATTATGGGCTCTAACCCTCTTTCAGTTCCTATCCATGCTTCCTTTACCACATCCAAGAGTCCCCTGGGTTGTCTCCCCATTAAAAGCTCAAATGGGGAAAAGCCCATTGTAGCTTGGGGAACTTCTCTATATGCAAAGAGGACAAATGGGATCGCTTGCTCCCATGTCCGACTGTTATCAACAATACTCTTTTTAACCATTTGTATCAGAGTCTGGTTAAACCGTTCGACAAGGCCATCAATTTGTGGGTGATAGGAAGCAGTCTTAACATGCCTGATTCCAAACAATGAAAATCCAAACCCCAAAAAAAGGTCAATTCCAGAGTGCAAGTCCATGGAATTCTGCCTGAGCATTTTGCTGCACGCTTCTTCAGGGGATGCACAACCTTCACTTCATCAGATCACTGTATTTGATTTTAGCTACGTTGAAGGCTGGGAACAGTGGTGTGATGCAGCCCTACAGTGCATTTCTGATGAAGTGAAGGTTGTGCATCTCCTGAGGAAATGTTCAACGAAATGCTCAGGCAGCCTTGTGTGTGGCATTGTGCAGCCCATTCAATAGAGGCAGCAAGCCACGATATGAAAAGATAAGTGTTTTTTGTTCAAGGGCATTGTATGCACAATGTGTTTGTTTGAGAAATTGCACAACAGATAAAACATGCTCTGAGAGATTGCAGGAGCTGATTATAATTTGAAAATTGGTCATGATTTCAAGGAGTTTCTTAGAGCCATTGATGTCAAGAGGTTTAGGCTTGAGCATGTACTGCTTGTGCCGATGTCCCTACCTCATTGGGTTCTGAGGCTCTTTTCTCCTCCCATTTTTATATTTGGACACCTGGTGTGAATCATGTGGAAATTGATAGAGTGATGTTTTTTGCATTGATTCAAAACAATGCCAAGACTACTTCTAACTGTCTGGACAAAAGGTTAGTGCCCCGATCTGTCAAAAGTTGTCTGGGGAAACCTACCTCATAGAAAATTTTCAATAGTTTCCGTATTATCTGACCTGCAATAACTTTCTGCAGGGGACTTGCCCAGGGATAGCAGGTGTCATAGGGGTATGTTTACTAAACTGCAGTAATGCCATTCGCGTTAGGATCCGTGGTAGAGGCAGAAATACCCAAATAAGGACATGGGCGGTACATCATTACCGATAATTTATGACGCCTTGTAACGCGCATTAACGAGCGTTACATGGCACGTTAACGCGCGTTAATCTTAAGAAGGCGCGCAGACATGGAAACACAGAAACAGAGCTGTAGCACAATGGTTACTACACTGACTGATGGTACAGGGGTCATGGGTTTGATTCCCCAGTGTGCCTAATGCATAAGGCTGGCTGAGGCATCACCCTTTATGTTTAAGTAGTGATTGTTGAGGCATTTTACTTTTATTTTAATTAGTGCTGCCAGCAAACACACCCTCACGGTGGCGTAACCTAAGGTGCTGCATAAGGCACCCCATAACGCACTCCATAGGGCACATTATAAAGTACACTGTCTGCCAAGGCACCCTATAATGTCCCCTATAGGACCCCTTATAAGGCACCTTATAGGGCGCCCTATAAGGCGCCTTATGGGGCACCCTATAAGGTGCCTCATGGGGCGCCTTATGAGGCACCTTAAGGTTACAGTACTCTGAGGGTGTTTTTGCTGGCAGCACTAATGTACATTAAAAATAGACAATGCCTCAGACAGCCCTGTCAAATAACCCCACCATGGGTTTGAACCCATGACCTCTGGCTTCACAGACAGTGAAGTAACCAGTGGGCTACAGCTGCTAGCAAACCCCTGGCTGGCTGCAGAAGAACTGCACGTCACCACACAAACTGTCTGCTGTGGTTACCAGGATAGGGTTAACCCACCCGTACCCATGATGCACTGCACATGCAAATCAGCAGTCGACAGATGGGCACAAGATGGGGTATGCACCCCCACAGCACCTCGGCCTGGTAGGGGGAACTGACCGTGTGTGGTACTGGCACAGAGTAGCCACAGACTCACATTGTGCAGGTACTGTGCTCACCCTGAGGGTGAGGTGGGGCGCCCAGCACCAGGTCCACAACACCTTTCATGGCTGAAATACGCCATGCTGCAGGTCCCCATCAGTGTGTGATAGGTAGTTCCTGTAGACACACCTAGGATACATCTGTGTCCTTCTGTATTTCTCAGTCATGTCTAGCCCTTTTGGGCTATGATGCACCCAGAATAGTGCATATCCTGTGTTGGTGCCATGGTTACATGATATAGGTGAAGGGAGGGGGGTGTTTGGACCCATAGGCAGATTATGTACCACCACACAACCCACCCTCTGGGGCTCAGGGTGGGAAACAGGATCACCCACCAATAGATCCACATTCTACCTCTCTGCAATGGTAGCAGTAGAGGGGACCATCAACCCCAGTCCTGCTGGGGAACAGACACCCTACAGGGCAGGCAATGCAGAGCTGTACACATCCATAAAGCAAGAGCAGACAGACAGTAGGCCTGGAAATGCTCAGCTGCCCCCCACCCCTATCTGACATTCTCCAGCAACAAGCCTCCAGCCACTGCACCCTGCAAGGTGTTCCAGCAAGACACATACTAGCTGCAGACAGTCTGCTAGCTAGTCCATAGTGCATGGTCCTGGAGGAGATGCATGTACCCAGAACTGGGATGTCAGCATACACACGAAGCAGATAAGTCAGTGATTGGGCCCCAAAAGGGACCCATAAATATCAAATGAGAGAAATACTCTATAGCACTATGGGGGAACCTAGCCATGCCATGGTCACTGCTCAGTCAGGGTGAGAGTGACCTCCCAGCAGGACATGCTGTGGCCACCCTGTCCATGCAGGTGGTGGCCGGCCACTACAATGTCCAAGCCATTGCCCTATGCTATGTACAGATGGATCCAGGCCAGGCCATCCTATCCTGGCTATTCCCATGGTACCTTGCTCCTCATTATACAGATTGGCAGGCCAATACTGGCAACAGTGCTAGCAGTGTGGGCTGTGGAGGGTATTTGCAGCCACCACACACTGGATAGACAGACACACACTCCCCACACCTATGCCAGCATTGTGCAACTATAGAGGTGTTTGGCAGCCCTGGCCACCACACCAGTCCTGGGCAGAGTGCAGGCATGGCTATGGTAAGCAATACTGTTGGGGTCACTCCCCAGGGTGGTAAACACTGTCAGACACCAGACCTGTAGCACACTCCACAGACATCAGAAAGGTTGCTGTGATGCAGCTCAATCAGCAAATTGTGCTTAACTTTGGAATTGTTATCTGCCAGTAATCATAGCAACCGTTTGATAGATGTTTACCATATGCCCAGGTTTAGGGTGGAATTGCCAAGGTATGCAAGTGCTAGTATTGGGATCCCAACATCCTGCCGCTCCAGGAGGCATTGGATAATGGAGCCTGTGGGTGCGGGTGTGTCTGCCCCTGTTGGCCACTGCTTTAGGGCAGAGGTTCCCAACTCCAGTCCTGGTGGGCCAAACACTGTTCGGGTTTTCATGCTGTCTCTCATGAATATGCATGAGATACATCTACATACCATGGGGGCGGCGCATAAAAATGCAGCACAGGCATCTTTATTAGAGGCAGCATGGAACCTGGATGGTGTTTGGCCCTCCAGGACTGCATTTGGGAGACTCTGCTCTAGGTAATGTGCATGTTTATGGTCTCTGTAAAATGTAGGGTAAAATGTAGGTGTTTTGGACATGTTTACGTCATCTGCAATAAAGGTTCTGTCTGTATTAGCACGTTTTAGTAGTGGGTAAAATATGGGGACTGGGTTGGCAGGAACCACAGCTGGGACTTGAACCTGTGACCTTCTGCTTCTGAATACACTGGTTTTGTGCACTGCACCACCATGTTGTCACAGAGTCAGTGCATTCCTTGGTGATACCATGACTGTTCGTCAGACAGGGCCTGTCTGTTGCGGTGCATGGCACCCACCTACACAGGGCTAGGCCACGGTCTGCTCTGGGCAGCTGCCACTGCCCCCTCCACCACCAGTATCCACTGCCCCCTCTGCCACCATGCTGACATGCCCTTCTGCTGGTGGTGCTGGTGAAGCGCAGTCTCAGGCCATCCAGTGTGCGGGTAGGCGGCTGCCTATGGTGCGGGTTCTGGGGTAGGGGTGCCTGCATAGGTGTCCACACTTCCCCCCAGCACCGCCTGCCAATGTTCCATGCCCTTCAGGGTAACTGCTGGGTGCTATTCCCTGTGACACTGGGAAACACAGTCGTGCCCATGTTGGGCCTTCAGCAGTTGCTGTCTGGCTGCTCTGCTGTTTCAGCATTCGTATGGGCCACCTAGGCATCACCCTAGTCTGCACTGTGGCCCAGCTGCACCACAGCATGTGCCGCCTGCGGCCCTCTGTATCCCCTTTTCCGGCATCTGTCCAGTTGCCCATTCCAACATGCCCGCCCTGCTGTTGCGGGACTTGTGCACGCCATAGGACACCTGTCCAATAACAAGGGAAAGCCCTGATCAGCGCTATTTCACTGTGGGCTCATTCACCTTGTATGGGGACGGAGCATAGACCCTTCCACGATTAATATCTTTTTTTTGGAGATTTCTCGGGGGGGGGGGGGTTGATGTTTTCCATTAATATCACTATTGGCCAGCTTGGTTATGGTTTTTTTCCAGTTTGTTGAGGTCATTTTCAATGTTTATGTGCCCTTTTGTTCTGTGCACATCTATCACACTTATCACTTTTTTTTAGGTTTCCCTGCCTATGCTGTACATTGCTGACACTTAACTGGTTTCTCTCCCCTGCAAATGTGCATCTAACGGCAGGTCTTCAATCGCGTTAGGATTCAGCTCTTCAGATCAGCGCGTTAGTGTGAATGGAGCCTCTCCCCGCCCACACTCCGCCCATTGGCACCCTTCTCTCCGCCCTCTCTCCACCTTCTGCGGTTATGTAATGTTACCGCAGTTTAGTAAACATACCCCATAGTCAACAAGTACTAAAAGGTACTGGTAACCTGCCATGCTCCTATCTAACGAACCCACAATGTCCATGGCCATTCGATCCAGGGATTGTTTGGCCCCTGGGACTGGAATCGGAGGAGCTTTCTTGGGCTGGTTCTTATTTTTGCGTTGGCACATGGAGCACGCCTGGTAGAACTTAGTCATTTCTTGATATAGGTTAGGCCAGAAGAAGCATTGTGTAAGGCGAGCAATAACCCCCTGCTCCCTAGGTGTCCTGCTAAGGGGTGCTTTATGGGCCAACATCAATTTTGTTGTGCTTAAGGTGGTCTACTAGAATTGGAATCTCAATGCATTGACGAGTCCACACTTTAAGTCCTGGTTGCGATGATTTGTTTCGCTATGGAGTGCTGATGGGGAATGAGTTTTGATTCTCATTAGTGCGCTGCTCCGTGTTTGAAGGAGGGAATCCACAGATTGTCACATCTGTGCCTATGTATTATTGGGATGAGGTCTGATCGAATGGATAAAGTGCTGAAGCAAAACACCGTATCAGGGTGTAACAAATGAATTAAGTTTTCTTTGTCAAAGGGGAATGTCTGCTGCTTTCTACAGGCTTTTCGTGTTATTATTTTAAGGCACCCCTCACTCTGCATGTGGTGTGTGATTATAATATATGGGAGTGTTATGACGAGTTTTTTTGCCCCATTGAGATTCAGGTAATAATGAAGAGACCTACTTTGTTACAGGATGCTTTCAAACATGGAAGAGAAAGGGAAGAGGGAGAAATATCATGAGAAAATGTGATGGGGACACATAAAGAGAGAGAGAAAGTGAGTGGACAGAAGGAAAGAAGAGGCAGCGAGAGGAAAGAGAAGAGAGAAGGCAGCATAAAGCAGAGTAGGAGAATAGGAAAAAGTAGGAGATAAGCACGGGAGGAGAAGGAAATACGTGACAAAGATAAAATGAACATAGTTGGGAGGAACAAAAGAATGATATACATTTTAAACACTTAGGGGTATGTTTATTAAACCGTCTTAATGTTACCGGCGCTAGTTGCAGTGTTAATGTGAAGAATGCCATATAAGATAGTGGGCGTTCCAGAGGGGAGGTTGCAAGGAATCGGTATCGTGCGACAGTGGGCGCCGTGGCACATTAACGCACGTTAACCCTACGTTCATGCCAGCACAGTGTTAGAAGCTATAAAGATGTAGCCCACTGGTTACTGCAATGACTGTGGAGGCAAAGGTCATGGGTTCGATCCTGCAATGGTGTTATGTAATAAGGCTTTCTGAGGCATTTCCTTTTAATTTAAAGCAGTGCTGCCAGCAAAAACACCCTCACAGTGCCGTAACCTAAGGTGCCGCATAAGGCGCCCTATAAGGCACTCCATAGGGCACATTATAAAGTGCCCTGTCCGCCAAGGCACCTTATAATGTGCCCTATAGGGCACCTTATGAGGCACCTTAGGCTATGGCACTGTGAGGGTGTTTCAACCTGTGCCCCAGCTTCCCCACTGCATGTCCCGCCTGCAGCCCACTGTACCCCTTTGCAGCCGCACCATAGTGCCCATTTGTACTTGAGCACTATGCTGTTGCTGCACATGCATCACTACCATCACTTTTCTTGGTCTCCCTGCCTTTGCTGTACATTGCTGACTGAAATGGTTTCTCTCTCCTGCAAATGTGCCTCTAACGCGAGGTTTTCACTGGCGTTAATTTTCAGACCCTGATTTCACAGCGTTAGTGTGCCTGGAGCCTCTCCCCGCCCACTCTCCGCCCATTGACCCCTTCTCTCCACCCTCTGGAATGACTTACTCCGCCCTCTGTGCGCCTTAACGCCACCAGAGACGTTATCATGCGGTAATGTTACATTATCATAGAAACATAGAAATATCACGACAGAAAAAGACCACATGGCCTATCTAGTCTGTCCTTCCATATCAACAACTACAACAGTCCCCTTTTTACCTTTAGAGATCCTCTGTGTTTGTCCCATGCTTTTTTGAATTCAGTTACTCTCCTCATCTCTACCACCTCCACTGGGAGACTATTCCACGGACCCACTACTCTTTCCGTAAAGAAATGTTTCCGCATATCACTCCTGAATCTATCCCCCTTCACACTCATCCCATGTCCCCTCGCAGCAGAACTTGCTTTCAATTGAAAGAGGCTCTCTCCGTGAACATTTATGCCACGGAGGTATTTAAACATCTCAATCATATCACCTATATCCCGCCTTTCCTCTAAGGTGCACATATTAAGATCCTTAAGTCTGTCCTCATATGCTTTATAATGAAGACCACTAGCCATTTTAGTAGCCACCCTCTGCACCTACTCCATCCTGTTCACATCCTTTTGAAGGTGCGGTCTCCAGAATTACACACTATACTCCAAATGAGGTTGCACCAAAGACTTATACAGAGGCACTATCACCTCCTTTTTTCTGCTAGCCATTCCTCTCCGTATGCACCCAAGCATCCTTCTAGCTTTTGCTGTCACCTTTTCTACCTGCTTAGCTACTTTAAGATCATCAGACACAACCACGCCTAGGTCCCGCTCTTCTTTAGTGGACAAAAGTACTTCACCCCCTATACTATATTGCTCCCTTGGATTGCTGCAGCCCAAATGCATGACCTTACATTTTTTAACATTAAATCCCAGCTGCCAAATTCTAGACCATTCTTCAAGCTTAGCTAGATCCCTCCTCATGTTATCTACACCTTCCTGGGTGTCTACTCTATTGCAGATTTTGGTATCATCCGCAAAGAGGGAAACCTTACCCGACAGCCCTTCCGCTATATCACTAACAAAGATGTTAAAAAGAATTAGACCAAGGACAGATCCCTGGGGCACACCACTGGTAACATCCTTCTCCTCAGAGTGAGCTCCATTTACCTGTACCCTTTGTCCCCTCCCACCCAACCAATTTCTAACCCAAGCAGTAACTTTGGGGTCCATCCCTTGGGTGCTCAGTTTGTTTATAAGTTGCCTGTGAGGAACAGTGTCAAAGGCTTTACTGAAATCCAAATACAACACATCTAGGGCTCTCCCTCGGTCCAACTCCCTGGTCACCCAGTCAAAGAAATCAATCAGATTTGTTTGACAAGACCTGCCTCTGGTGAATCCATGCTGCCTCGGATCCTGTAATCCACTGAATTCCAGAAACCTCTCTATTTTCTCTTTCAGCAGCGTTTCCAATAATTTACTCACCGCAGAAGATAGACTAACCAGCCTGTAGTTTTCAACCACATCCTTACTTCCACTTTTGTGTAAAGGCATCACATGAGCCTCTCTCCAGTCCTTTGGCACTACTCCTGACTCCAATGAGGCATTGAAAAGGTCAGTCAGTGGAATTGCTAGAACGTCCCCAAGTTCCCTCAGTATCCTAGGGTGTATCCCATCTGGTCCCATCGTTTTGTCTACTTTAAGTTGAGTTTCTCACGAACACAGTCTTTTGAAAATTGTTCAAAATGTCCCTCGCTTCTGTTCCTGTTTGTGGGTGTTTTCTGAGGTCCTGCTCTTGGTTCTTCATCTGTGAACACAGAACAGAAATATTTGTTAAGCAAGTCCGCTTTATCCTTATCAGCTTCTACATATTCCTCCCCTGCACCCTTGAGTCTGACAATACCACTTTTGCCCTTCCTCTTCTCACTAACATATCTGAAAAATGTCTTATCCCCCCCATTTTATTGCATTGGCTGTTTCCTCCTCTTTTTGAATCTTTGCTTTCCTGACTACTTTGCTAGCTTCTCTAAGTTTTTCCAAATATAGATGCCTGTCTTCCTCTCTCTTAGATCTCTTGTATTTCATGAAGGCCTCCCTCTTTTTCTTCACTTTTTCAGCTACTTCTTTCGAAAGCCATAGCGGTCTCCTTTTCCTTTTACCTTTTACCTTTATTTACCATTTTAACAAAAAGGTTGATTGCCCTTAAAATATCCCCTTTCAGTTTTGCCCACTGTTTTTCTACATCCCCCAGCTGTTCCCATCCCACTAACGACTCCCTGAGGTATTTGCCCATCTTGGCAAAGTTAGTCTTCCTAGAGTCTAAGACCCTCACCTTTGAATGGATTCTAACAGCCCTAGTCCTAATACTGAACCACACCATCTGGTGATCACTGGATGCAAAATGATCTCCCACTACAACATCAGAAACACTTTCACCATTGGTAAGCACCAAGTCCAGTATGGCCCTTTCACGTGTGGGGTCTGTTACCAATTGCCTGAATAGTTCTCCCTGTAGAGAATCCAGGATCTCCTTACTTCTAGATGATACTGCAGCAGGAATGTGCCAAACAACATCTGGCATATTGAAATCCCCTATCAGTAGCACTTCCCCTTTCCTAGCAATGCTGCGTATGTCTTCAATTAACTCTCTGTCCACCTCTTCCTCTTGTGAGGGAGGTCTGTATATCACACCAATGCAAATAGATTTCTTTTTCCCTCTTTCTAGTTTAACCCACAATGCCCCCTCTCTCCCTTTTAAGCTCTGTAATTCCAAAGCTTTAGTAGTAGTTTTTACATATAGTGCCACTCCTCCTCCCCTTCTTCCTACCCTATCCTTTCTGAATAAAGTATAGCCAGGTATAGTTACATCCCAATCATGGTTTTCTGTGAACCATGTTTCTGTAACTGCCATTAAATCCAAGTCAACCACTCCCACCAAAGCTTCAACATCAGGGATCTTATTTCCCATGCTACGGGCTCTTATTTCCCATGCTATCGTGCGATAACGTCGCCACTGCATCGTTAGTGCTGTTTAGTAAACATACCCCTTATTTTCTCATTCTCCTTTTATGATGGGCATTTCATTTCAAGGAGAAACAGACAAGCAGCATACGGAAAAATGTTTTGCAATACCTTCTTTTAACTTCAGACATGTACAAATTATCATGCCAATGAAGCTTCTTCAATCAGAAAAGAAGGGAGAACGATGAGCAGCATAAGATATCACTGTTTGCCGACAATGTTCGTTGGTGCTCCAGGACCCTGAGCGCTCTTTGCGAGAGTTACAGGAGGAGTTGGATAGTTATAGTAGGGGATCTGGTTTTCAAGTAAATCTGGATAAGATGAAAGCTGTCAATATTTCTCTCTCGGAGGCTGAGGAGGGTCATCTTTGGAGGTCTTTCCCTTTTAAGTGGGCGGTGGGGCACCAGTTCTATCTTGGCGTGAAGATTGACCTAGATCCCCCTCAGTTGTATCATCATAATTATCCTCCTTTGTGGCAAGAGCTTCAGAGGGACCTTGAGTGCTGGTTGGCCCTTCCCCTGTCAAGGATGTGGCGATCCTCCCTAAGCTATTGTATTATTTTCAGACGCTGCCTGTGACGATCCTTAGGGGGAGCTAGAGAGGATACAATGGAAACTCTTTCTCTATATTTGGAAGAGGCATCTGCCGTGGGTTGCGCATTCAGTCCTTCACCGACCTAAAGTGAAGGGTGGTTTAGCTGTTCCCAGCTTGTATTGGTATGATGTAGCAGCACAGCTGGCAAATGTGGTGGGCTGGCAGGAGGTGACAGGGTGAAAATGGATGCAAATTGAAAGTCTTTACACACGGGGGATCCCTCTACAATATATGGTGTTGGGAACTGGGAAGGGGGCTGAGGTCTTCAACCCATATGTCAGTCAGGTGGAGCAGCTGTGGGGGTGGTTTCCTTGTAAAAAATGAGGGGGGAGGTGTCCCTGCTGCAGTCAATTTGATACAATAGAGAGTTTCAGCTGGGGTTGGTGGACCCGTTATTCGAAGGGTGGGAAAGGCAGAGTCTCACCACTTTGGTCCAGTTATGCCCTGATGGGGAACTGGAATCTTTCAAGGATTTGCAGTAACGGTATAGTCTGGGTCTCCGGGACCTATATGGTACTTGCAAATCTGGCATTGGTTGCAGAGTAAAATTTGGGGCCCGATTGTGGAAAAAGGACTAACTGATTTTGAATGAATTTGCTGGTACCCGGCCGCTAGGTGGTGAGCCATATCTAAAATTTATAAATTGGTGGGGAACCCATGGGAGGGCAGTGTGAAGTTTCAGGCCCAGTGGGAAAAGGATTTGGTGATGGAACTTGATGACTGGAGCTGGGGGAAGAATTTTAAGGACTCATTTCTGCTCGACATGTGGAGAATGGGTACAAAGTACTGTACAAAGTACCTCACCACACCAACTGTAAACAATACAGACTGCTGTAATTGTACAAAGTTCTGTAAGATGATTTCTGTATTGTAAGATGATTGCTATAATTGTACATAGTTTTGTAAGATGATTCCCTTAAGTAACAATCCTACCATGTGCATAGTTAAAGCTGTTATAACCTAATTATGTTAAACCATGTTCGATGTAAGAAATGTTGTTCCTTTGTAAACCGCCCCTGATCTTGGGAAGGAGCGGTATAAAAATAACAGTAAATAAATACATTTAACTCCAGTTAGGTTACAGAAAATAGTAAAGGATAGCCCAATAACCTGTTGGAGGGTCTGTGGGCTTGTGGGAACGTATAGACACATGTGGTGGGAGTGTCCTTGTGTAAAGCGCTTTTGAGACAGTGTACAGGGGGGAGGTGCGGGAGTTAGTGAGGATGGAGGTAGAGTGGGAAATGGTGAGGATTTTGTTGGGGGTCGAGTTGGCAGGGTGATGTGGGGCGGTTGGTACGTGTGCATGTGTGTTGGCTGCAAGGTTGTCTTATATTGGAAGGCCGTGCAAGTGTTAACTCTTGACAGTCTCTAATGCACAATGTATATATTATGGAAATGTTAACAGCTGTTTGGTGTAATATGCTTCCAAAATTTGAAACTATATGGTAGCCTTTTGTGAAAAAATGTGTGGGATAATTTCTATAGTTTGCTATGTTTGTTTGGGGGGGGGGGGGATTATGGGGGACTGTTTTTGTAACCGCATTCCATTTATGCATGTTGGGGGGGAGGGGTGAAAAACTTTTATTCAATAAACAAAAAATTTTAAAAAAAAGAAGGGAGAATGAAAAGGGAGGATGGCAGGAGGCAGGGGAGGAAGAGAGAGAGAGAGAGAGAGGAAAATGCCCATAAAGGACAGAGGCTGGCACAGTCAGAAAGGGAGGACCATGGAGTCCCTCCCATAGGTGTACATGACGCTTAGCACTTGCTGACAGTTAAGACAGCAGGTCAGGGAAAGACTATAAAACCAGAGCGATCACCAGTTGCAAGATCAGAGAAAAGAGATTGCCTCTTCCTGTGCTTCCTGACTGTCTTTGCTCATCCGCGGTCTCACAATGGTTCTCAGTGATCATGAGTGGCAACTTGTCCTGCATATCTGGGAGAAAGTGGATCCAGACCTCACAGGCCACGGACAAGCTGTTCTCCTCAGGTAAAGCAAAACGATATCTAGAGATATGTGCTGCCCGGCAGGTTAGGAATAGGAGTTTCAGTTACCAGCTCCCATTGCACAAATGCACTCAGCTGTATTTACTCTGAGCTCACTAAAACCTAGGTACTGCATAAGCCAGTGACTGCAAGCAAAATAAAAGTGACTAATTGTAAGATCATAGATAATAACTGATGGTAGATGATTTAGCAGGAAAGAAAGTGAAGAGGGTATGTCCAAGCAGAGGCATCTGATGCGACGGCTGCGCCCCAGGCGCTGATGCCTCTCCACGAGAGATGATAGTACCTGTGCAACTGGAAATGAACTGTGTGATTGTTTTTTAAATCCTTTCTTTTTTTGGTTAAAAGTTTCTATGCAACACTTAGGAGGTTGAAATCTCTGGTACCAAATATCACAACTATAATTGGGAACCGCACAGCAACATGCAGACAAGGGAAGTTAAAAATGCCGATAAAAGTGAAGATGAGAAATTAGGGGTTGAAGGACCCTGGAATCCAGCACTCTTCTGCTTACTTTTTTGCATGTGGAAGGTGAATAAAACACTCCATATCTGTAGCCGCTTTTACAATAATGAAAAAGACAGTGTTCCCTGAATTTAAATATAGCCACAGCATGGAATTGCTGGATTAGCTCCTTTCCTCAGTGTGTAGCGTAACATATCAGATCCGCGTTTATCTTTTGCCTCTAAAATCTTGTCTGATTTACTTTTCGGTTTAGTGATGTAGCCATGGGGTCTTCGGTTGGCAAAATACTTCCCACTTTTACCACCCTCAGTGTTTCTCAGCTTTTTTTTTTTTTTGCAGCACACTTTTGTGTTTCTTCACTCCTTAGGGCACACAAACCAAATATTTTATGCAGGGCTGGAGCATGTGTACTGGGCGCCCTTGGCAAAACCTCTTGCGCCCTTTCGCAATTAGCTTTAAGGCCCTCAACCTCCTCCCTCCCCCAAAAAAAATTTGATTGTCAAACTCACTTGTAATCATCTCAACACCATCCTTCCCTGAACAAGTCTATACAAATGCATATCTGAAGATTACAGCTTTAAATATTAAACTTTGTGTGGTAAATATATGTGCAATGAAATAGATTTTAAAAATCCACTTACAAGGGTAAATAGACTGCATATCGCCCAGTCTTCCTGCAGGTTAAATCACACACTGATAACTCTGTGTGGCTGCCAGGGTCCATTGTTTTGCTTTGACTGTAGCTGCTTTTGCTACCCCCCCCCCACCCCCCACCCCCAAGAATTGCTGTGCGCTAGGTGGCTAGCAGTTGGTTGGCCCTATTTCCATGATCCTTCTCTCACGCCGGCAGAAGGAAGCCAGCATCTTTTAGCTGTGGGCACCCCACAGGTAATGTAAGATGACTGATCTCCCTGAATTCAAACACCAGACTGAAGCCAGTAGAAGAGGCAGACAGGTAAGACTTTTCTACATAGCCTGGTTTTCGAGTGAGGTTCATTACTGTCATGGTATGTGCAAAAGTAACCCATTTGGTTAAATTGCCCCCTAGGAGGCACTGCTGTCCTACCGATGGGAAAAGAAAGTGCTAGTAGAGTGATCAGTTCAATTTCGTGGAGATGAGGGGAGTCCAATGGACTCTCTCCATGAAAAATTGTAGTAATCTACTCTCAAACTATACCTAAAAGCACATTCTTTCAGTTTTGCTACTACAAAATAGTTTTGGGTACAATACAAAAGCCTCAGGATTGGTGGGTACGATGTCCTGCCTACAAGCCAATCAATTATGCACCACAGAACAATCAGATTAGCTAACACACTCAAACTATTCCCGACATGTAAATTCTATGTAGGAGATAGGGTAAAGTCCGAGATTTTGCAGTGGATTCCAGACGATCCAGCTTACTCCAGGGAGCTTACAGCTACTAGATCACACTTTACAATCGCTACCCTGAAAATAAAAGTTGTTTTCCTACACCTAGGATAGAAGAGAAAGTGACTGCAGCAGAAAGAGTAGGGACTGTATTCTGATCTGGTGTGTATGCTGCAGTCTGTCGCACTCCTCTCCTGCTAGCCTTGAATGACAGGAGGGAAGGGATGGATTAAGCTGCAGACTTGCTCGATCTGCTCCAAGCTTAACCTGTTTTCTCCTGTTCTGCTTGAGAGAAGTTGGGGCTGGAGCAGGAAGCAAATGACTATTTTCAGGGGTACCCTTCAATAGAGATGGGACAATTAGTGTCTTATGAGATCATGATTAGCCGTATCTCTTAGGTAGTAGGATTATCTAAGCATACACTTCACCCCCCTGCAATTAGCACAAACTACAGCAGCTTGAATCTTTCAAAAAGCATCACGACAGACACACATCACACCCATCTTGAAGCAACTCCACTGGCTCCCTCTCACCTCACGAATCAAATACGAAACCATAATGAACAGAATGCAAGGCACTAAACAACCAATCCTCCAAACACCTGCATACGCTGTTAAACAAGCCCAGGAGTGATAGGCCCAGAAAACACAATACACTAAGGGGTATGTTTACTAAACAGCGTTAACATAGCAGCGGCTTCGTTAATGCGCGTTAAGGGTACCTAACGCACGTTAACGTCACCGTCCGCAGTAAGTCCCGCAGAGGGTGGGGAAAGGGCGGAGGGAAGGGGTCAATGGGCGGGGAGAAGCTCCCACAACACTAACGCGGGGAACTGAAGGGCTGAACATTACCAGGACTGAAAACCTGTCGTTAGAAGCACATTTGCAGGAGGGTGAAACCATTTCAGCGTCAGCAATGTACAACATAGGCAGGGAGCCCAAGCAAAGTGATAGTAGTGATCCATTTGCAGCAACAGCATAGTGCCCAAGTATGAAAGGCCACTATGGCGATGGTGCAAATGGGGCATAGGGGGCTGCAGGTGGGACATGTAGTGGGGGCAGCTGGGGCACAGGGTGGACTAGGCTGTTGCCTAGGTAGCACATAGGAACATAGAAACTGGAAATCAGCAAGACAGCAGCTGACCAAGGCCAAACATAATCTACCTACATCTACCTGGTCCACCCTAGCCAATAGTTGCTAGGGCACTGACCTGACATCCCCCCAGCCATCTCTCTCCCATGTGGAAGGGGCATAATATTGGTAGGCAGTGATGGGGGGATGTGTGGATGTCCATGTATGCCTCCCCACCCCAGACACTTCTCCCTAGGCGACCGCCTACCAGCACAGTGGATGGCCTGGGACTGTGCACTACCAGCACCGACAGCATATGGCCAGGCAGCATGGCAGGGGGGGCGTGTGTTGGTGCTGGAGGGGGCAGTGGCACCTGCCTGCAGTGCACCTAAGCCATGCCCTGTACCAGTACGTGATGTGCAGTGCAACAGAAAAGGTCTGGCTGAGGAGAAGTAAAGGTAACCCCAGGGACTGCAGAGTTTCTGTGGCAACAGTGTGGTGCAGTTCACACAGCCAGTGTGTCCCAGAGCAGAGGGTTACAGGTTCAGGTCCCAGCTGTAGATCCTGCAGAGCATGTCCCTATATTTTACCCTACAATGCAGATACAACATCAACATGTGCAATCCCCAAAGCAGCGGCCAACAGGGGTACAAACACCCACTCACACAGGTTGCACTGTCCAAAGCTCCATGCAGAGTCAGGCTGTTGGCCCCAACATGGAGCCGCAGTCACCACCGGAGCACTACTACTACCTCCTGCACAGTCTGGCAATGTCGGCACTGTGATCAGGACCAGTGTGGCGGGCAGGGTTGCCAACCACCCCTATCTTTTCACAATGCTGCAATAGGAGTGTGTGTGTGTGTATATGTCTATTCATTGTTTTGTGGCTGCCTACACCTCACTGGGCCCACAATGTCCCACTATTACCAGCGTTAGCCTTCAAATGTGCATAATGAGGAGCAAGGTATTGTGAATATGGCCCGGGCAGGGCTGATTGGGCAGGATGCATCTGCAGAGGGTGTAGAGCAATGGCTGGGACATTGTAGTGCCCAACCACCACCTGCATGGACAAGGTAGCCACAGTATGTCTTGCTGCTAGGGCAATCTCACACTGACCAAACAGTGACCATGGCATGGCTATGTTCCCATATAGTACTACATAGTATCTGTTTCAAGTGATATATGTGTGCCCCCTGTTCTGGAGGGCCAATCACTGGGGCACCTGCCAGGTGTCTATACCATACAGCCCAGGTCTGGGTGCGCATAGTTCCACTGTGAACATGCAAGATAGACTGGCTAGCGGAGTGTCTGCGGTTAGTTTGTGCATGGCTGGAACACCTGGCGTGGTGCAGTAGGTACAGTCTGACTGTGCCTGCTGCTGGTGAATGTCAGACCATGGTTGGGGGCTGGGGAACAGCTGTAGTCCTAGAACTGGTGGGAGCACAGAGGAAGGGCAATGGACAGGTAGTCTACTGTAGTGTTGCGGTGAACGCCTGTTGCAGCGCCAAAGACACACAGTGCTCATAATACTGCGTGTGACATCTGAGACATGCATTGTTACGTGCCATAATCCAAGCACATATTCTAAGGCGCTTGATTATCTCATAAGGCACGTTCTTGTGTGCACTGCGTGTCAGACGCCCTGCTACGCGCGTAAGACGCAACATGCATATGCCACACTACTGTGTGATAATCTAGCAGACACAATGGCCACTTGGTGGAACATATTAGCATTGTGCTTGTTGTGGTTGTTTGGGATAGTGGTTGCAGGTTGTAGGTTTGGGTCCCACAGGTTCCTTTTCCTTTCTTTTTGTCTGTTCTGCTCTCTTTACCATACAATGCCTCCAGCTTCATCCCTTCTCCACACACCCTTCCTTCTCTTCACTGTACACTGTAATGTCCCCTCCATGTAGCCTATCTGTCACCTGCTAGCTGTTACATATGCTCCCTTTTTTTGGGTTGTCTGGGTGGGTAGGTGGCTCAGTGGTTTGATTATTGGTGTCAGGGAGCTGTGTTTGGGCTCTTCAGTGTACTGGTTTGATTCCCTCTTACTCCTTTTTGGATTCCTTGCCCATTTTGCCCTTATGCACACACCATTCACACAGCTGGCCCTTCAGACTGACCCCTGGGGCCCTTTCCATTGCCGTTGTTTACTCCTCTGCATGCTGTGTTCACTGCACACCATTTCATGGTGTGTGTGCATGTGTTAACTGTGGCTCACATGCCCATTACATACTGCGATATCAGCTGCCCGTGGTCTATGGCCTTACACCTACGGCTCCGTTTCTCATGAGGCACCATGTCTGCACATCCCTCAGCGCTTCTTCTACTGTCTGCACGCCTTAGATTGCAACCCCTTCGGATGCGCTGCTGCTTCCCATCGGCTGTGATGTTCACGCGCGGTGGGTCCGTGGCGCACTGTACCGCATGTTAAGCGCCTTGTAACGCGCGTTACCTGACACGGCTTGCTTTAACGATGCACCACCCACTCCTTTATATGAGCATCCGTAGCATTACCGGGGAAATTAACGACGGTAACATTACCGTGGTTTAGTAAACATACCCCTAAATCTCATCGACGTTCCACCTCAGTTTAGCAAGAAAAAATAAAGCACATGCAAAAGTATTTTCTCTGTACACATTTGCTATATGGAACTCACCACCTCCCACTCTAAGGAACATTGAATCAATTGGAGACCTCAGAAAGAAACTAAAAACCTACCTCTTGCAAGAGCATTTCAGCACAGACCCCCTCATAGAGCTCTACCCGCCATGGACTCTCCCATCGCAATATAAATCCTCTTACCGCAACTCCAGAATATATCACAAGCCACCAATGCCTAAATCCTCCCTTATTACCAATGTAATCCACATCACCCCAAATTCACTGCACCCGTGGAGACACTACTCCCACATAACCCATACTCATCCCCCCCTCCCCGGTTATTCATAGTTTAACCCCCCCCCCCTCCCCGGTTATTCATAGTTTAACCCCCACCACCATGTTTGAGCTAATGTTAATTACTGTCCTTTTTCCCCTTTGATGTTCTGTGTAACCACTGTTCCACTTAAGTTCTCTGTATTGCACAATGTTCTATATAAACCGTTTTGACTAGTAGAAAAACCAGAATCAAAACAGATCTTAAATAAAATAAATAAATCAATCTTTGGCTGTCACTACCAAGGACTTTTCGAAGGCACACTGGCTGAGATGCATTGTTATAAATAACCCCAGTCTGGATGATTTTTCTTTTTTGGCATATGCAAGCACGTGTTAATGTCCCTATTAACGACTCGGGGCCCTCTGCACTAACAGGAAATGTGAGAAACCCTTTATGACATCTGGACATTTAGCAGCCTTTCACTGTAGCCTGGACGTATGCTTTGAGGTCTCCTAGAGATGCTTGCATTTTCCAAAGAATGCATTCCAGTGAAATCCCCAGTGGATGCCCGGGATAATGGAAGAGGCCTAGCATTTATCCCCAATCCCTTCAACCCCTGGCTTATTTACTGCTGAGGAGGCACTAAAGGCCAACAGTGAGGAATGGGACCTTAGTGATACATTTTCATTGGCTTCCTGTTGTCTTTCGTGTTCAGTTTAAAATTCTTATTTTTGTTCACAGGGTGATCCATTCAGGTATCCCCCTGTATCTTGCCAGCCAGGTTCACCTTCATACCCCTCATCGTCCTCTCCGCTCTATTCATGCTAACCGTATGTTTCTACCCTCCCCGTCCCAAGCGCACCTAGACTCTACTCGGTCTTCCGCTTTCTTTTTTCTTGGTCCAAGGCTCTGGAACTCCCTTCCCCCCTCTCTACATCTAAAACCTCCTACCCGTCCTTTAAAGCTAACCTCAAAACCCATCTCTTCTGTTCTGCCTTTAACCTTCCTTTCCCGGCCCCATCTTCCCCCCCCCCCTCTAGGCCTATGACAGCATACCCCTACCCCTGTCTTATATTGTTTTCTATGTTGTTGCCGTCCCCTTCTCTTTTCCCTTTTGTTACCCATCTTTACCCCCCAATCTGTTTCTCTGTTTCTATCCCTTTTTTCTTTGATTTTATGGCGTTCCTTTTCTGGCTCTCTTTCGCAGCTCTCTCTCTTTTTAACATTTTTTTAAAATTGATTTTATGTATTGTGAACCGCCCAGATGCTAATTGTATTTGGCGGTATATAACGTTTTAATAAACATAAACATGGATAGGAAGAGAGGGAATAAAACTCAGTTCCTGGCCCCAGGAATGCCTCTGCTCACTCTGGGTAAAAATACATGGAAATAGGCTGTACGTGTAAGGTTTTACCTGCATATTAGGCAGACAATGTTATAAAAGCCCATTTCCGTTGTCAAAGCACTGTTTTACTCCTGGAAATGGCTTTGGAATTTACCTTATGAAATGCCATCATGTACATCTAGATTTTATTAATGATTTCTTGTCAAGGAGTCATGGAGGCCATTAACTGCTGCAAGGACTGCTGCTAATTTGGGACTTTGCCAAGATAAAAGCAGTCACCCTCATCTTTAGATTCCAGAGATACTTATGATTAATTATGCCAAAAAATAATGACAGAAACCAGAATTTCAATGCCTCAGAATACAAGAGAATACTTGAACAAATGAGGCTTTGCTTGTAGCGTTCCAATGCACTTATCAGGACAAAGTGAACGTAGTTACAGCAATAATGCAAACTAACCCAGTAAAACTGGGGGTCCCAAAGAGCAGATCTAAGTACATAGCTTCCCTGGGGTAATTTTGAGAAAAGAAGTCCCTGCATATTATCGCTTTGAAAAATTGGAAACATTCACACAGAGAAAAGTACAATTGCACTTTTTACTCAGGTAATTACCTCCTTAGTGAACAGTCAAAAGTTGGGCAGCAGTGCTATGCTCAGAACAAAAGCAACAGGGATAATCCATAGCGGGAAGGACAGTGACTACAGTTTTCTAAATTGTTATTAAACATCCAGGTTACAGTGCTTCCATGTGCCTGCTCAACCACATCAAGGTAGTTATCTGCTGAGTGTACTGGGTAAAATTATGTCTCCTATTCCCAGTTGAGAATAGGAGACATAATTCAGGCTCCAGTGTCCAGGATGCAATCTTTGTTGGGCAGGAGGCTGCCAGTGATTATATGAGCGCAGAAAACAGCCATCTGTGTGTCTGCGTTTGGTCTTCTGACTCGGCTCTCTGAACCTAATTAGACACTGTCAGGAGGAAACTCTGGTTTCAGAGGGATTTAAGCCTAGCATGCTGTTTATAGGGTTCAAGGTCAAATTTTAAATCTTCCTGCCAGAAATGGTACCGATGTCAATAAAATCCAAAAGGCTTGTGCACTTCATTGACCTCTCTGGGAAGACAAGATAAATGTCATTTTCTATCCTGTAAATCTTATTAAAGTTCAGAGTGTTGACAGCTTCATGTCAGGTCACCGCACAGCTCTGCCAATACCTCTCAAATCCTCCCTACAGCGCTCCCTGCTATTCCAGCAGTGCGACACTGATCCTGTCCTACAGCACCCTGCTATTCGAGTTAAGCTGTTTGCCGATTTTGTGACAGGGTTTAAATCCATCAGAAATTGAGATGAAACTTAGGAAACATTTCATCACAACTTACCAACCTACCACCTGGGTAGTTCCTCTGAAAATTCACTATAAAGTTTTCACTGTAAAAGTACCCAGACACTTGGCAACTACACAGGCTACTGAAAACTTCCCACATAATGATCATTCTGCAGCCAGACAAGCTTCAAAGAATACTCTTTGAATTCCCCAGCAGTCTTCACTCTTTCCTATCCATAATGAACAACTAACCACACACACATCTTGCGCTCATGTACCTGTTTCTATTTATCACAGATGGATTCATCTATGAACCATCAAAGGATTCAGCAAACAAATATGAATACATACTCAGGTTTCTGATAGAGCTATCAAATGGCACATGCCTCTATTTAATTCACAAATTAATACTAAAGTTTTTCTTCAATGGTCTGAGGTTTGAAAAAACATGTTTCTTCCTTCTGAACCAGAAAATGCACATACTAGCATGGAATCCTAAACCCAAACCCACGGATTGGAAATAATTCCAGGAGGCATAGACTGCATCCCCCCCCCCCCCCCCCTCAAATACATCCGTGCTACCCATGGGCTGCCTCTGTGTTTCAGGTGTGTACTTCACTTCCTTTGTTGTAAACTATGGGGACGATGAGTAGATTGGAGGGAGGGGGATATTATATTTTTTCACTGGCTTGTTTTATTGATTTTAAATTGTGAACCGCTTAGATCTTTTTTATAATGGGCAGTACGTGAGTAAAGTGCAGTAAATGATACTGTGGCTCTTCAAAACAAAGAAAAGGTACACATTTGAGAATGTCAGTAAAAATGTCATGAAATGATCTTAAAAATGATAAATCAGTGGTAAATGTTTATAAGTGTGTTAGGGAAAGAGGGTTGTTATTATAAATAGACGATCTGAGGTAGCAAAGGGTCCCTTATACTATAGGGCACTGGGGGGTTGCACTGAAGGCGCCAACAGTGCTGAAATGATGGCGTGTTAGATGCGGCACCACTGCGTTAACTGTCGGGGGCGCAGAAAGCATTTCCCTGGCAGTTAACACAGAGCACTGTCCCTTAGCACGTGTTGCCTAGTTAGCTCTGGCCCCTTAAAGATAGATGAGGGTTTTCCTCGCCTGTCTTTAAGGCTCAGATCGCTAACCAGGCAGCATGCAGTATCGCTGCTGCCCTGTTATTGCTCGTCGCCTCTGCTCCGCCCCGCAATGTCGCTCACATGCCCTCATGCTAACTGGATAGTATCGGGGCGCGTAGGGGAGTTAGGAGGGGACATGCAATGGCGCTAACCGTCTAAGTGCCGTTGAATTTCCCCATTTAAGGAGTTCACTGGGCTGTAAACTGTGTAAATGCCTTTCCAATATCGGGCTCTATACTGAAAGCTAGAAGAAAGTCTACCTCCTTAGCATATATCAGCATGTGGAGGATTTTTGATGCCTGCTGCAGGTATGGTTTATGGTTTATTAAAATTTTCCGTACTGTCCTTCGAAAACAGCAGAGTGGCTTACATAAAATCAAATACAAAAATGTGAGAACGGAACTCCATAAAACATTTCATTGGAGAAGAAACATTTTGCCATGGAAGGCTAAGAATCCGGATATTTTGGAATTCCTGCAGGCTGGACTCAAGAGAGGCCTAGCATTTAACTCCGTGCTCAATGCCTCAGACTATATAACAACACAATTGCAGTTTGCTAGTTTATACCAGCAGCATTGTCTTAACAGGCAGATAAGTGCTGTATACTTGAAGACAATGCTACTGGAATAAAATTTAAAACTGCAACAGTGTCGTTACATGTTCTGAAGCACTGATATGGACTGAATGTATTAGGGCAAGAGATTTGGATGACTGTGTAAATGGACTATAGATTTATGTGTTTGCAAGCACACAGCATGAGGCTCTAATTTGTTTCCACTGAAGACTGCAATGTTTTCATGATTGCAACATTTTATCATGTTTGAATCATTTTGTCTATGAAGGAGTTGATTATAGTAAAAACATTTGAACCACAAAAGAAATCATTTCTAAGCAACCTAAAACAGTTTGATACAGCAAGACAGTTTCTGCTGTAAATTGTTTTTTTAAGGACACTGGGTGCACATGGAAAAAATTATGGGTCCAATATTGACAGCGATAATGTGGTTGCAGACCTGCTAACCGTGTTAATTACACTGACCGGGATATTTAGCGGGGCGTTCCAGGGCAGACATCTGGGGATACCTCCTGTGCATTGATGCCATAGAGGTATTTAAACATCATATCTCCCTTCTCGCACCTTTCTTCCAAAGTATAGAAACTGAGGAGTGGAGAAGCAGCCTAGTGACCAAGAAGCCAGCATTTGATTCCCACTGATACTCCTTGTAGGCAAGTCACTTTACCGTCCATTGCCTCAGAAGAAACTGGCAATCTATTTCTGGTCCACCTTGCCAAGAAAACCCAGGGGCTGCTGGGTTGCCAGAAGTCAGCGCTGACTCGTCGGCACACACTATCCAAATTGAGATCTTTAAGTCTGTCCCCATATGCCTTATGACGAGGACCACTAACCATTTTAGAAACCACCCTCTGCATCACCATCTTGTTTATATCCTTTTGAAGGTGTGATCTCCAGAACTGCACACAATACTCCAAATGAGATCGCACCAGAGACTTATACAGAGGCACTATATCACCTCCTTTCTTCTGCTGGCCATTCCTCACCCTATGCACTCAAGCATCCTTCTAGCTTTTGCCGTTGCCTTTTCTAAAAGCTATTAGTTTGGCCAATATTACAGATGGCATTTTCATTAGGTGGCAAAGATCAAAAGCTGAATTGAATAATTTTATTAATTAATTTAACGATTGTCCCTTTTTGAGTTGTATAGTCAATGGGATAAGTTACTATCTCATTTTTTAACCATACATATTTCACTGGTTAATGGCAAACTGACAGCATTAATCTATAACAAAACCATCTATAGATAAAAAACATCTTCTTCCATTTTGCTAGCTTTCATCCTGGATTTTTGAAATACAATTTACCCATAGGTCAATCTCATGAGATCACTTCAAGAATAGACCTCAATTATGCATTTTAAAATTCAAGCCATTGGAATGACAAAGGGACTTCAAAAAAGAGGTTATCCCTCTCTATGCGTTAAGAATGCATTCAGATCGGGACTTTGCATGTCATGTAATGTGCTGTTGCAATCTCAAGACCGAGAAGAATGTTCCATAGTGTGAAGAATGTTCCATGGTGTGTAACTAACACTGCTTACTAGCCCTAACAGATGGGTTTTGCTGGAATTTGAGATTTGTTAACAGTGTACCTTGTCCTCAAAAATAAGCCTTTGCTGACTTTGAGATAAAAATGTAGGGCCTGATATCTACCGCGTTAATCTCCTTGACTAGGATTTTCAGCGGCACCGGTTAGCATCAGAGAGGCAATTATGCAGGTGATAGACAGGGCCGGCCCATGCACTAGGCAGTCGCCGAGGGTGGCAGGCCCCGGTGGGTAGCATTGACCTCCCCCTCCTCCAGCGACACGACAGTTCATCGCCACCCAACCCGCCATGCCACTCTATCTTCTCATCTGGGGGAGGGAGGATGGCATGGTGATGTCTCTGTTGCATTGGGCTTTAAAGTGCCCATGCTAGCATACTCACAGCCTCCCTCTCCTGTCCCACTTCTACGCAACTTCCTGTCGCTCCTGCCCCCTCCAACAGGAAGTTGCATTGGAGAGGGGTAGGAGTGGCAGGCCATGAGGCACTTTAAAGCCCAGCGCAGCAGAGGCACCATGCCACCCCACCTCCCCCAGGTGAGAAGATGCATGCTGGGGACAGGGGCCGCATGGCGGGGCAGGTGGTGCCACAGTCTTGAAGGAGTGGCATGGAGGGTCTGCTTAGAGCAGCAGAAACCCTCGGGCCGGCTCTGGAGGCAGATGAATATAAGGTAAGGGGATAAGGGAAAGGGAGAATAAGAATGCAAGGAGGGAAGGGCAGAAAGGGAGAGAGATAGGGGAAAGGGGGAGAGAGAGAGAGTGCATGGGGGAGAGGAGGGGAGAGGAGGGGAGAGAGTCTGTAGGAGGATAAAAGGAGGAGAGAACATACAGGAGATGAGGGAGAGGGAAGACAGAGGGGTAAAGTGGGAAGGGGAGGATAAGGGATAAGAGAGAGTGAGTGTGAGGAAGCAGAGGGATAGAGGAGAGAGAGCAAATAGTGTAAGTGCAAAGGGGAATGAGGATGGGGAGAGAGGTTGAGGTAGTGAGTGTGAAGGGCAGAGAAGAATACACGGAGGGAGGGAGACAGAAAACCAAGACACATACACACCTCCACACCTCATCAAATACACATACCCTAAACACCCCACTGCGCGCACACATATAGACACACACTCACACACCCGCATCCCTCCAAGGCCAATGCAAGGGTATTAAGCACTCTGAGCAGACCTTCAGCCTTGTACCCAATCTTCTTCAATTACAGTATCTTTCAGGTCCATGAGATTTTGATAATTAAATTTGACAATCTTTATTATTCATCATCAATGCTCCCAGAATGAGCCTGTAAAAACTAAAGACTAAAACATCATAAGTTTAAATATTAAATAAATATATATATATATATATATATACACATATACATACATAGATATAGATATAAACATATATTCATATAGATATACATATACGAGCACACAGACACACACTGAAGACATACTGCAGCGGCATTTTCAAAATGGTTTAACTCATTAGGAAACTTTCTAACGGGTTAACTGCAGTCAGTTGGATATTCAGCAACATTAAACCGCATAATGTCGCTCAATATCCCCTCGTACTGGGTATTTCGCGTCTGTGCGTTCCAGGGGCAGCCCTGGGGGTTAACCGGCCAACAGCTGAATATTCCCACTAACCAGATTGAAAAATCGCAATCCGGCCAACCCGGATATTCAATACCAATGGCCAGATATGGCCCCAACATTGAATATGCAGTTCAGGTTTAAAGGGGCAACAGTCAGCCACTTTCATCGTGCTGGCCGTCACTGCTGAAGCTTCCTTCCACTGTCTCCCAGTAACATTTCACTAAATGCTTCTTGCACTGAGGCTGTAGCTGCAGGGGGAGTATGGCTATTCGACAACGCAGGATGCTGCTTTATTTAATTTGATATATTGCTTTTAACAATATTTATTATTATATTAATGCTGTTTACAGTAATAAACATAATATAAAATATTTAAATACAAATCACACATGCAAAAACAACCATGCTATCAAGAATTTCCAAAATCAAAGATAATTCATCTCCTCCCACAATCCCTGAATAACTGAAATGCTTTTCTCCTAGTAGACACAAGTCTCCTGACACTCACTGGCAGCAACTGCTGGAGATTGGATGGAGAAGAGCCCAACATCCGCCCTGGTACCTAAGACTTAATTACTTGAGCAAGATAATGAGGCAGACAGACCCCTGTAATAACACTTATAAACCTGGCACAGTACCTTAAATCGCACCCAGCAAACTGCAAATAATGGGAAAAAATGTTCCCCAGGCCTGACTTTCTACATAGTAGCTGGCCAACTCCAAGCTCTTTTTCTATCAGCACACGCTATTGGCAATCTCTTGCCAAGTTTAAGCACTGTAAACCAAAAGGGGCATTCACGGTCCCCTCTGTGGTTCAACTCCTCACAAACTGGCTGGCTTCACACTTTCGTAATGCATATTTAGACAACTGAAATATAGATTGTGCCTGGGTCTTTCATCCTACCACTGTGCCTCTCTAGCTGAGATTTCTGATGAACATTTTTGCATTGCGTACTGCTATATTTTGTTCCACGGCTATTCTTTGCATTAGCTGATTTCTAGTTTATTATTTCTGAGAACTTCATTTTGAGATTCTTGGCATGCATTGGTTAAATTAATTTGGGGTTTAGTTATGCTCTGATTCCCACCCACCCTTTTCAGATCTGGTATGACATTGTCCAGTTAGGATTTCTTTTCTCTTTTGCTCTTTTTGTTAGAAATAAAGAAGCACTTTGTTTTGGTGCCTTTTTGTCCTTGTCTTCAGTGCTGAATTGCAGATCTCCAGTTTCGTCTCCTTGTTGTACGGAAGCAGGTAAAATACAAGCACTGTATTAAATATCCGCTCTAATTAATGGGCTGAAAATTCAATTTTGTGTTCAGTAGCTCGAGTAGGCCACCCGGCCTTCAAAGAAAGGGGGGTGAGAGCAAAAACTGTGCCAGTGTATCCTACAAAGATCTCACATGCGTTCTGTTTACCCCTAGGGCAACAAAACAAGGGGACATTCATTTGCCAGACTAAGGGGAAATACATTTCAGAACTTTCAGTGGTGCAGAAGGCCATCTTTCAAATGGAAAATGTTAGAGAGACAACATAAGGCAAGTGGGATGTTAGAGAGACAACTTAAGGCAAGTGGGATGGCACAGTTGAATTCTAGGGAGAAGTGTTGGTTTTGAAGACTTTGGTTTGTTACTTTGGTACTGACTGAGAACAAACCATTAGAATCAGCAGGTTAAATAAACATTTCCTTCCCTTGCTGCAGAACCACCCAAGGACAGATGTTAACTGGAAAACAGACAAGAGGTCCGTTGGATTCAAATTTCCTCTAACTGCCTAACGGATTGCATAGCCATATCAAAGTCTGAGAGGGATGCATTAGTGAAAACCTGGGCCTGTATTACTATGCATTGTTTGTATGGGGGATTTTAATTTGTCGGTTGATGTTTTGCTTAGCAGTAGTGGAGGTAGGAATGGTGTGGACTGGATGTTCATCAGAACTCATGAGAAGCTTTGGATTGATGAAATCTTATGTTTAAAGGATGTCTGACGCATATCTGCTGAAATTCTGTAAGAAGACTAGCAGTGAAGATGGATAGGTGTAAATGCCGTCTATCTCCGCCCCAAAAGATAAACGTGTCTGCCGCAATGTAGGGCGGGACGGGGATGTGCAAAGTAAGGGGCTAGACACATACAAAAAACTGACTGATTTCAGAAACATGCAACTGTGAGATATAGACGACGTATTATCAGCCATATAGACATGCCAGGGTTGGTATTTTGGGACACACACGTGTATATGTTACTACATATGTGTCCCGGCCTGCCATTTTAGAAATGGAGATGTGCAACACCACAGAAGCAGATGATAAGGCCTCACGATGTACCTGCTAGGAGTTTTTGAGCTGGTGAAAAATATTGAGGGAGTGAGGGGCATTCTCCTCTTTTGATAGCTGCCATAAGAGAGCACTTTTCAAAGGTCTATTTGCGCCCAGGAGCAGGTATAGACATGGGCATGTCTGCCATACTGTTGCCCTCTTCTGAATGGGTATCTTTTCCAGAATGCCCCAGACATGCCTGCAACATGCCCCCATGCAACATTGACATGATCGCATCAGACTTGTAAGTTTGGGGCCTTCTAAACTGGCTCTTCAGATATGGAAGTGATTGGGACGTCTGAACGGTCGTTTTCAGAAGTCCAAATCACAAATAGGCCTTCTAAATTGAGCCCACAGACTAACAGCAATGCTGCATATTGCTCTGTGGGACTGACATGATACTTATTTTTATAGCACTATTGAATATACAGAACCCTACCCCAAAGAGCTCACAAACTAAGTGGGTACCCGAGGCAACAGGAGACAGCGATTTTCCCAAAGTCACAGGGAGTGTTAGTGGCAGGAATTAGGATTTAAGGCCCAGCTTCCCTGGTTCTTGGCCCATTGCTCTAACCACTAGACCACTTCCTCTGCAGGAAATTACCAACCTATAACTCACCAGAGATACTTTGGTTTGCACAATCTAGACACTTGATTATTGACAGGGCTTCAAAGCTATGCCAGGACGGCTTATGGAGATTAGTACAGCACACACAACCCTTCTAGTAGGGGGCTTGTGATTTTATGGGTTCTTTAATTAGTCAACAACATATTCCTAATAGCTTCATGAATGCAGTGCTTTTCAACCATTTTTTATTTCAGGGCACTCTTTCAAGTTTGCTTGAGCCTCATGACACAGCAAACCAAAAATCACAACATCCCCAAGGGGGTGGGGACTTGTCAGAGCTGCCTCAGAGGGCACAAAAGCCTTAGGTGGGTCTCACGCTCTCTCTGACTTTTCTGTGCCTGTCAGCGCAGTGCCGCTGCTGAGGTGGGCTTTGGCAGCATTGCCGTTGCAACAGCTGGAGGAGATGGGGGATAGCGGTTAGTAGAAAACCAGCCCGATAAGAGTGAGATTTCCAAGAACAAGCAGGAATGCAGTCTTCACATATGGGTGACATCGGCACCGACGAAACCCGTGTGGAAACACTCCCCAGCATCCAATAAGAAAGCCTTTGAGAGCACTCCACTACGCCTGTGTGCGTGCCTTCCCGTCTTCCCAGCTCCTTTCCTCGGTTCTTCATTTTCCATGGAGCTAGCAGGATGTGCTGTCCTGTTACAGTCAAAAAAAATTTAGCTGTGAAACATCATGCTTTTGTCTTCCTGTCAACACCGGTCCCAATATTTATTTTTTATTTTTACATTTTTCTATATCTTTTTTCTTTCACGCAGTATTACCGCTAGACTAGGCCTTTAGACCTCCATAGCCTTATCTTCAATCATAACAACAATTTTTTCAGGCAAGAAAAAAACAACTAGTGGTTTTAAAAAATGTACCAAGTGTGCTGATATCATCAGTCACCAATAAACATGACTGGTGTTTAAAATGTTTGGGACCTGACCATCACCCCAATTTTTGTTCTTTGTATCAGCAAATGAAAAAGAGAGGCCTAAAGAACCAAGCCAAACAGTTCGGATCGTTGTTTGCCTCGGACTCAATGTCAGTTGCTTCCACTTCTTTGAGAGCATTGACTTCCTCTCAGGGATCTCAGGTTCCTTCAAAGTCCAAACATAAAAGTAAGTCAAAATCTCTGGCCGCTTCAAAGTCATCAGCATCAAAGACCGATACTGAGACCAGACAGAAGTCCCAACATAAGCATCGTGACTCCCCCAGAGGTGCTTCCATTGCAGACCAGCCAGCCAAAAAGCCCTGTTGGCAGGATCTATCCCCCACAGCACAAGTGGGGCTCTGGGACACATTTGAGGCATCAGCCTCCAGAGAACTACCCATTACATATGCTGGGACGTGTCTCAGAGCCCCGTTGGTGATTCCACCCAAACATTGGCCATCTCCCTGGACCAGCACATGCTGGCTCTTGAGAAGAGTTTGGCCCTACTCCTAGCAGCCTCGGTACCAGCCAGCCAAAAAGCCCTGGTGGCAGGATCTATCCTCCAAAGCACAAGTGGGTCTCTGGGACACTCTCGTGGCATCAGCCTCCAGAGAACTACCCGTTACATGTTCTGGGATGTGGCTCAGAGCCCCGTTGGTGATTCCACCCAAACATTGGCCATCTCCCTGGATCAGCACATGCTGGCTCTTGAGAAGAGTTTGGCCCCACTCCTGGCAGCCTCAGTACCGATAACATCAAGAACTCCAGGAGTGCAGGCTTCGAAACCAGACCTACAGTCAGGTGTATCGGTCCCAATGCTGGCCCTAGAATCTGCATCGATGGAACCCTCAAGGCCACTACCATTGTTGGAACTGACTGTAACCACTGGTATCCAACTGACTCAAACTGGCACGGCTCTCTGTTCTGATACTTCTGAGCATCGGTGTCGGCATCAACCTTCGATGTCTATGAAACATCAATGTTGAACCCAAGATCGCCGATACTTTGATTTTCTACCAGATTCTGATTCCAGTTCTTCAGATTCT
The DNA here is from genome assembly GCA_033557465.1 of Ichthyophis bannanicus. Taxonomy (NCBI): domain Eukaryota; kingdom Metazoa; phylum Chordata; class Amphibia; order Gymnophiona; family Ichthyophiidae; genus Ichthyophis; species Ichthyophis bannanicus. The sequence goes on from CM066031.1 coordinate 1,107,075,689, forward strand.
CACAAGAGATCACTCGATTCCAAAGAACTTCCAGACATCCCTTCAGACCCTTCACTGCCCCAAGAATTGCATCAGTTCCCACCGGAAGATATGTCCTTTCAGGACTTCATAAGTGACATGGCAGCAGGACTTGCCATCACAGTGGCCTCAGAAAAAGAACCGAGGGCAGAGGAATTGGAGATACTCCAGTATCCTCCCACGCCCAAGGAGGCAGCAACATTACCAGTGCACTCAGTCCTACAGGATCTTATGTTCCACATGTGGGAAGCCCCACTCACAGTTCCGTCTGTCAGCAAAAGGCTCGATACCATGTACCGAATACCAGAGTGCCCAGGCTTCCAAAAGCCTCAGCTCCTCCACTACTCAATGGTGGTGAAATCAGCAATGTGCCACATAAAGAGCTCTAAGAACCATTAATCCATGCTATCTGGCAGATACTTGAGGACAATCGATTCCTTTGGGCATTGATGGTTCCAAGCATGCATGTTGGCCTCCAAAATAAACTCTTACATGCTATACATGGGCATGTTTCTCAAAGATGTCACCAGGAATCTGGAGACTTTCACCCCCATGCTTCCTGAGGATAAGCAGAGTGCATACCAGACAATCATCAAGCAGGGCCAAAATACCTCTAAGTTTCTTACCAGAGTCTCTTATGATGCCTTTGAATCAACAAGCAGAGCTTCAACAGTCTGCAATGGGGCTCATAGATTGGCTTGGTTCCAGGCATCAGACCCCGAGCAATGGGTCCAGGATAAACTGGCCAACATCCCATGAACTGGAGAGAACCCATTCGGCAAGGGTTAGAGAGAGAAAGCAGGGAAGATTGAAACAGATGATTTCACCCTGAAGCACCTTTCCAGAAAAATAGCTGATCCATTCAAGAGGAAGGCTCTTCCCAAGAAATCTTTCTATTCTAAAAAGAAGAGATACTATCCTTCTTACCTGCCTTCTGCTGCCTATCAGCCTCAGCATCCTCAGCAGAGACATCAGGGCCCTCGCCAGCCCAAGAAGCCCAAGGCTTTTAAGCCTCAACTAGTTGCACAGGCACAACCTGCACCTGCTTTTTGACTCTTTCCTGGAGAGCATTGCCAATCTGTCCCTGGAGGGTTCCCAACCGCTCCACATAGCCAGCAGACCCTGTCATTATGCCCACAGGTGGCACCTCATAACATCAGAGCAGTGGACACTTCAAATTGTCCAAGGAGGTTATCAGCTTCACTTTGAAACCTTACCCCCCCCCCCACCACCACCACCACCAGTTTCACAGGGAATTTTCTAACACAACCCCTTCAAGACACCATCTTAAAAGTAGAGGGGACCTCCCTCCTCTCCCAGGAGGCCATAAAAAGAGTTCCTCCTCCTCAAGAAGAGGCAGGCTTCTACTTTCCATATTTTCTTATTCCAAAAAAACAGGAGGATTCAGGCCCATCTTGAATCTCAGAGATCTAAACAAATTCATGGTCCGAGAAAAATTCAAAATGATTTCTTTAGGAACTCTTCTACCATACCTCCAGAGACATGATTAACTATGTTCTCTAGACCTAAAAGAGGCATACATGCATTTACTGATCCATCCCTTGCACAGACAGCTTCATGTTTTAGGGAAACACTATCAGTACTGGGTTCTTCCCTTTGGTCTAGCCTCTGCCCCAAGGTTCTTCACAAAATGCATGGCAGTAGACGCTGCCATCCTAAGTATCTTGGAGGTATTCGTCGTCCCTTACTTAGAGGACAGGCTGATCAGGGGAGACTCCCCTCAAGAGTTAAGACTCTCCCTTCATTGCACCATCATGGTGCTCCAAAACCTATGCTTTGTCATAAACTTCCAAAAGTCTCCAAGTCTGGAGTTCATTGGAGCACTCAGACACTCAACAAGTCCAAGCTTTCCTTCCACAAGATTGCTGTACCTGCTTCATAGAGCTGGCAAAGGGGGTGTAAGAGCAAAGTCAAATAACAGAAATGCTATGGCTATTAGGACACATGGTATCCACAGTCCATGTCATCCAATATGCTCGTTTACATATGTCAAGCACGATGGACTCTGTTTCTCAATGGACGCAAGCGAAGGGGCATCTCAGAGACAAGACCCACATTACCCCTCAACTGCTCAGGTCCCTTCAGTGTTGGTGTTCTCCACAAAACCTACTCATTGGGTCACCTTTTTCAGGTGCCTCCACCTTGATGCATCCTAACAACGGATGCTTCCAAACTGGGTTGGGGAGCGCATATGAATGACCTAACCACACAAAGACTGTGGACACAAGAATCTGCCCTGCAGATTAATCTCCTAGAACTACAGACACTGACAAATTCTCTTCTAGTTTTTCAACCCCAATTTTTGGGGCAACCTGTTCTAGTCAGGATGGATAACCAAGTTGCCATGTTCTACATGAAAAAACAGGGGGAACGGGGTCCCGTCCCCTCTGCGAGGAAGCCATTCTCCTATGGTCTTTTGCTATCTCACACAACATTTACCTCAGATTGGGATACCTCCCAGGCAAACTCAATGTCCTTGCAGACAGGCTAAGCCGTATCCTTCGTCCACACAAATGGCCTTGCATCGGGAGAAAGCTGCTTAGATCTTCCAAACAGATCATTTTGCCACTTCACAAAACACAGCTTCCTCTCTTCTGTTCCAGAGTTCTGTCGCTGCACTGGCAGGCTCCGGATGTCTTTCTCCTACATCGGGGACAGGGACGGCTCTTCACATTCCCACCCATCCCCTTGATACCCAAAATGCTTTTCAAGCTACAGGCTGACAAGGGCTTGATGATTCTCATAGCTCCCTTTTGGCCCTGTCAACCGTGGTTTTCTCTGCTTCTTCACCTTGCGCAGACTCAACCTCTCAGTCTGGTATTTGCACCAGAGCTCCTCTCACAGGACCACAGGATGCTCCTCCACTCCCTATGCCTGCCGCTGCTGCCACCCACCCGAGCCAGCTGCCCTAGTGAACGGGCCGGCCCTGCCCTACCACACAAACAAACACAGGCAGCACTTTTCCTCTAGACCCATCCACAGGATGCACTTAGTTTATCTCCCCCACCTCCACCTCCATACGTAGAACTTTATTCTGTTGGTCTCCTCCCCCACAGGTAGCTTTCATTTTCTCCCCCCACAATCCGTTTTTTTCCCCTAAAGCAGACTCCCACCATTTTTACCTCTCCTCCTGATCTGGCCAGGATGTTTACAGCAAGATTACCAGTTGTCTCCGATTTTGAGGAATTGTCCCAATTTTGAGGTAGTGTGCCCAACTCCATGGACTATAACCACCTCCTGTCCCTGATTTCAGTTGGGACAAGAACAAAGGGCATTGCTTCTCCTGCATAGCCCTCTAATGCAGTCTTCTTTATCCTAGGAGGAGAAGATATAAAATTAATTTATTTCCTGAAAAAGAAGAGGAACTTTAGAAATATATATGAAATATTTATCTAAATGTATAAAATAAAGTTTAAGTGTATATGTATGTACACACATTTATCACTAAAGTAGGGCTGCTACTGTTATTTTGTAAGTTTTGATATCACTGAATGTTACTTAGGAGGATCATTTTGAAATATATGCAGAAATGATGCCTGAGGAGAAAGGACCCCTGAAATAGCCAGCCCAGCTCAGCCCTGCCCAGGTGTCTGAGATTTGTTCTCCAAAAGTCTGGTAACCCTATCTTGCAGGTTAAGTGGGTCACAGTGGCAGCAACAGTGAGAGGAGCCCTTTTCCGGCTCTATGGAGAGCGGCAGCAGCAGCACTGAGAGGAGCCCTTTTTAGGCTCTTTGGACAGCAGCAGCAGCAGCAACAGTGAGGGTAGCCCTTTTCAGGTTCCAGGGACAACGGCAGCAACAGTGAGGGAATCCCTTTCAAGTTCTAGGGAATGTGGCAGCAGCAGCACTGAGGGGAGCCCTTTTTAGGCTCTATGGACAGCAGCAGCAGCAACAGTGAAGGGAACCCTTTTCAGGTTCCTTGGACAATGGCAGCAGCAGTGAGGGGTGAGCCCTTTTCAGGCTCTAGGGACAGCAGCAGCCCCAGTGAGGGGAGCCCTTTTCAATTTCCAGGGACAGCGGCAGCAGCAGTGAGGGGAGCCCTTTTCAGGCTCTAGGGACAGCAGCAGCAGCAGCAGTGAGGGGAACCCTTTTCAGGTTCCAGGGACAATAGCAGCAGCAGTGAGGGAATCCCTTTCAAGTTCTAGGGAAAGCGGCGGCAGCAGCAGCACTGAGGGGAGCCCTTGTCAGGCTCTACGGACAGCGGCAGCAGCAGCACTGAGAGGATCCCTTTTCAGGCTCTACTGACAGCAGCAGCAGCAACAGTGAGGGGAGCCCTTTTCAGGTTCCAGGGACAACGGCAACAGCAGTGAGGGAATCCCTTTCAAGTTCTAGGGACAGCAGCAGCAGCAGCACTGAGGGGAGCCCTTTTCAGGCTCTACGGACAGCAGCAGCAACAACAGTGAGGGGAACCCTTTTCAGGTTTCAGGGACAATGGCAGCAGCAGTGAGGGGAGCCCTTTCAAGTTCTAGGGACAGCAGTGGCAGCGGCAGCAGCACTATGGGGAGCCCTTTTCAGGCTCTACAGACAGTGGCAGCAGCAGCAGCAGTGAGAGAAGCCCTTTTCAGGTTCCAAGGACAGCAGCAGCACCAGTGAGGGGAGCCCTTTTCAAGCTCCAGGGCAGCAGTAGTAGCAACAGCAGTGAGGGAGACCCTTTTCAGGCTCTAGAAACAGTGGGAGCACCAGTGAGGGGAAGCCCTTTTCAAGCTCTAAGGACAGTGGCAGCAACATGAGGGGACCACTTTTCAGGCTCTAGGAATGTAGGCAGCATGAGTCAGGGGAGCCCTTTACAGGCTCCAAGGACAGCGGCAGCAGCAGTGAGGGACAGGAATATCAACGGACAGTGTTGGCAGAGATTCTCGCTGGCTGTGGCAGTGGGAAGGATCACCAGCAGTGGAAGAGACCCTCAGTATCCCAGTGACAACAGTAGAAAAGGCAGTCAATACCCCACCGTTAAGAAGGTGGGTGGCAGCCCTCTCATCAGCGATGGTAGTGATGGGGGGGGAGAGACTTGGCATTAGCAGCAGCAGAGGAGGTGCACTAAATCAGCATGGTGGTGGCAAGGGAGAGGAAGAGAGTCAGATTCGACAGCAACTCTGTAATGGTGCTAACGGGCTGCTTAGTGGCACAAATCATGTGCAAACCAACCTGCTACTGCACCTGTATTTGAGATAGGCCAATGAGATAGGACAGAGGCTGGCTTTTGTGGCACATTGGGAAGTTCCCTATAGCGCCTCACCTCTCTTCTCTTCTCTTATCTCTCCCTACACCCCTTCTCGCACACTCCACTCATCAGGAAAATTGTGCCCTTCTCTTTCGTTGCCAACTCCATTCATTTCACTTTGATGTGCCATATTTTTGGAACAGGCTACCTGATTATGTACCTGAGACATCATCCCTAGTCTTGTTCTCAGGCTAAAAGCCCACCTCTTTGTGGCTGCCTTTGGATCCTGACTACCTTCTTTCCTGCTTATCGCCCATGCGTGTTGTAACCATTCCCTTAATGATCTGCCTCAGTGTCTTATCTTTTTGGGTTTGAAAGAGTGAGTCATTAATGCCGCGTTTCTCAACTGGTGAGCCTTCTACTACTGCTTGTCATTTGTGTGGTGTTACAGCATACGCAGCACTGTACACACACATAAACAAGACAGCCCTACACAAATGACATGTAGTAGAAGGCTCGCCGGTTGAGAAACGCAGCATTAATGACTCACTCTTTCAAACCCAACCAGATATAACAAACAGATGAAAGGAGGTGGCAATACCTGTGTACAAATTATAAGTGAGAATATATCATAGGTGCCACGTAAAGGAGGCTTGAGGATACCTTCCCAAAATAAACTTACATGAGACAGGGTCACCAAGGAGATAATGGGTGGTGTGCACCCTGCCAAAGAGAAAGCTGAAATGGGGAAGATGGCAGATCCCATCTTACAAGCTGCGAAAGCAGAAACCAAAGCAGGGCGGTCAGCAGAGCTCATGCCGCCAGCCCCTGAAGAGGGGACAGAGGCAGGATGGCCAATGAAGCCTTTCCTCTTGATGCCTTAGCCAAAGGCTGATTAACCCTCTGGGCACCAAATGATCATTTAGAAAGCTCACAGGCTAGCTGTGCTAATCCCACAGTGCATGCAATTGGTACAGCTGGCATGCAATTTTTTAAAAATGTGTAATGCTGCCCAGCTTAGAAATTCTTCGGCCACCACATTTCAGTCCTCTGTTTAGTGGCCGACAGGATGGGCTCAGCTGGCCACCCTACGTCAGTTTCCTCTTTGGTAGCTTCCAGAGGACCAAGATCTGCTTCTGACCCTGATTCTTAAGATAGTGGTAACAAACCACAATGAAGAGGCAATAGCCTCCCAAAGTGAAAACTCCCATGATAACCCCAGACATCATTTAGAGCACTGCATTAAAATCTAGAGGACGCATCACCAAAATTGATATAAATAAATGAAAAGCAGTGAGGAGGAAAGCTATCAAACTGCTGCAGATTCTGAAATGTAAGTCTTAAAAGAAGAGCTCTAACAACCTAAATATGCGTAGCCTAGAGATGAGAAGACAGGGGGCCGGTGCAAAGACTGGAGGTGCCCTTGACGAGCCCTCCATCCTGCCTTCCCCTCGGCCCTCATTACTGCTATTGCCACCCCTCAACCTGTTTACAAGAAATCTGCATCAGAGGGAGGCAGAAATGGCAGGTCTTAAAAGGCAGGAACCACAATACTGCACCGGAGAGTTTATGTAAGCACTGGGTTGCGGTTTCAATGCCATTGCTGCTGCCGCAGGCCCCAGAGAGGGTCAACAGTGGTGGCACTGGGGTTACTACAGTCCGGCGACATTCTAGGTGACTGCCTAATGATACTGCCCGCCCTGCAGAAGAGAGCAGCCCCTACACACTGGAAATGAGTCCCATAGGAACTACGTCTAACTCAAGATTACTTCAGAAAGCACATAAAAGCCTGGCTCTTCCCCTAAGCCTTTAATGGCTATGGTGACTGATTTTCCATTCACTTGTACTGTTTCAGGATTAGCTCATTGCACACCCTGAAACTGTGACCACATCCACATACCTTATTCTTCTGTATATATTTATTTATTTTACACTTTTATATACTGCACCAATTACATGGGCAGTTTACAAACACATGCATAATAACAAATGCAAACTATTATACATTACCGTTACATAAGACATAACATAACAGCACAAATAAAATACTTAACAATAAGACCATCAGTCTACTGAGTATGCCTGCTTAAAGAGATAGGTCTTTAGGGCCCGATATTCAGTGGTGGCAGCTAGCGCGAGCGTAGTGCCTAGCCACTGCCACTGAAGAGTTAACCCAGATGTTCAATGGCAGGACCATATTTGGCTACCGACATTGAAATCTGGGTTTGCCACGGAAGCCAGAAGTGGTATTCAGCCGCTGTCCAGTTAGCTTTGGCAGCAAAGGTTAGGACAGCTTTTGCTATGCCTAACTTTCACCACTAAGGGATAACCAGGCAGTGGCTGAATATCCACAGGTAATAACCCCGGAATGCCCCATGCTGTGTAATATCTGGATGTATAGTGGCGGTATGTTAGTGCCACTGAATAGCCAGCATAGAGGCAGTTACATAGTTTACAGGTCTATAAACCGTGTTACTGCCTTTGAATATCAGGCCCTTAATAAGAACATAAGATATGCCATACTGGGTCAGACCAAGGTCCATCAAGCCCAGTATCCTGTTTCCAACAGTGGCCAATCTAGGTCATATGTACCTAGCAGTTTCCCCAAAAGACACATGTTCCACAATGCTTGTATTGGGTCAAGCATTGATATCCTGGGTCACTTTTAAATAATGGTTTATGGACCTTTCCTCCAGGAACTTGTCCAAATCTTTTTTAAACCCAGCTACACTAATAGCCTTTACTACATCCTCCGGTAACAAATTCCAGAGTTTGACTACACGTTGAGTGAAAAAATATTTTCTCTTATTTGTCTTAAATAGTTTACCCTGTAGCTTCATTGCATGTCCCCTAGTCTTTCTATAGTCTGATAACGTAAATAATCGATCTACGTTTACCCGTTCCACTCCATTCATTAATTTATAGACCTCTATCATATCTCCCCTCAGCCGTCTCTTTTCCAGGTTGAAGAGCCCTAACCTTTGTAGCCTCTCTTCGTAGGAGTAGCTGTCCATCCCCTTTACCATTTTGATGGCTCTTCCCTGTACCTTTTCTAATAATGCTATATCCTTTTTAAGATACGGCAACCAGAACTGCACACAATATTCAAGGTGCGGTCGCACCATGGAACGATATAGAGGCATTATAATATCCTTTGTTTTATTTTCCATTCCTTTCCTTATGATATCTAGTATTCTATTTGCTCTCTTGACCGCCGCTGCACACTGGGCAGAGGGTTATAACATGTTATCCACAATGACGCCCAAATCTTTTTCCTGGGTGGTGGTTCCCAATGTGGAACCTTGCATCGTGTAACCATAGTTTGGGTTGTTCTTTCCTAGGTGCATAACTTTGCACTTGTCCACATTAAATTTCATCTGCCATTTTGATGCCAAGTCTTCCAATTTATCAAGATCCTCCTGCAATTTTCCACATTCCTCTTGGGTTTTAACAACTTTAAATAGTTTTGTGTCACTGCAAACTTGATAACTTCACTCGTTATTCCTTTTCCAGGTCATTTATGAATATGTCAAAAAGCAGCGGACCCAGTACAGATCCCTGGGGTACTCCACTATTCACCATTTTGCATTGGGAAAATTGGCCATTTAGCCCTACCCTCTGTGTTCCTGATCCACAATAGTACACTGCCTCCTATCCCATGACTTTTTAGTTTTGCCAAAAGTCTATGATAAGGGAACTTGTCAAAGGCTTTCTGACAGTCCAGATACACTATATCAACCGACTCACCTTTGTCTACCTGTTTATTCACACCTTCAAAAAAACATAGCAGATTAGTAAGACAAGATCTTCCTTGTCTAAAGCCATGTTGGCTGTCTCCCATTAGGCCATGACTATCTAAATGCTGAGTAATTTTGTTCTTTATGATGGTTTCTACCATTTTTTCCGGTACTGACGTCAGGCTCACTGGTCTGTAGTTTCCCGGATCACCCCTGGAACCCTTTTTAAAAATTGGCATTACATTGGCGATCCTCCAATCTTCAGGTATTACAGATGATTTTAATGAAAGTTCATAGATTACTAATAGCAGGTCTGCAATCTCATATTTCAGTTCTTTCAACACCCTTGGATGTATACCATCCGGTCCAGGTGATTTGCTACTCTTCAGTTTACCAAATAGCTGTAATACATCTTCCCAGTGTAGCGATATTTCTCTCAATTCCTCTGCAGTATCACCTTTAAATACCACTTCAGTCATGGGTAACATCCCTACATCTTCCTCAGTAAAGACTGAAGCAAAGAATTCATTCAGTCTCTCCGCTATAGCCTTGTCCCCTCTTACTGCCCCTTTAACCCCTCTATCATCTAACGGTCCAATTGACTCTCTCACAGGTTTTTTGCTACGAATGTACTTGAAAAAGCCTTTATTTTGCATTTTTGCTTCCGTAGCAAGTTTCTTCTCAAATTCTCGCTTTGCCTGCTTTATCAACGCTTTGCATTTAACTTGCCAGTGCTTGTGCTGTTTCCAGTTTTCGTCATTTGGCTCTTTTTTCCATTTCCTGAAAGATGCTTTTTTGGCAACAACAGCCTCTCTGACCTCACCTTTAAACCATGCTGGCAGTTTTTTGGACTTTCTTCCACTTTTCTTAATGCATGGAATACAGCTGGTATGGGCTTCCAAGATAGTGTTTTTAAACAACACCCAAGCTTGATGTAAGTCTTTAACCTTTGCAACTGCTCCTTTTAGTTTTTTCTTAACTATTTTCCTCATTTTATCATAGTCTCCCTTTCAAAAGTTAAAAGGTAGTACTGTGGATTTCCTTAACATCCCTCCTCTACTAATTAAATCAAACGCGATCATGCTATGATCACTATTGCCAAGTGGCCCCAACACCCTAATCTCTTGCACCAAATCTGGTGTTCCACTAAGGACTAGGTCCAATATGGCTTACCTTCTGGTTGGTTCATGAACCAGCTGCTCCAAGAAGCAATCATTTATTTCATCTAGGAACTTTATCTCCCTAGCATGTCCTGCTGTGACACTGACCCAGTCAATACCAGAGTAATTGAAATCACCCATGATTATTACTGTGTTGTAACTTTTGTTAGCTTCCTTGATTTCTTTGAGCATTTCATCATCCATTTGTTCATTCTGGCCAGGCGGTTGATAGTACATCCCCACTGCCATCACATTCCCCTTCTTACATGGAATTTCAATCCATAGAGATTCTATGGCAGATTTTGTTTCCTGCAAAACTTTAATCCTTTCTGACTCAATGCCCTCTCTAACATAGAGTGCAGCCCCTCCACCAATTTGATCAGTTCTATCATTACGATGCTTCCCATGCACGCATAATTTACAAGAATCTCTTCTTAAAAATCACCAAACCCAACACCATACACAACTCACAGGGTAAAGAGTTCCAGTACTCTGGAGCACTTATAGAGAATATGCGGACACGAATCGTTTGAAGATGCATCCTACAATGAAATGGAACCTCCAATAAACATGCTGACTGGGACCGTAATACCCGAGACGGTCTATAAGGCTTCAAATATAGATGCCACAATTAATTGGTATCAAATGATGTAAAGCTTTATACAACAGCATAATCATTTCATAGATAGCATGCCATTTAACTGGAAGCCAGTGTAATTCATGCAAAACTGGCATTATGTGTTCGTATCTGTCCACTTTGGTTTCAAATATTTGTTTGCCCTATGCCTTTATCTTTGCCCATCTTGTCTGTCTGTATATCCCAGCAGCACCTGTCTCTTCTGTGTTACACTGTGTGGTGCCAGCATTGTGAGTATCCTATTTATGTCATATGAATGTTCTACGGTATTGCCTTTTATGGTTCATCATTGGTACTGTGCTGTCATTGTCGGTATTCTATCTATGCTCTTCGAGTGTTCTTTTAAAGTATATCATTTGTAGTTGGCTGACATTGGATCTTATTTGAACGTTCTACTCTGCTGTTTTAAAGGGTACATTACTGACATTGGATCATATCAGTATCTATTATTGCCTACCTCCAAGTTTATCTCACTGTTCTGTCTATTATGCTGATCTAGTGGTCATTTTGCTATTGTAAGTTGTCTGTTATAGTCCGCCTTGGAAATATTTGGATGCTTCCCATGCACACATAATTTACAAGAATCAAGCATATTTCAGAGGACAGAGGGCTCTACAAGAGTTTGGTTTGTTTTATTAATTTGACATACCACCATTTGCAGCAACACCATGGCAGTATACAAGAGCAACAAACATAAAAACCTGCAAACCGTGTAAATGCCACTAAGAGGGATATTCAGCAGCAGTAACAGGGTTAGTGCCACTGGATAGCCGCAGGTGCCGCCACTACACACCCTGGTGCTATGCGGTTAACATCAGGGCATTCGGGGGTTAAGCGGAGACAGCACCTGTCACTAACCAGGCAGCAGTGATATTGAGCTGGCATAACATTACCCAGAGAGGCTAACAGGTAGTGAGTGGCTCAATATCACTGCTACCCGGTTAGCTTCAGAGTCTGCAGTAACCTGGATATTCAGTGCCAGTGGTTCAATATGGCCCTGGCATTGAATATCCGGGGCTAGTTTTCCGCAGCGATTGCTAGCCGCTGGCGGTTAATATCCTACTCCTGGTGCAACTTATCCTTAAAGTATGTTGTGAAAGATGGGCCTGTATGTTCATCAGTGAATGTGGCTGCCTCCTTCCACTGTCTTGAAGGGAATGATACAAGGCCCTGTACTGTGAGATTAGGGGTCCTTGGTTAGAGGTCTTTGCCAGTTCTGGGCAAGGGCTTCCGAGAAGCAGCCTATGCACATGCCTGCTGCGATTGAGCCAGGCGCCGGAAGCCTGCAGGTGGAGAGCAAAAGAGCAGCTGGTAAGCCCCTTCCTCCTCAGCACAATTGTCTAATACAGCTCCCCATTTTATTATATTTTATATTGTGCTAATTTTAATGGTGTTTTATGCTGTAAACTACTATAACCTTTTTTTTTAATATATGCGCTATAAGTACAAATAAATTAATTCATTCAGGGGTCGTGCTACACACATGTGCAGATGCATTTCAACTAGATGCTTCATCTACTTTCATTTGTTAGTTTATTTAACTGTGATGGTATGAATTCTATTTCTTGTTTTTGCTAACTATTCCATGCTTGCCCTATGCCACCTAGAGACTAATCTAGGATAGGCAATTTATATATATATACAGGGTGGCCCAAAAAAAGTGAGAACATCTCATAAATGAAAAGCTTAAATAGTTTACTTATTTACCTTTTTTAGCTATATAATGTCTTTATTTTGACAATTTTCGGTCGCCATCTTTTTTTTAAAATTTGTCAATAGTTTACATCTGACTTTTTGAATTTTTAAAGAACTTATATGCTACAAGATGTTCTCACTTTTTTTGGGCCACCCTGTATATATAAGTACATTATTTGACCAAGCATACACCATGTGACAAACACAGCTATGCAAATACCAGGCAAGTTCAAAATTGCATGGTATTTTATCATTTTTGATAAACGGCTGCTGCATCATATTCCCATGGATGAACAGATATGAATACATTGACAATTTTTCTAGCAAGCATTTCATACTGGGTTGTTTTACAGTCATTTACGTAGCTTACAGGTCCACATACTGTCTTCCAATAGCATTTCAGCGCACGTGCTATACACTGAAAGCATAGCACCAGCACAGCACTGCCCATGAAGAATGAGTCCTGCATCACTGATATTTAGAACCTAATATTGAGATCATTGTTGTTAGTCTTCAATTAAATTAAGATGCTTTTATGTGGCTTAGCCTTACTCTGGTTCCCACGCACTCTTTTCTAGTCTGTTTTTACCTTGTGTAGTTCGACTTTCTTTCCTCTTTTTCATCCAGTCTTGATCTTTTTGTGCTCAAATAGAGGTGCAATTGTTTTTGTGCCTTTTTCTCCTCTGGTCTGGAGTCCTGAATTTCAGGTCTCCGGTTTCTTCTCCCTGTTTCAGTGAAGCAGATAAATGCAAGCACAGAATTAAATAAATGTTATACGCAGTGAGCTAAGAATTCATTTTTCTGATTAGTAACTCAAGTAGGACTAGTATCATGGGGGGAGTGGAGCTGGTCACTCCTCCATAAAGAAATCCAATCAGCCGCTCAGAGTAGGAGGTATAGTGCAGGTCACCTTTGGGCTGCCTGATTCTCTTTTCTAACCTGAGTTGTTCTCAAAGTGCTGACCCAAACACTCTTGGCACCAGACCTATTAAAGTGGGGCATAGAGAGGGCAGTGTGTTAACAAGTTACTAGGAAGGAATGGAGAAAATAATTCTAAAGATTACCTAATTTTCACCAAGACCAAAAAATCATGACAGATTTGGAAATTGTCTCAATTGTCTTGGGCATCAATAGCTTGATTTCAAATAATAAATACACTTTGATAACTTTGCTACGTTGCCTCTACATATTATACTCTATGAACTCCAAAAGGAAGATCTCTTTGGTATAATGCAAGTATTAAGAGTGCAAGATGTACTTTTAAGAGACTGGGCTTATACTCAGCACACTGGGCTTACAAGTAAGGTTCACTCCTGTTGTATGCAAAATGAATTCATTTGGAGACACTACTGCAAATGGAAAAAAATGATGGTAATTGTGCATCATGTCAATAAGTATGGTGAAGCAGTTACGGAGGTAATTTTCGAGATGGAGCAGTTGGTAAGGTGGTTGGACAATTGTAAGGTGGTAGAATTTAGGGTTGAGGTATTTTGTGGGATATTGGGGCAAATATGAGAGGCAGTTTGCAAGGCGGTGGGATAGTTGGGGGGGTACTTTATAGGGGTGGGGAGGATGCAGGATAATGGTGCAGCTGTATGGGTGTATTTTTTAGGGATGGGTCAATCTGTGAGTTGGTAGGGCAGGGATATTTTTAGGGGTAAGGACAGTGTGTGGGATAGTGGAGCAGCTGTATAGGGTAGGCAGTTTGCAAGACATTGGGGGAGTTGCACTGGGTTAGGTTTTGAGGTTGAGGCAATTTGCAGAGTGGTGCGGCAATTGCAGGGGTGTAGTTTTTGTGAGGGGCTGCTTGCAGAGTGCTGAAGCAGTTGTGTGGGGTATTTTTTTCAGGGTGGGAGCACTTTGTGGTTTGGGGAAGCAGTTCTGAGGAAGAACCTTTTGGAGTGGGTGCAATGAGCAGGTTGGTGAGGCAATAGAGAGGGCATATTTTGAGGGAGTGGGGCAGTTTGGAGGACAGCGAGGGGTTAGAAGGAAGGACTTTCTTAACTGCTATGTTTCACCATATGTAAATTTCTATGCTACAGAAGCTGGAAGTCCTTCTCTGGAACACCCAGTCCAATTTGGCCCACAGTTTTTCCCACATGGCAAATTTCTTCCAATACAATTAATTTTTCAAATAGTTTTTCAGACATTCTCAAGACATTTTCCAAGTTTCTTATGGCTGGAAAGAACAAGTGGGGAAAGCATGCAGAGCATGGCTCATGGACTTCTTCCCAACCCCTCTGTGTGTCTTGTGAATATAGGGCCTGATATTCGAAAGGCATTTACACAGTTTACAGTCCTGTAAACCATGTAAATGCCTTAGATGGGAATATTACATGGTTAGTGCTGTTGAATATTCCCACTATGTCCCCTAGGTGCCCCAATGCTATTCAGTTAGCATCGGGGTGTGTTGGGGGCATTCTAGAGTTGAGGGGAGGCAGAGAGTCCCGGTAACCGGGTAGTGCTGATGTCAGACCGCCACACAATTCCCCATCCAAGGCTAAAACTAGGTGAGCTTTTGGCTTGCGTAATTCTAGCCATGGATGGCTAACTGGGTAGCGGTCCAATATCGCCACTATCCAGTTAGGCTCTGCGGGTGAATCCCCCAGCGCTTAACCCAGATATTCAATGCCGTCGCAGCTTGAGAAGTCAGCAGGCAGGGCTATGCGCCGCCTCAGTGCAAAGCCCGCCCAACTGAATATCGTGCCCCTAGTGTCTCTATAAACGTTTCTATGTATATCTCTTGGTTTTGCATGTTTATTTTTATTTTTTTTGTGTGTGTATATGTATCTTTGTGGGTTAGTAAGTCTGTGCGTGTTTGTATGAACTTGCGTGTGTTTGTGTGCATTACATCTATGCTTGTACAAGTGTCTGTGCATTCTTGCATTTGTGTGTGAATTCTTTTATGTATGTATGAGTGTGTGTGTGTGTGCATGTTTGTTTTCAGTGTGTATGATCAGAAGAGGAGAGAAGAGGGAAGGGCTGTTTGGCAGTTATTAGTATGCTGGAGATGTTGAAAATGCTTTTCCTAGAGAAATGTATTGAGGCATTTTTAAGGGTGCGGAGCCTTCACTTCTCTTCCATCTCCCACCACACACAAAGTAAATTTGTACAACCCAGGAACTTCCCAGGGCTCACACCTCCGCCCTTTCTGTAAGTAGAAGGGCTTGCCAGTCAGGTCCAGCTCATCCATCCACCATGACTAGGCCATCGCCCAGAGCTGCAGCTTCTGAAGGCAGCAAAGAGCGGTAGCAATGAAGATCCCGAGAGCCACAAACTCAGAGCCAACAGTGCATTCCTTTACCTGCAGGCAGAGCGGGCATGCTTTATTTATCTACTTATTTCTGATTGCTTGATATACCGCTTTTCAATTATTATCAAAGCAGTTTACAGTAAAATGGCATAAAATGAATGAAAAATAAAACTAGAAATAAAATGATAAAAGTGGATAGAGAGAGGGGTGGCAAGGTGTATTCCATGAATAATAAGCATTTGTAGGAGGAGAGCAGAGCCAGTGTTAGGAGAGGGCAAAGAGGGCAGCTGCAAGGGGCCCCCGAGGAGCAGGATCAGAGATGGCTCTGTTGCTTGGTGGCCGCATCTCATTACAACTGTGTCAAAGAAACTGCAAGCCGGGGCCTTTGAGTACAGTCATGCTGGTCTTGCCCCCTCTGACCAGGGCCGACTCCAAAGGTTGGTTCAAGGTGTTGGCACCCTAGGCAAACCGTAAGCTTTATACACCCCCTGGCTGTCAAAATCAGCTGCTTAGTTTTGAATGCCCTGCTCCCCCACCAGCATCTACCTAGTTTGCCTTTGAGGTATGCACATACTCAAGGACTTCATGCTGGTTTCTTTTATTTGTGCTGGTGCCCACAGCTTCAGTAAGAACCTTGATGGTGTGGGCCACTGTGGCAAAATGGGAGAGGGTTTGGAAGGATCCCATTGCGGAGAAAGGAGAAATAGGAGATGCTGGATATTTGTCTCCTAGTGAGACAGAGGAGAAATGTTGGAGAGGGACCAGAGAGAGGGAGCAATACTGGACACGGGAGCCTAGGGAGAGAGTAAAAGGGAGAAATGCTAGACATGGGGGCCTAAGCGGGGGTGGGTTTGGGGGAGGATGAGAGAGGGAGGGAGAAATACTGGACATGGGAGTCTAGGGAGAGAGCAAGAGAGAGAGCGCTACAGATGCTGGACATGGGGCCAAGAAGAGAGAGAGGCAGAAAAATGTTGGCTGGGGGGTAAGAGTGGGTGGATGGAGAGTTAGTGAGACCCGGGAATAAGAGGCTTGGAAAGGAAAGAGAGATGGGAATAGGAGGGATGATGTGAGGATTGAGAAGTTGTATATAGATGCAGCAAAAAATAAGCAAGATTGAGGACTGAAAGGTAAGGAGTGAAATCTGGTGAGAGAGAAAAATACAAGAAAGCTGAAATGAAGACAAGAAATGGCAAATGGACAGAAGACCCTGGAAAGATTTAAGAGAAGGGAGAGAAAAGCAGAAACATGAGCCTGTGAACACTACAATTAGAAAAATAAAAAGATGAGAAAACAAAGGTAGAAAAAATAATTCAATTTTCAATTTAGTGAAATCAGTTTTTGGAATTTACATGTTCGCTTTATACTTGGACATTGTGCAGGGAAAATGCATCTCTTTCTATTTCTCTCATGTTGCTCTGTAGGCAATCTGAATTCTTGGGTTTTAATTTTTGTCTAAATATTTCTCTTTTTAGTTTGTGGTTACTTATTCTGTGCTTGGTAAAGGTCTGTCTGTGTTCTGCATGTGTGACGAGTGGCAGGTAATCTGTTAGCAGTGTCTTGTTCAGGTTTCTCTACAGGTACAGTATATGATTGTTCTCAGGCCAATTGCAATATTTATGGAAAATGGACAAGAGACCTTGGAAAGCGAGTTAAGGTATCTTACGTAGCTGGTCTTAAAAAAAGTTTAGACACGTTCCAGGAGGAAAGGTTTTATAAATAAATATATGTAGCTAGCTAGACTTGAGAAACTGGGGGTGGGGGGAAGGAGGAGAAGAGAAGAGAGGGGATTGAGGGGCCCCCTCCTCAACTTCTACTCTAGGCCCCTGCATGTCTAACACCGGCCCTGGAGAACAGAACAGGAAATAGCTGTAAGAGGAGTGTAGGGCCCTGTGGGGGACAAGGTACAGCAGTGGGAAAGCGGTAGTATTCCATACACATACATACAAAACAAAAGTATGGTGTCCAATTATACATTTTTATGGTATTGCTGTGGGAGGGGTGGTGTTTCGATGATGAAAATTATTGAGTTTAATTCTCAAAGTCTCAGCGATGAGGGAGCTTAGGGCTGAAAGTTCACCTAGGTGCCCAGTACTCTTGCATCAACCCTGCTCTTGCCCCAGTCTCCCACAAAGCCTAATCCGAACAAAAAATGGCCAGATGAACTCAGGAAAAATGGCCAGCAAATGGCAAATGACATGCTTTAGCTGAAACATTCAATAATCACTTTTTCTGACTAGTAAGAATGGGTGACAGTCCATACTGCTGAACAAGATTTCAGTGTAATGATTGATGTTTTAACTTAAAATTGAGAGGATTGCTGCAGAATCCATTGGCTGATGGCAGAACTGAAATCGAGAGGGGGCATATTCAGCGGCAGCAGCTAGGGAAAGTAAAACACCAAAGCCACCATTGCTCTAATTACAGCTGCATATTCAGCGGAGGAAGAAACCAGTTTCTGTTGCTGAAATCAGGCTGTCCAGCCACTTGCACCACTATCAGCTTAGCTGCTGAACATCATTGCTAACCGAATAGTGGTTGTCAGTGCCCCTCCTCTGCCCACAGACCGCACGGTCTTGACTAGACGCACTTTCAGCGGTCTGTGGGGATATTCAGTTGCATCACCTGGTTAGTGCCATTGAATATCACGGTATGCGCATTTCAACCTGCTGGTAAGCCTGCTAACTGGCTAAAACATTTTGAATATCCCCCTCTCCTACCCCCTCTCCCCGCCTGTAGTGCATGCATCCTCCTATCATCTATCCATGCTGATATTTTGAGTGAAGGATGCCATGGCTTCTTTCACCCTTTCCTCTGCTTCCCTGCAGGCTTTTCCATGACCACCCTGAGACCTTGCAGCTTTTTGACAAGTTCAAGCACCTGAAGCCAGATGAACTGAAACACTCAGAGGACCTGAAGAAACATGGCAACACTGTCCTCAGTGCCCTGGGCCGAATCCTGAAGAAAAAGGGTCACCACGAGGCAGAGCTGAAGCCGCTGGCAGAAAGTCACGCCACAAAGCACAAGGTTTCCGTGAGGAATCTGGAGGTATGTGACGCTGAGAGCATTCATAGGCCAGGCCGTTGTCCGCCGATCAGCGACAAGAACTAGGGTTGCCTTTCACTTCAGGATGGACTCTCCCCCTTCCTTCACCTGACCAAGTTAGTTTGAGCCTCAGGTTAGGTTGCAAGCCTTCGTTAACATGCCTTGAGCTATTACTGGAAAGGCGTAAACCTAATCCAAAATCCCTTTCCTTAAGAGAATAGTGTACGACTCAAATGCACTTACCAACCAGATAGTAAAGATACAGGCTCTTTTACAGCAGGGAAGAAAATCAACAGGTCAATATCTAACCCTATGGCCAGAATTTGTTTTTAAACATTAACCACAGCATGTAAATACGTCATGTACGTTCAGTATCGCTATCTGTAGAAGCGGCAGCACTGAACATACATAAAGAGCAGTGACTGCTCCTACAATTCGTTCAGCTGAGCCATTTTCTTGCTGCCCTAACTTACATGGCTCAGCTATACAGATCACAGCTGAATATTGCCGTTATCCATATAGTCGGGCAGAATGTCCTTGTCCCTTATTATACAGTGCTGTTGAAAATGTAAGAACAAGGCGTTTAACATGTTGGATGGTAGCCACAAAATGTATAAACCCATTTGAATATTGTCCCAGGTTTTCTGCTCTTTCCGCTCATACTCTCGAGCTTCTCCAATTGTCTTCCCTGCAATGAAACACATAAGCAAGGAAAACATAGTAAAAGTTAAGTAAATGCTTTACTAAAATCACAGCAATAGCAGAAGAAAACAGGTCCTGGAACTGTGGTTGAACTAGAGTAAATGCAGTAGGATAAAGCACAGCAATAATAATTCTCCTGCAATATTCCTACGGCCTCATTTCCACTGAGGCCAGTTAAGTGTTACTTCTTAACTTTATCCTTCTAGTCTGTGGCGCTTCCTGTGGAAATCGTGCAGCTGAATATACGTATAAGCGCTGCTGCTTCTATGCACAAGTGAGGCCCGCTATCTGAATTTCATCACTCTTTGTATAACTTTGAGCCTGGTCTCTGCCAGGCCACCTGCTCCTTTTCCTCAAATACACATGCTTTATGCATACAAGAGTATGTTACTAAAGTCTGTGCCAGAAACGTGCACATGGGCTGCATTACCAGTGAGGGGCAACACTGATTTCAAGGGCTGTGTGTGTCCATCCCCCTTGCAGTTATCATAGGCCCAATATGCTGCACTACCCGACCTGCAGGCACATGTAACACCACCCACTAAACTGGCGCTGAGTGCACCAGCCCTAAAAGCAGCCAGCATGGGCTCCTAATGCCAATGTTTGCTGCAATGTGCCAGCAACACCTTTGTTCCCCTCTACTAACTACATAGAAGGCTCGGAATATCAGCCTCTTAGCATTCAGGTATAGCAAACGCTCTCCAACTAGAAACTACAAACAAAACCCAAAATAAAGAAGGAACTTCTCTTCAGATTGCACTTAAGATAACAGCTCTAAGGTGCTATTGCTCTGCTGCAACTGCCGGCACCGCCACTCTTCTAAAAGTCAAACAGAGGCACTTCCTGTTTCTTGCATGAGACAGGAAGTGCCTGCATTTGACTTTTAGAAATGCAGCAGTGCCAGCAGCTGCAGCATAGCACAGCCATGGGAGGGAAAGAAAACACTTCCACAGCAGTGTAAATCATTAGTGAAGCTACAGCTGGGGAGGGAGAAAGGAGGTATTGCCTAGGGCTAGGGCTGGTGTTGCAAGATAACTGCTGGAGAGGAAGTGACTGGCTGAGACTTATGCTTGGGGAGGGGTTGGCACTGGAAGGGAGCTGGGCCTGGGACTGAGACTGTAAGAGGACTGATGGTGAGGGGCTGGGACTGGAAATGTGCTGATGGTGGGGGGCTAGGACTGGAAGAGGGCTGATGCTGGGGGCCTAGGATTTGAAATGGGCTGATGCTTGGTCAAAGGGACTGGAAAGGGATGAGGATGATGCTGGGCTGTGGGGCTGGTACTGGAAGGGAAACTGGGATGGGTCTGGAAATAGACTGATGCTGGAGGGGGGTTGGGACTGGAACTGGGTTGATTTTGGGACTGGGGGCTGAAAAGAGGCAGAAGCTGGAATCAGGGTGGGAAAAAGACAGAAGCTGGGGGAGTGAGAATGGAGAGGGGGACAGATATTGTGTGTGGGAAAAAGAAACAAGGCCATATACAGGGAAAGGTTGAAAGGGAGAGGCATAAAAATGGATGCTGGGATAAGGAGGAGAATAAGGCAGAGGTGGGGAATGGAAAGACTATGGCGGTAAGAGTGGGAAACAGAGCTGGTATGAAGTGGAAAGTGAAACTTGCAAGATCGGAGACCAGATAGAGGAGACGAGGGGGAATGAAATCTAGCTGTAGTTAGGTCAAAAGGCAGATGAGAAAAATGGAGAAAAAAAATCTAACTGAAAGTTCAACATCAGAGAAAGACGTAAAGAAAAAGGGAAGTGAGAATGAAGAAACAGAAAATGGAAATGAAATCTCAGAAAAGGACTTAGGAGAAAACCAAGTGATAAAAAGAGACACCATACCGCATTTATATTCCTCCGATACTGATCTTGATGTTGTCGTTAATAATTGGAACACCAACTCTCCACCTCATCCAACTATCCCCTTTAGGGCATGTATCATAAACTCAGATATGATGCAATCCCCTTTTGTATATAATGTACAAAGTTCTCCTGTTATCCTTGTTTAAATCTCCCTATTGTATATTATGTATAAAGTTCACCTGTTATCCATGTTTAAATTCCCTGTTCTATGTAAGTTCCCTGTTCTATGTAAATTCCCTGTTCCTCATTGTACAAACCTATTCCTTGTAAACCGCGCTGATGCCGAATAGTGCGGTATAGAAAAGCGTTAAATAAATAAATAAATAAACATCTCAAAGGCAGCACACAACCCAACAATAAAAAACTTCAAACCTAAAAACTCCAAAAATTGGTACACCTCTGATCTCTGGAAGTATAAGCAAGCTCTGAGAAAATTGGAACACAAATGGAGAGCAACAAGATCCCACACTGACAACCAGGCCTATATGTCTATGCTCAAATCCTATAAGGAAGCAGTAAACAATAGGAAAAAGGATTATCACTCTAAACTCTTGACACGAGCACTTAACAGACCTAGAGAGCTCTTCACAACTGTCAGATCACTCACTAAAAGCCCTAACCCTGATTCGGACCTTACCCAAATTGATCCCCAAAGCCTAGCCGACTATTATATGAGCAAACTTATACCCATATCCATTTGCAAGCCCCCATCTAGCCCCAACCACCATCAGTCAAATAATGTCAGTCACCTAAACCAAGCTACATGGTCCTCATTCTATCCCATCACCATCAAACAACTTAAAAATATAATAGCAAACCTTAACACCACCACATCCCCCACCGATCCATGTCCTGTTAGATGGATTAAGTCCACAAAAGATGATTTCTCCCCAATCATACTTAACATAGTTAATAGATCCCTGGAGACAGGCCAAATGCCAACAATGCTGAAACAAGCAATCATTCGCCCTATCCTCAAACCCAATGTAACTGACAAATCTCTCCCAAATTCTTATCGCCCCATCTCTAGCTTTTTCAGAAATCCAATCAGAGACTGAACCAAACCAAAAAGCCAATTAGATTATATGGAGGAAATGCAAGATGTTTGCACACAGGGCCGTATCGAGCTGCAATCGCACCCTTTGCGACTTGCAACTCGGGTGCACGCTCCCCCCCTCTCCCCCCCATACCTCCGTCCAGCGCTTCCTGCTTTTTCCCTGCTGCTGCCACCCTCTGTTTTTTTCACGGCAGCGCCGGCAGCAAGGAAAGAGCAGGCAGAGCTGGACAGAGGTATGGGGAGGAGGAGGGGGGCATGCGCCCGATCTGAAAGGCGCCGTCACTTTAAGCAGATCTGTCCCTCCCTGCTCTGACATTGGTCGGAGGAGGGAGGGACCAGACCTGCTTAAAGTGCGGCAGGGCAACAGCAGACAGCCGAAATGCGCCCCCCCCCCCCAAGCCTTTGCGCTCTGTGAGGCTGCACTGCTTGCACAGGGCTAGGTACGGTCCTGTTTGCACACCAATGAACTAAAAGACAGCAAGAACCAACAGCACAGTTTGTAAAACTAAATTATAACTCATTTTTATTTTGTTGTTATATACTGCGTTATGGTTCTTGCTTCTTCTTTTTCAACATATATTTTGCATCCACAGTGGGTGCAGAGCAGAACCAGAATATTCACCCACAGAACTCAATATTTAAAAAAAAAATCTGATTCTGATCATCTCACTAACAACAACTACTATTCTCTAGTACAGGGCATATTGTGAACTAATAAAAAACCGCACAACAAAGAGAAAACCTACCATACCATACCATATCAGCACAAACTTCCAAAACTCACATAAGGAGCCCATTCAAAAAAGCATCACTGTAAATAGTACAGTGGGCCCTGGAACATCCATACACCTATTTGAAAAGATGAACAAGTCAAATTATTACAGTATAGTATAGATCTTTATATACAAACTCCATGTTAACAGAACACCTAACCTTAGTCACACACGCATAACATCGACCCTCACCAAGTACAGAATAAGTAACCACAATCTAAAGTAAAAATAAAAATATGTAGACAAAATTTAAACTGAAACCCCAAGAAGCCAGAGTCCACATGTAATGCAATATCAGATAAATAAGAGATGCAGTTCCCCAATACTGTGTAAAATATAAAAATAGCACAAAGTCCAATCAGTAAAACTAAATAAAATTATTTTTTCTACCTTTGTTGTCTGACCATTTTATTCTCTGATCATGCTGGTCCCGATCTGAGGCTTCAGCTTTCCTATCTTCTCTTAGCTCTTTCTGTGGTCCATGGTCCATCTGCCATTTCTTATCTCTTCTTTTGTTTTCTTCACTTCCTTCCATCAGCCCATTTCCAGTTCCAGTAACACTCCCCAGTATCAGCCCCCTTTCCAGTCCTTCCCTCCCAGTACCTTCCAATGTCAACTGCCTTGCATTCCCACGACTGCCACTGGTGTCCCTTCCCTTCCAGTCCCCCTCCTTCCCCACTGTCAAGC
Source organism: Ichthyophis bannanicus (assembly GCA_033557465.1). Taxonomy (NCBI): domain Eukaryota; kingdom Metazoa; phylum Chordata; class Amphibia; order Gymnophiona; family Ichthyophiidae; genus Ichthyophis; species Ichthyophis bannanicus. The sequence goes on from CM066031.1 coordinate 1,107,099,489, forward strand.
CCCTTCTAGTCAAAATACCATCCCAGGTATCAGCTCAGGTTCACTCTCAGTGCCACCTCCCTCCCCCAGTCAGCTCCCTTCCAGTCACCCTACACTTTGTCCATCCCCCTTCCAGTGCCATTTGCATGTCAGCTCCCTTCCAGCCTCCTCCCTATTACCCAACCACCTACCACTCCCATCCCCAAGTGTCAGCTCCCTTCCATTCCCCCTTCAGTACATCCCAGGTGTCAGATCCTTTCCAGCCCCCTCCTTCCCCCGTGTCAGTTCCCTTCCTGCCCCCTCCTTCCCCTGGCAGACCCTCTCAGTATCCGCTCCCTTCTAGTCCTATTCTACCATCCCCCCGCATCAGCCTATTTGTAGCCCTAGCTCCTAGTTTTCTTCCAGGGCCAGCAGCACTCTCCTCCCCTCCCCCATTAGCCCATTTCCAATCCTATCCCCTTTATCAGCCCACTCCAGTCCTAGCCCCCCAATCAGCCCATTACCAGTCCTAACTCATTTCCAGTGCTAGCCCCCCATCTGCCCATTACCAGTCGTAACCCTCCAATAAGTCTATTTTCAGTCCTAGCCCACCAATCAGCCCATTACCAGTCCTAACTCCCCCCCCCCCATCAGCCCTTTTCCAGTTCTAACTCCCCCGATAGGCTATTACCAGTCCTAGCCCCCCTCCCGATCAGTCCATTTCCAGTCCTAACCCCCCATCAGCCCATTTCCAGTTGTAACCCACCCCATCAGCACAGTTCCGGTCCTAGCACCACCCCCCCCCCCCCAACCCAGGGTAATTGAAAATATAATAAAAAGAAACTCTGGCTTAAGAAGCAGCTGCTGCTGCTGCTCCAGCAGCGGTAGCGATAGAATGAAGAGCCCCTCGGTCGTGCTGCCGCCTCCTCAAAGAGCCTGCCCGTTTCTCCTCCGCGCCAGCTCAGCTTTGCAGAGCCACGCGACGGCAGTGTGTTTCCCTTTCACGCAGCTTTGTTAAAGCTGAGCCCGTGGCGCTGATGGGAAACAGGAAATCTTCATTCTCTTCATTCTGCCGCTGCTGCCGCTGGAGCAGCAACAGCAACTGCTTCTTAAGCCGGAGTTTCTTTTTATTATTTTTATTTTGAAGGTTGAGTGAGGCGGTCTTTTGGGGGACAATTTTGCCGCTCCCAAAAAGTTGTCGCCTGAGACTACTGCCTCACTTGGCCTCATTATAGAGCCGCCCCTGTTCACTGTAAACGATCTCGTCTGTAATCCACTGTCCTGGGCTGCAACTATCAATCTCTCATCCTTTGGTTTCAGTTTACCTCTCCTTATCCATTCTTGTATCTGTTCTTGATTGACATGGGGTTCCTGGAGTAACACTTTGTATTTTCCCACTATATTTGTGTATTTGCCACTTGTTTTTCCTCATTTGCCGATCTAATTTTTGAAGAGTGCTTTCTTTTGTTTTGCAGTTTCTCTTACTTCCTTTCCTGTTTGTACTTGTGGATGCTTACTCATTCCTTCTAGTCATCGGAATGCTTGTCCAAGTTTGACGATGGAGACATATTCTGGATGTTTGCTTTCATATTTCAGCACTTTTGCATATTTGGATCTGATGATGCTGTTAGATAGGCCTGAGGCTTATCGTAATAGTTCTGTATATATAATCAATCTCTATGAGGCCTAGCCCTCCTTCAGCTCTAGGGATGTACCATCTTGGCATACACTGATTCTTGTAAATTACCTCATGGGCATGGAGGAGTTTTCTTGTTCACACATCCAGTTTTTCAAGATCTTTAAGAGGCCAGTCTACAGTCTCAAAGCTGTATGAGAGTACAGGAATTGCCAGCTGATTAATGATTTGTATCTTATTCCATGATGTTAAGGCAATTTTCAACAACAATTTTAATCTTCTATAATATTCTTTACTGATCTTTTCTCTCAGTAATTTCTGCTTGAGTGTCATTCCTTCCTCTACTCTGAGATAGTTATACATGGTTTCTTGTTCAAGTTCCTTGAAGTCACAGCCCTCAGTCAGGGATATGTTTTCCATTTTGCTCAATTTTTCATGACATGGAGTTGCTCTGCTAATTGCTCAATTTTCCTCTAAAAAAAGTTGCCTTAGCATATTTGTAAAGGCCAAAAGTCATCCTGATGTCATCAGAAAAGTTTTTCACCACATGGAGTTGCTGTGCTAATTGTTGTTTGCTGGAACTATAGAGATTCAGGCCTTCTACAAATAGCAAAGTTTATTTTATTTATTTATTTATTTATTTATTTAACTGGTTTGTTATACCACTTTATCATTTCAGTCAAAGTGGTTTACATTGTAACTTAAACTTGGTAATCTACATTAAACAGGGACATTGATAACCTGGATTTTTCTGAGGCAATGGAGGTTTAAGTGACTTGCCCAAGGTCACAAGGAGTGCTAGTGGGAATCAAACGCTGGTGTCTTGGGATGTTACCTCTGGGTTGTTACCTTCTTTAGAATTCAGACTAAATCTGTATCCCAAAGAGTTAATGAGAATACTCATTGGATTAAGTGCCATACAAAACAGAAGTGGTGACAGGGAATCTCCCTGAACTATTCTTCACTGGATCTTGATGTTAGGAATGATGTAATGACCATCTTCATACTTCAAAAATAGGGTGGTTTGCCACATTGTCATGGTGAACTTAATGTACTCTATCAAACCAGGATTTATCTTATACATCACATGGCAATTTATTATTCAAGAGTGTGAGACGCTGGCAAAAGCTTTCTTATAGTCAATCCATGCTATACTGAGATTTCTGCTTTTCTTAGCACTGGCCATGATGGCCTTTTTTAACATTAAGAGATCTTTAGTTTCATATGCTCCCCTCTTATTGCCCTTTTAATCTATTGTTATGATGTTATTGGACTCTTTGTGATCATATATTTTGTCTGCATTTATTGCAGTGAACAGCTTATAGATCTTTAGGTAGACAAGTTATTAGTTTGTAATTTTTGGGAATGTTACTTAGATCCTGCGTTGAAAGGAGAAATGTTCTTCCTGTTATAAGCCATTGTGGTATTGTTTGGCTGCTTTTTGCAGTTTGCCAGGTCTTGGTAGAGCGATATTAACTGTTTGAGCCAAACGTTAGTCACTCCATCTGGGCCAGGGCTCTTCCATTTTGGGGCTTGTTTTAACCTGCTTTCCAACTCTTTTGTTGTTACTACAGGCCATTCCATAGGTTTGAAGTTTCATTTTTCTAAATTTTTCTATAGGCAGGGTAACTATTCTTCTTCTTGATTGTGCTCTATGAAGACATTGTATAGGCTTCTTCAAAAGGTTTCTATTTCAGCTTTGATTGGTGGCATTTTCACCATATTAATGTTCTTTCCGAATTCCATGTAGAACTGGTTTGGGTTCTCCCTAAATACTTTATTTTGTTATCTTTCTTTTCTGTTCTCTTCATATCTTCACAGTTTTTGCGCTTCTGCTGCTACTTTGAATTTATTGTTGGAACATCTAAATTTCAGGTCTTCTTCTGTTAATGCAGCATGCTTCAGCTTGATGTCTTGGATCTTCCTCAGTATCTTTGATGATCTTAATCCTTTTAGATACCCATCTGTCAGGGATACCTCTGTACGCAATGATTGTATTTTTCCTTCAATGCGCTTTTTCCAAGGAGAAACTGTTATTGTTTTCTTTTTCTTCTGACCCTGCACTAGTTGGTAATATTCTTGCAGTAATAATTTTAGCTGTACAATATTGTATTTGATTTATTTCTGTGATGTCAATAAATGATCTCTTTATACAGGATATGGCCTTATTCATCATAATTATCATACTTTTAACCTTAGGTGTTAAATTTAACATGGCTAATCTTTCCCTTGCCTGGAACCCAACATATTCATCTTTTTCCATGTGGACTAGGAGTTTAATCTTGAATTCCTCCACCTCTGGGTTTTTCTTCTCCCTTTCTTCTTCCTCATCAGTTGATTTGTTGACTTGTCCTTTATGCATCTCATTCTCCTACAGTTCCATATCTCTCAGCTCCATCTCCCCCTCTACCGCTCTTTCTTTTTTGTGTATTCTTTTCTTTTAGTGCTCTCACCTAGGTCTTCCTCCCTGTATTTTGTTTCCTACGGAAGCCCTTAGTTGATTCAAGATATTATCATTCACATACTTCTTACTTTGATGTGTGAAATTAAAGATCTTAAATTTGCATCCGTTGCTTTTTGCAGTTTTTCTTGTGGCAATTTTCCTCTTTCTTCCAGATTTTGGTGGATTCTCTTTGTATACCCTCTTGATTTAAAAATAGGATTTGTAGCATAAAAATAGCAGTATATTATCTCCTCTTTATCTGCAGAAGTCCATTTAACCATAGTTAATCCTCTTAACTTTTTCATTAATTCCTGTGGTTTATCTCCTGCCAAAGTGGGTCCATTAACATAGTAACATAGTAAATGACGGCAGATAAAGACCAGTATGGTCCATCTAGTCTGCCCAGCAATATGGCAGGAGTAGGTGCACCCCTTCCCATGTCTTTAGGGAGTAGGTGCACCCCTTCCCAGGTCTTTGTTTAGGGGTGCTGGGAGTAGGTGCACCCCTTCTCATGTCTTTGTTTAGGGGTGCACCCACCAGGAGCAGGGGCACCCCCCCCCCCATATCTTTGTTTAGGGGTGAACCTATCGCTCCTCCCCCCATCGCTCCATGTAGGACACCCCTATTTCTTGAGAAATTAGATGGTTCAGTTTATTTTGATTTAGACTTGTTGCTGTAAAGTGATCCACTGTGTCTGTCCCAGGCCACTTTGAATTCCGTCACTGTGTTTGCCCCCACCACCTCCATCGGGAGGACATTCCAAGCATCCACCACCCTTTCAGTGAAAAAGTATTTCCTGACATTGCCTTTCAATTTACCAGCTTACAGCTTCATGTCATGCCCTCTACCTTTACAGCTTCCCCATCTCTGGAAGAGGTTTGTTTGTTCATATATTTCTCTTTAAGTATTTAAAGGTCTGAATCATATCTCCCCTATCCCTCCTCTCCTCCAAAGTGTACATATTTAGGTCTTCAAGTCTCATAAGGTCTCATAAGGCTTCTGACGCAGGCTCCAAATCATTTTGGTCACCTTCCTCTGAACAGCTTCCATTCTTTTTACATCCTTTGCAAGATACGGTCTCCAAAACTGAACACAGTATTCCAAGTGAGGCCTCACCAGAGACATATACAGTGGCACTAGTACCCCTTCCTTTCTGCTGGTAATTCCTCTTCGAATACAGCCCAACAGCCTCCTGGTTTTTGCCACCACCTTGTCGCACGGTTTTGCCAACTTGAGATCTACAGAAATAATCACACCGAGGTCTTTCTCCTGCTCCGTGCACACCAACCTCTCGCCCCCTATTGTGTACATTTCCCTTTGATTTCTGCTACCCAAGTGCATGACACTGCACTTCTTCTCATTAAATCTTAACTGCCAAGCATTAGACCATTCTTCCAACTTTTGTAGATATTTCCTCATGTTAAGCACTCCCTCGGGGGAGTCCACTCTGTTGCAAATCCATTCAGTCTTTCAGCAACATCACTCACAAATACATTGAACAGTGCCGGGTCCAGAACCGAACCCTGAGGCACCCCGCTAATCACCTTCCTTTCATCCGAGTGAGCTCCATATACCATCACCTTCTGTTGTTTGTCAGTAAACCAATTTCTGATCCAGTTTACCACCTTGGGACCATCCCCAAACTATTGAGTTTATTGATAAGCCTCCTATGAGGGACAGTATCAAAGGCTTTGCTGAAATCCAGGTAGATGACATCCATCGCATGTCCTTGATCCAGTTCTCTGGTCACCCAGTCAAAGAACTCAATCAGATTTGTTTGGCAAGATCGTCCCTCGGTAAAACCATGTTGCCTTGGATCTTGTAACCCACTGGTTTTGAGAAAGTTCACTATTCGCTCTTTCAGGAGCGCCTCCATTACTTTTCCCACCACCGAGGTAAGGCTCACGGGCCTGTAGTTTGACACTTCTTCCCTGTCATCACTTTTGTGTAGAGGTACGACATCAGCCATTCTCCAGTCCTGAGGAACCTCTCCTGTTTCCAAGGATCTTTTGAAAACATCCTTTAACGGCCCTGCAAGAACCTCTCTGAGCTCTTTCAGTATCCTGGGATGTATCCCATCCGGTCCCATGGCCTTGTCCACTTTCAGTTTTGCAAGTTGTTCTAACACATCATCTTCTCTGAATGGTGTGGTATCTACTTCATTCCCATTTTTATATTTGGGAGTCACAGGTGGTCCTTCTCCAGGATTTTTTTTTAGTAAAAACAGAGCAGAAGTATTTGTTTAGTAATTTTGCTTTATCAATGTCATTTTCCATGAGTCTGTTCCCAGCACTTCTGAGTCCTGCAATTACACCTCTGATCTTCTTCCTTTCCCGAATATATTTGAAGAAAGTTTTGTCACCGCACTTAACATCTTTAGTCATCTTTTCCTCTGCCTGTGATTTTGCTATCCTTTTTTCTCTTTTTGTCTCCATGAGTTTGATCCTGTATTCATTTCTGTGTTCCTCTGTTTGCAAGCTTTTGAATTTTGTGAAAGCTGTGTTTTTTGCCCTTATTTGAGCAGCCACTTTTTTGGAAAACCAAATAGGTTTCCTTCTCCTCTTGTTTTTATTTACTTTTCTTACATATTTATCTGTTGCCCCTTTTATTGCCCCTTTTAGTTTAGCCCATTGCAATTCCACTTCCCTTATCCCCTTCCACCCTGTCAGCTCCTCCTTTTGGTACTTGGCCATTTTATTGAAGTCATTGTTTTTGAAGTTTAGGACTTTGAGCTTGCTATGATTGGACTGCACCTTGGCTTTTAACTCAAACCACACTGTGTGATGATCGCTGTTGCTCACAGGGGCACTCACCCAGACATTCGACATGCTATCACTGTTGGTGAGCACCAAATCCAGCATTGAGCTTTCCCTGATTGGTTCCATCACCATTTGTCTAAGTAACGCATCTTAGATAGCGTCCATAATTTTTTTTGCTTCTTTCCAGATTTGCAGAAGGAGTAATCCAATCCACATCGGGTAGATTAAAGTCACCCAATATGATCGCTTCCCCCTTTGTTGCTATCTTGGCAATATCTATAATCAATTCGTTATCTATCTCTTCAATTTGAGTCGGAGGTCTGTAGACTACAGCAGTATGGATGAAAGTGCCATCTCCTCTTTCCAACACGATCCAGAGCGCTTCTTCTTTTCCCCATGACCCCTGCATTTCAGTAGCTTTAATATTGCTTTTGACATACAAGGCTACTCCACCCCCTTTTCCATTTTCTGTCTCTCCTGAATAGATTATAGCCAGGTATGGCTATATCCCAATCATGCGATTCATTAAACCATGTTTCTGTAAAGGCCACAATGTCCAAATCCTTTTCCACCATTAGGGCTTCCAGGTCTGGAACTTTGTTGGCTAAGCTTCGAGCATTTGTGCTCATTGCTTTCCAGCATTTAACTGGCTTGTGTGTATTTTGCATTGATTTTGTAGTTCAGGAAGGCACTCAAATACCACCTTTTCCTCCAATACTACCCAACCACCAATGGCACCTAGACATCCCCTCTGAAGAGATTACCTACGTTCACTATGATAATTTTACTCATTACCATGTAAATATCTCATGTATATCATAATTGACCCCTGTTATACAAGTTACTCCTCACCATGTAAATATCTCATGTATATAGTTACCCTGTTATCCAAGTTTGATCACCTGTTCGATGTAAAACCAAACAGCATGTTGTTATGGTCGTTGTGTTATAATGTAAACCGCGCTGATGCCAAATAGCGCGGTATATAAGAGATTGTAATAAATAAATAAATAAATAAATACCCACTTCTTCCCAGTTGCTTTTGATGTGTGGTTTAAAAGTGTGGTTGTTTCTGTTGTTATTTTGCGCTTTTGCAGGGGGTGACGTCCAGAACTTGACCTTCCCCATCCGTCACCCCCTTCTTCTAGTTTAAATGCAAATTGACATACTGCCTGAATTTTTCACTTAGGATTCTTTTCCCTGCGACAGAGAGGTGTAGTCCGTCAGCACAGTATAGTCTCTTGTTGGTCCATGTGTTTTCCCAGTCGCCAATAAATCTGAATCCTTCTCGTTTGAACCAGGTCTCGAGCCATGTATTAAAGCTGTTAATGCGATTTAGCCTTTTTGCCCCCTTACCTAGAACAGGTAGAAGTTCTGAGAATGTAGCAGTGTTAACAATGGGCTTGAGTTTTTCTTACAGAGATTGGAAGTCGTTTTGGACTGTAGAGGCACTATTTCTAGCCAGGTCATTCGTACCCAAGTGGATGACAACATCAAGTTTGGAGTGTTTGCTTTCCGTGCTAAGTACATCAATAATTTGGTTTCTATTCCTGCCGGCTGAGGAGCCTGGGAGGCATTTGACTATTTTCTCTCCTTTGAACTGTGTTCCCAAGTTGGTGTCTCTGATGATGGAATCTCCAAGTAGTAGTAGTTTTCTGTTTAGTGAGTTTTTCTTCATATTTTGTGCATTAGCAGGAGATTGGGCATTGACTGACTCATCTAAGAGCCATTCAGTTTCTTTGGATAGGGCATCCTCATTAACCAAGGCAGAGAATGTATTATGCAGGGATATCTCTTGATGTCTCTGTATTACAGGTCGCAATCTACCAGAACCCACTGTGATCCATTTGTTCCTGGTGTGTTTGAATCTTTGTGGAAGCAATGGTGGACTTTGTTCAGTCTGTATCCTAGAAGAGGTGCGCTTCATTGCAGCCAGTTCTTCCCTCAGTAGAGACAATTCTTTATACATGGCAGCTAGGTCTTCCCTTAGTAGAGTCAATTCGTTATGCATGGCAGATGACCTGCGGCACATAGGACATGCTCTTAGGCTCCAAATGATTCATCTTGGAATGAAAGTACTGCAGGTATTGCACTGAATACACGACATGCTGGTTAAGAGAATGTGGGCGTATCCCAAGCTATTGACCACTATATAGGCAATGCAGCCCCAGGGGTGGATGGGGCGAGGGGTAGGATGGGCGGGAACCTAAGTGTCCCTACCCCAGTAGGCTTATACCTGAACTGTGAGCACACTCAGATATCTGTTAAGGCTACACATGGAAATCAAGCAGTTTGAATATCCCCAAACGTTATGTAGGACCAGCAATTAGCAATATCCCCAATACCTAAAGGTTTAACCAACAGTTAATATTCTATATTTGCAATAAAAACCCAGCAGAAAGAAGAAAGAAGAAAGCTTAGTCTTAGCTGTGTGTGCCTTTCTCCATGGCAGGGATGTTACCTGCATCTGCAGTGTGTGCACTATCGTTACCACCATAGTCAGCCCTATTGCACCCCCCCTTCATGTTCTTCTGCCCAGCATTTCCCTTCCAACCATTCCACAACTCCGCCCCCTGCTGCCATCACTTTTGCTGTATCTGCAGCGACAGATTTAAACAAAGAAAAGAAAACCCTGCAGCTAGGAAGTATGGTCTAGTCCCACCCCCTGACAGGAAGCATGCGTCAGAAAGAGGCGGGACCAGACCAGCCTTCTCAGCTCGGGCGAGGCTGTGGTTTTTTTCTTTTCATGGAAGACCACCATTGCCACGGAAGACACAGAAAAAGCAGTGTCAGCAGCGACATTGCCCTCCCAAAACAAGTTGGTTCTCGCACCAAAATGGCTACAGTCTGCCCTCCCCCCACCCGCAGCGCTGCCGACACATAGAAAGCAGCAGCAGTGGTGGTGGCCCCAAGGATGGGGAGGCAAGGTGCAGCCATTTTGGCACGAGAGCCAACTCATTTGGTGGGGTAATGCCTCCCCTCGCATGCCCCCAAACTACGCCCATGCTGACTCGTCATAGGTAGGGTAGGTGCAATGTGAGTTCTTGGATGTTTTTAAGTGCCACACGCATCTGGCAGTGGAGGGAGTTTGTGATTTGAATAGTATGGCTTTTGTATTTTGAGTTGCAAAGTGAAACACGCAACCTCCACTCTGCAGCTGTTGTTAGGAAGGTTTTTATGGCGAGTCTGGGAACGCTCCATATGAATGTATTATGCTCTGTCAGACTGATATTAAAAGGCAATTGTGTTTTTGTCAGCAAACACATAATTAGCCTGTGTATTTTAAAACAAATTTACAGATTATATCTGGCCATTTAAATTGCTAAACAGCCAGATATTATCCAAATATTTGTGGGCCATGTTAGGGAGGAGTGAGGGCAGGTCAGAAAATTATCCAGCTAGAAGCAACATTCAGTCATGCATTTTAGGCCTAAACAGAGAGTACAGTGACTGCGTGAGTATTCTCTATATATTCAGCACCGCTCGCTAAATGCATAGTGACACTGAAATGCTGATTATGTTAAGAGCTAGCGCCAGCATTTAACCTATGCCAGTGACTGTGCCCGCTGAAAATCACCCGTTTGTGCAGTTCATACCACACGATTGGCCCCAAGATGAGGGTGGAAAAGTAAAAGTTGGATCAGGGCACCACAACCCCTTCAGCCGACCCCATCTCTCCCAGTTAAGATTTTCCTGGTAGTGTGGTAAGTCGGCTGTTCTCTAGCATGACAGGTTCTTACAAGTACTTAAAGAGAATCAGCAAGATGTATCTAAGATCAGCCAGAAAGAAAGGGACCTGATCCTGGGGGTCTTGTCCACTGGGATCCCTCATTCCAGGCTGCAGGCTCTGACATGGGCCCAACAAAAGACAACACTTGCTATAGGACTGACTCCTAGTAGTCAAGCCAGCCTCCAGGGAGCAACTCTTTCCTTTTGGAATTTTTACTATAAGCGAAAATACCTCTCTCCTTGTTACAGAAACCTCTATTTTCCACCAGCTCCAGGAGCAACTTTTGCAAGGGAAGCAGCAGCACTGGGAATCAGTGGGGGAAACTGCATGAGACTGGTCAGTGGCTCCTTCTCTCCTCTGTGGGGGGTGGGTGGGCATTCCTTTGCAGCTCCAAATGATGTCATCAAGCCAATCCATTTAACTCTTCGCTTGCTGAATTTGCTAGTCCTGCAACAGTATGTATTACAGCGCAGACACCAAGAATCGCATGGAGAGGCAGAAGACCCTGAAGTATCAAGAAACGACATCAGAGACCAAGAAAATGTGGCAGGAAAATACAGAACTATTTCCCCTTGTACTGAGAGCCACAGGGTTGATGAAGAATTTCCAAGCACGTCTTGACAAAGTACGCATACATGTGACATCTTATGAACTCCAGAAGGAGGCTCTCTTTAGCTGCACTACGCCGAGCATTAGCAGTAAATTTGAGAGACTGAGATCATACTCCACATACCCTGGCTTAGAAGCGAGGTTCATCTTCATGACTCTCATGGTATGTGCAAAACTAACCCATTTGGAGAAACTGCCCAGCAACACCAAGATGAATAGTAAAGCGAGGGCGCCTACACCCTGCCCAGTGAATCAGTCTGCGGCTCCTGCCTAAACTGAGCACTTCACCTAGCAGGATTACAACTACATATATCCCTTCTAGATCTCTTTTCTTTCATACTGGAGAGCAGGTTTTTCTGAAGGATCAGCAAATTCCATACTCCATTCAATGAATAAATGAACAGACATTTTATGGAGGGTGTCACTATTCAAAATAGAATTCCTGTGTTGCTCCTGTTTGTGACTGTGCTATGACTTCCATTTCCTTCTGCACACGCGGCTCGTAGCTATGCTGTCGTGTCCTGCAGAGCTCTGGATAGGTTCGTTGCTGAGTCATAGATGTGTCACTGTCTTGTGATTTCACACACCGAAAAATATATCTCAGAACCCAAAGCATAAACAGATGTTACCAAACTGTCACAAAGCAATTTCTGATAAACATGTCAGGCCAGAGAAATCTTACTTTAGGCTGCACTTTATTTGGAATAGAAACATTTGTGCTATGTTCATATTTTAGATGATACCTGCTGATGCCTTTCCGGACCTTTTAACACTAGTAGAGCCACAGACATAAATCCAAAATATCAAAATGAAAAGGTGGAGGGAGGTTTGGAAGAATATTCTTTTTCTCTGGTCTTTTCTTAACTTCCAACTGAATTGGCTAAAACAAATTTTGCTAGTGCTGCTTCTCCAAGTACTTCCCCCATTTCCTTCTATGACGTTTTGCTTTTCAGATATGCCTGCTATATTAAGGTTACCAGATGTCCTCAATTTTTGTCCCACCTGTTTGGCAACCTGCTGTCCCCAAGTCCAGCAATGGGGACAAACAGTGTAGAAAAAAGTTATTTTCAATTTAGCGATTGGAATATGTCCATTTTCAGAATGTGCGTCCATTATCAATATATTTTGCACAGGATAGAGGCAATGCATCACTGTTTCTATTTCCCTGTCAATCTGCTTGTTTGGAAGTCATATTGCTGTCATGCGATGGATGGCGGAGGAGCAGGATAATGATTCTTTTTCTCTCCTCCATGCCTTCCTGCTCAAACCTGGAACTAAAGTGTCCCTTACTCCTCCGCTCTCACACACTTTGGATAAGTGTCCCAGACTTGCCTGCAAAAGATCTGGTACACTTTATGCTATATTAGTGAAAACTACTTCCAATGTTACTCTCTCACGCTCATCAACTAGGTATCACTGTAAGCACAATATTTGGCGTTCCCTCTCTGGACCCAGCTTCAGCAGCAACATCAGGAACATATGCTGGAAAAGAAAACTCAGAACTCAGAACATTGCAGTGCAGGGCAGCCAGGTTCACAAGCCCCATCTAATGGAGCTCCTTGGGTTTGGGCACTCTGTGGAGATGATAGACTTAGGCTTTGGGAAGGAGGCAAGGTAGCTCTGGCCCCTTTTCACCAAACACGGATGCTGAGGGTGCACCTTGGAAAAATTGTACTTCCAGCCCTGAACCCAGCAAGTAAACATGGTTTCAGACAACCATGTCTGGGATGTAATTATACCGGGCTATACTTTTTTTCAGAAAGGATGGTAGAAAGAAGGGGAGGAGGAGTGGCACTATATGTAAGAAATAACATTAAAGCTATAAAATTACAGGATTTAAAATGGAGCAAGGAGGTATTCTGGGTTAAACTAGAAAGAGGAAAAGGGAAATCCATTTCCATTGGTGTGATATACAGATCTCCCTCACAGGCAGAACAAGTGGACAGAAATTTAATAGAAGATATACACAGTATTGCCATAAAGGAGACGTGCTACTGATAGGTGATTTCAATATGCCAGATGTTGATTGGCAAATCTCTGCTGCAGTGTCATCTAAAAGTAAGGAAATCCTAGATTCTCCACAAGGAGAACTACTCCAGCAACAGGTAACAGAACCTACACATGAAGGGGCCATACTGGACTTGGTGCTTACCAATGGGGAAAGTGTTTCTGATGTTATAGTGGGAGATCTCACATCCAGTGATCACCAGATGGTATGGTTCAGTCTGATAAAATCCATTCAAAAGTGAGGGTCTTAAACATTAAGATAACTAACTTTGCCAAGATGGGACAATACCTCAAGGAGTCATTATTTACTTAACAGGGTTTTTTTATACCGCTTTATCATTAGCAAGATGGGAAAGTTTGGGAGATGTAGAAAGCAATGGCCAAAACTGAAAGGGGATATTTTAAGGGTAACAAACCTTTTTGTTAGAAAGGTAAATAAATGTAAAAGGAAAAGGAAGCCCCTATGGTTCTCAAAATAAATAGCTGAAAAGGTGATGAAAAAGAGGGAGGCCTTCATGAAATACAAGAGATTACAGAGAGAGGAAGACAGGCATCTATATTTGGAAAAACTTAAAGAAGTTAGCAAAGTAGTCAGGAAAGCAAAGATGCAAAGAGAAGAAGAAATGCAGTAGGGGGGATGAGACATTTTTCATATAGGTTAGTGAGAGGAGGAAGGGCAAAAGTGTTATTGTCAAACTCAAGGGTGAAGGGGAGAAGTATGTAGAAGCTGATGAGGATAAAGTGGAATTGCTTAACAAATATTTCTGATCTGTGTTCACAGATGAAGGGCCAGGAGCAGGACCTCAGAAAACACCCACAAGGAGGAACAGAAGTGACGGGGATCTTGAATGATTTTCAGAAGACTGTGTTCATGAGGAACTAGCTAAACTAAAAGTAGACAAGGCAATGGGACTGGATGGAGTACATCCCAGAATATTGAAGGAACCAGATCTAGTGCAAGAGATAAGCTTGTTGGGGCCACTTTGCAATAGTGATCATAGCATGATCGCCTTTGATTTAATTAGTGGAGGAGGGATAGTAAGGAAATCCACAGTACTACCTTTTAACATTTGAAAGGGAGACTATGATAAAATGAGGAAAACAGTTAAGAAAAAACTAAAAGGAGCAGTTGCAAAGGTTAAAAACATACATCAGGCTTGGCTGTTGTTGAAAAATACTATCTTGGAAGCCCAGACCAGCTGTATTCCACGCTTTAAGAAAAGTGGAAGGAAGTCCAAAAAATTGCCAGCATGGTTTAAAGGTGAGGTCAGAGAGGCTGTTGTTGCCAAAAAAGCATCTTTCAGGAAATGGAAAAAACAGCCAAACGACGAAACCTGGAAACAGCACAAGCACTGGCAAGTCAAATGCAAGGCATTGATAAGGCAGGCAAAGGGAGAATTTGAGAAGAAGCTTGCTGCAGAAGCAAAAACGCGAAGTAAAGACCTTTTCAAGTACATTAGTAGCAAAAAACCTGTGAGAGAGTCAGTTGGTCCATTAGATGATAAAGGGGTTAAAGGAGCACTAAGAGGCGACAAGGCGATAGCGGAGAGATTGAATGAATTCTTTGCTTCAGTCTTTACTGAGGAAGATGTAGGGATGTTACCCATGACTGAAGTGGTATTTAAAGGTGCGGAAGAATTGAAGGAAATATCGATACATCGGGAAGATGTATTACAACTATTAGATAAACTGAAGAGTAGCAAATCACCTGGGCTGGATGGTATACATACAAGGGTGTTGAAACAACTGAAATATGAGATTGCAGACCTGCTATTAGTAATCTGTGAACTATCATTAAAATCATCTCTAATACCTGAAGATTGGAGGATCGCCAATGTAACACCAATTTTTAAAAAGGGTTCCAGGGGTGATCCGGGAAACTACAGACCGGTGAGCCTGACATCAGTACCGGGAAAAATGGTAGAAACCATCATAAAGAATAAAATTACTCAGCATGTAGATAGTCATGACCTAATGGGAGACAGCCAACATGGCTTTAGACAAGGAAGATCTTGTCTTACTAATCTGTTATGTTTTTTTTGAAGGAGTGAATAATCAGGTGGACAAAGGTGAGTCGGTTGATATTGTGTATCTGGACTTTCAGAAAGCCTTTGACAAGGTCCCTCATGAGAGACTTTTGGCAAAACTAAAGAGTCATGGGATAGGAGGCAGTGTACTATTGTGGATCAGGAACTGGTTAAAAGATAGAAAGCTGAGGGTAGGGCTAAATGGCCAATTTTCCCAGTGGAGAAAGGTGAATAGTGGTGTACCCTAGGGATCTGTGCTGGGTCCGCTGCTTTTTGACATATTCATAAATGACCTGGAAAGTGGAATAACGAGTGAGGTTGTCAAATTTGCAGATGACACAAAACTATTTAAAGTTGTTAAAACCCAAGAGGATTGTGGAAAATTGCAAGAGGATCTTGATAAATTGGAAGACTGGGCATCAAAATGGCAGATGAAATTTAATGTGGACAAGTACAAGGTTATGCACCTAGGGAAGAACAACCCAAACTATGTTTACACGATGCAAGGTTCCACATTAGGAACCACCACCCAGGAAAAAGATTTAGGCGTCATTGTGGATACCATGTTAAAACTCTCGGCCCAGTGTGCAGCGGCGGCCAAGAGAGCAAATAGAATGCTAGGTATGATAAGGAAAGGAATGGAAAATAAAACAATAGATATTATAATGCCTCTATATCGTTCCATGGTGAGACCGCACCTTGAATATTGTGTGCAATTCTGGTCGCCGTATCTTAAAAAGGATATAGCGATTTTAGAAAAGGTTCAGAGAAGAGCCACCAAAATGGTAAAGGGGATGGGAGGATACTCCTATGAAGAAAGGCTAAAAAAGTTAGGGCTCTTTAACATGGAAAAGAGACGGCTGAGGGGAGATATGATAGAAGTCTATAAATTAATGAACGGAGTGGAACGGGTAAACGTAGATCGATTGTTTACCTTATCAGAATATAGAAAGACTAGGGGACATGCAATGAAGCTACAGGGTAAACTATTTAAGACTAATAAAAGAAAATATTTTTTCACTCAACGTGTAATCAAACTCTGGAATTTGTTACCGGAGGATATAGTAAAGGCTGTTAGTGTAGCTGGGTTTAAAAAAGGTTTGGACAAGTTCCTGGAGGAAAGGTCCATAAACCATTATTAAGAAGGGACCCAGGATATCAATGCTTGAACCAATACAAGCATTGTGGAACCTGTGTCCCTTGGGGAAACTGCTAGGTACGTATGACCTAGATTGGCCACTGTTGGAAACAGAATACTGGGCTTGATGGACCTTGGTCTGACCCAGTATGGCATATGGCATATCTTATGTAACCTGGGGGACTTCTAGAAGCTGCACTGTCTTACCTTTTCAATGCTTCTTTAGAACCGGGAGTGGTCCCAGAGGACTAGAGGAAGGCATATGTGGTCCCAATATACAAGAGTGGAAGTAAGGATGAGGCTGAAAACCACAGGCCTATGAGACTAACCTCTGTGGTGAGTAAATGATTGGAAACACAACTAAAACAGAGAATAGTGAGGTCTGGAATCCAATTGGTTGCAGGATCCAAACAGCATGGGCTTACCAGGGACAGGTCTTGTAAGACTAATCTGATTGATTTCTTTGACTGAGTGACCAGGGAGTTGAACCGAGGGAGAGCCCTAGATGTGGTGTACTTAGATTTCTGTAAAGTCTTTGACACTGTTCCTCACAGGTGACTTATTAACAAACTGAGCACCCTATGGATGGACCCTAAAGTTACTGCTTGGGTTAGAAATTGGTTGAGTGGGAGGTGACAAAGGGTACAATTAAATGGAGCTCACTCTGAGGAGAAGGAAGTAACTAGTGTTGTGCCACAGGGATCTGTCATTGGTCCGATTCTTTTTAACATCTTTGTTAGTGATATTGTGGAAGGACTGTCGGGTAAGGTTTGTCTCATTGCGGATGATACCAAAATCTGCAATAGAGTAGACATCCAGGAAGGAGTAGATAACATAAGGATGAATCCTGCTAAGCTTGAAGATATGGTCAAGAATTTGGTAGCCGAGATTTAATGCTAAAAATTGCAGGGACATGCATTTGAGCTGCAAAAATCCAAGGGCGTGGTACAGTGTAAGGGTGAAGTACTTCTGTCCACGACAGAAGAAGAGGACATAGGTGTGATTGTTTCTGATGATCTGGAAGTGGCTAAACAGGTAGAAAAGGCTACGGTTAAAGCCAGATGGATGCTTGGGTGCATGGGGAGAAGAATGGCCAGCAGAAAAAAGGAGATGATAGTGCCTCTGTATAAGTTTTCAGTGCGACCTCATTTGGAGTATTGTGTGCAGTTCTGGAGACCGCACCTTCAAAAGAGATATAAGCAGGATGGAGTCAGTGCAGAGGGTGGCTACTAAGATGATTAAAGGTCTTCGTTATAAAGCATATCAGGACAGACTTAAGGAACTTAATATGTATACATTAGACTAGAGGAAAGGCAGGATAGAGGAGATATGATAGAGATGTTTAAATACCTCCATGGCATAAATGTCCAAGAGGAGAGCTTCTTTTGATTGAAAGCAAGCTCTGCTACAAGGGGATATATGATGAGAGTGAAAGGGGATAAATTCAGAAGTAATATTCAGAAATATTTCTTTACAGAAAGCATGGTAGATGCATGGAATAGTCTCCCAGTGAAGGTAGTGGAGACGAGGCTGGTATCTGAATTCAAGAAAGCATGGGACAAGCACAGAAGATCTCTAAAGGATAAAAAGGGACTATTCTAGTGGATATGGAAGGGCAGACTAGATAGGCCATGTGGTGTTTTTCTCTTGTCATTTTCTGTGTAGATCTTGTGACACCCAAGTATAACCATCTGGGGAGGGGTAAAGATGGAAGAGACCATTAAAACACAAGGAACGGAAAAAAAATCGAAAGAATCCTACTTTCAGCATAGTCTGCTTTGCCGCTGTGGAATTAGGGTTAATACATGTTCAGAACATGGGACCTTGAGTGCGCTGATGTTTGGGAAAGCCGTGTGAAGACATTTAGGCATATTCAGGAATAGCACAAAAAGAAGCACAAGACAGCACAGAGGCCTAGATGCACTGTCCAGCTCTTCACCTGGTCCTCAGGTGTCGCATTCCTAGAAGACCATAATGCAGGCAGAGCTCTGCCAGAAAGTATGTACAGCTACAATAAGTCTTTGCGCAAGAGATGGATAAAGTAGTGTGACAGTCCTGTTAGTCCACCATAACAGTAGTTAACCAAAGAGAGAAACAAAAAGGAAAATAAGGCAATACCTTTTATTTGGACTATCGTAGTACATTTGTAGACTAACTTTCGAAGCGTGAAACCTTCTTCCTCAGGTCAGATCCCAAGATATGTATTTGAAGCATAAATTACCCCCACAAAAAGTATACACGCACAGTGGCGTTTGTAGCTCCCTCCCAGTCACCTAGGGCGGGCGCCCCCCCTCCGCGCCACAATGTATCCCCCCAAACCTCAAACTTGGGCTGGGAAATAACAGCAACTGGCCCCTCAAACGCAAGGCACTGCGGCAAATCTGCATAATCATAAGTTTGCCGCGCTGCCTCCATACAGCCAGATGGAGTGCAGCATCCCCCTGTCGGCCGGCACCTGGGGTGAACCACACCCACCGCCCCGCTCTTCATACACCACTGTACACACACATTTACATCTACCCTTTGGCACAAATAAATTTGTTTGTTTATTTGGTGCACATGTGTGTATAGTTTATAAAATATCCACATAAGTTCAAACCCCACCCCAACTCCACACTCAGGAATGCCATTACTCAGGTCAAATAAACTTATGCATATGCAAGGTGCATGCACAGAAGCTGAAACATGTATATTACAGCCAATTTTAGAAAAAGCCATTTCTGCATGTAAAATGCTGTTTTACCTGTAGAAATGCCTTTAAACATTTTCATCATGGAAGTCATAGGTGCTGGAACAGGGTGGGCCACATGGTCCCTGGTTCCAGCAAAGCTTTGCCTGCCAGGTGCCAGCAAACTGCATGGAGGTCGCTATCACGGCCTTCCCCTCCTATTCCATCTCCCAAGGGCAGAAGAGAAGAGGGATCGCGGCAAAGACTCCTTCTGTCTGCCCGCCGGAGATTGGATCTTTACAGACAGAACAAGAGGGGAAGACCCCAGTCATGGCCTCCATTTAGGCTATCTGCCCATGGGGAATTCAATCTCCCATGGGCAGAAGAGAAGAGAATGGCCGTGATCATGGGAAAGACTCCTGTCTACCCATGAAAGATCAGGGTAGAAAGAAGGAGTTTTTCCCACGAACCTCCTCCTCTTCTGGATATCAGGAAAACAGATCCCAACAGGCAGAACAGGAGGGGAAGGCTGTGGGGGCTAGAGGTGGAGCTTGGGTAGAGTCAGGGTGCAGCTTGGGTAGAGTCAGGGCGGAGCTTGCTTATTTGCAAACTGCCTAAATACAACTCACCAAGATATTCAGTGGCACTAACACTGTTTGGCCCACTGAAGCTCCGATGCTAACCGATTAGCACCAGGGCATTCTGGGGGCAGAGCAGGAGCGGCACTCAAGGATGGCCGGTCAGCAGCCTATTCAGTTGCTAATCGCTTATCCTAAACCAGCTAAAATTAGGCACTTTAAAAGCTGGCCTAACTTTAGCCAGTTTAGCTAACCGGCCAATAGCTGAATATCGCTGCTGAGTGGTTAGCTAAATTGCTTTCTGGCCAACCCAGATATTCATTGCCAGCAGTCAGATATGACCCCACCATTGAATATCTGGTTTTAATTTAAAGTGGCGATGGTGAGCCACATTAAAGGCGCTGGCCACCGCCCCTGAATAGCCCCTTCTATATGTCTCTATCATATATCTCCTCTTCCACCTTTTCTTTGAAGTTAGTATATTGAGATCTTTAAGTCTATCATCATATCCTTTATGGCAAAGACCACTGATCATTTTAAAAGCCACCCTCTGTACCAGCCCCATCCTGTTTATATCCTTTGAAGATGTGGTCTCCAGAATTGTACACAGTACTCTGAATGAGGTCTCACATACCTCCCCCTTCAAAAGCCAAATATGAGTCAACATGTCAGTCTGCATTTTTCTTCAAGGCCCCCAGCTTTTGGAATAACCTGCCCCCACATGTGCATCTGGAGCCCATTTTTCAGAAATTCAAGTCCACATTAAAGACTCATCTTTTTCAACAGTCCTTTAAAATCTCTAGTTAAGGACATTGGTACTCTGCTGGTTTTGGCCCTCTGGTCCCCCTCTCTCTCTCCCTCCCTTCTAGCCCTGTCCTGCCTGGACCTAGTCCCTAGCCCTCTCAGGCTTTTTATTTTCTACTTTCCTATTATTTTAATGGCATTCCTTTTCTACCTTTATGTTTTATTGTATTATAATTGCGGTATATCAAGAAAAATAAACCATTTTTTAAAAACTTGCACAAAGGCAGTATCACCTCCTCCTTCCTGCTGGACATTCCTCTCCCCATGCACCCAAGCACCCGGGCTTTTGCTGTCACCTTTTCTACTTGTTTAGCCAGATCATCAGAAACAATCACACTCAAGTCCTGCTCTTCGTTCGTGCATTTAAGTACTTCACCCCCATTCTGTATTGCTCCCTTAAGGTTTTGAAGTTCAAAACATGATCTTTTATTTGTTGGCATTAAATTTTAGCTGGAAAATTGTTGACCATTCTTCAAGCTTTGCTAGATCCCTCCTCATGTTATCCATACCTTCCAGGATATCTACTCTGTTGCAGATTGCAGTATCAGCCCATGGCCAGCCCAACTATTAGACAGCCATCTAGGACAGAAACTCTGGGGGTCAAAGAGCAGGACATTCAAAGCTAAAAATTGATTTTGACAGCTGGGGGGGTGTAACGATTAACATTTGCCTAGGATGCCAACACCTTGAGCCAACTCTGGTACCGGCCCTGTATCATCCGCAAAGAGGCAAACCTTCCCCGACAGATGTTCCACAATTTTACTTACAAAAGCGTTTAAAAGAATAGGACGAAGGAATAATCCCTGAAGCACAGCACAGATACTGCCCCTACAATAGGGTGAACTTCGATTACTAGGTCTCGCTTTCCTTGGTTTCACTCAGGACTGCAACTTCTAAAGAGACAGTTGGATCAGTTGGAGTGCACATGGCCGGCGCTGCTCCATGACGAGATATGGACCCCCCCCCCTCGGCTTTACACATTGGAGACAACATGGCAAACACACCTGTAAGACCGGTAGCTTGCCACACTGTCTCCAATCTAGGCCAGCTCTTCTCTCCTGGCTGAAGTCTCATAATCAAGAGGTCTGCAATAAATGCTGCTAAAAAGGACTATTTTTCCCACCTTCTTCTGCAGTACACAAATCTTTCTAGATTATTCTATCTTGTTAAGTGTCTGCGGTGTCAATCCATCTCTTCTGCTTTCTCTGATTTAACAGCTAATCTTTTTGCTTCTGATTTCTCTGCAAATCAAAATAAACAACTGTCTCTGATATCTCAACAAGTAGAGGTGACCTGCACAGAGCGGTGGATACCCCTAAACAAGGGCATGGGGAGGGGTGAACTGCACGGAGCGGTGGGTGCACCTACTCTTGCCACCTTGCTGGGCAGACTAGATGGACCATGCTGGTCTTTATCTGCCGTCATGTACTATGTTACTATGTAAATGTCGATCTTATCCAGAATTCTCTGCCTGCACTGCTCGGCTTTTCATTGCTGCACTTCTCTGTCTCAGCTTTTTCTGATGATTCTGCCCTTAGTTGTTCAGCTTCTTTTGCTAAGTTCCATTTGCCCAGTGAGTTGGAGGCTCACCTTAAGCATTTCCTGCCTTTTCTTCTCCCTCACTTGCATAGAATGATCTTATTAGCTTGCTGACAGGGGTTATCCCTGCAGAATGGAAACTTGCCACTGTCTATCCACCTTTCAAAGATCCTAAGTCTGACACTTCAGTGGTTTCAAATTTCCGGCCTATCTCAGATCTTTCCTTTGCCTCTAAGGTTCTAGAGAAACTGGTAACCTTCCAACTCATCAACTTTGTTGATAAGAATAGTGCTTTGCACCCCCAGCAAATGGGTTTTTGTTCCCACCATCCCACCAGATACTTCTTGGACTCATTGATTTTCTGAAGACCAATCTGGACAGAGGAAGGGGAGTATTTCTTCAGTCATTAAATCTGACTGCAGCCTTTGACCCCATCAGTCACTCCATTCTTCTCCAGCGCCTTGTGGTTCTGAATGTATCAGGCAATGTGCTTAGGTGGTTTCACTCCTATCTCAATGATAGGAAATTTAGGATGTCCTGGGCTCAAGAACTTTCTGTGTTCTGTCCTATGGCATTCCACAGGGTTCATTTCTTTGACCCACCCTTTCTAATGTTTTCTTGAGTCCACTTGCCTCACTTCTTTAGACATGCCGATTCACATTTTTCATCTATGCTGATAATATTCAACTGCTGACAGTATTCGATTCCTGCACTCCCACTGAAATGGTTCAAATTTCATCTAAACAATAATGTCATGGTTAGCCAATAACCAATTGAAACATAACCCTCATAAGACTGATGCCATTGTCTTTTCTTGAAAAGTTTACTCTTCTTCTTTGCTGCTGCCTTCAATTGATGGCTTGGTCAAGAGTTCATTTTTTGCTCTAAAATAAATCAATGTAGCCCAGCTTTTACTTATCATACAAGCATTATGGGTTCTTATTCTTTCACTAGCTTCGACTACTGTAATTCTCTTCTTTACAGGCTTAGTTTGAATCAGCAATACAGATTACAAATGGTTCAGAATACCTCCATATAACTTTTACATGGTAAAAAGAAATTTGATTGTGTCACTCCACTCCTTCGTGAGGAGCATGGACTTCCAATTAAATTTAGGATCCCCTTTAAGATAATGACTATTGTCTATCAGGCTTTCTATACTGGTCTGTCTACTTTCTTATCTCATTTACTCATCCCTTAAGTTCCCCATTGTTTCCTCTGTTCTTCTCAGCAAAGTCTCCTCTGGGTTTCATCTCATTCTAAGATATGTCTTGATCATACCTAGCATTCCACTTTTTCTGTTTTCGCTCCCATTTTATAGAATACTGCCATGCATTCACTTGGAAAATTCTTTTCAAGAATTTAAAGCTGCTTTAAAGACTGTTTATATCAGCACCTGTCACTGTTACCTTCCCTCAGAACTATGAACTCTGTGGTCTCTAGCCCCCCCCCCCTTTTTGTTAGTCCTTTCTTCTGGATATTGATTGTAACTTATTTCCCTTTTATTCCTATTCCTATGTTGTCTTTAGTCTTGTCTCGGCCCTTGTCTCATCTGTTATTTGTTTCTCCCTTTTTTTCTATTGCAAACCACTTTTTTGAAAATAACATAGTATATCACATAAATGCTGACTATGACGATGATTATTTTCACCCTCTGTTATCTAGCACTCCACCAGTTTCTAACCCAGTCAGTCACTTTAGAGTCCATCCAAAGGGCACTCAGTTTATGCATGTTACCGATATGTTGCCACATCACCACAAACCTACCTCTAGTAAAGTCATGCTATTTTGGATCCTGTAATCCCTTGGATTCCAGAAATCACACTGTACTCTGCTTTAGCAGCATTTCCATAACAAGACTCTAGTTCTCAATCTCTTCCTTACTTCCATTTTTGTGGACAGGAACCATATTCTCCCATTTTCCATCCTCTGGGATTACTTTCGACTCTAAAGAAGCATTGTAAAGGTCATCCTGCAGAACTGCCAGAACTTTCCTAAATTCCTTCAATACCCTCAGTCAGATGAATCCCATCCGGCCCCATCGCTTTGTCCACTTTTAGTTAACTAGCTCCTCATGAATACAGTCTTCTGAAAATAGTTTGCAATCTATCTCACTTCTATTCCTATTTGAGTTTCTTTTTTGAGATCCCCCTTCTTGGCCATTTATCTGTAAACACAGAACAGAAATATTGGTTAAGCAATTCCACTTTATCCTCACCAACCTCAACATATTCCTCCCCATCACAATGCCACTTTTGAACTTCCTCTGATCACTAACATACAGTATCTAAAACAAGAAGTGTTGTCTCCATGTTTTACTGTATTGGCTATTATTTCTTCCATTTGCATCTCTGCTTTCCTGACTACTTTATCAGTTTCCCATGGTTTTTCTAGATATTGCTATTTGTCTTCCTCTTTCTGTGATCTCTTACAGTTTATGAAGCCTAAACCATTTTTCCTTACCTTTTCAGTTACTTCTTTTGAAAACCATCGTGGTCTCCTTTTCCTCTTAATTGTATTTACTTTTCTAATAAAAAGGTTTGTTGCCCTTAAAATATCTCCTTTAAGATCTGACCACCCAGCTAACATTTCCTTGGGATATTCCCCCACCTTGACAATGCCAGTTTTCCTGAAGTCTAGGACCCCCTCCCTTTTGAATGAATCATCGCCACTTGTATCCTAATACAGAAGCACACAATCCGGTGATCACTGGATGCCAGATGATCACCTACTATAATATCAGAAACACTTCCCCATTTGTAAACACCAAGTCCAATTTTGCCCGTCCCATGTGGGTTCTATTGCTGTGCCAAATCCAAGATCTCCTTACTTCTAGATGGCACCACAGCTGTGATATCCCAATCAACATCTGTCAAATTAAAATCTCCTACCAATAGTATTTCTCCTTTCAGAGCAATATTGTTAATGTCTTGAAGACTAACCCACAGTGCCTCCTCCTTTCCTCATAAGTCCTGCAGTTCTGTGGCTTTATTATTGTTTACACCTGTAGTGCTCATTCTCCTCCCTGTCTTCCTACCCTGTCTTTCCTGAATAGATTATAGTCTGGTATTACTATGTTCCAGTCATTGTTTTCTGTGTACCATGTCTCCGTGATTGCCACCATAAAATTAGCCTCTTTCATTACAGCTTCTAAATCTGGAACATTATTTGGCATACTATGGACATTAGTATAGACAGCTCTCCTTTTTTCCCTTCTCTCATATTATTTAATGTTTTAATTACCTGAGGACTTTTGTGATAATGGGGCATGCAGTGGGAAGGGGCTTTCTTTAAGTCAAATATTTTTTATTCAACAAAAAATGAAATACTTATAGCAGTGCACAACCAAAGCAAGTATAACAATAACAACCCATTGAAAGGAGCCAGAACTATCACAGCTAGCCATTGTACAAGCAAGCATATAGAACCAGCCAGGCACCGCAATAAAAAGGAAACTAACACTCAGTATTTTGTATTTTACATATTACTCCATGTCCAATCTCCCACACCCACCCACCCACCCCCACCCCCCATCCAACATTCTACCGAAGGGAACCCACATCATGAGAGAGGTTAAGAGACTACAAAAAAAAAGGAAAAAAGGGGGTAATAAAGACCCCATGGCCATGACAATGTCAAACTTCCAACAGGAACCTGCAGCCCAGCCAAGACCTCTCCACTATTGCAGGCTTAAGGAACAGGACCGTTTGGCCCAGTAGAAAAAATAACAATCACAATATGGGCCCCTCCCATCCTCCTCCCAAGTTCCTGAGGCCCACTCACAGGGCCCGCAGCCCTGCAGAGACAAGTCATCCTCCAACCCTGTGTACTCCCACTGTGGGAATGGCCAGCAGCCTCCTCTTAAAGAACATTCAGGATCAAACTGCACACTCACATAGGCAGCGACTGAACATAGGCGCCCCAATCCACCAAAAATTACGCTCGCAGTCCCCCTCCCTGCTGTGACTCAACATGCTCCGGCGCCATCAAACCATGTACCGCATTGCGCCATCCCCAGTATGGTGGTCCATCCTAGAACAGCCAATCCTGAGGTATAAGACGGGGCATAACCAACAGGGTGCGACCCACCCACCCAGATTACATACCATCTAAGTCCAGGAAGGAAGATTACAACCCCAGTACCACTGCTTGCAGCAGCGTCAGAACCCTCACCTGCAACAAATAAGTACTGATTTACCCGGTCCTAAAAATGGGTGATCACTGGGCAGCTCCAAAACATATGGCCCAATGTTGAGCGAGTATCACCACACCAATGGCCATTAGGCAAAGAGCTGGACCCCACCTGATAAGCTCAATATGGGGCAAAATGTACCAGACGCAGTATTTTATATTGCAAGTCATGAAGCTCCCCACAGCAAGTTGAATTAGGCACCTGTCCAAATGCCTCTAAGAGATTAGAGCTCTCCACAACAATACCAAGCTCAGCTTCCCACGCTGTTGCCAACTCCCTCTCCACAGGGGCATCCTTTAGTTACAAATAGGCCTGGTGCAAAGCCATGATATGCACCTTCCCCACTCCCCCAGAATGCAAGACTTCCTCCAATCGAGTGCTCACAGATACCTGCATGTACCTCCCGGGAGGCCACAAAGGTAGCTACGCATCTGCTTGTATCAAAAAACATCTAGTAGCAAAGTTGAACAAATCAGCTCTGCAGTTCGAAAATTTCCAGAGGTGCACCATCTTCTCCAACTACCTGGTCAAACCCCGTGATGCTCCTGTCCTCCCAAAGCTGGAAGGTGCAGTTCTCCATCCCTGGTGGAAAATCACTATTGTCTCATAGGGGAAGAAAAGTGGTGATCCGAAAATTGCATCAACAGCGCCCACACAGCTGCTGCCATGCCCACTGCATTGATTTAACCATCACCTGCTCCCTTAAGTTGCACGGTAGGGCCAAGGGTTGCAAGTGTAGGAGATACCACAGCAAAAAGGGGGACACCGTCGCCCACCATTTCAAGAGGAGTATAGTTCGAAGTACCCATCAATCAACAGTCCACAATAGGCATGCAACATTATAACAGGTAAGTGCCAGAACCCCCAAGCCCCCTCTATACCATGGCTGTTGTAACACACTTAACCATACCAGAGGTAATTTCCTTCTCCATAAGAATGAATTGAGCTCAAACATACATAAATCCTGCCAATGGAGAGCTATCAGTTATACCTGCAGCACATAGAGCCAATGTGTGAAGATAACCATTTTAAAGAGAGAGAGATTAGTCCCCCCAAGGACAAAGGAAGAGCCTGTCACTTAGCTACCTGTGCATGTAAGTGCAAGAGAAGCACAGTCACGTTCAAACTATACAGCTGACTCAGATCAGCCAGAAGTTGAATGCCCAAATACTTAAAGTATCATCTGCCCAATGAAGAGGGAAAGTACTCACCCACTCAGCCCGTATCACAGGCTGGAGCAGCAGGGCTTCAGACTTATTGAGATTTAATTTGAATCCTGAAAAGGCCCCAAAGATCTCAAACTCACTCAACAAGAGGTGTAGCTTGGTCTGAGGTTGCGCCAGATAAACTAACAGATCATCTGCAAAAGCAGCCACCCAGAATTCCTCAGTACCTAGCTGTACATGCCGTAAAAGAGGATGGGAGCAGATACATATCAGAAGGGACTCCACCATGAATATGAATAGCAGCGGAGACAGAGGGCACCCCTGCCATGTACCCACCTAAGCAGTAGGTCTGCCATGAGGGAGTCATTGACAAGGACTCTACCGCGCAGATCTAAATACAGAAGATAAATTATGTCTGCAAAAACCCCCATGATGCCCATACCCTCGAGAATCAAGTACATGTAGTCCCAAATGACATCGTCAAAAGCTTTCCAGCAACAAAATTGACCAATAGAGATGGAAGGTGGTTATCCAGCTCATGATATATAGAAGCCAGAATCTGCCACATGTTTTTAATAATGTAGCAGCCTTGCACAAAGTCAATGTGATT
Organism: Ichthyophis bannanicus; assembly: GCA_033557465.1. Classification (NCBI taxonomy): domain Eukaryota; kingdom Metazoa; phylum Chordata; class Amphibia; order Gymnophiona; family Ichthyophiidae; genus Ichthyophis; species Ichthyophis bannanicus. The sequence goes on from CM066031.1 coordinate 1,107,127,353, forward strand.
CATGTATCAGGCTAGACATAAAAAGAGGCTAACCTATCCACCATGATTTTCACCAGCAACTTAATATCTACATTCAGTAGAGAAATGGGCCGATAGGAGCCCGGCAGCAGCGGGTCCCTACCTGTCTTAGGGAGAACTATTATCACCGCTTGTTTGGGCTCATACTGAAAGCATTGGCACTGAACTAAATCCATATAATAGACCGCAAGGGTGGACATCAACTTGTAAAACTCTCCTTGGAAACTGTCAGGGCCCGGTGCCCTATATGAGCGAAGTCCCTTTATGGCTTGTGCCACCTTCCAAACCAGCATTTAATACCGCTGTTTGCTCCGGCATAAATCGGGGTAATGTTAGTTGCTCAAGATAGGCACATGCCACGGGAACAGAGCTCCCTTGTGCCTGATACAGATGTTTGTAAAAGTCATGAAAAAGGCGCTCCATCTTCATATGCTTCGTTTGCAGGCACTCCTGGGCATCACACAATGCCCACACCAGCTGTGGTCCAACTGCAGTCCTAATGAAACTATAGAGGAGGCAACCCAATTTATTCCCAAATTGATATCAATAACACTGGTCAACAAATTTTTACAAAAGTCATGTTACTGAAATAAAAATAGTCATTTCTTATCAATTTTTATATGCTGAACATGAATATGACAGTGAAATTGCAAAGTTGGCTCTAGTTTTTTTGTAATCTACAAGAATTAATGTTTACATCACAAAATGCATGTCAATAGTAAATCTAATAGGCCTTTGGTTAATACCTGTAAAAAACCAAGTCATAGACTACTTCTTAGATCTTTTCGCCTGTCTCTTGTACAGCTGTTCAGGAGCTTCTCTGGGGATTGTCCAGCAGTAGTCATCCAGCATTGTAGTGGACCATTTTCCCTGGTATCTTTGCTCCATCGTTGCGATATCCTGGTGAAAACGTTCTCCCTGTTCATCACTAACCATACCACAGTTGTCAGGAAAGAAATCGAGATGGGAATCAAGGAAATGGATCTTTAGAGACATATTGCAGCCAAGTTTCTGATACTGCATCAGCATGTCTTCTACTAGTTCCTTGTAGTTTTCTGCCCTAACATTCCCGAGAAAGTTTGTTGACACTAGGCGAAAAGCATTCCATGCTTGTTTCGCATCACCCTGCAGCAAGTTGTTGAACCGGTCATCTTTGAAGAGCTCTCGAATCTGAGAACCCACAAAAACTCCCTCTTTAATCTTTGCTTTGCTGAGTCGAGGGAATTTTTCATGCAGGTATCGGAAAGCTGGCGAAGTGCGGTCCATGGCTTTCACGAAGTTTTTCATCAAACCTAGTTTGATGTGAAGGGGTGGTAGCAGGATTTTGTGAGCCTCAACCTGAGCTGGGTGCTGGATATTCTTCTCTCCAACTGTTACATTTTGTCTGCGATTCCATTCCTTCCGCAAGTAATGCCAATCCCTTGCTCGGCTATCCCACTCACATAAGAAACACATGTATTTTATATATCCCTGCTGCAGTCCCATTAAAAGGGCAACTACCTTCAAGTCACCACAGAGGTGCCAGCTGTACTTGTTATAGTTAATGGAAGTCAGTAGATGCTTTAAGTTATCGTATGTCTCTTTCATGTGGACGGCATGCGCTACAGGAATAGATGGAAGACGGTTTCCATTGTTCAAAAGCACAGCCTTCAGACTCAGTTTCGAAGAGTCTATAAATAGTCTCCAGTCTTGTGGGTCATGAGTGATTTTTAAGGCATTCATGAGGCTTTCAATATCGGAACAGAATATCAGATTACTTTCCTTTCCGACTGCGTATAGTACACTGATGATGTCAGATGGCTTCAGCAGCCGTCTGGCAGTAGTATTGCATTGCAACTCTGGATGATGCGTGCATGCTGGTATTATGCAATGTGATACAATATTACATCATTCAAGGCTTATTTGGGATGTTGTTGATGTCCTACTGGATAAATTTACACGGTAAAACATCAAAAATGAACTACATGCAATATCTTCAAAATGAGAGCCAATAAAAATTTTTTAATGTTATATTCGTGTTCAGCTCACCAAGATACTACAGATTAGGCCCTTTTAAAGTCAGTAACGATTTCAATGTTGACCAGTGTTGCCAGACCGGAAGCACCTATAATAGAAGCCAGACAAAGATGCCACAGACAGCCATGAACCATCATACATAGAAACCAGGAGCCACCGTCCCCCCTACCCAACCTACTCTCTCCCACACCCTCCACCCATCCATTGCCACTAACTAACTACCACTCCTGAACGGAGCCCACCATTAGGATCAACATGGCATTGGAGCCCCCACCCCCACAGATCCTGATCCAACACCCTATCCCAACCACACACACAGTCACACAGCTCCACACAGCCACCAACCTTGTCTAGCCTCATGCCCTACACCACCCAGCCCCCAAAACACAGGGTGAACGGCAACTGAAGGGATCATACAGCCTGCTCTCTAGAAACAGCACCCTATATCATCCTTCCGGTGCCTAACCATGAAGTACATATTGTACCTCCCAGCGGTCAGACTGGAGGTAATAACCATTCCCCGCCTCCCCCAAGACACATTAACGCTAGGCCACTACTAACTGGTGCCCTCCATCCATTCCTCTTTTCATCCCCCTTCTACAACTAGTTCTAATCCTCGCCATTTCCTTTTCCACATACAAAAAGAAAAAAACCTCAATCTCACTGCCCATAGCACCCCCCTACCACCCCTACACCCCGCATGCATCCTTACTCAAACACTCACACATACATCAAACATAAAGACCAACCACCCAGCATATTTGGGGGACTTCCAACATGCAGCCACGAATTACAGCTACACACACACATACACATCATGCTGCATTAGCCCCAGGGATATCACCCCCACTTACAACAAAGGAAAGGAAGGTGTCATAAATGGAACAAGTACCCAAGCTTGAGCCTATACAAGGGTGGAATGCCTGCTGCTCATATCAAAACATTATTCTGGCAACAATGGATGTCACGGCTTTATATACAAGTATCCCACAAACAAAGGCATATGAAATTGTCGAACACTTCTTGAGACTTCATGAAGACCTGTCGGAGGAACAACTAACCTTCCTGTTGCGATTGGCTCAGTTGACCATTTTTCAAAATCATTTTGTTTTTGAAAAGGTAGTATACATCAATTCTCCAGAGTCGCAATGGGAGCCACATGTGCACCCTCCATTGCAAATTTATTTATGGGTAATTACGAACAACAGTGGATTATCCCATCTTCATATGGTGTCAATTTGAAGATGTGGTGTCACTATATTGACGACATTTTTTTGCTTTGGAGAGGGTCACAAGATCAGTTGACTACATTTTTGAATGGATTAATGGATTGGATAGCAACATTCAATTCACCTATGTCACTCACACTGAAACCATGACTTTTTTGGACGTGACTGTCACAAAAGGAGACAGAGGGTGGGTTACATCAGTATATAGAAAGGCAATAGATCGAAATACTTTCTTGCATTATGATAGTGCGCATCCAAAGAAACAAAGAAAGTTTGCTGTTTTCTCAGTTTCTACGCTACAGAAGAAACTGTTCAGAAGACCAGGATTTTAAAAAACAATCGTGGATCTTATCACAGAACTTTAGTGAAAGAGGCTATCCCCAAAAAGTGATCAAGCAAGCATACAAAAGAGCGCTGTATAACAACAGATCAATGGGATCAAACAACAGAAATAAATCTGTTGATACCACTCATGTAAATTTAATAACACAATATTCTCCATTGAGTTTCAAAATACAATGGATTATATCAGAACACGCTAATGTTCTTAGCAGTGTTCCAGGTTTAGAAGAAAAGAAAATACGCTGTGTTTGGTTAAGGAATAAGAATTTAAAAGACAAATTGAGTCCAGCTGTCTTGCAGTCTCCAATGGTAGATACAGAGGGGGACCAGGTGATTGGCCACAGGAAATGTGGCCAATGTGGTATTTGCAACATCTCCTATGAAATTGGGAATTTTGTTTATCTCGGGATGAATTAATCCTAAAAAGCAACACAACTTGTACGACCACGTTTGTGATGTACGCAGTACGGTGCCCGTGCGGCCTGTTCTACATAGGACAGACTACAAGACTTTTAAAAACACGCATGGCAGAGCACAAGAGCCATTTAAAGTGTAAAAACATGACTGCACCATTGGTACAACATTGCCTGGAGAGAGGGCACAAGTTTGAAGATTTACAATGTTTTTGTATAGAGAGTTTCTTCAGGAATGAATGGTAAATCGCAGGAACAAACATTGCTCATACGAGAACAGCGATGCATTTATAATTTACAGACACTGACACCGGGAGGCCTCAATACTCAAATAGACTGGGGGGGCGTGTCTATGATAATGAAGGAAGAGGAGGAGGGCTCCCCCAGGTGATTTTATGAAGCCAAACAGTAGATGGGAGAGCTGGTCAGTGACATAGTGAGAGTGGGGTATAATAGGAACAGTTCAGCATTATCCCGCATGCGCAGCATTTTTTGAATACAAATTGATTCAGCAAATCCCAAGAAGGAATGTGTCTGCAGCATCGGTTCTATACGGTATGTGAAGGTTTTGAAGGATTGACCAAATACATTTTTTAAGAAGATGATTTTAACTAGTTAATGTGTACAAGACTGATTTACTATTTTTTGATTTTTCGATTTTTGTACTTGTGAGACCCCCTGAAGAAACTCGGAAGGAGTGAAACACAAAAGAGGGCGCCAGAGGTTGGCGTTGTGGAGCACTGAAAGTTAAGCGTATAATTACAAGTTAAAACAAATGTTATAGTCAGTATTGCGGTTTTCCAAAGTTGCTGGGAAGATCATTGATGCTAATTGGCACTATGTTAGATAAGTTTAACATGTACAATTGAGTGCCCAAAAGTCTGAGACCTCCCATGCATTTTGTTAGAGGTTGAAATTTAAGAAAGAAGGAAAGAGTTTGGAGAACAAATGTGTGGTTGAACTGGTTCACAGTATGTTTGGGTTAGAGTAAAAGATTGGAAATACCGCAGTGAGAACGACAATATTTCATGTTTTGACTAGAGATTGGAGTGGAGTGATCAACACAGGAGACTGACGTTTATCAGAGTGACGTATTGTACCCAAACGTTATCATATCAAAATAGAGGACACAACAACAAAAAAAAAGAAATTAAAACTGGGACAACAGGAAGGCTGGGAATGATCAGGCACCTTCACACATAGGAGAAGGATAGGCAACAAATACAATGGTCCCAGATCACCCAGAGACACTAGAGAAGACATTAGGCAAAGGCAAAAGCAGGAAAATACAGGAAAATTGAGGAATGCCCTACATGGGGGTGAGTTCCATGCCTTAGACACATAAACAAAAAGGAAACGTGGGTGCGCGGGCTAACAACAAAACAGTGCCCATCCATAGAACTACATCGCACAGAAGTTGTGTAAATGAGAAAAACATAAAATAGATCAAAGGAGAAGGCAGCAAGTAAATGAATTGAGATAGTCACACCAGTTTGAACAAACAATTGAAAAAACTGTAAAAGGCAAAAGATAAATAAAATAAGGGAAATAAAAATAAAAAAATACAAAGAAAAAAAGATACAAAAAAAAAATAACTAACAAAGAAAAATGCAGGCTCTTCCCAAACTCAACCGCTGGCCATGGCTACCCAGTCCTGGTGAGCACACCGGGGGAGCACCATCCTGGCCCAATGTCATCAGTCCGTGCAGTATCATTGAAGGAAAGGGAGGAAAAAAACAAGCAACCAAAAAACAAAAAGAATATAGTAAAACTATAACAAAATATAAGAAAAACAGAGGAAAATTATAGTCAGAAGACAGCAAAATGGGGAAATGCCCCACATAGCACAAAAGCATACCAGGAATGCCCAGGCACAGCAGCCAAGTTACACACAAGCAGGGCCGGCCCGTCCATTGAGCAAGAATGTTTTTTGCACAAGGCCCTGCGTTTCAGGGGGCCCCGCGCAAAGAACATTCTGCTTTTTTCAAAATTAAATTTAAAAAAAAAACGCTGGCTGCTACCGCTGCCGTTGCCGCGGCAGCAGCAGCATGGACTGTCCCGCGGGGCCCCCTCTGCCCGGCTGAATCCCTCCCTCCCTCCGTGATGGCTGAGCCTCTCCGTGCCGGCTTTGAGAGTCGCGAAGGGAGAGTGTCTCCCTTGCGTCTCTGTTAAGCCTGCAGGGGCAGATGGGAAATTTCCCATCAGCCCCTGCGGGCTTAACAGAGACGCGAGGGAGACACTCTCCCTTCGCGACTCTAAAAGCCGGCACGGAGGGGCTCAGCCGTCACGGAGGGAGGGAGGGATTCAGCCGGGCAGAGGGGGCCCCGCGGGACAGTCCATGCTGCCGCGGCGGCAGCAGCAGCGGTAGCAGCCAGCGTTTTTTTTTAAATTTAATTTTACTTGAGCCGAGGGGAGAGGTTAGGACTAGTAATGGGCTATGGGGGGGGCTAGGACTGGTAATGGGCTATGGGGGGGGCTAGGACTGGAAATGGGCTGGGGGGGGTTAAGACTGGAGGTGGGCTGATGGGGTTAGGACTGGTAATGGGCTATGGGGGGGTTAAGACTGGTAATGGGCTATGGGCTGATGGGGGCTGTCTGATAATGGGCTATGGGGGGGCTAGGACAGGAAATGGGCTGATGGGGAGGGGTTAGGACTTGAGGTCGGCTGATGGCCATACTCCACGACATGCGCACTGGGCACTAGGGGGGGTTAGAACTGGTAATGGGCTATGGGGGGGGTTAAGACTGGTAATGGGCTGTGGGCTGATGGGGGCTGTCTGGTAATGGGCTATGGGGGGGTTAGGACTGATAATGGGCTATGGGGGGGCTAGGACAGGAAATGGGCTGATGGGGACGGGTTAGGACATGAGGTGGGCTGATGGGGTTAGGACTGGTAATAGGCTGTGGGCTGATGGGAGAGGGGGGTTAGGATTGGCAATGGGCTATGGGGGGCTGACTGGAAATGGGTTGATGGGGTTAGGACCACTGTTCCCTCTAAGCTGTGCGCGTGTGCGCGCGCACACACCTCACCAAGTGAGCGCACATACTTTACAACAGAGCGCACAAAAATTACGGTTCTCATTCTGATAGAAAACAACACAGACGTTCTTAAAATTGAAAAGTTGTTGTATATTTATGGTTTTCACAAGTTCTACAATATTTTCTAGTGCAATCAATGTGGTGTACATACTGTATTCTGACATGTAGTCAAATTTTAAAGTATATAACTCCGAGTGTCGTTATGTGGCGCACAAAAATTTAACCTTCCTTCAAAAGCTGCACAGCTGATATTTTATGCGCACACAGCCTACAGAAAATTAGAGGGAACATTGGTTAGGACTGGAAGTGGGCTGATGGGGGGTTAGCACTGGTAATGGGTTATAGGGGGGGCTTAAACTGAAACTGGGGTGATAGGGGGTTAGGACTGGAAGTGGGTTGAAGGGGGGCTAGGACTGGTATTGGGTTGGGGGGTTGCTACGACTGGAAATGGGCTGATGGGTGGCTAGGACTGGAAATGGGCTGATGCAGGGACTAGAAGGGAATGGATGCTGGGTGAGGCTGGAACTAGAAGGGAGCTGATGTTGGGGGAGGATTAGAATGGGATGGGGCTGGAAGAGTAAATGGAGAGGGGAAAAATATTTTGTGTGGGAGGGATAAAAAATCTACAATTGGCCGGGTATTGGGAGAGTAAGTGGGGATTGAGGATGGAGGGGTAAAATTTGAGTGGATGAAATAGGAATGAGGAAAGAGCAAAAGGAGAAAGATTAGTATGTTAAAGCAGATGTAGAGAGAGAATGGAGAAAAACTAGAAGAGAGAAGAAAGGACAAATGGACAGCAGACGATGGAGAGTTAGCAGAAGACACGAAGAAACCAGAAGAAAGTGGCTGGAGCAATTGCAGCTGAAAAAAAATGCACAAACGGTAGAAAAATATCTCTTTATTTTGAATTTATTAATTGGAATATGTCAGCTCTGGTAAATGTGCATCATTAACGTCTGCGCTTTGTTTAGTACAAGAGCAAATTAATGTATAGTTTTATTTCTACAGTGTTGTACATTCCAAGTTTGGCTTTTGGGATTCCCAGTTTAATTATTGTCTTCCTGTTTCTAAATTGTGATTACTTGTTTGGTGATGGTCTATGTTCTGCATGTGTAACTGAGCTGAGGTGTTCTGTTTATATAATTCCTATTTGACATTGCCACTTGTTCTCTTTCCCCAGTAGGTCATGTATTCTTGTTCTCTGAAATGTATTGGTTTAATATTTGCAGTGTGGCCTTTTGATTGGTAGAGTATGGTGCTTTGTGAGTCCTGGTAGTGCTGTTAGGATACGGCAGGTTTGCTATGGGTTCTAAATGCCTTTTCCCTTTTAAACTACTTGATATCCAAAAACCACTGTATAGTGCTGTATGGTGCTACCAAAAAACTATCTATTTTTGTCGGATTACTCACCGATGAGTAGAAAGTTCACTACTCTCGAAGTGAGCCCTCCATTTTATTCAAAAAGTATTTAAAATGACCCACAACAGGTCATTAAATCAGGTGCACAGCACAAACAAGCTGTTGCTCCTGCACTGCGAGAACTAAACTGTGCTTTATAAAGACGTTTCAAAATGTTCTAATGTAATTGTTCCATAGTCTTGAACAATGATATAGGAATACTCATCTGAAATCCTTCATGATGGTGACGCCATGATCACACTAACAAATGTCCAAGGCAGGAACTATGACAGAAATTCATTCAGAGTATCCGAAACTGTCTCAACCCAATATATCAGATCTGCTAAACCAGTGAAGGAGTCGTATGATTCAAAACGCTACACCAATCAGTGTTTCAAGCCACTCAGCTCTGCAGCTCTTCTTCAGGCGAATGAATCATACCATCAAGCGATCCTATTTAAAGGTCGCACAAAGTGACGTAAAAGTAACCTTCCAATAACAGACTAAAACAGATGATTACAAGTGAAGGCTCCACCAATCAACTTCCATGTTCATACCAGCCGGAGTGACAGAACCCAGGCGGAAAATCCATTGTTGTTCTTTAAAATGGAGCTTACTTCGGCGATCACCTCCCATTTGTAGGGGGGGGACCACATCCAAAACACGCCAGCAAAGGTCCTCAAACTGGTGCCCATATTGCTGACAATGTGAAACCATCGGAGCTGACAGTTGGCGGGCATTAATGCAAGAGCGATGCTCAAGCAAGCGCTTCCTAACTGGCCGCGTCATCTTGCCTACATACTTCAAATTACAAGGGCAGATTAGCATATATATTACGAAAGCTGTATAGCAATCTGAAAAACACCATGATCGATAGTGTTTATTGGTAATAGGATCCATCCAATCATCCCCTTGTAAAGAGGTAGTGCAAAAATCGCAATGGCCACATGAAAAGTGGCCTTTATGAGGTACTGGAGTGGGTCCTTCCCCCCGAGTTTGAACTACAAATTCCCCTACAGTCCTAGATCGCTTATAAGCCACCATCAAAGGTTTCTGAAAACAATGGTGGAGGGTCAATACTGGCCAATGGCATCTAAGAAGAGAGGCTATCTGAGTCGATGTGGGTAAGAATGGCAACACCCCTATAATCTTATCTAGATTATCCTGCTCCAATCTATCTAAACGGCGAACATCATTAACCTCCCACCACCCTGGATGATTGTATAAAGCTCGTCAAAAAGCTCTTTGAATAGTTTTTAATGGGTAACCTCGTTCTTTCAAACGTTGGCTTAATTCCTTTGCATGTAATCGATATTCTCCCACCGTAGAACAAAGGCGGCGAATGCGAAGGAATTGGCCAAAGGGTAACCCACGTCGAAGAGCTGGCGGGTGAAAGCTGGTATATTTTAATAGTACATTCCGCTGTACTGATTTCCTATATAAAGTGCTCTGGATTGACAATCCCTGAATAGACAATAAAAGATCCAAAAATTCGATCTCATACTGATGGTATTTCAGAGTGAATTGTAAATTTTCATTTAAGGAATTTAACCACTCCAAAAATGCCTGCAATTCACATTCATGTCCCACCCAAATAAAGAAAATATCGTCCAAAAATCTTTTCCAGAAAATTACATGAGAAAAACCAGCTGACCCATTTATGGGTTCTAAATGGGCAGTGTTTGTAGTAGTTCCTAATGTGTCTGGCAGTTGGCACTGGATTATAGTAATGTAGAAATCTTTTAGTCTTTCTTTATCCATACACTCATTAAGAGGCACGTTTACTAAAAGTTAGTATATGGTAACATTATGCAAATATTTATGCAAATGAGGCCCCTTATGCAAATGAGGCTCCGCACCGAGTCTCCGCACATGGCCCCGCACCCCCCTTGGGCCGCCCCTGCATACAAGGATCACAAAGCAGAAGGAGAAAAAGAACAACAGAGAATACCAGAGCAGCAGAAATGCAAATAATACAGACTTGCCATCCAAGCTCAGATGTTCAGCCCCAAGATATATACCCCTGTATCATCAAAAGGCCCGTATCCGACTGTACAAAAATCTTGTAAATCAGTTTGGGAAACAGCAAACAAAAAAAAGGGAATAAAAGAAGTAGTCCCACAATGTAAGGCTACAGTTCCAGAGGGATCATCCAGTAGCATCGGCGCGGCGAAAGCCTTTGTCAGCCCAACTTGCAAGAGCACCCTACAAAGGAAGCCCATGTCAGTCCAACAGCAAGGTCCCTCAGGCTTGCCACAAGACAGTTAGTCTCCAAGAACCTCTCAGCAGGCGTGGCAACGAAACGCTGCTGCCCCTGAAAATCCACCTCCAGGCGGGGCAGGTAGAGGAGGGAGAAGCAGAATCTTTGGGCCACCAGTTGGTTGCACACTGTAGCATATTCCTGGCACCGCTTACGCAGCTGAGTCATCTTGAAATATGAGCAGTTTCCTGGCCTCAGAGTCCATATTCCTTTGAGTACAAGCTGCTCACAAAACAGCCTCCTTCTGCTGTAGTCATGAAAGTTTGCAATGACGACCCGCAGGCAAGGATCATTCTTTCTACATGGGCCTAAATTATGAACATGCTCCAATTCGATCTTTCCCACCCCAGGGGGAGATTCAAGGGCAGCCATGCCTCAAAGAAGCCACAAAGTTCTACCTCAGCCACAAACTTTTCAATGCCCAAAAATTGGAGGTTCTTTCTGTGACCTCGGTTCTCAAGGTCATCAAGTTTGTCATTTTGCTGCTGAATGAGGGCATCAAGCTCTTTGATAGTGTTGGCTTGGGAACTCTGCACGTCTTCAACAACCAACACCCATTGTTCCAGCTGATCAATTCAGCCACCGAATTCAGTAACCACCTGGGCCACATGGGTCAACTGGTCTAAGTGCGCTTGGAACCACTCCTCCAAGACTTTAAGTACAGCCGTGGACACCTCTTAGACCACAAGGGTTGCAGGCTTAATGCGCGGTCTCGGTGGTGAGCCATCAGCCATCTTGGCTTCAGTCAGGCGCATCTTTTCCCACCGAACAGTCTTGGCTTCCATCGTGTCAGAGAAGTGCTGATGATCAGTGGTTTTAGCACCTGTAGATACCCAAAGACGAGACAAAAAAGTAAAAATAGATCCAAAAAAGCTGAAAATGGGATTGTGGGAGACGGGAAGCCCTGGAGCCAATCTTGAACAACCTTCTCAGCTCACTGCATCATGTGACCCCGGAAGGGGTTTTCTTTAAAACACAGGCCAGACAGCAGTTCAGGGAAAACTGAAGCAGTTTTTATTCTGTCCCAGCTTGTTAAACCACCACAAGAAGCACAGCAACCCGCAGAAATATAGAACCAGAGAAGAGCAGGTATCACAAGACACAGTGGAGGTCTCATAGAAAAACATCTTTATTAAAGTGTCTATAATGTCTGTCCCTAAATTTGTTTTGGCTCTAGGCCTTCATCAGGGGTTCAAGACCTTAATTAAAAACAGAAAGATAGTTATAACATAATAAGACAAATATCATAAGAAAACATTGCACATGCAATATTAAATGATGACAACGATAAGATTATTGTAAGAACAATATGTGTTGTAAGTAAAAGAATAACAAATATTAAACAAAAGTTAAAACAAAAATTCTATAATGGGACAAATCAAACAAGTGCATTTGAATGGTCAAAACACAAGTATAAAAGCATAATCAAACAAATCATGATATAAAAGTAATAAAACATGTGGAGGCCGATTTAGAGTCCGGGCCATCCAGAAGTCCAGATAATGGACGGGGCACATATGTACCCAATTCTGCAACCATGGGAGTTATACATTCCCATGGTTGCAGAATCGGGCACTTAGTTGACCCAGAGTGCATGGCATTCAGACCAGTGAGATGTACAGCATGCTGCCCATCTCCACCACTCAGTGCTCCTGCTGGTGTGCCGGTGTCATGGCATTCCATCGCCATGGCACCAGGATGTCCAGAAGAAGCACACAATGCCCGACAGCAGAATTGCCCTCCTTACATCACCATGTGACCCTCAATGGGGGCAGCTAGGGCCAGGATCAGGTGATAGGGGCTCACCTGCAGCCGCTCTATGTCTGTGAGGGGTCTGCATGCCCTGATCGCTGCTGCTCCCAGGACTTCTTCCACCTTTGAGGTGGAATATGTTCAACGTCTATCCTGCTCCCGTCAGATATACAGAGGCCTGCCCTGAATGGCCTCATTACATCTGGGTGCCTGGCCCCTCCCCCACTCCGCCCTCACTCCGCCCAGGTGCTGCCCCCTCCCACTCCTGTCTAGCACTTCCCACACAAAGGCCCTGTATGTGCGGGGAGCAGGAGGACCGGAATACGTTCTCGGGCATGTTCAGGGGTTGGACGTCCAACCTGGACGTCCAACCTTGTTAGTCATGGATCAGAATCAATCACAAAGTATATCTAAAAGAAATAAAATAACCTATTAAAACATTCCAAGAGACACATCTGATTGGTAAAATTAAGTTACTCATAAACAGGGTTAAAGACCCTCTTAAGAGGCATGTGGCTAGTGAAAAGCCAATGGCCGATGCTGCTAAATAAAAAGCAAAAGAAATGAAGTAGACACAAGCATAAATAAGGATGGGGTAGGGCGGGGGAAAGAGGAAGAAATGACAATCTTATGTTACATCGTATCAGAAATGATCTGACACATGACCTAAAACCTGGAAGAGAGATGGACGAAAAAAATGGAACTACCTTCCATGTGGAAATGGGCAAACGCTATGTATTGCATGAATATCGGAAAAAAGAACCCAAAAAACCCCACTTGAATGTTTTAAAAATTGTGATGTGTGACTATATAATAAAATATGGGAAACAATAAAATTTCTAGTAAGCCAGGATGAGCAGTGTTTCAGTCCCAAGTTAAAAGAATAAAAAGGGGGTATGAGAGTGGAAAATTAGAAAATTAAGAAATAATAAATAAAAATAGTCATTCAGATACAACTGGTCCTTATTGTACCATTATAAGGGTAAAAGACGAAATTGCTATACTAGTACAACTTAAAATAGCCACATAAAGCCCTGTGTCTCAACATATAAAATATATCCATGTCAGGTAACCACAGTAAAAATCCAACATGAGTAAATATATGAGCTGTGATAACATATGTAAAAAAGATTATGTTTAAAAGTATCTTTTAAAATAGGTGTCCTTTAAAAACCTGAACAGAATGTCCGGTCATTATGTAGATCAATTGCCAATGTCAAGAGTAATTTAAATAAACAAACAGGGACATATGAGGGGTTGTTGTTGTTAAGTGCCGTCAAGTCGGAGTCGACTCATGGCGACCCTCTGGATAGCTATCCTAAATTGTGTTCGATCTTCAGTCAGGCGGGTAAAACAAATAAAATATATATAAAAAAAAGAAGTGAAACAAGGCAACATACCTATAGACGCTCATCACTGAAGTGGATAGCATTAGAAATGCTTCAAAAAGAACGGGAGCTGGTTTAGCAGCTATTTTAAAGTGCCCTTGATCCCACCAAAACTGTCTCTTTTGCCATGGCAGCAGTAATCAAAACACCAACATTTCAGAGGCTAAAAAATACCAAATTTAAAAAAAATCAAAAAATTCACAAGATGAACCAATAAAACAATAGTAAAAGCAAAAGATAATGAGTGGCACATTGCGTAAAATATAAGGTTCAAAACCAATGTAGTTAAAAAAGGGGAGAAGAAAAGGGAAAGGAGGGAAGAGGGGAAAGGAGGAAATGAGAAAAGGAGAGGGGGAAAGGGGAAAAGGGGGAAAGAAAGGAGGGAGAGCAGGAAATGGAGGGAAGGGGGAGAAGAATGGAAGGGCAAAAGAGGGAAGGAAAAAGGGAGGAAGAAGGGGAGAGAGAAAGTGGGACGATAGGGGGAAGAAGGGAGAAGAGGGAAAAGAGGGGGTGAGAAAGAGGAGAAGGATGAAGAGAAGGGAAAGGGGAAAGAAAGGGAGAAGATGAGAAAGAGAGGAAGAGGGAAAATGGGAAGAGCAGGAAGGAGGGGTATGAAGGGAAAGGAGGGGGAGAAGGGGGATAAAGAGGGAAGAGGGCAGATAGGGGAAAAGGAGGGGGGTGGAGGTGGAGGAAGAGGGGGAGGGAGAGGAGTGGGAGGGAGAGGAGGAAGAAGGGGAAAGGAGGGAAGAGAGGGGAGAGGAAGAGGGGAAAGGAGGTGGAGGAGGGAGAAATAGGGGAGAGAGGATGAAGAAGGGAGAGGGGAGGAAGAGGGGAAGAGGAGAGAAAGGGAGAGGGGGAATAGGGGAGAAGGGAGAAATGGAGGGGTGATTGGGAAAGAGGGGAAAGGAGGGGGAGGAGGGGAAAAGGGGGAAGAAGGAGGGAGAAGAGGGGGAAGAAAGGGAGAAGGGGAAGAGGGGGAGAAAGGAGGAAGAGGGGAAAAAGGGGGAGGAGGAGGAGAATGAGGGAAGGAAAGGGGAGAAAGAGGGCAGAGGCGAAAGAAGGGCGAGAAAGGGGGAGGAAGAAGAAAGGAAGGGAAGGGGAGAAAGGAAGCAGAGGGGAACGGAGGGGAAAAGGGGGAGGAGAGGGAAAAAGAGGGAAGGAAAGGGGAGAAAGGGGGCAGAGACGAAAGAAGGGGGAAAAGGGGAGGAGAGGGGAAGGAGGGGACGAGAGGGATCAAGGGAGAAGGGAAAGGAGGGAGGAAAGGAGGAGGAAGAGGGGAGAATGGGGAGAAGGGGAGAAAGGAGGAAGAGGGGAAAAAGGGGGAGGAGGGGGAAAAGAGGGAATAAAAGGGGGCAGAGGTGAAAGAAGGGGAAGAAAGGGGGAGGAGGAGGAAAAGAAGGGAATGGGGAGAAAGGAGGAAGAGGGGAAAGGAGGGGGAGGAGAGGGAAAAAGAGGGAAGGAAAGGGGAGAAAGGGGCAGAGGCGAAAGAAGGGGGGAAAGGGGAGGAGGTGGGAAGGAGTGGAAGAGAGGGATAAAGGGAGGAGAGAGGAAAGGAGGAGGAAGAGGGGGAGAAGGGAAAGGAGGGGGAGAAGGGGGAAAGAAGAGGAAAAGCAGGGGGAAAAGGGAAGAGGGGGAAGGAAGGGGAGAAGGGGGCAGAGGGGAAAAGGGAAAAAGGGGGAAGGGTAGGGGAGAAAGGGGGCAGAGGGAAAAGGAGGGGGAGAAAGAGGGAAGAGGGGAAAAGGGGAAAAGGGAGAGAAAAGGTGAAAGGAGGGAACAAGTGGGAAAGAAGGGGAAAGATGGGGGAGGTGGAAAGGGGGAAGAGGGGAGGGGGAGAGTGGGGAATGGGGGAAAGGAGGAAAGAGAAAGGGGGAGAAGGGGTGGATAAGTGGGAAAGGAGGAGTAAAAAGTGGAAAGAGGGGAAGAAGGGGGAAGAGGGGAGAACAAGGGAGGAAGAAAGAAGGGAAGTGGGGGGAAGGGGGAGGAAAGGAAGCAGAGAAAGAGGGGGAAAAGGGGAAGAAGAGGAAAGAGGGGAGGAAGAGGGGCAGAAGGTGGGAAACTGAGGAGAAAGGGGGAAAGGAGGGGGAAGGGGGAGAAAGGGAAAAGAGGGGGAAGGGGAAAAGAGGGGGGAAGGAAAGCTAAAAAGTACTGAACCTCAATAAAAAGGTACATAGGATAAAAAGGATGATAAAACGGCAAAAAATGAATTAAAAAAAGGATATATTAAAAGAATCTAAAAAGGACTAATAATAAGTATAAAAATAGGGATAAAACAAGAAGCTGTCAATGAACTGTACTGTGTAAAAAGGCAAAACCCATATAAAAAGTGTAAAACACAGCACAGGGAGGAACCGAGGTAAAAAAGAAAATTATAAAAAAAAACAGAAAAATCGATATCTTGGTTCAAACCTTGGGGATGTAGTGACCTATGAGCAATATTAACCTCCTGGGTGGCAAACATCAGGACTGTGCAGGATGTGCCACTCCTCTCTAATGATTTTAGAAATGTGCCTAGACAAATTTGAAAAGAGGAGTACGCTGATAAGAAGCATGCTAGTTTATCTAATTTGCTTGGGGTTGGCCATCAATCCAACCTTCTGCAGACTGGTCAATACAACTTGTACTTGGGTTAGATAGGTGGTCCAGTCTCTGCTGTGGATGACAATGTCGTTGAGGTATGTAGCCATATACTCCTTGGATGGTATCAGTAGACAGTCGACTAGGCTTTGAAACATGGCAGGAGCCCCGTGTAATCCAAAGGTCAGTACTGTAAACTGGAAAAGACCTTGCAGTGTCAAAAAAAGCAGTCTTCTACTTGGCAGCCAGAGTCAAGAGCACCTGCCAGTATCCCTTGGTCAGATCCAAGGTTGATATAAAGTACACTCCACCACATAGTTCAATTAGCTCATCTACTCTGAGCATGGGATATACTTCCAGTTTAGAAGCTGCACTGACCCTCCATAAGTCAATGAGGAATCTGATGTTTCCATCAGGTTTAGGAACCAAAAGCAATGGGGAGGAACAGTCACTCACAGACTTTTCTATAACTCCCAGGTTAAGCGTCTCTTCCAGCTCCTTGGCTACAGCCTGTCACCGAACCTCCAGAATCCAGTAGGGCTATTGCCAACTAACCACCCCAGGGTCAGTAATGATATCATGACAAATGAGGTGGGTTTGTCCCGGGTGGGTGGAGAACACCTTTAGGTTCTGGTGGATCAAACCTTTTAGATCTCTTCTCTAGGCAGCAGAGAGCTGGTCTCCAATTGCGACTTGAGCTGGATCTGATGAGGCTAAAATTTCTGGCCCAAAATCATCTCCCTGCACCATCATGGCCATCACACTGGAGTCCACATTTTAATAGGACAGTATGGTAAATTGTGGCTTTGTTCCATTTATCTGGCTGGGCAGTCTTATATTTAAGATGCCCCACTTTCTCTTCTACCTCATAGGCACTGTTCCCTCTAAGCTGTGCGCGTGTGCGCGTGCACACACCTCACCGAGCGAGCGCACATACTTTACAACAGAGCGCACAAAAATTACGGTTCTGATTCTGATAGAAAACACAGATGTCTTAAAATTGAAAAGTTGTTGTGTATTTCCAGTTTTCACAAGTTCTACAATATTTTCTAGTGCAATCAATGTGGTGTACATACTGTATTCTGACATGTAGTCAAATTTTAAAGTATATAACTCCGAGTGTTATGTGGCGCACAAAAATTGAACCTTCCTTCAAAAGCTGCACAGCTGATATTTTATGCGCGCACAGCCTACAGAAAATTAGAGGGAACATTGCTCATAGGGCCCCTGTCATTTACAGAGTAACTTGCTCTCGGATGAGGGCAGCAAGACTAAAACTCTGCCTCCTGATTGTAAGGTGCGGTACATGGCTGCTCAATTGTAGCCCCTGGCCTGCTTGATTTGGGCTTTTTCGAGACTAAGTTTGGACACTTCTCTGGCTTTCCTCATCTGGTCTTGTATTTGTATAATGCACTCTGCCAAATTACACCCGGCAGAGGGTTCTTCTTCCCAGGTTTCTCTTACCCTTTCTAATATGCCTCTTGACCGTCTTCCAAAGAGCAACTCAAAAGGCAAAAACCCCTGTGAAACTCGGAGGTACCTCACAGATGGTAAACATCAAATAGGGTAGGAGAATTTACCAATTCTTCCCATCCTCCTGCACAAACCTTTTTAACATCTGTTTCAGAGATTTAGTGAATTGCTCAACAAAGCCATCCATCTGTGCATGATATACTGATGTTCACAGCATCATCACCTGTGAGGATCTCATTGGGTATTTCCACCCCTGAGAATACTTCCCAGAGGGAATTTGTGAACATAGTAGTTTTCATATTCCTTAGAGCAATGGCCTCTGGGTATTGGGTAGCATAATCCAGTATTTATTTATTTATATTCTCTTATATACTGCATCAGTGCGGTTTACATTGAACAAACTGAAATTACATTGAACAGGGCATTATAACTTGGAGATAACTATTTTACAGGGAACATGGGCTATGGAGGGTTAAGTGGCTTGCCCAAGACAACAAGGAGCACCTGTGGGACTAGAAACCCCAGTCCTTCCGGCCCAAGGTTGCTGTCCTCTAGTGGAATTTGAACCCCTGACCTTCTGGCCTGAAGTACCTTGCCCCAACCACTAGGCCACTCCTCCCCTCTTGAGTATGAGTAAAATATACTCGTTGCCTCGGATGGTTCACTCCAAGGGTCCTACCAGGTCTATGGCCACTCTTTCAAATGGGGTTTCAATAATGCACATTGGCACTAAAGGGGCAGGTCAGACTCTGGCAGGGTTATGATGTTGGCAGGTAGGGGCATGACTGGCAATATAAGTGCACCTATTTATGGACCCTGGGCCAGAAAGATTGGGCTAAAACATGCTCTGGTGTTTTCTCTACCCCCAGGTGTTCCCCTAATAAATGGCTATGGGCCAACAATTACACCCGCTGACGATAGAGCCGGGAACTATCAGTTGTTCCACCTCTTCCCCCTCTAAGGCACCTTCAGCCACTCTGTATAAAAAAATCTCCCTTTAGCACAAAATAGAGAATAGTTCTTACAGGGGACTCTCCATTACCTATTGGAACCCCATTCATTTCCAAAACCCACATGTTTAAGGGGCTCATCCTCTTGTTGGGCCCTCCTGAAGCTCTCTGGATCATCCCCCAGACCCACTCTGGGAAGGGGACAATTATATTTGGATCACTACCGCTGAGCCCTGAGATATCCCCAGGGGGTTCTTCCCTAGGCTCTTCCTCCCCCAAAGCTGCCCCCAGATACTGTTAATAGCACAGCTTTTCTCAGTGACTCTGACTCCGGGACTTAGCAGGCTTGGGATTATTGACATATAGATCCAGGTCTCCCAGAGGAAAAATCTCTGGGAAATCTTCCGGGTCTGACTTAGAGGAGCCATCAGTTAGTCAGACCCATATTGCTTCCAAGTTTGGGTGGTTTTGTTCAATCACCACTGGATATGGGAGCCAGGGCAGCACCACGACCTCAAACATGGCTTGCCCTGCCAGAGTCTTGAGTGAAACCTGTGCCATTGGATATCTCCTCTGGCCTCCATGCACACAGGCCAATGTTATTGTCTTTGCATAGTCAATTTGAAATCAGGTTACCATTTCCCAGCGAATGAGGGTCCACACACTTCCAGATATCAAAGCCTGGTCTCCTTTGTGTTTTCTTACCATTCCCCCTAAATGTGCCCCGTGTCTACAGCTACTGTGTTGTCTGTCTTGACTAGATTGTAAGCTCTGATGAGCAGGAACCGTCTCTTACATGTGTCTGTGCAGCACTGCATACGTCTTGTACCGCTATACAAATACTCAGTAGTAGTAGTAGTAGTAGTAGTAGTAGTAGTAGTACAGTCCCCTCAAATTCCACTGGAATAACAAAGTTCTGTGCCCCTGGGTGGGGAGTGTCCACAAAGGCGCTTGTATGAGGGATGGTTAGGCTGACATTCATGGGTTCTTCTGTACCCATGGGACATTCCCAAGCAAAGTGTCTTCAGGCTCCACACCTAAAACAGATGAAACGGTCATGGCTTGGGCCATGCCATTGCCTAGGAGATGACTTTGGGAGTCAGAACATGGGAGCCAACATCCATTCTGGCTTCTCCTTCCATCCTCCTGGGCTAGGGGGCGGCTTCTTCCTCTTCTCACTGTCTGCTTCATTCCACAGCTGGGCTTCATGATACCCCTCAGCTATTTCTAGTGCACTCTCCAGTGTAAGCTTGAGGTGATGATGTACCTACTGTTTCATTGAGGCAGTCAAGTCCTCCAAAACCTGCTCCAATAGCACAATCTTTGCTATCTCGAGCCCCTGTCTTTCCCTCTGGTTGTAGCCACTTCAATATGAGATCCTTCAACCAATAGAGGAACTTCTGAGGACTCTCTTTTATCTGGAGCCCCCCTTTCTGAGTCGCTGGCAGTAAGTCTCTGGTGTACAGCTGGCCCATTCCAATATGGCGGCCTTGACAGCTGCATATGTAACTCGCCCATCAGAGCTGCTACCCATCAGCAGATTCCTCAAGTAGTCCATGTTACCTCCAGCCATCTGGCCATGCAGGCAGTTCATTCAAAGTTTATCAAAAAGTGATCAGGTTCATCTTCTGCCATCATTTTTAGTAGTGCTTGTGCTGGAGGATGGAGAGGCGGTCTCTGTAGGGCTTGAGCAAACTGAGCCAGGGAGCTCCTCTGTAATTCCCCTTGCGCCTGAATAAGATTTTGTAGCTGCTGCTGACGTTGTTGCTGCTGATATTGTTGTTGCTGCTGTTGATATTATTGTTGTTGTTGCTACTGCCCTTCTAGCAGGGCTTGTAGAAACTGCTGCTGCCATTGTTGCTGTTGCTGCTAATACTGTTGTTGTTGCTGGTGTTGCCCTTTTAGCAGGGCTTGTTGAAACTGCTGCTGACATTGTTGCTGTTGCTGCTGTTGTTGCTGCTGTTGATATTATTGTTGTTGCTGTTGCCTTTCTAGCAGAGCTTGTTGAAACTGCTGCTGACATTGTTGCTGTTGCTGCTGACTTTCTGCTAGAATCTGGAGGAACTGCTCCATTCTGACTTGTCACTGTTCTCTTGCAACACCACCACAACTTTGTTTTGGCAGCTGAGTTAACCCTGCAGTATTCCAGTTCCAACAAACATTTAGCGGCCTCTAATAGAAAAACAAAGCTTGCCTGCCCGGCACTGACTAGATCTTCTTCAAACTCCGCACCTAGGGTGAAGCTAACCCTCTTAGCCCATACAAACAAACAAAAAAATATCCTGAACTCTGGAAGGATGCCTCTGGAAGGATGTGGATTTGTCCTCAATCGAGTGATTAGAGAAAATCCCCAAAAGCTGCCACCATATGGCTTCAGAGTATTAGCTATCTTCTCTCCTCTTTGAACTTGTAAAGATTATAGGTTAGAGGAAAGATTTTTTTAAAAAAACACAGCAAACTCAAAAAGCCTTTCCTAAAATACTTTAGAAAAATCTCCTGCAAAGAGCTTTGAAAAATATACCAGTAACTTAAGCAGTAATAAAAATGCTATGTAATTAAAATAACCCTTTTTTAAAGAACTCTTAGGCAGAGAACTTGTAATAAAAGTCAGAAAGTTACTTTGCTTGAAAAGGATTTATTGTGCCATGAAGGTTAGCAAATGTTGTTCAGACTGACACACAGAGAAATACTGAGGACAAGGAGAAGCTACCAAAAGATTGTGAATGTGCACCCTGGTGCACCATGTTCACAGTGGGCAGGAGCATAGGTGAACATCTTGTACCCCATATCCCTAGGGACCATTGGTAGACGAAGGGAAAAGAAGTCTGCTAAGGCTCTAGTTTTGTGGAATATAATATCCAAAAGTTACAGTCAGCGGTACCAACAAAATCTAGGCAACCATAAATCTGGTTGTTCCAAAAAACAAAAAAGCAATCTTTGCTGGATGAATCCATTGATGGTAGAATGCACAATAAGAATAAAGGCAAACTAAGGCCCTCATTCACTAATGTACATTAACATGCTGATATGCATTTTGAATGGGTGGTAATGTGATATAAAGCATATTAACACCTACCCTAGTATTCTCAATGGGCTATTTACTAATGGGGGTCATCCTGGTCCTGTCTACCTTCCCTACGTCTTGTACAGGGAAGGTAGATGGGGCGGGAAAGGGGCGGATCAGGGGTGGGGTTAGGGCAGGCAATGAGCGGTCGTTGGCCCTGGAAGTACAGGGCCGATTCTAATGTCGGCCCTGTACCTCTGGGGCCAGTGACTTGCATGGGGAACTTATTCTACCTCCGAAGTAGAATAAGTTCTCTTAGTTGCCAGGGATTGGTGGGCCCGGGATGCAGATGGGGCAAGAGAGGCCCGAGGACCTTTCCCACAGCCCAACCCTGGCCATTAGGAGGCCAGATCGGGGGTCGAGCTGCGGGGAATCAGCAGCTCCATTGAAGAGCTCCTGACTGAGTTAGCCGGGGAAGGCCTGTACGTGCAGGCCAGATGGAATCGGGGTCCCAGCCTGCACATACAGGTCTGTTTGCAATTCTGATCCCGCGGGGCTACATGTGTCCAGCAGGATCAGAATCGCGACTCCCTCTGTGCGTCCGGTTCCAGCAGGACGCACAGAGGGCCCAGACATGGTTAACTCAATGCACACTGTTGTGCATTAATATGTGTTAAATCATTATTACAAGTTAGTAAATGAGGCAAGAGTTATGATACAGTTCAAAAAAATCGTCTCACAAAAAGAATAAAACAAAAATCTTGTACTTGACAACTCTAGTGGACTTGCATATCTTCTTTGTAAGACCTCAAACTCCATGTTATGATGGCCATCTGATGATCCAGTATTGCCAGCTGCTCCTCTCCTGGTCTCCGCTAGCCACTTCTTAGCTGATCAGTCTCTCGTGATCTTTTTCTGCTAGAAGAAAACTTTTGTGAAACAATTCAAACTCCATCATGTAAATCTGCAAGGCCCTTGATCTCTTCCCTCTAGCCCTTTTTGATCTCTAGAGACCAGCTCCCCTAGTTCCTAGATGCTCCCTCTGAGCCCCACCACACCTCAGGAAAGGGGAAGAAGAAAGACAAAGACACAACCCAACCTATCAATTTTATGCATTATCTTCTCCTGATACGTCTCAGTGGAGAACACCATGAAGCTCTTTCCCGTCTACCCTGGCATCACTACTTTCAGAGCCCATGGAATACATGCATCATTTGACTGTTTAATTTGAGAGAGTGAGGGGTAGGGAGACAGAATGATGAGGCGGATGCTTTAAATGAGCTATAAAGATATTACAAGAAAAATGTTCCAGGCAGGGCTGGTGCAAGGAGGTGGTGTGCCCTACACGAACCTCATCTCTTGCCCCCCTCCCTCCTCTCCCCTCTAGCATCCATTGCCACCACTGTCAGCCCTCTCTGGAACATGCAGCAGCTCCCATGACGCTTACCTTTAAACTTCTTCCTCGCAGGGCTATTTGTTTCTGCTCTCTATCTGATGGCCGATGCCAAATTCCTTTGCAACAGGAAGTCAGCATCGGGCGTTGGAGGAGTGGAAGCAAACAGTCCCACAGCGCCAAAGTTTAAAGGTGAGCACCATGGGGCTGTTTGTAGCCGTTGCTGCCTCTACCTGTCCTGGGAGGTGCGACAGCAATGGCAATGAGCACCCCCATAGGGCCGGTGCTCTAGGAAACCACCCTAGTTCACCTAAAGGTAACTCCGGCCCTGGTCCCAGGAGAGTTTTATGCAATTAAGAAACCCTCAACCAGTTTCAACTATGCATTAAAGCTAAGAATACAATTATTCAATGGCAGCATGGAGCAGCAGGTAGAACCCTAAACAAGGGCATAGAGGGGCAAGACCGCAGGAGCAGCGAGCACAACTACTTCCTTGCTGGGCAGACTAGATACTGGTCTTTATCTGCCGTCATTTACTATGTTACTATGTAACATTTAACTAACTCTATTAGCTTGGAATGAAGTTGGGGTTCTATACCAGTGGCACAAAACCCCAATATTCATCCTGCCCCTTGAGTTCTGTACATGAGGGGGGTAATTTTATAAAGCATTTTGAGGGTAAATCTATAAACTCCTGAGCAATTAACATGTGTTGCCACGTGCGTATCTGGGGCCTATTCTGTAAAGTAACTATAAGCATACTTTACTTTAGAAAACAGGGACATACATACCGCCGCGTCTAATCCTAGGCATGACAGTTACTCCTGCTTCAGAGCAGTGAAAATGCCCGTGCCTGGACTTGGAGAAAACGCACATACTTTCTAATATTCTATTACTTACATGTGTAAATTTAGGCCCTGCCTACACCGCCTACATCTGCCCAAGCTCCGCCCCTGTGCCCACCCTAAGCAAAAGTACTTGTGATGGGACTTACTTGTGCACTTACAGAACAGCAACCACCTAAAGTGCACGCATAAGTCCTTTAGAATAGGGACTTGTGCACTTAACTGGTGCATAACTTTCCACACATACTTTCCAGAATCAGCCCCTTTATGTTTATTAATTTCATGTACCGCCCTTTGTAAAAACAACAGCAAGGCTTTTTACAAGCATAAAATGAATAAAGTTAGAAAAAGGGGAGACACCAATACCAACTATATGTAGGGAAAGGAACAGGAAAAACTATACAAAAGGAACAGCACTAACACAAAAACTACCTTGTATCTTTTTACATGTGGAAAATGGTCACTATAAAATTGTGCAGGTGTGTAGTGCATAAAGGTAGGCATGCTGGCAAGAACTTTGCACACCTTCACGTGGACTCTGTGTAGATGAACCCTGAGGCAGAGATGGGATGAGTATGGAGTAAATGGATGCATTCACACCTGCCTGCAGGTACACATTAGGATAAGAGCTTGATCTTCTGTTGGAGAGAATTGTATGAACTTATTTTATAAAGGCACAGTTTAGATAGGATGTGGAGATCGGAACTGAGATGCTGAGACCAGGACGTGCTATTTTAGGAACAGCTATGCTAAACATGCAGCCATCTCTAACATGCACATCCACGTGCAGTGGGAGGAGTTATGTCAGAAATATGCACATAGGAAAACTCAACAGGGGGAATCCAGCAATTTCCACGTGTATCTTGGCTATTTTGCAAACATGAACGTGCAGATGCCGTAATTAAGTACAGAGGACTCTTTCCTCACCCCCCCCCACCCCCACCCCCATTTCAATTCAGAGGAGAAATAAACATTGGGAGATTAAGGAGTATATCCCCATTATTCTCTTTTGTAAAAGGATGACTAAAAGGGGCATTTTTTGAAGATCCTAATCCTGCCAGGGAGCAGGGGGTGGGGGGGTGCCAATTTTTGGAGGACACCAAAATATTAGAAAATTAAAAATATAAAAATGATTAAAAGAAAATGGTAAGAAGTAAAAGAAACATTAAAAATGAAGGTGTTATCAAAAATAGCGTTGTGGATGTAGCCATAGGTCATTGGTGAATAAGGAAAGCACCCACCAATTTATAGGCTGCAGGGGGTGCCAGAAACGTTAGCACCAGCCCTGCCCTTCATACCCTCAAATTTCTCCCATGTAGCGAAAACTGAAGTCACTAATAAGGAGACAACTGTTGACTCTCTTATACACTTGCCTGCCAACAAATAGCTAGGACAGGGGTTCTCAACCTAGTCCACAGGACACACTTAGCCAATCAGGTTTTTCAAGATAGCCACAATGAATATGCATGAGATAGATATGCATGCGCTGCCTCCATTGAATGCAAATCTCTCGCATGCATATTTGTTGTGGTTATCCTGAAAACGTGACTGGCTAGGTGGGTCCCGAGGACTGGGTTGAGAACCCCTGAGCTAAAAGCTACATCCACATTCTCAAAACACATTTACAGCAAACATGAATGGAAGACCCCTCTCATTCTAAATGGACCTGGGGGAAACACTAACACTACTTGAAAAGAATGAAAAAGAATGAGGAGTATGGATTTCACTGAAGTGAAACTCGCCCACAGCCTTCTTAGCCAGGAGAGGGTGACTGGGCACTTAAAGGTTGTGATAGAATGATTGGAAAATGGTATGGGACACTGAGCTAACAACAAGCTTTAAAGTCATTCACTGCCATGTATAAGGGAGGGTGGGCTTGTTACTGTTAATTTACCACTTTGGGTTCCTATTAAGATCCTTAGGACCTAGTCAGCACTTACAAAAAAAGATGCTAAGAATTAAATGAGCATGGAGAAGGAACCCTCTTCATATGTGTTGTAGAGGCGCCTGACGTCAACTGCTGGGGCTACAGGAAGGTTTGCGCAGTTCTCAGGTTGTACCAACTAGCTGTATAAATGAAGAACTTGAGTTTCCAGCACTCTCAATGTTGTATTTCCCATCAGCCCCAAAGATTGCAAATAAAAATAAAGGAAATTAACAGAAAAGAAAGTTTTGAGACCGAGAAAAGCCACCCAGAGATATATTTCTCACTCTCCTCTCTTTGCTGCTTTATAGCTCATTTCTGAGGAGCTGATCCACGTCCTGAAGGAGAAGCACCCTGCAGACTTTGGCACAGATTCTCAGGCAGCTATGAAGAAGGCCCTAGAGCTGTTCCGTCACGACATGGCTGAGGGCTATAAGCAGCATGGATTCCACGGTTAAAGACGAGAACATGAGAGAATGGGGAGACTGCGCCATCATCACATCATTTTGTGCCAGCTTATCTCGAAGCCTCTTCCCATTTCGGAGCATTAGCAATACCCATAGAAGCTCACAAAGTGCACTATATATAAATTAGAACTTAGCGTATTAAGAAATGCATTTGGTTTGGGGAATAGCTGTCAATTCATGTAAGCAAGGTACAAGACCAGTAGTCATTTTCTCTCCTATTCAAAAGAAGCACAAGACTAGAAGTGCAGATATCCACCAGAATGAGACTTAAAGTCCAGAGCAACTCACCCTGTCAAATAACACAGGTCATGAACTATGGTCTGTTACAGTTTGCCATGTTCTCACATTCTTTTTCTTGGTGCTGAGGTTGAACTGGCATCAAGTAGCTGGTACCAAAGTTTCTCTACTCCAGGTTTAGCTACAGAAATTCCCTAGGGCTATCCAACGAAATGTCCGTCATAGCCACACTAATGGCTATGTTCTGTATCACTAATTGTTGGCCAGTGTAACTCTGCCCTGTATATGTAGGATTAGCTAGATAGTCGGTTGTCAATCACAATATTGGGGGACTGCCCATTTTCCAATGAGATGATTAGTTGTCTTGAGCAAGATCATTTTTGTAACATTTAATTTCAGTGTCAGCATGAAATTAGCTTGTATTCTTAATGAATCAATAAAATCTGTTTGCATACTAAATAGAGTCATCACCATTCTTCTTGTGCTGTGACTTGAGCTAGGAAGGACTGCACTAGACGTGTGCTTGGGGAAGAGGGAAGAAATGTTTATCTAAATGTTTTTTATGCGTGTGCACTTAGCTATGTGGAGCTAAAGATGAAACAAGCCATAGGCGATCTGTCATGCACCTTCCAAGAACTGTGCTCCTTTCATCTGCTGAATCCAGAATGATCTAAAGATCATATAAATGAATTTCAGGTTGGATCTACTACTACTACTAAGCATTTGTATAGTGCTACAAGTCGTACGCAGTGCTGCACAGACATGTAAGAGACAGTCCCTGCTCATTAGAGCTTACAATCTAATCAAGACAGACAACGCAGAAGGTGTAGACAGGGATAAAACAAGGGGGAAAGGAAAAGAAAAAAGGAGATCAGATGAGTCAAGATCCAAAAGCAGTAGCGAAGAGGTGAGTTTTCAGCCTGGATTTGAAGAGGATCAGAGAAGGTGCCTGGCGTATAGACACAGGTAGTTTGTTCCAGGCGTAAGGTGCAGCAAGGTGAAAGGAGCAAAGTCTGGAGTTAGCAATAGAAGAGAAGGGCACAGGGTGTTTCTGCGTATTACTATGCTGATGACATCTTCCTTCTTTATCACACTGACTCTGCTGCACCAGATATCACTACTTTCAATACTTGTCTTTCCTCTGTTGCTTCCTGGCTCTCTTCCAATTTCCTTCACATCAATCTCTCTAAAACGTCCGCTATCTGGTTCACTTTTGGTAACCCTCCTCCTCCCCTAACCCCTCTGTTCTCTTCCTCACCCATCCCCACTATCTCATCATTATGGTATTTGGGTGTAACCCTTGACTCTTCTCTTTCTTTCAAAGAACATATCTCCTCAGTCATTCAACGCTCATTTTTCACTTTAAAACAACTTCGTGCCGTACGTTCTTTTCTCACCTCTTCCTCTATGACCACCCTCATTATATCCCTTGTCATGTCTCGTCTCAACTACTGTAATGTCTGTCTTGCCGGCGTCCCCCAATCCCAAATTCTTCGTCTCCAATGTGTTCAAAATACTGCCGTTCATGTTCTAACTCATGCTTCACGCTTTGACCATGTCACTCCCCTTCTAATACACCTCCACTGGCTTCCCATTGTCTTTCATATTCAGTTTAAAGTTCTTATCTTTGTGCACAGGGTGATCTACTCTGGTATCCCTCTGTATCTCGCCGACCAGGTCCATCTCCATACCCCGCACCGATCCCTTTGCTCCATTCACGCTAACCATATGTTTCTTCCCCCCCCCCTTCCCAAGCTCACCTGGAATCCACTCAGTCCTCAGCCTTCTTCTTTCTTGGTCCCAGACTCTGGAACTCACTCCCCCACTCACTCCGCTTAGAAACCTCCTATACGTCCTTCAAAGCTAAACTGAAAACCTATCTTTTTTGCTCCGCCTTCAGTCTCTCCTTCCCCACCTCACCCCCCTCCCTTCCACCGCGTTAGTGTGTTAGCTTCTTATCCCCCTCTCCCCCCACCATTTCGCTAGTTGTTCATGCTCTCCTATCCCTTCCTCCCCCCCTCTGTTATCTCCCCTTTTGCAATGTCAATGTGTTTCCCTCCCCCCCTTGTTATCCACTTTTGCCCCCCTACTATCTCTGATCCTATCCCTTTTGTCTTTTAAAGATTTTATGGCGTTCCTTTTCCTTTTTTTTTTCGCAGCTTTCTCTCTTTTTTAATTTTTTTATGTATGTGAACCGCCCAGATGCTAATCGTTTATGGGCGGTATATAACGTTTTAATAAACAAACATAAACATAAACAAGCAGTTTGCTAGAAGAGCGGAGTTCCCAAGGGGGGTTGTAAGGAGAGATAAGAGAAGAAAGGTAGTGAGGAGCTTCAGAGTGAATGCATTTATAGGTCAGCAGGAGAAGTTTGAACTGGGTGTGGAAACAGATAGGGAATCAATGAAGTGACTTGAGAAGAGGGGTAATATGGGCATGACGAGGCTGGCGGAAGATTAGCCGCCCAGCAAAGTGTTGAACAAATTGAAGGGGAGAGAGATGATTCAAAGGGAGACCAGCAAGAAGTAGGTTACAGTAGTCAAGACGGGAGGTGATTAAGGAGTGGATAAGCGTCTTAGTAGTGTGTTCAGAAAGGAATGGACGGATTTTGTTGATGTTATAGAGAAAGAAACGGCAGGTCTTAGCTATCAGATTAACGTGTGTGGAGAAGGAGAGAGAGGATTCAAAGACAACTCCAAGATTGCGAGCCGAGGAAACAGGAAGGAGTAGAGAGTTATCCACAGAGACTGAGAAAGGAGGAAGAGGACTGGAGGTTTTAGGGGGAAAGATAAGAAGTTCAGTTTTGGCCATGTTCAATTTCAAGCGGCGGTGAGACATCCAGGCAGCTATGTCAGAAAGGCAGGCAGAGATCCGGGTCTGGATTGCCGGAGAGATTTCAGGCGTAGAGAAGTAGATCTGGGAGTCATCTGCATAAAGATGGTACTGAAAGCCATGGGAAGAGATAAGCGCACCAAGAGACTGGGTATAGAGAGAGAAAAGGAGCGGACCCAAGACAGATTTATTTATTTATTTATTTATAAATTTCTTCTATACCGCCCCTTCCAGAGATCAAGGGCGGTTTACATGGAACAGTTAACAATTTTGTATACATCAGTATACTTTACATAGAACAGTGTTTAAACTATGTACAGATCCTTGGGGTACACCAACTGGGAATGGGATAGCAGAGGAAGAGGAGCCACCAGAACACACACTGAAAGAGCGATAGAAGGAGAACCAGGATAGTACAGAGTCCTTAAAACCAAGCGAGGACAGGGTATCCAGGAGAAGGTTGTGGTCAACAGTGTTAAAAGCAGCAGAGAGGTCAAGAAGGATGAGGACACAGTAAAGGCCCTTGGATTTTGCCAGGAACAAGTCACTGGAGACTTTGGTAAGAGCCATGTCAGTAGATTGAAAAGGACGAAAGCCAGACTGTAAAGGATCCAGGAGGGCATGAGAGGAGAGGAAGTTGAGGCAGCGGTGGTGAACATGCATTCAAGTAGTATAGAAACGAAGGGAAGGAGGGAGATGGGTCGATAATTAGAAGGACAGGTAGGATCAAGTGAGGGTTTCTTGAGGAGAGGTGTGACCACAGCATGCTTGAAGGCTGCAGGGACAGTTGCAGTGGAGAGCGATAGGTTGAGAATTTGAGAGATGGAAGGGACAACAGTGGAGGAGATGGGGCTTAGGAGATGGGTGGGGATAGGATCAGAGGAACAGGTGGTGAGTTTGGAGGAAGAAAGAAGGTGTGCAGTTTCCTCTTCAGAGATCACAGGAAAGGACGAGAGGGTAGCAGAGGTAGTGGAGGAAAGTTGGGAGTGAAGAGGGGGAGGAGGGGAAGTAGCTGACTTTGTGGGGAATTGGAGGGTGATCTTGTGGATTTTGTCATGGAAATAGTCAGCCAGGGTTTGAGCAGAAAGGGAGGGAGGGATCAGAGGTGGAGGCACTTTGAGGAGAGAGCTGAAAGTAGTAAAGAGACAGCGAGGGTCAGAGGCAAAAGAGTTAGTCAGATGGACATAATAGTCTTGTTTGGCAAGAGCTATGCCTGACTGGAAAGAGATAAGCATGAATTTGAAGTGTAGAAAGTCTGCAAGGGAACGGGATTTGAGCCAAGCATGCTCAGTAGAACGTGCACAGGAAAGTAGATAGTGGGTACTGGATGAAAGCCAGGGCTGGGGTGCAGAATGACTCACAGGGCGTGGCAAGTGCGGCGCGAGAGCATCCAGAGCAGAGGAGAGCAGTGTTATAGGAAGCTACTGCCTCGTCAACAGACTTAGATGACATAGTGGAAGAAAGAGATAAAGAGACAGTGGAAGAGACAATCAAAGGATCAATAGCATGAAGATTTCTAAATAGGCTGGAGGAGACAGGAAGAGGTTGAGGAAGTGGGTGATGAACATTGAATCTTAACAGGTGATATGTCAGATAAGGGAAGAACTGAGCTACAGAAGTTCGAGGTTAAGCAACTAGAGAAAAATACCAGGTCAAGGCAGTGGCCCCGCTGGTGAGTGGAAGCAGTAGAACAAAGCTGGAGGTCAAACAAGGAGGTAAGGGAGAGGAGCTTTAAAGCATAAGGATCAGAGGGGTTATCGACATGAATGTTAAAATGCCCAAGAATAAGTGGGGGAAGAGGAATCCAGAAAGAAGGAAAGCCACGAGTCAGAGTCAGAAAGGTAGAAGCAGTCTTGTCAGGAGGTCAATAAATAACAGCTACCCGGAGAGGAAGTGGAGTGAAAAGGTGGATGGAGTGGACTTCAAAAGAGGGAAAGAAGTGAGACTGAGGCAGCAGGAGGGGCTGGAATTGGCAGGAGGGAGAAAGTAGAAGCCCAACACCACCACAACGGCCAGTGAGATGAGGCGTGTTGGAGAACTGATAGCCCCCATGACAGAGAGCAGCGATAGATGCAGTATCATCTGGGAGGAGATAGGTCTCAGTTAGAGCAAGAAGATGTAGAGCATTAGAGATAAAGAGATCACAAGTAAAAGCAAGTTTATTAGAGACAGAGTGTGCGTTCCACAAGGCCCATGAGAAAGGGAGAGCGGAAGGGAAAAGGAGAGGGATATGAATAATATTAGAAGTGTTGAATGAAGTTCTCTTCTCAGAGTGTGACAGAAGTCTAGGGGGGCCAGGATTGGGGTTGATATCTCCGGATGAGAGGAGTAGCAGAGTACGGGGTAGAGAGGAGACAGTACAGCAGAAACGAGGGTGAGGCTGCCTTAGTGAGAGAGGAGATGGTTGAATGAGAAGGAGAAAGCAGTAAAGTTCAAGAGCTGATGATAGGGTAGAGAACAGAATGGAGGGGGAAGTGAGGATGGTAAAGGGGAGATAAGGAGGGGAGGAGTGAGGGTGTTGGTACGAGGGGAGACAGGGAGAATGAAGAAGAGGAAGACAATGTGATGAGGAACCATAAAAGAGGAATAGAGAGGAGAACAAAGGCCAGAGGATATAGAAGGTGGGAGAGACAAGGGAGTGGGTGCACCTGTGCGTGAAGTAGGTAATGAGCAGATGACAGCTATAAGAGACAGCGAGCCACAGGGAGGGGGGATGGGATATAAGTTATTCAGCTGAGAAAAGCTGAACAAAAGTGCAAGATAAAGGAGGCAGTGAGGTAAGGGAGCACACTAACAATGACAAATAAATAAATAAATGTGGAGGCAGACAGACAGATAGATAGATCACATCATCCCTGTGTTTTTTTCAAAGCTGACGGTGGTATGTGTAGGGAGGAGTGAGAATAGTGAGGGAGAATAAGCATTGGAGGTTAAGACCTGATTCAGACTCAAAATCTTGCTATAGTTCATTTGTGTCACCCTCAGCTTTCTCACCCCGTTTTAAAAAAACACATCTAAGCCCTCTGTTCTTTTATTGGACAGCTCCTCCTACCAAATTTTGCTTCCACAACCCTCTCTCCAAAGTTACACTATTTGTTATCTACTCACATACACTCAGATCTGGCCTAGACATTGCCATTGGGTAATGGCTGAATCTTTCTGCCCACAGGAGCTGTGAATGCTGTCTCTATGGTGTCCCTGCTGGTCCAGGTGGCAGAAGCTGGGCCGGGGGATTGACTACAGCTCTTCCATATGGCACTGCACAGGATTTGCCACTGGCTCAACCTCCTTCTCGTTCTCGTAAAAGAGCACTTAGCAAGCAGTAATCTTCACTCTATATGGATTAGAAACAATGCTGTCATTAATCTTACCATTCTCCAAGCAATTGCACTACTGTATACTTATTCTACTGCCCTGAAGGAATATCCAGTTAGTCACAGAGTCATAAATCATCGAGTGTTAAAGGAAAAACACAAAGCAGCTAATCAGAACTCCCAAAGTTGTAGACCAAGATCTTTTTATTAGGCCTCACATGTCTGTGTTTCAGCAGAAACTGCCCACATCAGAGGTACTTTCACCATAGGGGTTATAATAAAAAATACTTATAAAAATAAACACAACCATGGCTATGCAGCTTTTGTGGGGGGTGTCCCTTTATCAAATTTTTTTCTGTGTTAAAGGATCCAACTGGCTTCATGCTGAACTGCTGCAAGTGACCTCTCATGCACACGAGGTGAATCACATGGATCCCATTCTATATTAGGGGATTTGAGACACCAATCTGAACATAAGGGGTGGTGGATGCTTGGAATGACCCTCCGATGGAAGTGGTGGGGGCAAATACAATGACAGCATTCAAAACCGCATGGGACAGACACAGTGGATCCCTTTATAGCAACAGGATAAAATCAAAAAACAAACATACTATCTCTTATATCTCAGCAAATATGGATGACGTGCACAGAGCGGTGGGTACACCCTTAAACAAAGGCATGGGGAGGGGTGCCTTGCACAGAGCGGTGGGTACACCCTTAAACAAAGGCATGGGGAGGGGTGACCTACACGGAGCAGTGGGTACACCCTTAAACAAAGGCATGGGGAGGGGTGACCTGCACGAAGCGGCAGGTGCACCTACTCTTGCCGCCTTGCTGGGCAAACTAGATGGACCATACTGCTCTTTATCTGCCGTCATTTACTATGTCTTCTCTCAGGGGATTCAGGAGAAGAGCTTGTGCCATTGAGTCAATGCTGATTCCTGGTTATCCAGAAGCCCCTGGGTTTTCTTGGCAGAGTGACTGGAAGTAGATTGTCAGGCCTTTCTTCCGAGGCAATGGAGGGTAAAGTGGCTTGCTCAAGGCCACAAGGAATCAAACCCTGATCTCTTGGTCACCAAGCTGCTGCTGCTTTAACCACTGGGCTACTTCCTGCACTAGGGGAACAGCTTAATGGTTCACAAATATGGCGTGACTGTAAAATCTTTAGTTGCTAGGAAGTAGATAATGATATGGTTTGTTTCTGCAACTCTCCTCTAAGAAGTTTAAAATGTATTCCATCATACTTTCAAATATATTTAGTCGAAGATGCTGCCTTTCCAATTCTTTGGGTGGGTTGGTTTAATGAGGGCAGCAAAGGCAATTCAGCAGGAACTTTTAAGTAGCATATGGCATACAGAAACACAGCTTCCAAGATCCAAGCCTGGAGAGAAACATAATGGCAGATAAAGACCATACGGTCTATCTAGTCTGCCCTTCCAACCAAGTACTAAGCTTGGTAAAAATACCAAGGACATTGCACCTGTGGCCTGGAGCTTATTGAGGGCAACGTTTTGGCCTGCCATCACCAAGAGCGTACACAAAGAATTTTGAAAAACTGCAAAATGGTTTGGGGAAGAGATTTTGGATTTTGTTCTTTCATTATACGCTCAAGGACAGTAGATATTTTCTTAACCCCAGGGGCCTTTTAACTAAAGTATGCTAAGCAGTTAGAGAGCATTTTGGCACATGGTAACCATGCGCTTGGAACAGTGGCAGCTGCCAGAATGGGAGTTTGACAATTAGCACACATGGAATTGTGTGCTAACCACAAACTGCAGGTTGGGGCCCGCGGGGAATGGGAAGGTTCGGGTGGAGAACGTGTTTGAAGAGTGCATTGCGATTACTGCAGGGGAAGATATCATACGCTAACTGATAATATTCCAATTAGTTCAGGTTCACTTAACGCCACTTCAATGGGCAGCATTAGGCCCCCCTCGTAACTGTGCCATGCATTAGGGATTGTGTCCCCATGGTCACTGCTAGAAACATGTTGACCACACCCCTAAAGTTACCACAGAGGTATTGCACATAATGCACGTTAGTTTTGTCGCTAAATGAGCATTAAAAGCAAAAACCTAACACCTTTAGTTTGTACCTGAGGCAATAGGGTTACGTGATTTGACCAAATCCCAAGCAGTGGTGGGATTTGAACTCTGGCTTCTCTGCCTGCTGCTCTAACCATTAGGCTACTCCTCCAGGGAGTGGTGGGCATAGGAAGGCTACAGCCACAAGGCCCTGACTGCCTGGTACAATAGGAAAAACTTTGCACTACACCACACTCAAAAATAAATCAGTCCAGGCCATGAGATATTTTCTTATGTAGCAGGTCCCCCATGATATGTGCAGTTTGTGCAGCTGAAGAGGCTACAGATGTAGAGGGACAGAGAGCTCCTTACCTCCAATATGTGCATCCTGAGATGAGAGGGGCGGGTAGAATTCTCTTCAAGGCCCTAATTCCTGGGTTATTAGTCGGTCTCTCAAAATCCTCCAACCTTCCTCTCAGACATTCAGTCATTCCGGAAATGCTGCTGTTCACACCAGTACAAACTGGATAAAACTATAGGGGGTCATATTTAGCTCACAACAGTTGGTGTTCCTTTTCAATTCTGGCCATTGTGGATATTCATCAGACGGGTTCAGACAACAGCTGCCAGTGAATACCGGGATAGAATGGCAAAGAGCTCACAGTGATATTTAACTTATTTATTCAGGGCACTTGATAGACCACCTGAGAGCCAAGGTTATCACAGCAGTTTGCAAACAATAAAAGGGGGGCGGCAACAGTACAGCAAGAAAGGGGGGAAATTACAATTCATATACAGGGAGGGAAGCTGAGAGGTAAAATGAAAGAGATTAGGCCAGCGGTTCCCAAATTATGGGTGGTGGTCCCAAATGGGGTCACAAAATCCTCATTTGGGGGTTGCAGCTGCTGAGAGTTAAAAAAACAAAAAAGGACTGCAGCACCCCGTGGGAACAAAGCAAATAGGCAAGCCCACGCTTTCATTACATGAGAACATAAGATATGCCATACTGGGTCAGACCAAGGTCCATCAAGCCCAGTATCCTGTTTCCAACAGTGGCCAATCTAGGTCATACATACCTAGCAGTCTCCCCAAAAGACACAGGTTCCACAATGCTTGTACTAGGTCAAGCATTGATATCCTGGGTCCCTTCTTAATAATGGTTTATGGACCTTTCCTCCAGAAACTTGTCCAAACCTTTTTTAAACCCAGCTACACTAACAGCCTTTACTACATCCTCCGGTAACAGGTGGTGTGAGAGAACAGCATGGCGGGGGCTGCTCTGCTCTGCTGTCTTGAACTATGCTCTGATTCTAAGTTGCATCAATAGAAGTGCTGTACCCGCTGCAGATGTTCCCGAGCACCTTTTCTGTCAGATGCCGCTGCCGTAGTTGCTGCTCCAAATTCTTTTTTTAAGGTCCTGCAGACCCTCAGAGCTGCCTTTGCTTGCTGCCGCCACTGCTCAGATTTTTTTCTTTTTTACATCCTGCCATCTATCTCAGGGCCTTTTTGGTCTGCCCCACGGCTGCTGTGGGATTTTTTTTTTTAATCCATCACTCTCGGGGCCTTTTTGGTTTGCTTCCAATGCTCCAAGATTTTAGTTTTGCAGCCTGTGGGGCCTTCTCTGCCTGCCGCTGCCACTCTTGGGTTTTTTTAAACACTTCCAAGGGACTTGTCTACCTGCTACTGACTATCCCACTGTGCAAACAGTCCCTTCGCTGCCTCTAGCAGCAGTCAAACGTCAGCCTCCATACACCACGCTGCTGGAGGTATCTTAACTGGGTATTCTTGCCTCCTCCTGCCAGTTTTGAAGACATTGAAAAGCTACAGACTATAGGTCTGAGACAGTATGGAGGGGAAGGTGAGTCTGGGGAGGGGTGTGGTTGAGGGAACCAAGAGTGAACACCATACCTCCAGGCTCATTTATGGATAGGAAGAAATGAGTTTTAAGAGACTGAGAGGGCATGAGCTTGGGAAGGATGACAAATATCGATGATTGAGTATGGGATAGGGATGATGTGACTGAGAGGGCAGGAGTCTGGGCAGGAGAGTAGATATGGAGTGAGCAGTGAGTCTGTGGGATAGGTGTGATTGAGGGGCTTGAGTCCTCGCAGCGTAGTAGGTGAGGATGGGGCGGTGAGTCTGAGGATGGGTGTGATAGCAAGAGGCATGAGTCTTGGCAGATGGTAGGTGTGGAGGGAGCAGTGAGTCTGAGGGGTGGGCTTGGCATGAGCCTGAGCTAGGTGGTAAGTGTGAATAGTGAAAGATGATTCTAGGTCAGGGGAATGGTATGATTGGGAGCCTGGACAGGTTGGTAAGTGTGAAAGGGTGAATCTGAGGGAAGGAGGTGATGAAGAAGGCGCCTACCTACATATACATTACCCCCCAGTCACCTGGCCTCTGCACCCACATGCACTGTTTTCCAAGTTGCACCCTTGAATCAATCCACCATGGATTTCATGTCAGATAAGATTTGAGGTGCAATATAAACTACACTGCAAATGTTTGTGAATCTGTGTTGCAACTTCCAAGCCCACGTGTCTCAGGCATGGTGAGTACATCAGATAGTTATGACAAAAAGCATAGATTTACATATTTATCATTTTCTATTTATGTTCTTTGGGTAATAATCTGATTTGGTTACCGTCTGGGCTCATGTGAATTTTTACCTGCTAAAATAGGGTCACATCTGAAAAAAGTTTGGAAACCACTGGATTAGGAATTTCTCTGGGGGGGAAAAGTTAAGGATCTTCGAAAGGGAGACTATGATAAAATGCAGAAAATAGTTAAGAAAAAACTAAAAGGAGCAGTTGCAAAGGTTAAAGACTTACATCAAGCTTGGGTGTTGTTGAAAAATACTATCTTGGAAGCCCAGACCACGCTTCCACCAGACCACGTATTCCACGCTTTAAGAAAAGTGGAAGGAAGTCCAAAAAACTGCCTGCATGGTTTAAAGGTGAGGTCAGAGAGGCTGTTGTTGCCAAGAAAGCATCTTTCAGGAAATGGCAAAAAGAGCCAAACGATGAAACCTGGAAACAGCACAAGCACTGGCAGGTCAAATGCAAGGCATTGATAAAGAAGGCAAAGAGAGAATTTGAGAAGAAGCTTGCTGCGGAAGCATCACCTAGGTGGCCTCAACCATTATCGAGGCCCAAGTTGCCCACCTCCCTCCGAAGCCCATGGGTCTTAAAAATCTATTTCTCTGATATCTAACAACAATGGCGATTTAAAATGTATATAGGTATATATTTCCTCTGTTAATAAGATTGAAAAATTGCCGATGTAATGTATAACTGAAACCTATGTTGTGGATCAAACTGTAATTTATCTGCTTGCTCAAACTGGTTGATCAAACTGTAACCTTTCTGCTCAAACTCGTTGATCAAACTGTAACCTTTCTGATTGATCAAATGTATAATTATAAATCATGTGTTGGTTGTGCACCCCTCCCTCGAATCGGACTGTAATCTTAAAATTGTTATGTATATACTCCCTTGTTTTTTACATCGCTGCTGATCGCTGGAAGTGGCGGCATACAAATGTATACCAAATAAATAAATAAAAACACGAAATAAAGATTTTTTTCAAGTACATTCGTAGCAAAAAACCTGTGAGAGAGTCAGTTGGACCATTAGATGATAGAGGAGTTAAAGGGGCACTAAGAGGCGACAAGGCAATAGCAGAGAGACTGAATGAATTCTTTGCTTCGGTCTTTACTGAGGAAGATGTAGAGATGTTACCCATGACTGAAGTGGTATTTAAAGGTGCGGAAGAATTGAAGGAAATATCGATACATCGGGAAGATGTATTACAACTATTAGATAAACTGAAGAGTAGCAAATCACCTGGGCCGGATGGTATACATCCAAGGGTGTTGAAAGAACTGAAATATGAGATTGCAGACCTGCTATTAGTAATCTGTCAACTATCATTAAAATCATCTCTAATACCTGAAGATTGGCGGATGGATCGCCAATGTAACACCAATTTTTAAAAAGTGTTCGAGGGGTGATCCGGGAAGCTACAGACCAGTGAGCCTCACGTCAGTACCGGGTAAAATGGTAGAAACCATCATAAAGAATAAAATTACTCAGCATGTAGATAGTCATGGCCTAATGGGAGACAGCCAACATGGCTTTAGACAAGGAAGATCTTGTCTTACTAATCTTATGTTTTTTTGAAAGTGTGAATAAACAGGTGGACAAAGGTGAGTCGGTTGATATAGTGTATCTGGACTTTCATAAAGCCTTTGACAAGGTCCCTCATCAGAGACTTTTGGCAAAACTAAAGAGTCATGGGATAGGAGGCAGTGTACTACTGTGGATCAGGAACTGGTTAAAAGATAAAAAGCAGAGGGTTGGGATAAATGGCCAATTTTCCCAATGGAGAAAGGTTAATAGTGGTGTACCCCAAGGATCTGTGCTGGGTCCGCTGCTTTTTGACATATTCATAAATGACCTGGAAAGTGGAATAACGAGTGAGGTTATCAAATTTGCAGATGACACAAAACTATTTAAAGTTGTTAAAAACCAAGAGGATTGTGGAAAATTGCAAGAGGATCTTGATAAATTGGAAGACTGGGCATCAAAATGGCAGATGAAATTTAATGTGGACAAGTGCAAGGTTATGCACCTAGGGAAGAACAACCCAAACTATGGTTACACTATGCAAGGTTCCATATTAGGAACCACCACCCAGGAAAAAGATTTAGGCGTCATTGTGGATAACATGTTAAAACCCTCGGCCCAGTGTGCAGCGGCAGCCAAGAGAGCAAATAGAATGCTAGGTATCATAAGGAAAGGAATGGAAAATAAAACAAAAGATATTATAATGCCTCTATACCGTTCCATGGTGAGACCGCACCTTGAATATCGTGTGCAATTCTGGTCGCCGTATCTTAAAAAGGATATAGCGTTATTAGAAAAGGTTCAGAGAAGAGCCACCAAAATGGTAAAGAGGATGGAAGGATACTCCTATAAAGAAAGGCTAAAAAGGTTAGGGCTCTTTAACCTGGAAAAGAGACGGCTGAGGGGAGATATGATAGAAGTCTATAAATTAATGAACGGAGTGGAACGGGTAAACGTAGATCGACTGTTTACGTTATCAGAATATAGGAAGACTAGGGGACATGCAATGAAGCTACAGGGAAAACTATTTAAGACTAATAAAAGAAAATATTTTTTCACTCAACGTGTAATCAAACTCTGGAATTTCTTACCGGAGGATGTAGTAAAGGCTGTTAGTGTAGCTGTGTTTAAAAAAGGTTTGGACAAGTTCCTGGAGGAAAGGTCCATAAACCATTATTAAGAAGGGACCCAGGATATCAATGCTTGACCTAGTACAAGCACTGCAGAACCTGTGTCTTTTGGGGAAACTGCTAGGTACGTATGACCTAGATTGGCCACTGTTGGAAACAGGATACTGGGCTTGATGGACCTTGGTCTGACCCAGTATGGCATATCTTATGTTCTTATGTAGGGGACTGGGGAAAAGCTTGCAGAAGCAACAGGCTTTTGAGGTTCTTCTTGAAGGTGGGGAGGGAAGGTTCAGTGTGAGGTGAAAGAGGAAGGGAGTTCTCAATGCAGGGACCGGCGTAGGAAAAGGAGTTACTGGAGATGATGAGGCAGAGGGCTGAGGGTGAAGGCAGAGACAGGTCGGTGGCATGAGAAGAGCGAAGAGAACGGGAAGGAATATAGAGAGAAATAAGGATGGCCAAGTACGGGGAGCAAGAGGCAAACAGCGTATGGTGGACCAAGATAAGACGTTTGAAGAGGATACAGAGAGGAACAAGGAGCCAGTGAAAAGCAAGGAAAAACAGGGAAACGGGATCATAACAGTGAGCATGAAAGATTAGTGTAGCGGCAGTGGACTGGATCAGCTGTAGATTGTGGATGAAGCATCAAGGTAACCTGAGAAAGAGAAAATTGCAATAATCAAGGTGGAGGATAACAAGGCCCAAGACAAGCTGAGTAAACTGTGGAGTGGAGAAAACAGAGCGGACCGAGTGTAAGCGGCGAAGAGCAAAAAAAGTTGATTTGGATTAAAGAATCAAGGAGAGAGATGAATCAAGTGTGACACCTGAAGTCTTTCTGGAGTCATGAAAAGGAAGGGGAGAGGAGGAGATGGTAAGAGACGGAAGCACAGAGGCTGCTGGGGAAGGGAAGGCAAACAGCACTTGGGACAGCTTTTTTTGCTATCCTAAGTTATCCAGATAGAGGTGATTTTCACAGCCACTATCTGGATAACTAAAGTTTTTGCCTTAAGTCCACTCCTAAACCACCTCAGTGCTATCCCAATAGTGCCAGCGCAGTCAGAGATAATATTCAGCGATACCCCAGAATAGTAGGCTGAGGGGGGGCGGTGCTGGTTAGCAGGTCCTACTAATGGCCAGGTCCTTTTGAATATCGAGCTCAAAGTATTTTCAGAAAAACAACTAGATCAAAAGGAGCAGTGGAACAGGCAGCAGGCTCCTATATGAATCCACTGGTAGGTCAGCAGTTCAGAGGTGGAGCCGTGTGCCAAGACTCACTCTGAGGCCTCATTTGCATAAATAATTGCATACTGCATTTATTTTTTCAATGCTACGACCAAGATAAAGATATAAAATGAGAGAAAATATTCTGGTAGCAAAACATTGTGCATTAAATTTCATGTACTTTTATCTGATTTCTCCTGACTATGGGCCTGATATTCACTGGTGGCGGGTAGCACTACGACAGTGACTAGCTGCCGCTGCTGAACTTTAGCCCAAGATATTCAATACCGGAGCCATATCCAGGCTCAGCATTGAATATCCAGGTGCCCAGATTGCCATGAAGCTGCCCAGGCAGCGGTGACATTCAGCCTCTACCCTCTGAGTTCAGTGGCAAAATTTAGGCCAGACTTTACTGCGCCTGACTTTACTGTGGCTGACTTTCTCCGCACTGAGATAACCGGTCAGCGGCTGAATATTGCCATTGGGGAATGCAGCGAGGGCGCTTGCGGATATCCAGCAGTATTACCCATGTTAGTACCACTGAATATCCCAAACAACTCTGCTAACCGTGTTAATCCATCTCAATAATTGGCCTACATCAGTAAAGATCCATACACTCGCACCAATAAATTACAAAAAAAAGCAAATTCCCTCCTTCATGACAGATATCTACTTGCTGATTATTGCACCTCGTCCTGAATATCTTGGCACTAGGAGAGTAAGATAGATTAGTAAATAAAAATAAATAGTTCTCTTGAACAAAAAAAAATGATATGTAGTACACTTGACTTTACCACAGGGAAAGAAAGAAACTCATGGAAAGAGCAAAAAAGCATGACAGTTGGATCTACACCAAACCAGAACCTTCCAAATCTTACTAACACCCTTATCACCAGTCAGACTCTCACAGCGAGCATGCAATATACTTGCAGACACTGACAACCCAGTATACGCAGATCCATCACATGTATATTTAAGAATAATTTTTAACGGCACCATAGGTAGGCGCCTACTTGTCTTTATAAAATACTAGCATAGAAGGCCGAGAACGTGCACCTTGGTATAAATGTTTCCATGTTCTTACCTTAATCTATACCTGCACATAAGTAATTTTATCATCGACACACATGATGTGAAAACTCCATCTGTGCTCCACACATAGCATGTCACTGGCTACATCTACTGCCAAAGCGCACGCTGTAATGCCAATTGGTATTTTGTAAAAGGTCAGTTACATATGCATAGGAATGATATCCTGAAAACCCAACAGACTGTAGGACAACCAGGAGAGGCACGGGAAGACCTGCACTAAGCAGACAGGTGCTGAGGTCTACTGTACTTTTAGTTTAATAAACTGCTTTAAGAACCTTCTTTCTAATCTATTACAAAAAATATCCCGTAGTAGAGCATTAAAGGCATCACCTGCCCTCAGCATGAAAACCATGAAATGACATCAACACAGACCACAAGCACAAATAAACGTCACGGCAAACAAACTGATATTGTGCTTATTTCAGAAACAGTAAAGCAGACTAGCACTGGCCACCACATTCCCCTCATGCTACTTGCATTTCCACAGACTTGTTCTGTCTGGATAACGGGATTAGAAATGATCTCTCAAAAAGAAACTATCACCAAAACAATAAAGCAGACAAACCGCTGAGGTCCTTCTCTGGAAAAACTGCTGTTTTGCTGAATTCATTCTGAATAGAAGTACAGTTTAGTCCCATTTCAGTCTCCCTTCCTCCTTGTAATCTGCAGCTTGGATTTTTTCCCTCTTTCTCTGCCCAGCATCATGGGTTAAACAGCACAACTCTCCCTTTTGCATTCTGCTACGTCAAAGGGAGGCGTTTGGATACAGGCCTAATGAAAGAGGAGACGAGGGGAGGATGCGTGACCCAGGCCCTGACCTCTGACTTTCTACCCACTCTAGGCTGGCCGCATCCTGCCATTTCTGATAGGAGGTGTCAGAGGGGGTGGGACGCAGCTGACCTAGAGTGCGTGCAAGTGGTGCAAGTCCTGTCGCCATGCTGTGTCATTTTTGGAAATCTAGGCCCCGCATGAGGCTGGTGATAAGGGGGCCTGGAAAAGTTGTCTGCCCTGGTGTCCATACTGAATCTCAGTGCCCTCGATTGGACCTCAGGATCTCTGAGTCTGGCTGGCTGTCGGGATCTACTGTTTTGCATTGACTGCAGCTGCCATTTGCTGCTGCTCTAGTAGTTTGCCTAATGGTTAAACCAGGCCTAGGAAAGTGCAGTCTGCCTTTCTCATGCCTGCAACTCTGAAAATACTCACTCAACAATTGTACTTAAGGCAGGTAAAACGAACCATTCAAGTTACAAGTTGACCTGTAGTGTGCTCAGCAAATGCTGTTCACTCATTCTTCTCCCCCCCCCCCCCCCGAATATTTGCGCATTCTCCTTGGCAAGGGACTGAAAAATCCTCTTGCTGTAGTCCAAGCCTTGCGTTCACCAAACCTCCCATTCCCATGCAGAGTTCAGGTAGGTCTTGTGGTCTAGCAATCAGCTGCTAGGGTCAGCTGCCAGGTCAAATCTGATTACTTCTCTCCTGCCAATGGCTGATGTCTTTCACTTAGTACAGCTCCTGCTGAATTTGAACCCCTCTGGTTCCCATACTTAACTAAAGTATTGTTATCATATGTATTGGAGCTGGGGAGCCATCCACATTCATCTGAAGCAAAGCTAAGTAGCTGTAAAAGTAAGAACAACCAAGGAATGGGAGAAGGTGACGTGCACAACTGTGAAATCAGTTTCAGCTACTTGATCGGGGAGGAGGGAGAGGGGGCGGGGCAACTGATCTGATGCTCCAATGATGAAAAAAGGGGCAGTAGTAATGTAGGACCAGGAAGAAGCAAAGTGCCTAGTTGCAGCAGCAAGTTCAATTCCTGAAAACACGGCACGCCTCTTGCATGGATTTCCCACTTCTTTTGCAGTTGTGCTGATTGACTAGCTTAGAGCACCACAGCACAGTCAGCTCCCACTGGCTGTGCCCCACTTCA
Organism: Ichthyophis bannanicus; assembly: GCA_033557465.1. NCBI lineage: Eukaryota > Metazoa > Chordata > Amphibia > Gymnophiona > Ichthyophiidae > Ichthyophis > Ichthyophis bannanicus. Next base: position 1,107,171,736 of record CM066031.1, read on the forward strand.
GCCCTGTACAGGATATTACTATATCCGGTTCCCTTTGTAATCAGACTGCTATTGCCAAAGGGAGGAACAAGACAGAGCAACAGCAGCAAGGCGGCCTGCCTGCCTACCTGAAAACCCACCAGCAAAACGTGGGGCATGACTCAAGTGGGTTGGAGGAACGAGGCAGAGAAGCATGCCTGTAAATGCTCCGGCCAGCACTAGGGCTTGGGTGTAAGAAGCAGGATGGAAGAGTCAGAGCAATCTGAGGCTGGAGCGGGGCATTGTGCAGAAGACTCGTCGGCACATGCCTAGGGCCGGCCCTGGGTTAAACTAAACAGATATAGTGCCAGCATGGTCACCGCACTATCCACATATTCAGTCTGCTACTCAGTACTCGGTGCATTTTCCTAGCAAAAAAGGTACCAGTACTCATTCAGGGCTCAAAAAAAGTCCTGGTATGAAATATATGGATCAGGTTAAACTCCAGAACTAGCATTTAACTTAAGCCGGTGACTGTGCCGGCTGAAAATCTGTAAGGTTCATTTTGCAAGACCGGCCTAAAGATGGGGGGACAAAGCAAAAGTGGTTTCAAGGTAACACAAGTCCTTCAGCTGACCTTGGTAGCATTCCTTTGCATGTTTTATCAAGCATCAGCTGTTATAAGCTGCACTGTTAGAAGTCTGAATGTTGTAATGCTTTCCAGGTACAATGCTGTTGCAGGTCATCCCCTGCCTCTTGCGCTTGCCTTATCTGCAGCCAGTCTCAGAAATAAAACTGCAGCAGGCTGTACTGAATGTTTAACCGAATCGTTGTTAATTTTCATATAAACACATAGAGGGACTTGGGAAAGGACTTTGAAACAAGCTTTAACCTTTAACAAGGAGATAGATAATAGGGGAAAGCAGACAGTCGCCCAAGAGCACATGGTTCGGAACAATGTATCCTTAAAGGATACTAGCAAAAGACTGAAGTTAGGGCATATCAGCAGAGAGGTTCCAATAAAGATAAAAATAACAACCCAAAAGCCCTTAAGTACAAAGCACACAAAGCTTAAAGATTCCAAATAACCCCTGTCTATGGATAGCAACATTAATATAAATAAAATACAACCTCTAAAATGCTTGTATGCAAATGCTAGAAGTCTAAAAAATAAGATGGGAGAATTAGAATATATAGCACTAAATGAGAGGTTAGATATGATTGGTATCTCAAAGACATGGTTGAAGGAGGACAACCAGTGGGACACTGTGATACCTGGGTACAAATAATATTGTAATGACAGAGTAGATCAAATTGGTGGAGAGGTTGCACTCTGTGTTAGAGAGGGATTTGAGTCACACACGATTAAATTTTTGCAGGAAACAAAATACACTGTAGAATCTCTATGGATTGAAATTCCATGTAAAAAGGGGAAGGCGATGGCAGTGGGGTGTACTATCGACCGCCTGGCCAGAATGAACAAATGAATAATGAAATGCTCAAAGAAATCAGGGAAGCTAACAAAACTTACAGTACAGTAATAATAGGTGATTTCAATTATCCCATTATCAACTGGGTCTGTGTCAAGGCAGGACATGCTAGGGAGATCAAGTTTCTAGATTAAATAAATAAATAATTACTGCTTCTTGGAGCAGCTGGTTTATGAACTGACCAGAGGGGAAGCCATTTTCGACCTAGTCCTTAGTAGAACACAAGATCTGGTGCAAGAAATAAGGTTGTTAGGGCCACTTGGCAATAGTGATCATAGCATGATCGCGTTTGATTTAATAAATGGAGGAGGGATGGTATAGTTGGTGATTCGATCATTAGGCATGTAGATAGTTGGGTGGCTGGTGGACATGAGGATCGCCTGGTAGCATGCCTGCCTGGTGCGAAGGTAGCGTACCTCACGCGCCACCTAGATAAGGTCTTAGATAGTGCTGGGGAGGAGTCTGCTGTCTTGGTACATGTCGGTACCAATGACATAGGAAAATGTGGTAGGGAGGTTCTGGAGGCTAAATTTAGGCTTTTAGGTAGGAAGTTGAAATCCAGAACTTCCAGGGTAGCATTCTCTGAAATGCTTCCTGTTCCACGCGCAGGACCCAAAAGGCAGGCAGAGCTCCGGAGTCTCAATGCGTGGATGAGACAATGGTGCAGAGATGAGGGTTTTGGATTTGTTAGGAACTGGGGAACATTCTGGGGAAAGGAGGGGCTCTTCCGAAGGGATGGGCTTCACCTTAACCGGGATGGAACCAGGCTGCTGGCATTAACCTTTAAAAAGGAGATAGAGCAGCTTTTAAACTAGATATTTGGGGAAAGCCGACAGTCGCCCAAGAGCGGATGGTTCAGAAGAATGTATCTTTGAAGGATACTACCAAAAGCAGAGAGGTTCCACAAAAGAGTAAAGTAGCCCAAATGCCCTCAAGTATGGAGCAGACTGAGCTTAAAGATCCCAAATTACCCATGTCTAACAATAGCCAAATTAATATGAGTAAAATATATTCTCTAAAATGCTTGTATGCAAATGCTAGAAGTCTAAAAAATAAGATGGGAGAGTTAGAATATATAGCACTAAATGAAAGGTTAGATATGATTGGAATATCAGAGACATGGTGGAAGGAGGACAACCAGTGGGACACTGTGATACCTGGGTACAAACTATATCGTAATGATAGAGCTGATCAAATTGGTGGAGGGGTTGCTCTCTATGTTAGAGAGGGCATTGAGTCAGAAAAGATTAAAGTTTTGCAGGAAACAAAATCTGCTGTAGAATCTATATGGATTGAAATTCCATGTAAAAGGGGGAAGGCAATGGCAGTGGGGGTGTACTATCGAGCGCCTTGCCAGAATGACCAAATGGATGATGAAATGCTCAAAGAAATCAAGGAAGCCAACAAAAGTTACAGTGCAGTAATAATAACGGGTGATTTCAACTACCCCGGTATCGACTGGGTCAGTGTCACATCAGGACATGCTAGGGAGATAAAGTTCCTAGATGAAATAAATGACTGCTTCTTGTAGCAGCTGGTTCATGAACCGACCAGAGGGGAAGCCATATTATACCTAGTCCTTAGTGGAACACCAGATCTAGTGCAAGAGATAAGGTTGTTGGGGCCACATGGCAATAGTGATCATAGCATGATCGCCTTTGATTTAATTAGTGGAGGAGGGATAGTAAGGAAATCCACAGTATTACCTTTTAACTTTCGAAAGGGAGACTATGATAAAATGAGGAAAACAGTTAAGAAAAAACTAAAAGGAGCAGTTGCAAAGGTTAAAGACGTACATCAGGCTTGGCTGTTGTTGAAAAATACTATCTTGGAAGCCCAGACCAGCTGTATTCCACGCTTTAAGAAAAGTGGAAGGAAGTCCAAAAAACTGCCAGCATGGTTTAAAGGTGAGGTCAGAGAGGCTGTTGTTGCCAAAAAAGCATCTTTCAGGAAATGGAAAAAAGAGCCAAGCGACAAAACCTGGAAACAGCACAAGCACTGGCAAGTCAAATGCAAGGCATTGATAAGGCAGGCAAAGGGATAATTTGAGAAGAAGCTTGCTGCGGAAGCAAAAACATGAAGTAAAGACCTTTTCAAGTACATTCGTAGCAAAAAACCTGTGAGAGAGTCAGTTGGTCCATTAGATGATAAAGGGGTTAAAGGAGCACTAAGAGGCGACAAGGCGATAGCGGAGAGATTGAATTAATTCTTTGCTTCAGTCTTTACTGAGGAAGATGTAGGGATGTTACCCATGACAAGTGGTATTTAAAGGTGCGGAAGAATTGAAGGAAATATCAATAAATCGGGAAGATATATTACAACTATTAGATAAACTGAAGAGTAGCAAATCACCTGGGCTGGATGGTATACATCCAAGGGTGTTGAAAGAACTGAAATATGAGATTGCAGACCTGCTATTAGTAATCTGTGAACTATCATTAAAATCATCTCTAATACCTGAAGATTGGAGGATCGCAAATGTAACACCAATTTTTAAAAAGTGTTCCAGGGGTGATCCGGGAAACTACAGACCGGTGAGCCTGACATCAGTACCGGGAAAAATGGTAGAAACCATGATAAAGAATAAAATTACTCGGTATGTAGATAGTCATGACCTAATGGGAGACAGCCAACATGGCTTTAGACAAGGAAGATCTTGTCTTACTAATCTGTTATGTTTTTTTGAAGGAGTGAATAATCAGGTGGACAAAGGTGAGTCGGTTGATATTGTGTATCTGGACTTTCAGAAAGCCTTTGACAAGGTCCCTCATGAGAGACTTTTGGCAAAACTAAAGAGTCATGGGATAGGAGGCAGTGTACTATTGTGGATCAGGAACTGGTTAAAAGATAGAAAGCAGAGGGTAGGGCTAAATGGCCAATTTTCCCAATGGAGAAAGGTGAACAGTGGTGTACCCCAGGGATCTGTGCTGGGTCTGCTGCTTTTTGACATATTCATAAATGACCTGGAAAGTGGAATAACGAGTGAGGTTATCAAATTTGCAGATGACACAAAACTATTTAAAGTTGTTAAAACCCAAGAGGATTGTGGAAAATTGTAAGAGGATCTTGATAAATTGGAAGACTGGGCATCAAAATGGCAGATGAAATTTAATGTGCACAAGTGCAAGGTTATGCACCTAGGGAAGAACAACCCAAACTATGGTTACACGATGCAAGGTTCCACATTAGGGACCACCACCCAGGAAAAAGATTTAGGTGTCAATGTGGATACCATGTTAAAACCCTCGGCCCAGTGTGCAGCAGCGGCCAAGAGAGCAAATAGAATGCTAGATATGATAAGGAAAGGAATGGAAAATAAAACAAAAGATATTATAATGCCTCTATATCGTTCCATGGTGAGACCACATCTTGAATATTGTGTGCAATTCTGGTCGCCGTATCTTAAAAAGGATATAGCGATTTTAGAAAAGGTTCAGAGAAGAGCCACCAAAATGGTAAAGGGGATGGAAGGATACTCCTATGAAGAAAGGCTAAAAAGGTTAGGGCTCTTTAACCTGGAAAAGAGACGGCTGAGGGGAGATATGATAGAAGTCTATAAATTAATGAACGGAGTGGAATGGGTAAACGTAGATCGATTGTTTACCTTATCAGAATATAGAAAGACTAGGGGACATGCAATGAAGCTACAGGGTAAACTATTTAAGACTAATAAAAGAAAATATTTTTTCACTCAATGTGTAATCAAACTCTGGAATTTGTAGTAAAGGCTGTTAGTGTAGCTGAGTTTAAAAAAAGGTTTGGACAAGTTCCTGGAGGAAAGGTCCATAAACCATTATTAAGAAGGGACCCAGGATATCAATGCTTGAACCAATACAAGCATTGTGGAACCTGTGTCCCTTGGGGAAACTGCTAGGTACGTATGACCTAGATTGGCCATTGTTGGAAACAGAATACTGGGCTTGATGGACCTTGGTCTGACCCAGTATGGCATATCTTATGTTCTTATGTTCTTATGGTAAGGAAATCCACAGTACTAACTTTTAACTTTCAAAAGGGAGACTAGTTAAGAAAAATCTAAAAGGAGAAGTTGCAAAGGTTAAAGATTTACATCAAACATGGGTGTTGTTTAAAAATACTATCTTGGAAGCCAAGACCAGCTGTATTTCATGCTTTAAGAAAAGTGGAAGGAAGTCCAAAAAAAGTCCAAAAAGCATGTTTTAAAAGTGAGGTCAGAGAGGCTGTTGCCAAAAAAATATCTTTCAAGAAATGGAAAAAGGAGCCAAATGATGAAAACTGGAAACAACATAAGCACTATCAAGATAGATGCAAGGCATTGATAAAGCAGGCAAAGAGAGAATTTGAAAAGAAACTTGCTATGGAAGCAAAAATGCATAATAAAGACTTTTTCAAGTACATTCATAGCAAAAGAAACCGTGACAGATTCAGTTGGACCATTAAATGATAGAGGGGTAAAAGAGGTAGTAAGAGGGGACAAGGCCATAGGGGAGAGACTGTATGAATTCTTTGCTTTGGTCTTTACTGAGGAAGATGTAGGGATGTTACTACCCATAGCTGAAATGGTATTTAAAGGTGATGCCACAGAAGATTTGAAAGAAATATCGATACACTGGGAAGATGTATTACAACTCTTTGATAAACTAAAGAATAGCAAATCATCTGTACCAGATGATATTGTGGTAAGGAGAGTGCAGCACAGCCCTGGAAAACAGAAAAAAATGAAAACTTTTTCTTCTGTGTGGGGGAAGGGCTCACCAAAACACACGTTCCAGAATGAAGGTAGTGGAAAAAACCACACTTCAAAAGCCAGGCTCAGATCACACCCGTGGGTGGGGCCAGGAGAGGGACGTCACTTTCAAACATTTAAGCTCACACGAACACAGAGCAATGGAGGAAGTGAAAGCAGAACTCGAGGGGAAGACTTCCGAGAGAGTTCAAGCAGGAACAGAAACGGAAAGGGAACACAAGGCAGCAGGTGCAGTTCAGGCAACAGATCCAGTTGGAGACACGGGAACAGCTTCAGAGACAGCAGTTGTGAAGGAACCAGAACCAGGGCTAATCACACTCCTTCCAGGAGAGAGGAGGTGAGAGGGCTGGCTGTAAGTAAGCTAGAGCAAGAAGTCTTGGACCAGACTGAAGAGGAACAAATCTTCAGTGCTGGAAAGCCTAGAGGGTCTGGATGTGATTCCCAAGGCAGCTCTGATTCAGACGATGCTACTTCCTGGAAAAGCCCATGCTGTAGGAGGTTCACAGCCAAGCTCAGAGGTAGGAGGGAAAAGTCTGTGGGGGTTAAGACACCGCAATGGAAGCAATGAAAGACGACAGCCACGGTTGAATTTGCAAAACAGCATGTGAACTGAGTGCGAAACATGACCCCTTGATAAAACATTTCAGTGAAACGCAACGGCGCACTGGTTGGCGTTGGGGAATGACAGCCGAACCAGATAAGTACTTTAGTACCACTATATAAGATTTGGAGTAAATCGCCAGTGGACTTATTTGGTATCTGGTCTGGGCTAAACAGCGCTAGAGCACTTGAGTGTTTTGTAGATGATATGCTGGGAGATTAAATGAACATACTCAGCTAAAAAACCAATAAGAAAAGTGAAAGAAGCCATTAATAGTAGGCAACATAACGGATCGTTGATGCAATTAAAGAGCAAGAGTTCTAGATTTCATCTTAAACTCATTATTAAGCTCTTCTACAGTCTGAGATCTGGTTGCCATTAAAACTACACCTCTTTAGGTAAAAAATGGAGTGATAAATTTGATATATGATACATTCCTTATTATGACATATTTGTATAAAGTTAAATTGCAACATCCCCCACATACTACCTTACCCTTGTTGTATGTAAACTTTGTAGTTCCATTGTAAACCGCTTTGATTTAAGGAGAAAGCGGTATAAAAATCCAGTTAAATAAATAAATAAAATAAGTAACATGTTCAAACCCTCCGCCCAGTGTGCAGCAGCGGCCAAGAAAGCAAATAGAATGCTAGGAATCATAAGGAAAGGATATTATAATGCCTCTGTATCGTTCCATGATGCGACCGCACCTTGAGTATTGTTTGCAATTCTGGTCGCTGTATCTTAAAAAGGATACAGCGTTATTAGAAAAGGTACAGAGAAGAGCCACCAAAATAGTAAAGGGGATGGAAGAATACTCCTATGAAGAAAGGCTAAAAAGGTTAGGGCTCTGCAACCTGGAAAAGAGATGGCTGAGGGGAGATATGATAGAGGTCTATTAATTCATGAAGGGAGTGGAATGGATCAACGTAGATCGATTGTGGAAGCATTGTGGAACCTGTCTCTTTTGGGGAAACTGCTGGGTACTTATGACCTAGATTGGCCACTGTTGGAAACAGGATTCTGGGCATGATGGACCTTGATCTGACCCAGTATGGCAGATCTTATGTTCTTAAGCTTTGTAAAGAGGAAATAGCTGCTTCCCTTAGAATACAGATTAGAATCAGTCAGAAGTAAGGTGAGTGCTTTGTAAAAGATGAGCACCACTAAACTGCGATGGAAGAGTGGAGCTGCTCCTTTAAAAGTCTGTTTTTATGGATACTGGAAAGTGGCAAAATTAGGGGAGGAGTGTGACATTTCAATCAGTAACGTTTCTAGATAAGAGTAAAAGATGAAGCCGGAAGAGAATGCGAGTATACATTTGTAAAAAAATAACCAGGAAGCATTTTTAAATTGTCTTTGAAATGACTGAGCCCTGTGGTAATGGAAGTGACAGACGATTCAGTCAGGTCTGAGTTCTCCACATGGCAAATTAAAAGGCATGTATTTAAATGAATCTGTCCATGTGGGCAGACCTAGATTTTCACAGAAGACTATTAGGCCTGTACCTAGGACAGCAAAATTCTACTGATAGGAAATTTTTTGAGGTCACCTAATGTTGCAATCAAAGTGGGCCATGGCCCTCTATCATCCATGTAGGGTTTGGGATAGTTTGTGGTGGTATAAATCTGCCTACTGCCTCTGCAGCTTTCATTGACATTGCAAAGGTAGCAACATGAGGCCAACTATGAGCTTTTGTCTCAGGTAACATCCAACCTTCCTAGGACGGATGGAGGGAGGGCGTGGCAGACCAAACAGTACCTTAGGACGGCAAAAACTTAAATCCATCACTGCTTATAGGCCTGGTGCATCTGTGATGGCTTCGTGTGCATGGCGAGAGAGACTTCAGAGATCATAATGGTGGTTGTGTTCTTATTAGGGAGGTGCATGTGTTTGAAATAACATTTTTTATATCATTTCATGTCATTTTTGAACGAAAATGGAAGAAGAAAACTGAAAATTTGTCACTTCCTGTCTGTTGTTAATAGCATGCACCATCGCTCAATAATGCATGCTATTTACTCCCGCTGGAATTCTGCACATAGTAATTCAAAATGTTCCACTATTTTGTGATACTTAATTTAAACTACAATACAAAAATAAAATATCACTCAAAAGCAATATGCTTTGTTATTCTGACAAACAAAGCAAGAAGAAGTTTGCATAATGCAGATGTTTTGACGGAGAATTTTGAATTTTGTGTACAGAATTCCAGCAGGAGTAGCTATTAACAACAATTCTCCTGAAACATAATTTATTTTTAAATCCTGAAAGCCACATGGAAAACTAAACAAAATGAAAAATTTTGGCCTGCATACCCCTCGTTTCTATTCGTATGTCCTTCCTCACATAACTTTTGTGCCCTGTCCACCAAACTTTGTGCAGACATAGTTCTTCAGGGACACATCTGCGTTTTGTACTTTTTAAAACTGGGAAGTGTTGCTGGGATAAATGTAACTGTTTTCTCATGAGAAATACATGTGGTTTATGTATGTGTACTCTCCCGCTCTCTGCTCGCCCTTCCCCCCTCCCCCCCCCCACCCCCCACCACAAACACATTTATAACTTTGAAACAAATGGTCCCAGAGCCACCAAACCTTACAGGAGGTACATCAAGCCCTTGGGGGTACATCATACTTCTTCATGTTTCAAAGTCTGTGAATGATTCAGGGGGAAGACAGTACAGGAAAGGGCAAAGTTTATGGTTTATTAAAAACTTGATATACCACTTGTATCGTACAATCAGAGTACCTTCCCTTGGCAGATTTGAACCAAGGCTCTCTAAGATGTCACACATATAGGAAAAAGCAATTCCATTTCATTAGCTATTCAGTACAGATCAGATTTATTTTGGGTTAATCAAGTCCTATATCCATGGGCAAATGATGGGGCCACTTTAAAAGTGTGCAAGCAAAGTAATTTGCAGGCTTTTAGCCTTAAATTTTGTCCTTAGCACCTATAAATAAACACCATTCTGAGTGGCTATAAATAACTGTCATGGCATGCCACTTGCCTGGATATTTAAGAGTCTGGCTGCAGCTAAAGTTTACAGCAGTGAAGGGTATGATAAGGACATCGCTCTTAAAACAAAGTTAAGCTGAAAGGGGTATTTTAATCTGTAACCTGTCCTGTCATGTAGCAGACATACTCAACAGTGTGCTCTCAGCTGTTGTAAATGATCATTACTTTTTCAGATGAACCATGAACAGATGAATAAGTTCAAATGTAATTGCCAAGGATGAACGCTACAGACTACTGGGAGGTGGGAGCCAAAGAATTACAAGGCCCGAATATCTAAAATACATGATTCATTGCTTTAGGAAATTGATCCCCCAATATTATAAGACAAATTGCTTTTACTTTGGACAAATACAAAAAAGCTTATACAAGGCTAAATAGTCTAAAATTGCTACCATTCTATCAGAGCCAAGGCAATAACTACAGATAAAGAGGCAAGGGTAAGTGTTACTGGGGGGAGCCGGCCCCACACAGCACATTTTTCCAGAAAAGACCTTGACCAATAGTTCAGGCTGTCAATGGGTATTGAGTTTTGAGAGGGAAGGATAGTGGCCTCTTCCATTCCTACATGATGATTTCTGGGCATGAGTTGACTTTGAGGGGGCACTGCCAAATTTAAGGATATTGGTTCCTTGACTGCAACTCTATATTCTACGAGTATCATGAGTGCAAAGCAATCTCTGTTTCAGTTAGAATACCATCCATTCCCATAAAATAGATTAAAGAATGAGCTGTTTCCTGGGTTTGGACAAGAATGAAAATCATCCACATCTCTCAAACAACAATAGAACTAAGCAAAAGAAAATGGCAGGTACAAGGAAATGCTCAGATGATTCATCAAACCAGAGACTAATGAATTATACGTCTTTTCACACATAGATGAGGAAACAAAGAAGGGAAGCGGCTGGCAAACTTGAAACGGCCTAGCAATACCAGTACGCCATCACAAATATGAAAACTAGTACAGAGGGTGTCTTCAGTGTCTGAAGCGACTGTTATCCAGTCACACACACCCTGACTAAAGTCAACTGTACACACTGCAGCAGGGCTAAACTTCCATATACACGGCGAGATCAGTTCCACACACCTTCCCCAACTATACCTGCAATTTTTCCTTCAAGTTAGTCACTCACTTTTAAATATCCCAACGCCTTTATCAGACCCTATGTTGTCTGTCCACGTGTTCTACCTCTAAATGTTCCCTTTGCTGTCCTTTAAGATAAGAACATAAGATATGCCATACTGGGTCAGACCAAGGTCCATCAAGCCCAGTATTCTGTTTCCAACAGTGGCCAATCTAGGTCACAAGTACCTAGCAGTTTCCCCAAAAGACACAGGTTTCCACAATGCTTATACTGGGGAAGCAGCGGATATCCCGGGTCCCCTTTAATAATGGTTTATGGACCTTTCCTCCAGGAACTTGTCCAAACCTTTTTTAAACCCAACTGCACTAACAGCTTTTCCTACATCCTCCAGTAACAAATTCCAGAGCTTGATTACGCGTTGAGTGAAAAAATATTTTCTCTACTTTCATTTCTATTGTTTTGATGTTGCAAAATGCCTCAATTTTATATTCTACTTTGTTGTTTTCAGTGGTGGCTATTTCAGAAGCCCTATACATGATTTCAACATCTGAAAACAAACATGCAGATGTCCAAATCGTGGAGACATCCCTGGTGCCATTTTACAACATGAGCATGGAAGCACCTCTGGCTCATGTTTGTTTGTTCAGTAGTTTTTCTCTCCAACTAGCTGTTATTTATCGAACCCCTGACAAGTCCTCCTCTACCTTTCTCTCTGACTGACTCATGGCTTTCCTTCTTTCTGGGATCATCATTCCCCTCCCTTATTCTCATGGATTTTAACATTCATGTTGATAACCCCTCCGACCCTTCTGCTTTAAAGCTTCTCTCTTTTACCTCATCATTTAATCTCCAGATTTGCTCTACTACCCCACTCATCATCAAGGTCACAGCCTTAACCTAGTATTTTTCTCTAATTGCCGACCCTCAAACATCTGTACCATACTTCTCCCCTTATGGGAGCATCACCTGCTAAGCTTCACTCTTCATCACTCACCACCTTAACCTCGCCCTGTCTCCTCCAACCTCGCCCTGTCTCCTCCTCTTTAGAAATCTTCATGCTATTGACCCGTTGACTCTCTCCTCCACTGTTTCATCACCTCTTTCCTCCAGTATGTCATCTGAATTTGTTGATGAGGCAGTAGCTTCCTATAATGCTGCACTCTTCTACTCTGATGCTCTTGCTCCACCCATGCCACGTCTAGTGAGGCATACTGTACCTCATCCCTGGCTCTCATCCACTACCCGCTATCTACATTCCTGCGCCTGCTCAGCTGAGTGTACCTGGCTCAAATCCTGCACTCTTGCAGACTATCTACACTTCAGATTCATACTTATCTCTTTCCAGTCAGACATAGCACTGGCCAAACAAGACTATTACATCCATCTGATTAATTCTCTTGCCTCTGACCCTTGCCGTCTCTTTACAACTCTCTCCTGAAGGTGCCTCCCCCTCTGACCCCTCCCTTCCTTTCTGCCCAAACCCTGGCTGACTACTTCCATGACAAAATCCACAAGATCACTCTCCAATTCCCCACAAGGTCAGCTACTCCCCCTCCTCCCCCTCTTCACTTCCAACCTCCCCCCCCCCCCCCTGCTACCCTTTCTTCCTTTTCTATGATCTCTGAGGAGGAAACAGTCACCTTCTTTCCTCATCCAAACTCACTACCTGCTTCTCTGATCCTATTCCCACCTGTCTCTTTAGCTCCATCTCCTCCACTGTAGTCCCTTCTATCTCTCATATTCTTAACCTATCGCTCTCCACTGCAACTTTCCCTGCAGCCTTCAAGCATGCTGTGGTCACTCCTCTCCTCAAGAAACCCTACCTGTCCTTATCACTATCAACCCATTTCCCTTCTCCCCTTCGTTTCTAAACTACTTGAACATGCATTTCACTGCCATTGCCTTGACTTTCTCTCCTCTCCAAGCCTTTCTGGATCCTCTACAATCTGGCCTTCTTCCTTTACATTCTACTGAAACAGCTCTTGCCAAAGTCTCCAGTGATCTGTTCCTGGCAAAATCCAAAGGCCTTTACTCAATCCTCATCCTCCTTGACCTTTCTGCTGCTTTTGACACTGTTGACCATAACCTTCTCCTTGATACCTTGTCCTCGCTTGGTTTTAATGGCTCTGTGCTATCCTGTTTCTCTTCTTATCTCTCCCATCGCTCTTTCAGTGTTTGTTCTGGTGGATCCTCCTCTGCTGCTATCCCACTCTCAGTTAGTGTACCCCAAGGATCAGTATTGCGCCCACTCCTTTTCTCTCTCTATACCCAGTCCCTTGGTGCACTCATCTCTTCCCATGGCTTTCAGTACCATCTTTACACTGAGGATTGCCAGATCTACCTCTCTACACCTGAAATTTCTCCGTCAATCCAGGCCTGGATCTCTGCCTGCCTTTCTGACATTGCTGCTTGGATGTCTCACCGCTGCTTGAAATTGAACAAGGCCAAAACTGAGCTTCTTATTTTTCCCCTAAACCCTCATCTCCCCTTCCTCCATCTCTGTGGATAATTCCCTGCTCATCCCTGTCTCCTCAGCTCACAACCTTGGGGTCGTCTTTGACTCCTCTCTCTCCTTCTCCACACACATCCAGCTGACAACTAAAACCTGCCGTCTCTTTCTCTACAACATCAACAAAATTTGCCCATTCCTTTCTGAACACACTACTAAGACACTTATCCACTCCTTAATCACCTCCCGTCTTGACTACTGTAATCTACTCCTTGCTGGTCTCCCTTTGAGTCATCTCTCTCCCCTTCAATCTGTTTAACACTCTGCTGTGTGTTTAATCTTCCACAGCCTCATCATGCTCATATCACCCCTCTTCTCAAGTCACTTCATTGGCTCCCTATCCGTTTCCACATCCAATTCAAACTTCTCCTGCTGACCTATAAGTGCATTCATTCTGTGGCTCCTCACTACCTTTCCTCTCTTATCTCTCCCTACACCCCTCCTCGGGAACTCCGCTCCTGTGGCAAATTGCTTCTATCTGTCCCCTTCTCTTCTATTGCTAACTCCACTCCTTTCACCTTGCTGCTCCTTATGCCTGGAACAAACTTCCTGAATCTGTACATCAGGTGCCTTCTCTGGTCCATTTCAGATCCAGGTTGAAAACTCACCTCTTCGCTGCCGCTTTCGGATCTTGAGTCACCTAATGTCCTTTGTGTTTCCTTACCATTCCCCCTACATGTATCCCATGTCTACAGCTACTATATTATCTCTCTCTATTAGATTGTAAGCTCCGATAAGCAGGAACCGTCTTTTACATGTGCCTGTGCAGCGCTGCATACGCCTTGTAGCGCTATACAAATGTTCAGTAGTAGTAGGCTCAGGCATGACCCTGTAGGATGGGGGGGCCTGGGGAAGGTATGTCTGAGGAGTTCCTTAGAACGTGCGCACCTGATTTTGGAAATGCCAGACATGCCTCCACCCTCATCCAAATCTAGACTTGCTGCAGGGCATGAATAGGGATCAGGATACTGTTCCTTCTGCCATCAAAAAATCCAGAAGGAGTACAGGAAATGAGCCTCTCACATTCCCAGTACAATCCACAACTAGAAGGAGAACCGCTAGAATGGGGACACTTGAGGTGTGATTTTCACGCTGCTGGATGTCCCTTCCCCACAGGGATGCATACCCGGTCTGCAATACCATTGGGGGGACGTCTATATATATATGTCCCCAAAAACATCCATTTCAGGGACGTCCATGTTTCTGAAATCATGCCAGAACTTGGATGTAGCTGGTCTTTCGGGCATGTTTTCACTTGGACATCCTTTCTAATATGTGCCTTATCCTATGTGCTGTGCTGACACAATATCATATCAGTGGTTTCGTTATGATAAAAGTTTCCTGTTTCCGAGTTTCCCTTGCCATACTCATTGTGTACTATGCTGTTATTTGAGCATTTTATTATGATCATACTATCACTATAATTGTAAATTGTTTATGTCTAGTTTCTTTAAAAGACAGCGACTAAATCTTAATAAATAAATAAACATACAAACTTGCTGACTTGCTGACTTGATTTTAAAATAATACTACAGGGAACTGTAATCACAGGGTCCCAGTAATCTCAAGAAGAGAGATTAATTTATTTGCAATTTGGGAATTCCAAAAATAGAGGATGGAAATCTGCAGATCCTCACTCATCTAATAACACAAGAGGATATTAAAATATTCCTTAAAAAGCTGAAACTAGCAAAGTCTCTTTTACTTTATGGCTTTGGGGCAGAATTTTACAAGATATTAATGGCTCTGATAACAAACCCAATGCAAAGAATCTTCCAAGAAGCTCTTTGTGTAGAAATGTTGATCAGAGAACAGAACTAGGCAGATGTCATAGTGCAAGCGCAGGATATCTCATTTTCAATCATCATGGTGTGAAAGGGGATAGTCATTTATACAAATCAGAGAAACTATTTTTTACTTGACACATAATTAAGCTCTGGAATTTGTTGCCAGAGGATTTGGTAAAAGCAGTTAGCATAACTGAATTTTAAAAGAGTTGGGACAAGTTCCTGGAGGAAAAGTCCATAAACCATTATTAAGGTGGACTTTGGGAAATCCATTGCTTATCCTTGGAATAAGCAGCATGGAATCTGTCCACCTTTAGGGATCCTGCTAGGAAACAGGATTCTGGGCTTGATGGACCTTGGTCTGACCCAGTATGGCATATCTTATGTTCTTAAGCATGGGACAAACACAGAGGATCTCTAAAGGTAAAAAGGGGACTGATGTAGCTGTTGATATGGAAGGACAGACTAGATAGGCCATGTGGTCTTTTTCTGTCATCATAGTTCTATGTTTCTATGTTTCTTATATTTGTGACCTGGATTAGCCACTGTTGGAAACAAGATACTCAATGAACCTTTGGTCTGACCTAATAAGGCAAATCTTATGTTCTTATCACATTTTACATGCCCTTTGGGTCATGCTTGATGAAGGGGGAAATACATTCCAGGGCCCTCTTCTGCAGAACTCACATCACGTGATATAATCACAAGCAATGGCGTACCAAGGGTGGGGTGGTGGATGCAGTCCATCCTGAGTACCAGCCAGGAGGAGGTGCACCCACCGCTAGGCCCACAGAGACAGCATGGCAAACTAACTTACCTTAAAGTTGGCTTGCCATGTGTAAGTGTATAGACAGAGAAGGTAAGGTAATTCCTCAGCCCAGAGAATTAGAGGACGTCCCAAGGGTAAGTGCTGAGAAAGAAAAAAACAAATACACTTACACCATGCTGTCTTCACTCCATGGGTATGCCGCTTTGCTCTCCCGGCAGAAGTCTCACACTTCATGAGACTTTGGCCGGGAGAGGAGAGGGGAGCATTGAGCCCACGGAGCAGAGACAGTGCGGCAATCCAACTTTAAGGTTAGTTTGCCTCGCTGTCTCTGTGGTCCGAGGGGGGTGAGAGAATTGCAGCACACAGCACCGTGGCTTGCGAGGCAGTGCCCATCCTGGGTGGCGGGGGGGGGGGGCAGGAACACCACTGATCACAAACTCACCAATATATCACAAGATGCCAAAATAATCTTTACATTGGATAACATGAGGAACATTCTGGGTCTCTTCTCCAAATAGTGACCATCAGAACTGAATAGGGAGGTCTAATCTGAAGAAATCCTAGCAGTAGGAGTTACTAGATTTTTGAGGAAGGTATAAAAGTGAAGATTAGCAAGGGGTATTTTGCCTTCCAACCCAGAGGCCACAGAAACAGGATGTAGCAGATCAAAGTATGACTTTCCTCAAGGGAGGAAAAAGTCTGGTTGAGAGGCTTTCCCCAATGCAGGAGAAAGTAGAAGGGTGCAGAAGCTTCAATACCTTGCCCAAGGAGCAGCACCAATCTTGGCAGGGAAAGGGATAGGGAATCTGAACAGAGGAAATGAGTGATAGGAGCTGCCAGTTTCCACTCCCTTAAGGGTCAGAGGGAAAGGAACTAGCACAGCACTAGGAGGGAGTTATAGCCAAGAGATGGAATAAAGGAGCAGAGGAACAACGATCCTAAGAGACAGAAAGCAGGTAGGACACAAATGAGTGCATCCTATAGAACAAGAGCTAAGAGGAGTCACAGAGCCTGTGACCAAGCAGGAGAGAATAGATTATTGTCTGTGTGAGAACATTTGCACCAACCACACTAACTGCATTAACTAGGGGGCCCCTATTAAGGTCCCTTAAACCAAAGAGGAGGCAAGAGCTGAGGAGAAGGAGCAGTGATCCACACTGGCACCTATCTAAATCAAGTATCCAGGAGAGAGGAGGAGGGTTCATTGCATTTCCTACAAAGTGCACTGCTTGAGAGAGAAGCCTGAGAGGGCAAGAGCAACCAAAGACACTAGGCACGACTGAGGCTTCTTGCAGTCATCTGACTATTTCTGTGAGCTACTACTACTACTACTATTATTATTATTATTATTATTATTAAACATTTATAAAGCGCTACAAGCCATACGCAGCATTGTACAAACACAG
Source organism: Ichthyophis bannanicus (assembly GCA_033557465.1). NCBI lineage: Eukaryota > Metazoa > Chordata > Amphibia > Gymnophiona > Ichthyophiidae > Ichthyophis > Ichthyophis bannanicus. Next base: position 1,107,189,085 of record CM066031.1, read on the forward strand.
ACAGAAACAGTCCCTACTAGTCAGAGCTTACAAACTAATCAAGACAGACAAGACAAATGATAAGAAGGGTAGAATAGGGAAGGGTAAGGAGACACAAGGAAACAAGGGATCAGGATCCAAAAGCAGCCTCAATGAGGTGAGTCTTTCTCATGGATTTGAAAAGGATCAGAGATGAAGCCTGATGTACAGACTCAGGAAGTTTGTTCCAGGCATAAGGAGCAGCAAGGTGAAAGGACCGAAGTCTGGAATTAGCAGTGGAAGAAATGGCAAAGAGAGGAACAAGTCAGTAGAAGAGCAGAGTTTACGAGGAGGGGTGTAGGTGGAGAGGAGAGAGGAAAGGTAGTGAAGAGCAGAAGAATGAATGCATTTAAAGGTCAGAAAGTGGAGATTGAACTGGATACAGAAACGGAAGGAAAGCCAAAGAAGTGACCTGAGAAGAGGAGTTCTATGAGTAAATTGAGGCTAGCGAAAGATTAGTCGCACAGCAGAGTTCTTAATAGATTGAAGGGAAGAAAGATGACTCAGAGGGAGACCAGCAAGAAGAAGGTTGCAATAGTCGAGAATGGAAGCAATTAGAGAGTGGACAAGTGTTTTAGAAGTGTGTTCAGAGAGGAAGGGGCAAGTTTTGTTAAAGTTATAGAGAAAGAAATGACAGGTTTTAGCTATCTGTTGGATATGTAAGGAGAAGGAAAGGGAGGAGTCAACGATGACCTCAAGATTACAGGCTGAGGAAACAAGAAATAGAACAGAGATAGAGAAAGGAAGAAGGTTTAGGGGGAAAATAAAAGTTTGGTTTTGTCCATGTTCAGTTTCAAACGGCGGTGAGACATCCAGGTGGCAATGTCAGAGATACAGGCCTGGAGTATCAGAGAAATATCGGGTGTAGAAAGATAGATCTGAGAATCCTTTAGCATAAAAATGATACTGAAATCCATGGGAGGAGATGAGAGCACCAAGGGACTGGATGTAGAGAGAGAAAAGGTGAGGGCCCAGAACAGACCCTTGGGGTAGACCAACTAAGAGTGGGATAGCAGTAGAGGAGGAACCACCAGAACAAATACTGAAAGAGCGATGAGAGAAATAAGAAGAGAACCAGGACAGCACAGAACGCTTAAAACCTGTATGTCTGATCATTTTCCTTGCCCTTCTGTTGTATACTTTTGTTCGCCTGGGAGTGCCCATCATGGGATTGACTTTATAAAGATACGAGCCATTCATGCACACAAATTCCTATTTAAAAGCACTTACAGTACACACTTGCTTTAGACAGACGCTGTTCTATAAGCACACGCGTAAGTCCTATTGTATGCATTTTCAGTGTCTGCATGCACATTTATATGCACATGATATAAAATACTAAAACTTACACGTGTTTTTTGAAAGATCTAGGTGTGGGCATTTGCGCACATATTTCACTTTATAGAACAGGCCCCAAATAGACACATGGCAGCATGCATTAAATGAAAAAGTATTTCCTCCATTTAATCTTAAATGTACTACTTTGTAGCTTCATTACACGTCCTAGGGACTTTATACGTTTTGAAGGAGAAAATGACCGATTCATGTTTACGTGTTGTACTCTGCCCTGTATTTTATAGACTTCTATCACATTGCCCCTCGTTCGTCTCTTCTCCAAGCTGAAAAGCCCTAACCTGTTAAGCCTTTTCTCACAGGAGGTATTCATCCATCCCCTTTATCATTTTCGTCACCCTTCCCTGTAACTTTTCCAGTTCCGCTATATCATTTTTTAGATGTGGCCACCAGCACTATACACAGTACTCAAGGTACGGTAACATCATGGACTAGTACAGAGGCATTATGATACTGTTTGTTTTATTGTCCATTCCTTTCCTTATAATTCCTAGCATTTCTATTAGCTTTCTTGGCTGTCGTTGCACACCGGACAAAGGTTTTCAGCGTATTATCCACGATGACGCCTAGATCCTTTTCCTGAGTGGTGGCTCCTAGTGTGGAATTTTGCATGGTATAGATATAGTTTGGATTGTTCTTCCATAAGAGCATAACTTTGTACTTATCCACAGTAAATTTCATCTAACATTTGGATACCCAGTCTCCTAATAAATATCTCAAGATTTTCTTACAATTTTTCACAATCCTCTTGTGATTTAACTACTTTGCATAATGTTGTGTCATCTGAAAATTTGATTACCTTACTCGTTATTCCCACTTCCAGGTCATTTATAAATATGCTATAAACTAGCGGGCCCAGCACAGATCCCTGGGGTACTCCACTATTCACCTTTAACCGGTGAGAAAATTGACCATTTAGCACTACTTTTTGTTTTCTATCTTTCAGTCAGTTCCCAATCTACAATAGGATACTGTCTCCTATCTTATGACTTTTTAATTTCCTTAAGGATCTTTCATGAGGAACCTTGTCAAAAGCTTTTCGAAAATCCAGATACACTACTATATTCACTGGCTCACCTTTATCTATCTGTTTATTCACACCTTCAACAAAATGTAGCATTTTGGTGAGGCTAGACTTCTCTTGGCTAAATCCATGTTGACTTTGTCCCATTAATCCATAACTATCTATATATTCAGTAATTTTGTTCTTTTTTCATTTTATTAAATTTCAAATTTATCTTACAAACATCATAAGATAGAAACTATACAAAAATCAAAACAAAATACCCCAATACCCCATAACTGGGGGAAAGGATACCCCATTAAACAAAACCACATCCAAAATACTACTAGCCCACATCTAGGGAATACTGGATGCCAATAAACCATTGCCAGATATCTACAACATTATTACCCAAATGATACAATCCATTACAGCAGAAAACAAAATCAAGAAATGATTCAAAAGAGCCAATCTAAACATTACTTGCCCTGCAGAAAAGCATCAAGCTGGTTAGACTCAAAGAAAACATACTGAGCATTTTGATATCCCACAATACATTTACTCAGAAACCTGAGGAAGAAGGACACCCTCTTCCCCAATACCATAGGTTTATGGGAAAGGAAGGCCCTCCTCAATTGTGCTGCCCTAGAAACATCCAGAAATATATTAATTATTTGACCACAAAAGGAAAGATTTTTCTTTTGGAAAAACCTATGGAAAACATTATTACGATCTATCAAAGAACAGAAAGATACCAATAAAGCAGCACGAGAGATAATATTAGCATTGGAACTCTCCAGAAAGGCTGACAAGTCTAAGCTATCTACTGCAGACAATTGATCCATATCTGCACCTCCTCAATCAGGAGCCACCTTCCCCACCAGAACATAAACATTTGAGATTTTAAACACATCTGTATTAGAATAACCCAAATTCTCCTTCATAAACCTCTGAAGGAGAATCATGGAAATAAGTAATGAGTATGAAGAAAGTTCAAAAATCTCAAAGTACACATACAATTATCATTTTCCAAAGCTTCTAAATGCCTATGGGTAAGGAGACTATCCTTAATCAAGGATGTACTTACAGAATGTAATGTAGAAACACGTGCATCAAGATTAACATACTCATCATTTAAACCAGATACTTTTTCATCATGTTCCTTCAATTTTGTCACAATGTCCATTGTAAATTTAGAAAACTCTTGCATAGATGATCCCAGGGAGAGTCCCAAATGTACAATAGCATCCAAAATATCTCTAAAAGTAACAGTGTCAGGTGAACCAGGAACATCATCTACTAAGGATGAAGAAAAGCATACCTCCTTCGGGAGCGATAAAACCGCTGCCGATTCCGGATCCCGCATACCAGCAGAAAAGGCCCCCTCCTGTGCAACAGCAATGGAGACGGATGGAACACCATCCATATCTTGGAGAGACCCTTCTGCCTTAGACAGCACAATGCTGGAATGAGAGGGTGAGGTAAGAACACCCGATGAGTCTAAAGAGACCAGTGAGCCACCAGAACTTCCCTTGGGTGTAGATGACAAAGCTACAAGATGCCGATCCATAGGGCCAAACTGCCACCACTTTCTTATCCAGTTGAAGCCACAATTTCTTCTTTCTCTTGTCCATACTATATGGCTTGCCGAGCTCCCGAAGCTTCAAAGTGCTCCGAAGGGACTCCAAAGGGGCAGACTTGCCCCTTTGGAACGTTCCTTCAGACACACTTCCATGGACACGGTCCCATGACCACATTCCATGATGGGCCTTGGTTTTAAAGGCCCTATCAGTCAGCTGGTTGGTTGAGAAAAGCTGCCCTGCACCAATGCCAGCAGCATCTAGCAGCAGGAAGGGCTCCTGTCCCAATTTTGTTCTTTATAATTGTTTCTGCCATTTTGCATGGCACTAATATCAGGCTCACCAGTCTGTAGTTTCCTAGCTTATCTGAGAACCCATTTTAAAAATTATCACGTTGGCCAATCTCCAATCTCCTGGTATTATAGACAATTTTAATGATAGTTTATAAATTACTAATAGTAGGTCTACAATTTCATTTTTCAGTTCTTTCAGCACTTTGGGATATATACTATCCAGTCTAGGTGATTTTCTACTCTTTATTTTGTCAAATTGCCCTACTACATCTTCTAAGTTCACTAAGATTTGTTTCAATTCTTCTGATTCATTACCTTTAAATATCATTTCTGGCATGGTATCTCCCCTCTGTCTTCTTCAGTGAAGACCACTTCCTGTTTTTTATATGATTGAGGAAGTAGTTGCTCTCTGCTTTCAACTCTTGCATGATGTCAGAAGCCAGAGCCAGAGCCAGTTGAAGACAGGCAGAGCAGCAGAGTGCACAAACAAATTCCTGCTGCTCTACAGGTGATTTACAGGTTCTGGGCAGATAGGAGGAGGGGAATGATGCTCAGAATAAGGCTGAGAGATGAGTCTGATATTGGAGATGGAAAAAGGGGTCTGGAGGCTTGCAGGGGCAGGTGGGAGAAAGGGGTTGAGGTTTGGAGATGGCTCTGATGCTGGGGCTAGGAAGAGGGTGTTAGGAGCTGATGCAGGGGCTGGCACTGGGAAGAGGGGGCTAGGGGCTGAAACAAGGCTGGGGATGCCAAAGAGGGCTGAGGCTGGTAGATATTGGGGAAAGGGGAAAGGTGGCAAAAGGGGGGTGATGCTGAGAGAAGGTGATAGATGGGGTAATGTTGGGGCTGGGAAAAGACTATGATGCTATGCTGGAAGAAGGGGGCTCAGAGATAATATGAGGGCTAGGGAAGGGAGAATAGATCTAATGCTGGGTATGGAAGAAGTGGGCTGAGGCAGAGGCTGATTCAGGAGCTGGGGAGCTGAGAGGTAGGAGAAGGGGGCTGGGAATGGGAATGGGAGAAGTGTTTGGGGCCTGATGCAGGGGCAAGGGCTAAGAGAAGGTGGCAGGAGGCTAATGCAAGATTAGGGATGACAGAAAGGAGCTGATACAGGGGATAGGTGGGAGAAGGGTCTGATGCTAGATATGGAAGGGGACTCAGAGCTAATATGAGGTCTAGGGATAGGTGAAAGAGCAGATGCTAAGGGATGGGGTGGGAGAAGGGTGGAAGCTGATACAGAGACAGGGCTAAGGCTGGAGAAGGGAGCTCAGAGTTAACATGGGACATGGGGATGGGAGAAAGGGCAGATGCTAAGAAGTAGGCATGGGAAAAGGGATCTAATACTGGGTCTGGGAGGGGACTGGGGCTTGAAGATGGATCTGATGCTGGGGATGAGAAGAGGGGCCAGGGGCTGTTGGTGAGAGAAGAAAGAAGGACAGATGCTGAGGGGGGGGGAAGCAAGCAATATTCAGGGGCAGATGAAAATGAAGGAGCATAAGGATAGAGGCTGGGGTTAAGGTGGAGGAAACGTAGGGTAAATGAACAGCGGAGAAGGAGGTTGGTGGGCAGATGCTGGGAAAGGGAAGAAGCAAGTATGGGAGAAGAGGCAGAAGAATGGATACTGGGGAAAGAGAAAAAAGAGGCAGAGAGCTCTTGAAGAAGGTGAGAGACAAAGAGAAAAAATCTTTGAAGGAGGCTAGAAAGGGTAGAAACAGAAGAGGTAATAGAGGGAATGGGGGTCTAAATAAAGAGGTAAGAAAGGGACTGGAGAGTAAAAGGGATGAGTGACAGGGAAGGAACTGGGGTTGGAGAGATAGAGATAGTACAGAAGGTGGAAATGTGGAACTGGAAAGTGGGTGAAAGACAGGGGAAATAGGAGGTTGTGGAAGGTATAAGACACAGATGGGAAATGAAAATATAGGAAGTAGAAAGTGGCTAAGTAGATGAAAGATGGAAAAGAGGAGACTAAGGATGGAGGGAGGAAAAATTAAATCTAGCTACAAATAGATAAAAAGGCAAATGAAAGAAAAAGAAACAAAAGATGAAGAAGAATGAATTAGCTTGCCCTAGATGGATATAAGGAATGAAGGGGGAACACAAAAGGAGCAGGGGCTCCTGCAGACTGTCCAAGCAAACACAAAAAGCAGGAGACGTGGGATGGATAGGCAACTTGTTTATTGAAGACAAAACCCCAACGCGTTTCGGCAACGCCTTCCTCAGGGGGATATCACTTAAATAACAAATAATAAAAACACATAAATATAAATAAAAACAATAAAAAAGCATTTAAAACAGTCAAAGCAATAAAAACAAATGGCATATTGAGAAAACAATAATGCAAAAAGGACTTATGGGCTAATCCAAAAATAACACTTATTTAATTAATTATTTATATTTCTATTATCTGTCACCTCTTCTTTTATTATAACAATTTGTATAACATTATGTATAGCTATTATGTGGTACAATATAGTTTCTACTGTTAGTGACTCCTTTTTAGAGCACGTTGGATTTTAAGTTTTATTTCTGTGGTTCTCAGCCCTGTGTTTCTGTTTTTACTTTGTTTTGACTATTATTTTGACTGATGTACTTATTTATTTATATTTATGTGGTTGCATAGTGTTATTTCTGGATTAGCCTTGATTATTTGTTATTTAAGTGATATCCCCCCTGAGGAAGGCGTTGCCGAAACGCGTTGGGGTTTTGTCTTCAATAAACAAGTTGCCTATCCATCCCACGTCTCCTGCTTTTTGTGTTTGCTTATAAGGAATAAAAGGACATAGTACAGGGAGGGTGAAGAAACAGAAAACAGAAATGAGATTCTGGAAAAGGTCTTAGAAGAAAACCAAGAAAAGGAAGTGGTAAAGAGAGACCACGACCAGCCCAATTGGAAAACATTCAAAAATGTATTCTTAATTTTTAGAGAATGAAATAGGTCAACTTTGAAAGATGGATTTCTTGTATTTCTTTTCTGTATTGGAGAAAATGTATTTTTGTTTCTCTTTCTTCAGTGTTTCGTTGCTTATAGGGTCTTCAGTTTTTCTTCTCATTTATTGTTTATTTATGTTTCTAATCTGTAGCTTCTTATTTTTTACCGGGTGATGGTCTGTGTTATTCTTGTGTTTGAACAGGCAGGTTCTGTGTATGAATCCGTAGAAATCCAGATTGTTCTCTTTTCCCAAAACGAGGTGTACTGGTGGATCTGGAATATTTGCAGTACTGGCTTTTCATAGGCAGAGTCTGTGCTGTTTGAGTTCTTGGGCTTTGTTTTGATATGGTAAGCTCCTGGGTGTCTGTTTGGAAAGTTTTATGTTAAGTCTCACAGTGTCTGACAGTGGAGGGAGTTTGCATTGTTGTCATTAATGTGACACCAAAAATTGAATAGAATGTTTTGTACAGTATGTTGAGTTATAAAGTGAAACATTCTACTTCTGCTCTGTACCCCTTGTTGGGAGAGTTTTATTGGTTGATCTGGGAATGTATGTCAGCATACACCAGCAGGACATCATGCCGAGCATAGGTGTCAGGGATGTTCCCAGACCTTGGATTTCAAGCAGCTTTGTTACTCTGGTGATATCAATCTCCAAACTTAACGAGGGTAGTTTACAAGATGAGATTAACTCTGACCCCCTGGTGATGTCAGTCTCTGGGCCTGATGAGATTGGTCTGCAGCCCCTCCTTGCTAAATCAAGAATAGCAGACCTCAAAGGGAGGTGCTAGAGAAAATTCACTATAAAGGACAGAAACACTTCCTCTTTCTCTCTCTCTTCCTATTTTCATCGGACACACCTTGCCATGAGGCTCTGACACCCAATTCTCTCCCCTCCCCCTTGTTCTCTCTGTCTCTCCCTATTCTTCTTACTATGAGGCTCTGACCCACATATTCTTACCTCTCTCTCTCTCTCACACACACACACACACACACACACAGATTCATTGAAGTAAACTGAAGCAGCTTTCTAACAACCTCCTACCTCTGCTCTGTAACTTTGTAATAAGCCTATTTCCACATAAAGACCTGTTTCCAAGCCACACCTGTTTGGTTGTCTTATTTGTGCTGCTTACCCTACTGTCTCTGTGAAATGAACCCAGGACCAAACAGAGAATAGACCAGAAGATTACATATTCAGAAGATTACATTTTATGGGGGCCGTCTCAGACTTCACAGCAGATCTCCAGTTGGGTAAGTAATAATTTTGTTTGATACATTAAAGTGGATTTCAGACAGGGTGCGACAGGAAAATCAAAAGCCCTTGTGACCATGTATAATTGACAATTTTGGTTACAGGCTGGATTTAGTGAAAGGTTCCAGTGATACCTTTGTTTTGTGGGTTAGACAAGGTGAGATTTTTATTGTCAAAAGGCTCTGTAATAATCCAGAATTTTAATATTACCTACACCTAGGGACATTACATAGAGTGGCTTGCAATTTTCTTATTTGTAGGTAGAGGCTTGTTACGGTTTGTTACAAGGCACAGATTTTTCTCTAGTACTTGAGCTGCTAAGAAAAGACAGAGAGATAGTCCAGCTTTAGTTTGGAAGTGGTACACAGGCAAACATTCCCTCATTGAATACAATATACATCTTTCCTGGTAATATCCTGAACTTCCACCCTGTTAAAAGGTGGTAACCACTTTTTATTCAGGTATAATTTTAAGGCGTGGTCTTTATGCCAGTACTCTTTACTGAACACCCAAAAAATTTATGCCATTCCAACTATAATTCTACGTCTCACTTCTTCATAAAAGTGAGCATTCCTCCTTCCAAAGTTGCACATTTGAGATAGTCCAACTATTGCCTTTCTGCAGTCTCAAATATGGAAGCCTTTGATTTTAAAGAACTGAAACAAATAGTACTGACATACTGTAAGAGGAAAGGTGGTCCCTTTGAAGGTGAATTCCCTGAGTCATCATGGTATAATATTCAAAGACAAATGTTAAACCATTATCAAGAATTCAAAAAGAAAACAAATAAAAGAAAATGCCTTTTTATCCAAGGCATGTGCAGGGGGCTCATTAGCATGAAACAGGACAACACTGAACTGACTTCTCATTGTACCCAATTGACCAAAGACCTTGAGGAGGCACAAAGTTGCATTGCCATACAAAGGACTCAGGTGATACAAGCCACACATTCTTTTATAACTGTTAGTGAGCAATTAGAAGCACTTAAACTTGAATTGAGGCACGTTAAGGATCAATTGGCCTCTGAAAGACAAAAGAAATATACGCTCTGGCCAACACCCATTTCTCCCTCAGCCCCCTATGCCTATGACACACCCTATAAGCCATGCATCCAAGCTATTGAGAAACAAAAGAATACAAAGGTATGCATAGCTGGACTTAGGAATGGAAAAAATAAAGATGAATCAAGGAAGAAAATCCTAATAGTTTATCTCAGCCAGAACAGAGCAATAATCAGGATCTGTGTCAGGAGGATAATTCAGATGACTCAGACATGGCACCCAGTACTGAACTCAGAGCACCAGTTAAAGTGATGCTGCAGGACAATTTAAAAGATAGAGACATGGAAAGAATAGTTGAGAAAATTGGCCCTATGCCTTCTAATGTAAATGATTGGTGCAAATGGGCCACTGATATTCTGATTCACTGGGGTCTAGGGAAATACAGAAGAAAACAATCAGACTTTGATAGACTTATGCATCTGGCTCTGGGCCACACTATTATAAAGTTGGCTCTCTCACTCACCCATACCAGTTCATTAAAAGGGGCATTGAGAAACTATTTCACTGTTCCCCAATGCAAGTATTTAAAATTATTTCACCTCTACCAAATGATACACTGGAAGAGTTTGCATATAGAGCCTGGATATTAAAAACAGTTCTTAATGAGCAGGAGTCCTGGCCCAATGCAGAAGATTATGGGGAGAGCACGCATAAAACATTTTTATTAGAATTGCTATCCCCTGAGATTACAAAACACCTTCTGTTATTTTCTGAAGACCCTAAAGCAACCCCTTTTGATACTTTAATGCTCAGAATTGGGTCTGTTTGGAAGACCCAGCCCTCGCAGGTCATAACAGTATCAGAAGCACGGAAGTGGCAAGCTGAGAGATCCTCCCAATACACAAAAAACACAGACAAAGGATACAGAGGACAGACACCTTGGAGAGGGCAAAGCAGAGGTACTTTTAGAAACTTCTCAGGTTACATTCCCTTTCAGGAGCTCAAAGCACAGAGAGATGGATTAGAAAAGGAGAAAATTAAATGGGAACAGGACAAATACATACTGCAGATAGAAATAGATAAATTAAAACAGGACTTACAGGCAGCATAGGACAAACACAAGGCTAGTGCATAGGGGTGTCCTGACCTCTTGGGTTCAGATATCAAAATGTCTCAAGCCTTCATAGCCCAGCCGGTCTCCGTTCTCTCAGCAGAGAACTCAATTCCAGAGCCTCTGGATGATGAAACAGACACAGGCCCAGAATACAGTTTAAGGCTTATAACATCCTTGATACTGGACTCTTGTGGACGCCCCAATGTTATCAGTAGAGTAGGGGGTCAGGATAAACTAGCTTTGATTGACACAGGGGCTGGAATTAGTTTTACGAACAGAGCTTCTCCCACTGCAGATCAGAAAAATATGGAAATTTATGAAATTCAAGGAATTAATGACACAGCTTCCAAATGTGTGGTTATCCCAGTTAAATGGGGTATCCCTGTGCACAGTGAACAAAACAAGGAAATGTTAGAAACCACTACCTCCACTATAGTGAACACACCAAAAGAAATAATTGGAATTGACGTTCTCAACCAGTTAAATTTGGTGGTGGATATGGCTAATCTTAAATTGTGGTAGTATTCAGGAACTTCAAGTGCTTCTAAAACTTTAGTGCATGAAGTCATTCCCATGCAGTTAGCAACTCAGTGCACCAAGGCAGCTCAGCAGTATGATCTGTGTGTAATTCCCTCAGAGGTGGCTGATATTCCAGTCTGGACTCAAGACAAGTTAGATTGTGGGAAAATGCACACAGAAATACTGTTGGAAGGCGAGGATCCTCCACCATAGAAACAATACCCAGTACCTCATCAGGCTATAGAACCAGTGACTAAAATTGTGAAGATACTGGAGGAGAGGGGTCTGATTAGACCTATTTCTTCCACATGCAATTCACCAGCCTGGCCGATAGTTAAACCGGGGGTTCCTTCAGGCTCACTATGGACTTCCGTGCCCTGAATCAAGTTTCAAAATCTGTAGTGCCCGTGGTAGCCTCATACCCTGAAATGATCTCTAAACTGAACCCCAAATGTAAATTTTTCTCTGTTTTAGACATATCCAATGGGTTTTGGAGTCTGCCCCTGGCCCTTGAATGCCAGTACAAAACAGCCTTTCAGTGGCTGAATAAACAATATGCATGGACTGTGCTTCCACAGGGATATAAGGATTCCCTCTCAATATTTCATAAATACATGCAGGAAGCCCTGTCACTATTGTCTTGCAGAGATAATATAATTCAGTATGTAGATGACATTCTGATTCAGTCTGAGAATGAAGCTGTACACTGGAATCATGTAAGAGAAGTTTTAAAAGCCCTCTTATAAGTTGGTCTTAAAGTTAATCCTGCCAAGGCTCAACTGTGCAAATCACAGGTTTCCTTTTTAGGGGCTTACTATTGGCCAGGATGGTAAATCTGTAGATTCTCAGAGGATAGAGCTGATACAGAAACTTCCACTTCCTACAGATCAGAAATCACTCCAGTCATTTCTAGGGCTCACTGGTTTCTGTCGTGACTTCATGCACAATTATGCTGAAGTGGCATCTCCATTTTACTCCCTGCTAAAATGTAAAAGTTATGTTTGGGAGGAAGAACATACAGAAGCTGTAACTAAATTAAAGCACATTCTGACTTCTGCTCCTGTTCTTGCACACCCAGATCACACACAACATTTTTTCCTGTACCCTGTAGTTGGAGAGACCAGTATAGGTGCAGCTCTAACACAACGCCTAGGAGGAGTAGATCGCCCTATTGCCTTCTGTTCCAGAGTTCTCACTTCTCCTGAACTCAAAATGGGAAACTGTGAAAAACATGTACTGGCTTCCTATGCAGAAACTTACATACATCATTGGTGCTCAAACCACATACATATGCAGCCACCACACCCCCCTCAAATTCATTGTAGAGGGAAAGTTAGCATGTAGCAAGATTAGGACTGAGAGAATAGTCCAGTGGACTCTCATGTTGCAAGCACAGAATGTAAAGTTTGAATTGTTGAAAGAACCTAACGTGCAAGTGGCTGGAATTTTGCTGAAGGGGCAACCTCATGACTGTCAGTTCTCACCCAGTGCCCCCAATCACATGATCTTTAGGGAGTTAGAACTAGACAAAATTTCACCTTTTCTTCCTACAGTATATATTGATGGTAGTAGCCAATGTGAAGGAGGCAGGCGACTAGCAGGTTTTGCAATTGTACAATTGGACCCAAATAACCAAGTGGTACTGCAGAGACAGTATTCCTGTGGGTCAGCGTCAGCACAGTACTGTGAGCTGGCTGCTTTTGTAGCTTGTATGCAACAATATCAGGATTCACACCCAGAGATACAAATCATTTTAGATTCTGATTATTTCTTTAAAAGTGCCATTGCCCTGTTACCCTGGTGGCTGGCAAATAAATTTAAATCTACGGATGGGTCCACAGTGAAAAATTCATCACTGTGGACTATGGCACAAGAACTGAGTGAGAAGTTTCAGAGAGTACATTTAGTTAAAGTAAAGGCACATAGGAAGAAAGGCCCTTTAGTGAAAGGAAACACATTAGCAGACTTACTAGCCAAGGAAGCATGCCATGTAGGCCTCATATGGCCCTGGTATGAGCAGACACGCATGGTTGCTATTGCTACACATTCCACAGATTATGATCAGATAATACCACCAGATTACTTCATAGCACTGCAGACAAAGGACCCTGAGCTTTCCAATTTGAGGAAGCTTGTGCAGGACGCCCCAGATAACCTATATCAGCACACACCCTTTCTCACACTCGCTATAGAGAAAGACATTCTATGTGCAAAAAGAGAGGAAGGCTTGGTTATAGCTATCCCTAGAGCTCGAGGTAAAGAGTGGATGCATTGGGTTCATGATGCAAGTCCTATGGGACACCCTAAAGCAGAAGAAATGCAGACTATCCTCAATAGGTTGGTATGGTGGCCAGAAATGAAACATGATATACAGGATCATGTTTCCTCCTGTGTAATCTGTGCTTCATTTGGGAGGCAACCTAAAAAGAGAAGGGGACAGTTAATGAGAGCACCTCCTCGTGGCCCATTTGAGAGATTGCAAATAGATCATGTGGGCCCTCTTCCGTTAACAGCTAGGAAAAATAGATTTTTGCTCACTGTTGTTGATTCCTTTTCTCATTGGGTAGAAGCATTCCCTGTCCCAGATCAAACTGCTCGAACCACTGCAGAAATCCTAACTATGCAATTTTTTACACGCTGGGGCATTCCCAAGACTATTGATTCTGATAATGGTCCTGCATGTGTTCTCAACTCATCAAGGAATTGTTTGATTTTCTAGGCATAGAACAACAACTCCACATTCCGTACCATCCACAGGCAGCAGGGCAGGTAGAAAGAATGAATCAAACAATTAAGGCCCACCTCAACCCTATGCTTATGTGTTTTATCAGTCTTTGTTTTCAGATACCACCTGAAGACAGCACGGACAGCTGCTTTCTGAAGACAGCACGGACAGCTGCTTTCTGAAAAAGAGCACGGACAGCTGCTTTCTAAACAAAAGTTGCTTGAGGATGGGAACTATTTACTTTTGCTGTATAGTTGATGTGTCCTAGATACTGGACATGTATCTAATAGTTGTGTAAATAAGTAGTAAAAATTATTTTTGTTGTTGCATAATATACGTGGGGAGCACTAGTTTACTCCCTAGTAGAGTGAAAAAGTTAGCTTTTATTATGTCTCGGTTTCCTGTTGTTCTTGTATCTGCTCTCTTCTACCCAAGTCTCATTACAGGAACTATCATCCGAATATGCACGATTGGCTGGGCTAACTCCACAGATGGGGTATATCGTTATCAAGAAATACCCCCACCTTTCCCGGAAAGAAAGGATCTGGTCATCCTGAGTTTCTGTTCCATACAGGACAAGCCAATGTTCTATTCATTAAACATCACTCAAGTACAGTGGGCGCCACTGGTTTCCACTTCTCTAGAAAGGACACAAGAATTGAGGGCACCTCCAGAACATTACTTTTTAGGTTCTCTTGCCTTGATTTTGTACAAGATTTCCTGTCAGGACAAAGAATGTTTCTTTTTCAGTTGCTCCCAGAATGCATGACATCCGCCTTCCTAAGAACACTTTGTTGTACAGTTCAAACAATACCTGGTGCAGTCATACACCACTGGTCTCCATCACCATTAGCGGGACAACGTATTCCACACCGCTGGTTACCAATGACTCTATGGACATTCCAGACTTTATCTAATATGCTGTGCATCCAGTACCACTTGGCATGGGAGAAGAGACATTACATAAACTGCTCAACTTTACAGAACTCCATGCCTATATTGATCACTTTAAAACAACATCCACTGAAGTGAATCACACCATCACTTATGAGAATGGACACACTTGCTACAAGATGCTCATGCGTCTGTGTGGGAATGGTTATTTGGTTACTCACCTAATGCTGATCATGTCTGTAATGTTTTTAGTCACCCTATTATTTTAACTGCTGCATAAATATTGCTATGCAATATCATAATTTTCCTGTGTTGTAAAATGAAACACATGAAGCGCATGTCCTACAAAAACAACAACAACATTTTAAGGTAGTTACACTGAATTTCTCCAGCATGTACCCCTACATCCAGGCTAATTTGGCCTGCTAATTTGGCTAATTTGGCATTTCCTATTACACTGAATACCAGAGTCAGAGGCAGTCTAGTATTGCTTCCTATCCTCACTCATAGCATCCTGGTACCTTTCGGCTTTAACCTCCTCAAAAATTCCTGCAGCCCTTATGCACTGTTCACTCTCTCTAAGACGGGCACTGAGGTAGCATATTGGGTTCCCGCCCCTCCCAGTAGTGGCTGCCCTACCTAAGACACAAGGTTTGGACTCATAAGGGGACTTGTTTATCTCTAGAACACTAGAGACAGTACTGTGCAGGACAGGGGACCTACTAGACATAGCAAGGTATTTAATACAGGAGGTATTAGACAAGCTGCCTACTATCATGTAATGGCAGCTGGGACAGGTACCACAGGTTTGCTTCCACCATTTCCAGGCACAAATAATAAATAAAAATAAAAAAGGTGTGGGAGATGTCAACATACATCAGCAGGACATCATGCCGAGCATAGGTGTCAGGGCTGTTCCCAGACCTTGGATTTCAAGCAGCTTTGGTGATAACAGTCTCCAAACTTAATGAGGGTAGTTTACAAGATGAGATTAACTCTTACTCCCTGGTGATGTCAGTCTCCGGGCCTGATGAGATTGGTCTGAAGCCCCTCCTTGCTAAATCAAGAATAGCAGACCTCAAAGGGAGGTGCTAGAGAAAATTCACTATAAAGGACAGAAACACTTCCTCTTTCTATTTTCATCGGACACACCTTGCCATGAGGCTCTGACACCCAATTCTCTCCCCTCCCCCTTGTTCTCTCTGTCTCTCCCTATTCTTCTTACTATGAGGCTCTGACCCACATATTCTTACCTCTCTCTCTCACACACACACACAGATTCATTGAAGTAAACTGAAGCAGCTATCTAACAACCTCCTACCTCTGTTCTGTAACTTTGTAATAAGCCTATTTCCACATAAAGACCTGTTTCCAAGCCACACCTGTTTGGTTGTCTTATTTGTGCTGCTTACCCTACTGTCTCTGTGAAATGAACCCAGGACCAAACAGAGAATAGACCAGAAGAATACATATTCAGAAGATTACAGTCTCATGTTGAAATGTACCATGTGAATGAATAATTACATGCTATATGATTTGCATAAAGTTGTGTAAGGGTAGATAGGATTTGGAGCTGGGGGCAGAGTTGGGGTGGAATTTCCCTCCCCTCCCCCCCCCAAAAAAAACAGGTTTTCTGCTGCACCGGAATCCTATTTCTTCCACTGATGCTTCTTATGACCCTGGATAAGTGAATTTTGCTCTTACCGCCTCAAATGCAAACCTAGGGCATTTGTTTTATCACCTATGAACAGAAATTGGGCTTGTTTAACTAAAGAGCGCTAAGGTTCCTCACATTAATGTGCATTAAGAATCAAATTTTAGTGTGAGAAGAGCAACAGTCCCATACTAACTGTCCAGCATGCTCTCCCTGCAATTACCACATTGAGAGGTACCTCACCATGCCAAAACATCAAGCACAATTAACACAGATGCACTTAATGCCACTTATTGAGAGTGCATTAAGTGCATCCACATTAACTGCAACATTAGCTTGCCCTAGATGCCCCTTCGCAAACCGCAATATACAGTCAAAACACACTCTCTGCCCCTAACCTGCCCATTTCCTTCCCTGTTGCATGTTAAGCAGTGAACATGGGACTGGCTATTTTATCATGGTACCCGTTACCACAGTCTTGCACTAAGGGGCATGTTTACGAAGACCTGCACCAGTAACAGACGTGTGAGCCACGTTACCAGCACGAAGCTGCCTGCTAACCCCCCCCCCCCCCCCTGCAGATACCATGCTTTAAAAGAGCAAGCCTGCCGCAAGGGCAACTAATGTCACCCATTGAGGTTGTGCTACTTGCACCTGTGCTACTGGCATCAACTGCAGATAAAGCAGGCCCGCACTAGCCGCGCCATACCAGAAACACCCCTCCCCCCCCCCCCCGTTGCCATCCCAACATATGCTTCCAGGATAGCACGGGCTTTTCAGTGTGGGGCCCCATACTACTTTTAAGCACGGTGCAGAAACTATGCGCTAACCCCACATTACGCTGGTAGCACGTGTTAGCAAACACGCTCCTAACTGCTTACTAAAGCACACATTAACCATTAGTGCACTATTTTAAAGATGCCCCATTATTTGTAAATAGGTCCCACTATATAGAATGGGGACTACAGTAACGCAAGATAGTTTTGTAATTTTGTCTTCATTATGCTCCCTGATTTATTTATTTATTTATTTATTTATTTAACAGTTATTTATATACCGCTCTTTCCCTTGTTTCAAGTGCGGTTTACATGTAACAGTAGGTTAATTGGTATGAGATATACCAGGACATTTTACATAGAACAGATAATTATAAATTACAAGGAAAATTGTAACATTACAAGTATAACATATTAGAACATATATACATTGCTAGTTAAATTATTAATCATCATGTAAATGAGTGTGTAGTATGGTTAAATTAGTGTATTAGTGTCGTTTATTTTTGAAAATAGGGTATATAATATTAAAAATAAATGTTAGCCTGTATCCCTTTGAGAATTCTGTTTTGGGAGTGTATTATAGTGTAATGTAAATAAGTGAGTTTTTAATTTTTTTTTAAATTCTTTTATGTCAGACAGTAGGCGAATGTTGTCAGGTAAATTGTTCCAGAGTATTGGAGCAGAGTGTGAGAAAGCTCTCTTATTGGTTTGTTTTCTGGCTTTTGTAAAATCTTTTGGTATTGTTAAAGTATTTATGTTTCTGCTCCTTTGAGATCGTTTATCAATGTCAATGTTAATCAGTGTATTTAGTGCAGATGGTGCAAGTTTATTTATAAGTTTAAATGTAGTGACAAAGCAATGTAGTGATGTAGTGATGTAGTGATGTAGTGATGAAGCCTTTGGCGAAACCGCAGCCATTGTTGAAGTAAAAAGAGCACAAAGAATTTGCCTGTGTGATTTATTTGTTAATCTTGATGCCTTCTTCGACAGTGGTATTACCCTTTTTAGCAAGCTAAGGATACTATTTGCTTTTTGGAATTTTGCTTGATGGAATTTGCTGAGGTGGCTTATAAAAATATTTACAGATGCCACAAAATAGTAAGGTGAGTTGGTGTTTTATGATTTTATTGTTTTAAACATTTTGTTTGTTCATCTACACAATCCTGTGAAAACATAGAAAATCGGATATCAATGCCCCTTTTTCAACTTTTAAATTTAAATGTAGAACTCCTATTTTTAGTTAAACTATGCATTGGTGAATTTTTTCTGCACAAGGCTTTTTGAATTTTTGTACATTATTTGTTTTCAAACTTTATTTGAGTTTTCCTACTTGATTTGTTTTTTATTCATTATTTTTGTGTATACCACAAAGGACTGAATCTCACTCTTTAGTCATGGTGTGTTGGGTAAGATCCCTCTCTAAACCCCAGCTGCTTCTCCTTCTAGCACGCTTTCTGAGTATACTAGATCAAACTCTGAAACTGAACCCAACCTTTCCTTCGCTTTCTTCACAGACTTTAGCTATCTCCATGACAAGGTTCACAAGATTAGTCTTCAGTTCTCCATCAGATTGCCTTTGTCTCCCCTTCTCTCTCTTTCTTCAACACCTCACCCTTTCTTCCTTTACTAAAAGCACCAAGGAGGAAACTCCAAATTCACAACCTGCTTCTCTTATCCTATTCCCATCTCTCTACTAAGCTCTATTTCCTCCACTGTTATCCCTTCCACCTGTCATATCCTCAACATAACATTTTCCATTGCAACTGTTCCTGCTGCCTTCATACATGCTGTGGTTACACCCCTCCTCATAAAAACCTTCACTGGATTCTACCTGCTCTTCTAATTATTGGCCCATCTCCCTCCTCCCTTTTGCATCCAAAATACTCAAACGTGTGGTTCACCACCGCTATCTTGACTTTCTTTCCTCTCAAGCCATTCTAGATACACTGCAATCTTGCTTTCATCCTCTACATTCTACAGAAATGTCTCCATGACCTGTTCCTAGCCAAATCCAAGGGCCTTTACTCAGTCCTCATCTTCCTTGACCAATCTGTGGCTTTTGAGAACTGTTGATCACCACATTCTTCTTGATACCCGATTCTCGCTTGGATTTTAGGGCTCTGTTCTGTTTTGTTTTTCTTCTTATCTCTTCCATCTCACTTTCAGTATATAATCTGAGGATCATCCTCTGCAGCTATCTTGCTTTCAGTTGGTGTAGTTCAGGGATCTATCTTGGGACCTCTCTCCACACTCATTCCTTTGGTGCCCTGATTTCCTCACATGGTTTTTAGTAGCATCTTTATGCTGATGGCTCTCAGATCTACCTCTCTACACCAAAAATCTCTCCAAGAATCCAGACCCGAATTTCGGCCTGCTGTCTGACATTGCTGCCTGGATGTCCCGCTGTTGTCTGAAACTGAAGATAGCCAAGACAGAGTTTCTTATCTTTCGCCCTACACCCACCTCTCCCTTCCTCTCTTATCTGTTCTGTGGATCTGTCATTCTCCCTATCTCCTCAGCTCACAACTTTGGGGTCATCTTTGACTCTTCTCTCTCTTTCTCTACACTTATCCAACAGATAGCTAAAAGTTGTTGTTTCTTTCTCTACAATATCAACAAAATTTGTCCCTTCTCAGAACACACTACCAAGACCCTTACCCACTCTCTCGTCACCTCCCATTTAGACTATTGAAACTTGCTCCTCACTGGTCTCCCATTGAATCATTTATCTCCCCCTTCAAACTGTTCAAAACTCAGCAGCTCAGATCATCTTCTGCGACTATCGCTATGTAACCCTTCTCAAGTCACTTCATTAGCTCCCTATCCATTTCTGCATCCGGTTCAAGCTTCTCATTATGGCCTACAAATGCATTAACTCTGCAGCTCCTCATTACCTCTATCACTCCCTACATCCCTCCTTGACAACTCTGCTCATCAAGCAAATCCCTTCTGAATGTGCCCTTCTCTTTCTACTGCCAACTCCACTCTTTCCATCTTGCTGCACCATGTGCCTGGAACAGACTACCTGAGTCAGTACGTCAGGCCCCATCTCTGGTCCTTTTCAAATCCATGTTAAAAACTTGTCTCTTTAAGGCTGCTTTTGGATCCTGACCCCCTTATTCTTCTGTCTATACCCTTATATGTTTTATTTTTTTCCCTTAAAGAACCACCCTAGTCTTCTGTTTGTTCTGTTTGTCTGTTTCAATAGATTGTAAGCTCTGTGTAGCACAGACAGTTTCTAATGCTTATGTATACAGTGCTATGTATGCCTAATAGCAGTAGTAATAACTGAACCATTGTGATACTTCCCATAGGGAATTGCTTTAGAAAATTGTCTGCTCTACCTCCCATTACCAACACTAAGCATATACTGTATCATCAATTTGAGAGACATTTATACCTTGTAAGAAACCTATTGGTCCTTATACCAATAATCCTCTGTATTTATTCCAGATTTATTGAATACAGTTACTGTTTTTGTATCCATTACCTCCACTTTCATCCACCAATCTCTAGGCAAAATAATATTTACCAGTGTTATTCATTTGAGTCTTATGTCATAACACCTTGTTGTACAACTTCCTTTCCACTGAAAAGCTTTTCATCACCCCTTCCCCCAAATCATCATTTTGCACTTTTTTGCATTAAATCTTAGCTGCCAGACTCTTCACCTAGCTTAAGCTTTTACTCATTTTCTCTCAGTATCTTTTTATGTTCATGGCCTGTGGCATATGCCACTATTCAAGTCACCCTCATCGAAAGGATGGCACTGCGTTAGGAGGAGACCCAGGCTCCACATCACTCACAGGGGCTTTAATATAAACACCCACTTACTAGTATAAAATGAAGTGTGTTCCAACATGTAGGATACAGCAGGAATCTGAAACAGGACTGGGATCACATCATCAGTAGATGGGGGTCACTGAAAGAGGACTGCACCTTCGCCCTCTCCACTGTGATCTATACCCAGGGCCGACCCGTCCATTGTGCGAGAATTTTGTTCACACAAGGCCCCACGCTTCAGGGGATCCCGCGCCAACTCCATTCTGCATATGATGTTCAGTTTGCAGGGCCAACCAGCTTCAGAGGGAGCTGGGGAGGCCCGAAGCCCTGGCTCACCTCTGCACAGCGCCGGAGTGAAGAACGGCGTCCAGCAGCTGCATTCTTCTGAAGTGTGCTGAGTACCGGGAAACAGGAAATGCCCTTTAACCTCCATCGCACCAACACACTTCAGGAGAACACAGCTGTAGGAGTGAAGGAACACACTGCTGTTCACTCCGGCACTGTGCACAGGCGAGCCAGGACTTTGGACCTCCCCGGCTCCAGCTCAAGCCGATCAGAGAGGCGCAGAGCTCTTCAGGAGGGGGTCTAGGACTGGAAATGGCTAATGGGGGGGCTAGGATAGGACTGGAAATGGGCTAATGGGGGGCTAGGACTGGAAGGGCTGATGGGGGGGCTTGGACTGGAAATGAGCTGATGGGGGCTAGACTAGGACTGGAAATGACTGATGGGGGGCTAGAATTGGAAATGGGCTGATGGGGGGCTTGGACTGGAAATGGACTGGGGGAGTAAGGATGGAGAGGGGAAAAGATATTTTGTGTGGGAGGGAAAAAAATCTATGATTGGCCAGGAATTGGGAAAGTAAGTGGGGATTGACGATGGAAGGGTGAAATTTGAGTGGATGAAAAAGAAATAAAGAAAGAAATGAAGAAAAGAGCGAAAGGAGAAAGATCAGTATGTTAAAGCAAAGGAAAAAAACAAGAAGAGAGAAGAAAGAACAAATGGACAGCAGACAATGGAGAGTTAGCAGAAGACATGAAGAAACCAGAAGAAAGTGACTGGAGTAATTGCAACTGAAAAATAAAATGGCCAAACAAAAGGTAGAAAAATACCTTTTTATTTTGAATTTATTAACTGGAATATGTCAGCTCTGGGAAATGTGCATTGCTAACGTCCTTGTGTTTTGTTTAGTACAAGAGGAAATTAATTTATAGTTTTATTTCTTCAGTGTTGTTGTACATTTCAAGTTTGTCTTTTGTGGTTCCCAGTTTAATTATTGTCTTCCTATTTCTAAATTGTGATATCTTGTTCTTTGTTTGGTGACAGTCTATGTTCTGCATGTGTAACCGAGCTGTGAGATTCTGTTCATGTAGTTTGTATTTCATAGTGCCACTTGTTCTCTTTCCCCAGTAGATGTATTGATATTCTCTGAGATGTATTAGTTTAATATTTGCAGTGTTGCCTGCCTTTTGATAGATAGGGCTGGTGCTTTGTGAGTCCTGTTAAGTGCTATTATGATACAGCGGGTTTGCTATGGGTTCTAAATGGGCAGGGTTTATAGTACTTCCTAATGTGCCTGACAGTTAGCACTGGAGTATAGTAATGTAGAAATCTGGTAGCCTTTCCGTATCCAGACACTCATTAAGAGGCATGTTTACTAAACGTTAGCGCACATTAACATTGTTAGAAAGGTATTAGAAGTTTAATTTTTTGTTTTTATAAAATACAGAATGATAAGAATTTATTATAGAGGCTTCTAAAAGTGCTTTGCAAATAAACCGTCTGGCATGCAGATTCTTATCTCTCTCCATTGTTCTGCATCTAGAGATAGCAGAGCCTAAGAACTACAAAGTATATTCTCCTCTCTCTCCCCCCTCCCCTCCTTAACTTTGTGGTCCTTTATGATAAGTGAAAGAAAGCTTGATTGTACCAGGTTGGATACACAGTCAGGCCCTGTGAATAACATTACATTGCTATAGTCCCTAAGAAAGAGTTAATATCATTTGTAGCTCCTATTTAATACTATCCTTGAAAAGTCTGTAGAAGAAATTGGGTTAAAGGTTGAGATAACATAAATATTAGTCTTGTTATTAGAAAGATAAGTATAAGGCAAGTTGTTTACCTAGCTTCACAGTCTCGCTGTCTCTGGTCAGAGATATCAAACTGTCAGTGTTAGAATTAATTAGAATTAAGGCCTACATAGTCATGCCTGAGAATATATGTATGTCTTTTCATGATTGTCTATGACGTGCATGCCTATAGAAAAGTATATTATGAATATACGTAACACTAGACGTAGAATAAACTATGTATATTATGAATATACGTGATGTGAGACATAGAATAATAAAGTGAAATTATGCTGTGTAATGGAATCTTTACCTATAAATAAAGAGGCCTAAAGCTTTGATTTCAGAGTAAACATAGGCAAACGCCTAGCTTGCTCTCCCAAAGCGCTTTGGTCCTGTGTTTATAATACAAGTGTGTTGTGTATTATTTACAGATTTGTGTATTATTTAAAGATTATGATCAATTAACCTTCTCCTTGTTTTGTGTGTGGATTTCTGTGACCCAAGAGCCCTATCTGTTATTAGGTGAGGGGGGGGGGGGGTGCAGAGTATATTTCAGTTTGTGCCGTGACTCGGATCAGATCTCTACATTCAAGGCAAGGGCAGAAGGTGCCTGAAGATTTGTGAGTATTGTGTAAATTACCAGTGATGGGTAATCTGTTAAGGCAAGGGCAGAAGGTGCCTGAAAGATTTGTGAGTATTATGAAAATTACCAGTGATGGGTAATCTGTTAAATAGACAGACTCTGTCTCAGATGCGTGAATGGCATGACAGAGCTAGGGCTTTAGTATTTAGAAAAGGTAGCCCTTATTGTATGCTTCTATTGTATGTGTGAGAAGCATAGGTGATGTAGCCATCGATTCCGTAGCACATAGGGATTCAGTGACAAAAGGTAACGTGAATTTGCAGTTTCCTTTGGAGGGAACTTTCTCTGTAGATAAGGTCCATTGCCTGAGATATGAGTTAGCGGTTAAAGGTAAACAGTGCAAATGTGCTTACATGGTGGGAACGGATGGTACATGATGAAAACATTAGGAATGTTTATGTTTTGAAACAAAAGTTGTTTGTGTTAGGAAATGTACCTATTGACCAGCTGAGCAAGTGCGGGTCACTCGTGTAGCAGAGCTAAGAGAAAAAGAAAATATTTAAAAAGAAACAGAAGTTAGGGGGAGTAGAATTGTATATTTTGGATATTTGGAATGTCTCCCAGCTCAAAGAATTGAGAGCATGTTTGAATCAAGAGATGGAAAGTGTTGTACTTGTAATAAGAATCTTAGAAGTAGCAATAGGTCATAGAGTTTCTGTTGCAAAAGAATTAGCATTCTCGGGAAATAAATTACCTATGCCTGGAGTTCAGGATAGCAGTAATGATTTGAAATTCAAAGCAGTATTTATAGGTCTTTAAGCAGATTTGTTATTGTGTACTTCTCATTTGTGTGTACTTTTCAAAAAGAATTAAGGGGCTTGTTTACAAAGCCGCGGTAGCGGTTCGCGATCGTTATCGGAGCCGCGGCCCCATTGATTTCAATGGGGCCGCGGCTCCGATAACGATCGCGAATCACTACCGCAGCTTTGTAAACAAGCCCCTAAGTGTTTCTGATGAAGTGTGATCAATTATATTATGATTTAGGCTCTATTCAGGATGTTCTATTCAGCCTAATTTATGTTCTGCCACTGTGAAACTGAAGCAGCTGTGGGAAATGATATTGTGACTACTTAAAGAAGTGTTTGATTTGACTAAAACTTTTCTGAATTACAGGGATAATCCTGGTAGATTTGTGTCTTTATGGTCTCAAATAATTAATAGTTATAATCCTACTTGGGCAGATCTAGATAATTTGCTCAGATCTGTTTTTTTTAATCCAGCTGATTTTCATAAGGTTACTCATCCAATTAGGGATGACAACTGGCAATGGCCACTGACAGACCCTGTAACAGATTTTCAAGAAAAAACACAAAGAGATAATTTTGTTTTATGTAGAGAAAAATTGTTAGAATCTATAAAGGTAGTATGTAAACCTGTAAAGGATTGGTCGAGGTTAACATCTCTAAGGCAGGATAGGGGTGAAAAAGTTACAGATTTTCACACTAGGTGTATGCTAGCTTTTAAAGACTATTCTGGTGAGGCAGAAGACACACCTTCAGGATTTACTAATATTTTTGTAAATGGATTGATTCCAAGAATAAATTTTTTTTTAGAAACTTCAATAATAGATTGGCCAGCTAGAACAGCTGATGCAATTTTGGAAGGGGCTCGATACAGTGAGTTGAAGTTCCTCAAGGAACAACAAGAGCAACAAACCAGATTAGATGTAAAAAAAGCGAAGTAGCTTAATTTGCAGATTGCTTCCATGCAAACTCCAATGGGAAGGGGGAGGGGTAGATTCAGAGCTAGAGGAGGTTATGTGAATTCTCAGCGAGGGCATGGACAGTCCAGAGAGCTGCGTACCTATTACACTTGTGGAGAGGCTGGACATTTGCAGCGAGACTGCCCCCGGAATCGGAATCCTGATGGCAAGAGAGCTGATTTCCCTCTCCCCCTCCAGTACAAGCTGAATTCACTTCAGTATATCAGTGCTTCTCTAACCCAGAAGATTGTGGAGGTGATACATGGGATGCATGACTATTCCTGAATTTGACTTAACTCCTCAGGGTGAGTTAGAAGCTAAACTGGGAGGTTCTAATTTGAAATTTGTTATTGATACTGGAGCTACAACCTCAGCACTGTGTTTACAGGATTTGCCCGCTATCTATCATGCTCAATTAGCACAAGCACCGATAGTACATTGTGAAGGCATTGAGGGAAAGATAATTCCTCATCGTAGACTTGAATATTTACCTTTGCAGATTGGAGAGATTGTATATCCAACTACTTTTCTTGTGAGAGACACTTTGCCAGTGAATCTTCTAGGTCGGGATTTTTTTTTTTGGTGTCACATCATGCTACTCTATCCTGGATGGGTGGCAAGTTCTCTTTCCAACTGTACACTCTCTCTGAAGTGCCGTCTCCTGCAGATGCCAGTACCATTCATCCTGCTCTTGGAGAACTTCAGTCTACTTTGTGGGCAGTGCCGGAATCAGATGTCGGATGCCTTTCTATCCCGCCTGTGACAATCACCGTGAAACCTGGAGTTCAGCTTCCTAAACTCAAGCAGTATCCACTGCCAAGCAGCTGCCATTGATGGAATTTGTCCTGTGATTGTGGATCTCCAGAAACAAGGTGTCATTTATCCTACAACTTCACCATGCAATACTCCAATCCTTCCTGTACTAAAGGCTGACGGTAAGACTTATAGATTTGTGCAAGACCTGCGAGCAGTAAATAATGTGATTTTGCCAATTTTTTCCTTGGTACCTAATCCAAGGGAGGAGTGGTCTAGTGGTTAGGACAAGGTACTTCAGGCCGGAGGGCCGGGGGTTCAAGTCCCACCTGGGGACAGCAATCTCAGGCCAGAGGGACTGGGATTTCTAGTCCTATAGGCACTCCTTGTGGTCTTGGGCAAGCCACTTAACCCTCCATTGCCCATGTTCCCTGTAAGTATTAATGTATGTGTGTCATATCCCCTCGTGTTAAATGTATCCCCCAATTGACCGCTTTGACCCGGTGAAAAGCGGAATATAAATACAGCTAAATAAATAAATAAATAAAGTCCACATGATATCTGGACGCAGATACCTTCAGGGACTACCTGGTTTTCTGTTGTGGATTTAAGTTCTGCTTATTTTTCAGTGAAAATTAGCAAAGACAGCCTATTTTTTATTTGCCTTCTATTTTGACAATAGGCAATATACCTGGACCACTTTGTGTCAGGGGTATACTGATAGTCCTGCATATTTCTCGCAGGCCCTAAGAACTGCATTATTTGATGTAAGACTTGACCATTCCTCTTTAGTTCAATATGTGGATGATTTGCTTTTATGTTCACCATGTTATGAGTTTGTCTCTATTAGCTCATGTTACTAATTTAGGTTTGAAGGTTAATCTGTCTAAACTGCAATTTGTATCTCAAAATGTTACTTTCCTGGGTGTTGATTTAACACCAACTGGTCGTGCAATTACCTCTGCTAGATTAAAACCTATTCTGTCATTGCCTTTTTCCAGCGACACCAGTGTTATTGGGTAGCTTCCTGAGTTTATTTTCTGTAAATAATAGCTAGCGCATTTCTCAAGATCTTACTGCTCTACTTTATGCTCTTACTGGGAAAGAAGGATCTGAAGGCCTTATTGTACCCACATTATCACAGTGGGAGGTTTGTTTTAAATGTAAAAAAAAAAAAAAAATTTGCACTGGGAAATGCACCATGTTTATTGTATATGATTATTCTTTACCATTCAAATTGTATGTGGCTATTTCTGATTCCTCTGCTACCGGTGTGCTTTTACAAGCTTTCCCAACTGGTTCAAGCCGGTAGGCTATTTCTCAAAGCGATTTGATCCAGTGACTTTGGGACTCCCACTATGTCTACGTAGTTTGGTAGCAGTAGCTTTGCAATCGAAACTTACTAATTTTCTGGTTCTACAGCGCCATTTGTCCTCCACACGTTTTATTGACTGGAATTAATCATTTCTCCGCTTCATGTTTCAGTATGTACTACATCACTATGCAACCTTTCAACATTGGGGAGGAAGATGGGTCTCATAATTGTTTCCAAACTGTACCTCTACCAGCCCTGGATTATACCTTTGTTTGTGGATAGTTCTGCTTTTAGAGATGACAAGGGCAAACTTCGTGTAGGCTACGCAGTCACTATGGTTTTGTGGAATGCAGTTTAAAATGCAAAGGACATTCTTCTGCTGAAGATTTTGTGTCAAATTTTGCAAACCACGAAGCACAGCGAGCTGTTCTTCAAGCATCAGTGTTCCCGACAGTGCTGTATTTAACACCGTTTAATATGACTTTGTTTTCCCTTTTATCTTTCTTGCAGCAATAGAAAGATACTTCCTTTGAAAACCCAGACTCTGACTTTGTGGGGTGCATCCTGTGATGCTCAGGGCTGCTGGAAAGAGGATCATCTGCTTATTTGTCCTGACAGTCTTTTGTTTCTACATGCCCTGTTCCTGCATTATAAGCTTTGCCGCTGTGGCTATGAATTATGTCTTTTTGGTTCTCCGGTATCATCTGAACTTCTGTTATTTTTTTCTTTGGTACAGCTTCTCTGCACTGTTTCAAGACTGGCACTGTAGGGTCAGCTTAGGGTCAGTTATTAAGATTTCTGCCTTCTGAACTCTTTTTGATTTTGCAGCCCCGTGCCAGAGGAAGGAGGTGGTATTTGTCCGGATGGGTAGAAGCTTATCCATTACCAGTTTATTCCTGTCTGGGGTGTTCCTTTTGTTCTTTCTTGTCTGGGTCCAGCCATTGCTGCGAGTGTCTGGGAGGGTATTGAAAATTTGGTTTGGTATTAAGAGACAACTGCATACTCCTTATCATCCGCAAAGCTTTGACCAGGTGGAGCGGATGAATAGGACAATCAAAGGTCACTTGCGTACTGACACAGGATTGGGCTACAGATTGGACGGAAGCCCTTCCTTTGCCCTTATGGCAGTGTGTAAATCTCCCAGCCTGACATCATATGAAATAGTTACTGGACGTCCAGCTACTTCTCCACATTACTTGGCAGTTATCCCAGATCCCCAATTGTTGCACAGCGATATTTTGTCTTATTGCTCACGGTTGCACTCAGTCCTGTCTGTTTCCCTTTTATTGCAAGTGAATCCTCAACGAGATGACAGAATCATCATATCCAGAATCATCAGAATCATCATATCTGAAAGTGAAGTCACCTGACTGGGTCCTGATTAAGAATTTGCATCCAAAGACGCTTCTGGTTCCCAAGTTTCTAGGTCCATTTCGTGTGCTCCTGGTGGGATACTCGGCTTGTAAAGTGGAAGGACATTCTTGTTGGATACACCTTACACAGTGTGAAAAGGCTCCTTCACAGACTCCAGACGGCGGCTCCCTTCATCAGTGAATCAAGAAAATACAACGCAGAGACTTATTGAACATTACATTGATATTACAGAAAAGATCATCAGGATTTACATGCTTTTTGAATGAACTACTTATGCAAAAACCTTTTGTTCAGCATTTATACTACTGATTAGGTGGATAAAGGTGGTTTGATTTAGTATTTTTACTAATATATAAGCAATGACCTTTGGGTACTTAACCTCTACTTCATGACGTAATTGAGAATTAAGGGGTAGTTATAGCTATACTATATATCTTCATCATATTAAGAAGAGTAGGTGTATTTTATTTTGTCTTAGCACATTTATTTTTGGGGTGATTATAGTTTCAGATAGTTAGAGGTCTGCTAAGAATGTTTCAGTATTTGGTCTTAGTTGTGCTGTGGCATGTTATTGTTAATGAAGCAGTGCTGCATTTAGAATCTTGGGAAAGTAATGAGGGATATCCAAATATTTTTGAGTCGCATTTACACTCAGTTACAAAATATTTTAATCTGTCACGTTGTGCGGTCTGCCTTCCAACTGTGATAGCCACTCAACATGGGTTTTTACCACAAGTTAGGCCCAAAGCCTTTGAAGAGTTTCGTGATACAGATTTTAATCTAACTACTGTACGATGGTCTCATACAAACACAGAACCTAGAATAATAATGCTACATAATTCTTCCATCTGGTATAAGAAATCCCACGTATAGTAACCTTATATTTCCGTAGTACAATTAATGCAAGTTCAAAGGAATCAGGTGCATGATTATGACTTGTTACAGTATAATAGTTCTGGCTACCTTTTGAATGACTCAGTCCGAGACATACCTAACTGGAGTTGCCCCTTATTAGGATATTACCATCCCTGGGAACGTAATCTATCTGTAGGAATTAAGGAAATGAACATTACTCAGTGGGCTTTGAATAACTGTACGCAGAATCTAGTCTGTCCCCGTAACTTGACAATTTGGGAAAATGGATTAGTGGCTTTAAAGGGAGACTATTTTTGTGTGTGGTAATCTTGCATATACAGAACTTCCCAGAGGTTGGTCAGGGGCTTGCTATGTTGCTCAGTTAGATACTCCGTGGCGGTTTATACCTTACCAAAATGTTACTTTATTATCAACCTTGAATAATTACTTAAGAAGAAAAAGGGATGTTCCCCCTCAGGATGAAGCCATAATAGCAGCACAACAGTTGGTAGACTCTACAAGTCCTTTAACTAAATCTCAGATAGATGCATTTACAGGTACTGTTTGGCTTTCAACCTTTGGAGCCATAGGACCCACTAGAGAATATGGTACCCAGATTATGCGATTACAGGCAGTTATTGAACTTACAGCCCTGGATCTCACAGAGGCTATTAGTGTGCTACAAGGTGAAGTAGACAGGGTGTCCACTTATGCAGCTCAGAATCGCATGGCTTTAGACTACCTACTAGCGAAGGAAAATGGCATATGTGGCCTAATTTCTGATTACTGTTGCAGTATGCTTGATAATGAAGGAAACGTAGTGAAAGGTTTGCTGGATAGGGTTAGAAATCGTACATTTGTATCAAGTAGTAGTTATGTAAATTCTTTTTCTGATTGTTTTGATTCTGTTTCTTCTTTCTGGAGTTTATTATCTAGGCCCCTGCAAGGCCTATTAGCTTCATTATTGGGCTTATTAGGGATTATCATTTTAGGAGCATTAATTCTTTGTGTAATATCAGCTTGTTGTAAGAAATCAGTGGAGACACTGACCCCTAAAATGATGTTACAGATTGACCCAGAAGCTAGCTACGATCCATTTTTAATACCGATGTCTGAGTTTCCTTATCTGTGAAATGATTCTTTACAGAATCAGAGGAAGGACTGAAAGAAAGCTTGATTGTACCAGGTTGGATACACAGTCAGGCCCTGTGAATAACATTATATTGCTATAGTCCCTAAGAAAGAGTTAATATCATTTGTAGCTCCTATTTAATACTATCCTTGAAAAGTCTGTAGAAGAAATTGGGTTAAAGGTTTAGATAACATAAACATTAGTCTTGTTATTAGAAAGATAAGTAAAAGGCAAGTTGTTTACCTAGCTTCACAGTCTCGCTGTCTCTGGTCAGAGATATCAAACTGTCAGTGTTAGAATTAATTAGAATTAAGGCCTACATAGTCATGCCTGAGAATATATGTATGTCTTTTCATGATTGTCTATGACGTGCATGCCTATAGAAAAGTATATTATGAATATACGTAACACTAGACGTAGAATAAAATATGTATATTATGAATATATGTGATGTGAGACGTAGAATAATAAAGTGAAATTATGCTGTGTAATGGAATCTTTACCTATAAATAAAGAGGCCTAAAGCTTTGATTTCAGAGTAAACAGGCAAACGCCTAGCTTGCTCTCCCAAAGCGCTTTGGTCCTGTGTTTATAATACAAGTGTGTT
Source organism: Ichthyophis bannanicus (assembly GCA_033557465.1). Taxonomy (NCBI): domain Eukaryota; kingdom Metazoa; phylum Chordata; class Amphibia; order Gymnophiona; family Ichthyophiidae; genus Ichthyophis; species Ichthyophis bannanicus. The sequence continues at coordinate 1,107,220,432 of CM066031.1, forward strand.
GTGTATTATTTACAGATTTGTGTATTATTTAAAGATTATGATCAATTAACCTTCTCCTTGTTTTGTGTGTGGATTTCTGTGACCCAAGAGCCCTATCTGTTATTAGGTGAGGGGGGGTGCAGAGTATCTTTTAATAAGGACTGGCAGAAAGAACAGAAACCTAAAGTTAGAAAGCATACTTCGTGGACCATGAGAGCCAAAAACTTATTAAAAGAAGTCAAGTGGCTGACCCCATGTAAGACATAAAAGATTAGTTTATTATAGTGTGTCTATTTATAAGAAAGCTACTTCTTTTAGTTGCCATATTAGACAAAAGCCCTCAGCAGAAAATGTATGCAAGACAGAAAAACAAGTTTTGCAGAGGTCAGAGTTGGTCTTAGGCTATTAAAGCTATGTAAAAAAAAGAGAGATCCTTGCTCTGTTGACCTTTTGTAATGCAAAGTTCTTATGGAGCAAGCACAAAAGTAAATAAACCATTGACCACCTGAACATGCAAAAGAAAGATAAGGACTGACATCAGTATGTACTACCATAAAGGGGATAAAAGATGTCAGAAGATCAAGGTAAATTGCATTCTTGCATATGGCCTGTCATGTAAGAATATGGAATTATGTTAAATAAAATAAATAAAGGGGATGAGCAGAAACCCACATGTGCTGTCTGAGCACAGCAGATAGGTCAATAACGATGTATTAGTTAGCCAATAAGATGCAGGGGGTAGTGGCTTGCTGATTTGACAAATGTATTAATGTCACTGAAATATGTCAAACTGTGTACTCATTTATCAAGAAATATGATATTTGACTACCCCTTCTTGCAAGACTATAATAAATAAATAAAAGGAAACCTTTGGTTTCACTGAGGTGTCTGTTATTGTGATAAAATTATTATTGTTTATTACAACATTATGCAAATATTTATGTAAATGAGATCCTGCAATGAGTCTCCGCACATGGTCCCATACACCCCTTTGGCCGCCCCTGTCTATACCCAGTGGTGGCAGTCAGCATGGGGCTGTGAGTCAGTTAACATTCACAAGCTCTGCTCTATCCTCCTCCCATGTGGGCTTCCGATTAGACTGGAAACCATACAAAGTACTGGGTCTGTGAGCACACACTGACCAACAGGGCCCTGTGCTGACTGCTGCTGTTGTTGCCACCACTATCCAACTTGCATGCTTTGGATGGGTGTGGGCAGGAGGAAGTGCATGAGGCAAGGGATGTTTTCATCACCATCTGGGGTCACATGAATTTCTTAATGTTAAAATGAGGAGATATTTGATAAACGTTTGTAACGTATTGGTAGAGAAAGCTTTTCATCTTTGTACAGTTTGAAACAGAAAGTGAGTTGTATCTCTAGAAAAAAGATCAGTGAGAACAGTAACTGAACAGAAAGTAATTAGCTCTCGGTGCTTAAGTTCCTATGCAAAGTAGTGCCATCTAGTGGCATTGTAATAGATTGTGTGGCGCTCACACCCCTACCAGGCGGTTGCCTAGTATGGACGGGAGAACATCTTGTATTCCTTTTCCAAAGGGTTGTAGTTGTGTAGTCAGAAATGAACCAAGTGGATGTTTCAAAGCGCACAGGAATTTTTATTAGCTTCCTTTAGGTAAGATGGTAACAATCTTCAAAGCAACTTTACACTCAGGACAAAGAAACAAAGGATAATCTTCTCCAATTAAAGCAAATGTCAAAACAGTGTTTCCGTGGAATTATTTACAATGGCTTTCTTTTTCTTTCCCTTTAAGATGCTTCTTACTTCAGCAATAATAAAGGCACATGTATTTACAACCTACAATCAAAGCCAGTAAGGCTGCTAGCTCCTTCTTTGCTGTTTTGAGTTAAACAGTTCTCTGCTGTCTAGCCCCGCCTTGGTTGCACTAGCCACTTCTTTAGGAAAGAACCTTAATGCTTCAATATAAGACTCATTCTCTCCTTTACTTCAGGCTTTCAGCTATAACAAAGTTGTAACAGCTTTCTTAATTTCTTTCTGCTATTTGGCTTCCATTAATTAGCATCAGTACAAACTGCACAGTCCATCTCAGAACAAGAAGAACCCATGTCAGTTCCTCTACCATCCACCTCCATACTTTCTTCTGAGCTGCATATTAGTAAAGCTTGGAAACGTTCAGGCACTTTTTCCTTTAAGTCATTTAAAAGCTCAAATAGCCTATTCCACTGCACTGCCCTTCCTTCTCTTGGCAGGACTTCAACAGGCTTCTCCTGTTCAAGTTTTCTTGAAAACCCCTTCTTTCTAATCTGGGTTTTCCCAGGTACAAATCCCTCTTCAGAATCAGAGCAAGAGATACAAGCCTTAGGCTTCACTGCTTTCTTTCTCCTACCTTGGAGTTTTACTGCAGGACTTCCATATCTGGGGCTTCTGTTGGCCGTAGCTATCTCTGCCTCAGAGCCAGTTAGGGAATCAGGGTAAGATTTCCTCTCCACTTCCTGGGGCTTCTTCTGCCTGAAGACACACCCTTCACCCGAGGAGTCTAGGCTCTCTTGCCTTAGCTTTTCCAATGCCAGCCTTCTCTCTCTCTCTCTCTTGCCAGTATACTTGGTCCTCTCCCTGGAACCTTCTCTGTAGCTCTCTTGGCTGCAGTCCTGGCTGCTCTTGCTCTCCTTGCATTTGTCCTTGTTCCTGTTCCTGTTTCTCCTTCCGTCTATCTCTCTGTTTGTTTGCTCAAACTTAAACGTGGAGCAGGGCACCTCCCATTCTGACTCCACCACCATGTACCTCCTACTCTTACTTAGGGTTGCCATGGAGTCTGGGTGTGGCTTTAGCCTAACTCTACCCTCGTGGTTTCTCTCACTGCTTTTACTAGGGTGTATGTGTTCTGGTGCACCCATCCCCCGTAAAGAAGAAAAAGTTCCTTTTCCCTTTATTTCTTCATGCTGGACTGCACTCTCCTTACCATATATCCCCCCCTTAAACTATTACGGGCTGGCGCACCAACCCGCACACAGCACGTAATACGAGGTATGTGCTGTGAATCATCACCAACTCTTAGGGCTAGCTCGGCATTCCCTATACGCTCTTGCCATAGCCTCAACAGATTGATATGGTATACCTGTTGCTTCCCTCGTCCAGTATCCACCGCATATGATACCGGTCCGACCTGTTTTGCAACTTTGTAAGGGCCTCTCCAGGAATTCTCAAACCTAGAGTTCGCTGCGGCTACCCTTACCATAACCTTATCCCCGACCGTTAGGAGCCGAGGCCTTGCTCGCCGGTCGTAATAAGTTTTTTGTCTATTCTGACTCTTTTTTAAGTTTTCTTCCGCTACAGTGGCTATCCGCTGTAAGCGATTCTTCAGATCCGTTAAGAATCTGGGAACCTCTTGTACATCCTCTACGGGCGCTACCCATTGTTCCCTTAGGATGTCCAGTACCCCACGTGGAGTCCTTCCATACATAAGTTCGTATGGCGATGTGCCTGTAGAGGTTTGTCTCCTCTCCCGACATGCATAAAGTACGAAAGGTAACATTGTATCCCACTCACTTAACCTACCCTCCAAACTCCTTTTTAACAAGTTCTTCAAGGTTTGATTGAACCTTTCCACTAGGCCATTGGTTTGGGGATGATAAGCTGCTGTGCGGATATGTCTGATACCAAATGCATCCCATACCTGGGCTAGGTGACGGGACATAAAATTTGTTCCCCTATCTGTTAGGACCTCACGAGGGAATCCTATCTCGCAAAATACCCTTATTAATTCCATAGCTATCACCCGGGCAGACGTGTTTCTCAATGGGATGGCCCATGGAAACCAGGTGGCATGGTCCATTATGACCAATATATACTGGTGGCCTCGGGGTGTTTTTAACAAGGGCCCCACTATATCCACCCCCAACCTATGTACTGGTTTATTCATGACTGGCAAGGGAATCAAAGGTACCTCCGGTGGATGGTTACCTGAGACCCTTTGACAAGCCGGGCACGACGCACAGAATCTCGCCGTCTCTGTATATACGCCTGGCCAATAAAACCTGGCAAGGACCTGATCCAGGGTGCTTTGTACACCCTTGTGTCCCCCTACTGGGAGATCATGGGCCAATCTTAATATGATATTCTTAAAAGAGGAAGGTATCACGAGTTGCCTTCTTAGATCTCCTGTCCATGGATCTATATTCTCCCTATATAGTAGGTTACTATCCCACAGAAACCTCGGTAGAGCCTCCGATCCTTTCCGTGCGAACTCACAGGCTCGCACCAAAGCGGGATCTGCTTTTTGCTCATCAGGAAATGAGGGAAACTTCTCTATCAACTCCTCAGGAACACAGGGCAGCTCCTGACCAGACATTAACTGACCCCTATTCCTGGCCCTGATGCACCGCTCTCGCCGCTTTTCGGCCTTTCCTTTCCTGGGGGCATCCTTGGCCGGGGTTATTAAGTCCTCATGAAAGGAGGTCCCTGGTATCGGCTCCTCCTGGGAATCTATCTCTTCCTCTGCAGGTTTTGAGCCTGCGCGTGTGGTAACCAGGCCTGCTTTTTCCTGCAGCTCCTTTGCTATCCCCTTCCTGAACTGGGACCAATCACGGCCCAGTACCATATCGTGTGGGAGCCTAGGTATAACCGCTACTGCTACCTCCCTTCCAGTACCTAACCCCTTTATCCTAACATACTGGAGAGGATAGGTGGAGGCAGCCCCATGGACACATCTGATCTTAACATGGCCGCTTGAGGACTGTCTCTGGGCCTCTATCTTTTTCCACAACCTGGTAGAAATCATGGACTGACTTGCCCCTGAGTCTAGTAGTGCTTCTGTAGGTATCCCTTCCACTTCTACCGATAGGAGGAATCCCTCACCTATCTCCTTGGGACGGGTAATCACAAAAGCTTTCCTTACTTTACAGTTTTTCTTAAGGTGACCTGCCTCACCACAAGCAAAACATTTCCTCTGTAAGGTATACCTTCCCTCTACGGGTTTATTCCTTTCTGTTCTACGGTTAGCAAATGCTGCATTCTTTTCTTGCATTTCTGTACCTGCCTTCTGAAAAACGCCCTCTTTCTTGAGGCTTAATTTCCTGGCCTCTATAAAGCGCTCAGTCAACGCAATGGCTTCCTGGGTGTTTTTACAGTTCTGCATTACCAGAAAAGCTTGCAAATCTGTAGGTAAAGCCTCTGTAAATTGTTCAAGTATTACAGCATCTATAATAGACTCTATATTACCACTTCCAGGTATAAGCCATTTACATACTAAGCTTTTTATCCGATGATATAAAGCTTGAGGTGTTTCACCCTCCTTTATCATACATGATCGTAGAAGCCTACGATAGACCGAGGGACTTAACCCCATCCGATCTCTTATAGCTTTTTTTATTTGCTCATAATCTGAAACCAATGTGACAGGCATTTCTCTATAGGCTGCTAGAGCCTCCCCACTAAGGGTAATAGCAAACCTCATTGCCCATTGTCCTTTTGGTCATTGAGCCAATACCGCTATCCTTTCAAAGGCTTCGATGAAATCATCGATATTGTCGTCCTTGGTAAGGCGGCCACAGGAGAAAGTCCCAGCACCAGGGCCTTCCCATCCCGGAAATACACCCTGTGCACCTGGTGCAGACTGTGCCACCTTGGTTGCTTCCTCCTGGGTCCTGATCCACTTTGCCATCATGTCCAGTAGGGGTTGCTGTTGGGCACGAAGCATTGACGTTGCTTGTTCCTGGCTCACTGCCGCCATCTCCCTCTGTCTGGCGAACTGGTCCGTCACCCAAGCCAATATATCCGCTGTCTCCATCACTTGGACTGCTGTTTCTGCAAATACAAACAAAGACAAGAACACACAAAGTGCAGCACTTTTTTTTTTTTTTCTTATGCTCCCACTTTCTCCTGGTGAGTACCTGGTAACCCCCTTACATCAGAATCCGGCCTAACCCCCTCTAGCCTACGGGTTACCTGATTCTGATGCAGGTCTTCGCTTTGCCACCAGTTAACAGCGCTCCGGATCCGACGCCACTCCGGATTTTCCCTCCGTTGCTCTCGGTCCGGTCACACCGTCCTTCCCTGGATCTTCCCCGTCCAGAGGTATAGGCTTCGAGACGCACCACACTTGACCGCTGGAATGCTGGATCCAAAGAACTACGCCACCTGTGGCGCTCACACCCCTACCAGGCGGTTGCCTAGTAGGGACGGGAGACCATCTTGTATTCCTTTTCCAAAGGGTTGTAGTTGTGTAGTCAGAAATGAACCAAGTGGATGTTTCAAAGCGCACAGGAAATTTTATTAGCTTCCTTTAGGTAAGATGGTAACAATCTTCAAAGCAACTTTACACTCAGGACAAAGAAACAAAGGATAATCTTCTCCAATTAAAGCAAATGTCAAAACAGTGTTTCCGTGGAATTATTTACAATGGCTTTCCTTTTCTTTCCCTTTAAGATGCTTCTTACTTCAGCAATAATAAAGGCACATGTATTTACAACCTACAATCAAAGCCAGTAGGGTTGCTAGCTCCTTCTTTGCTGTTTTGAGTTAAACAGTTCTCTGCTGTCTAGCCCCGCCTTGGTTGCACTAGCCACTTCTTTAGGAAAGAACCTTAATGCTTCAATATAAGACTCATTCTCTCCTTTACTTCAGGCTTTCAGCTATAACAAAGTTGTAACAGCTTTCTTAATTTCTTTCTTCTATTTGGCTTCCATTAATTAGCATCAATACAAACTGCACAGTCCATCTCAGAACAAGAAGAACCCATGTAAGTTCCTCTACCATCCACCTCCATACTTTCTTCTGAGCTGCATATTGGTAAAGCTTGGAAACGTTCAGGCACTTTTTCCTTTAAGTCATTTAAAAGCTCAAATAGCCTATTCCACTGCACTGCCCTTCCTTCTCTTGGCAGAACTTCAACAGGCTTCTCCTGTTCAAGTTTTCTTGAAAACCCCTTCTTTCTAATCTGGGTTTTCCCAGGTACAAATCCCTCTTCAGAATCCGAGCAAGAGATACAAGCCTTAGGCTTCACTGCTTTCTTTCTCCTACCTTGGAGTTTTACTGCAGGACTTCCATATCTGGGGCTTCTGTTGGCCGTAAACTATCTCTGCCTCAGAGCCAGTTAGGGAATCAGGGTAAGATTTCCTCTCCACTTCCTGGGGCTTCTTCTGCCTGAAGACACACCCTTCACCCGAGGAGTCTAGGCTCTCTTGCCTTAGCTTTTCCAATGCCAGCCTTCTCTCTCTCTCTCTCTTGCCAGTATACTTGGTCCTCTCCCTGGAACCTTCTCTGTAGCTCTCTTGGCTGCAGTCCTGGCTGCTCTTGCTCTCCTTGCATTTGTCCTTGTTCCTGTTCCTGTTTCTCCTTCCGTCTATCTCTCTGTTTGTTTGCTCAAATTTAAACGTGGAGCAGGGCACCTCCCCTTCTGACTCCACCCCCATGTACCTCCTACTCTTACTTAGGGTTGCCATGGAGTCTGGGTGTGGCTTTAGCCTAGCTCTACCCTCGTGGTTTCTCTCACTGCTTTTACTAGGGTGTATGTGTTCTGGTGCACCCATCCCCCGTAAAGAAGAAAAAGTTCCTTTTCCCTTTATTTCTTCATGCTGGACTGCACTCTCCTTACCACAATTGTCATCTCTATAATATAGTAGATTTTAAAAATGGTTGTTGTGGGACGTCAGCGGTTGTTGTGGGACGTCAGCGGATCGGATCGTGGCGAGATAGAGGAGCTCTGCCGCCATAGCCTGCCGAAAGGGCAAAAAAAAGAGCATAATATGCAGGAAGGAAGTAGGGAAAGCTGGGGACAGTGAGGCAGTAATCCCCCTAAAGTACGCGGAAGCGAGAGCGGGCAGCACACCCCCTCCTAGCACAAGAAGCTGCGGCGGAGAGAGGAGACGGGTCGCTGAGCCACATGGCAAAGAGGGCTAGTGGACGTGGAGGCATCGGGGAAAGTGACAGCGATAGAGGGCCGCGGAGAGCAGGCAGAGAGGAGAGCTGGGGCAAGTGCGAGAGGATCCAGCACAAGGTCGTGAAGTGGACGTGAGCCGCGGCATATCCACGCAGCCTCCAAAGTGCAGTGAGAGCTGTTTGGGGAGAGCGGAGAAGGCCGGGGAGCACCGACAGTCAGGAAGGAGGACTAGACAGGAGCCTGTGTCAGAACGCGGTGATCCGGAGCGGCGGAGAGAGTAGGAGGTGCAATTTGGAGGTGAGCTGGATGCAGGGATGCAGCTGAGCCCGGGAAGAGAGCGGCTCAGGTGGCGGGCTGAGGCCGAAGGTTGCAGCCGGGTCTGAAAGAACGCAGCAGAGGGAACGGCTGAGAGCAAGTTGTACAGCTAAGCCAGCAGCAGGAAGAGAAGGAGGGGAGATAGAACGACCAGGTCGCCCAGTGAGCGCCAGGGCTGAAGGAGCACTGGAACAGCGACAGAGCGGGGCAGCCCATGAAGGCATGCAGTAGGCCGCGGTGAGGGAGGACCAGCAAGCCAGAGCAGAGACTGTGGTAGAGCGCAGCAGACCTACAGTGAGACAGAACCTGACAGGAGGAACAGCAGTGCCACAATCAGAGGGAAGGGGCTGAGGCTCATCTACTGCTTGAACAGCACCTCCCGGGGAGGGGGAGAAGAGAAGAAGTGGACAAAGAAGCTGCCTCCTGAAGAGGGGAACTATTTAAATACAACATGGAGAAAGCAAAGAGAGAAGGGGCAGTGAAGAAGAAATTGGCGGAATTCCGGTCATCGTATGTGCCATCAAGAGGTGGAAAGGAGGGAGAGAAGATGAGCAAACTGAGGGGGGGACCTTTCGCCGGGACAAGAGGAGGAGACAGAAGGAGAGGAATGCTCGGGGATGGCAGAAAAAATCAAGCAGTGGCTTATGGAATTGAAGGAGGATTTAAAGGAAGAAATTGGAGGAGTAAAAAATGAGTTGAAAGAGACTCTGCAAACAATCAAGCAAGATATCACGGAACTGGGAGAGCATGTAGAGGAGGCAGAGAATCAATTGGAACAACAGGGAGCAGCGGTGGAGCAAATCCAGAAAGGATGGAAAGCGCTGAAGGAAGCACAAGAGGAGCTGAAGGCAAAAATGGAAGATTTAGAGGACCGCTCAAGAAGGTGTAACATTAGAGTGCGGGGAGTCCCGGAGGATCCCTGATATAGGAACAGCGAAGTGGTGGTACAGAAAATCTTTGGAGAAATCCTAAAAGGGGCGGAGCGCACAGAGGAGGACGATGTTAATCAGATGAAAATAGAGAGAGCCCATAGAGGACTGGGGTCCATAAGGGACAATCGCCCAAGAGACATTGTAGTCTGCCTGGCTTCATACAAGCTGAAAGAATGAATATTGGGAGCAGCAAGAAAGCTAAGACACATCCAGTGGGAAGGAAACAAACGAGCTGTTTCAGGACTTGTCTCAGGGAACGCTGCAGCGTAGACAAGAGATAAAAGAGGTCACGGCCTACTTGAGAAGGGCTAACTTGAGATATAAGTGGCTGTACCCATTTGGACTCTTGATTACGGTACAAGGGCAGTCGAGGAAAGTAAAGACAAGTGCAGAAGCTTGGAAAGTGTTGAGAGACTTGGGAGCTGAAAACTTACCGGAGGAGGCCATCAGTCCGGTTACGCCAGTGGATGACACCGCCAATAGGAGCACGGCGGAGAGCTCAAAGTGGCACAGAGTAGCAGAAAGCAGTCAGAGATTGGCGAGACTGGTCAAGGAGCGGCAGCGAGAGCAGGAGATCGAGGAAGAAGCAGGCTGAAGCAACAGACAACACATGGACTTGAACTGGATGACTTACAGGGTGGAAAAGGTTTTGGGGGACAGTAATGAGTAATGTAGTAGGAGGGGGAGGGTAGAAGGGCAGGTGAGGAATGGTGGGGGGGTAGGGGCAAACTGGGAAGAGGGATAGGGGCAGGTGATGGTCTGATCCGAGGTCACTGTTATGGAAGTAAGATCTCCGGGTCAGAGAAGTAGGTTGGGTGGGGGAGGGGGAGGGGGGAAGGGGGGGAGGGGGAGTTAGTCGAGGGGCGGCTCAGAAGGTAGGGAGGAGGATGGGCAGAGGGGGGAGGGAGGCAGGGAGAAGGAAAGAGAGGGGGTGGGGGAAGGGGGGAGGGGGGGCAGGGGGAAGCTGGAGGGAAGGGGGGAACAAGATTGGAGGAAGCTTTGAAAATTGTTACATTAAATGTGAAGGGGTTGAACTCACCATGGAAGAGACAGAAATTGTATAAAGGCAGTGATTGTAATGTTGCAGGAGACACATTTGCTAAAAAAGCATGAAGCGTTAGTGCACCCGAAGGGTTATACAGAGTGCATTTTTGCCTCAAACTTATGGGAGAGGAAGAAAGGCGGGGTGGCGGTTTTCATTACAGGGGAGCATAAAACTGAGGTGCAGACGGTGATGAGGGACAAGGGGGGAGGTACCTGCTGCTGCATGTGAGAGAGTTTTGAGTGGTGAATGTGTATGCCCCCATGGGTTCCCAGAAAGAATTTTGGGAGGAGCTAGGGAAGCAGGTGGCGGTAATGGGGGAGGGAGTATTGATTTGTGGAGGGGATTTTAACATGCCTTGGGAGGTGGGGAGGTACACGACAGGCAAGAGGGAAGGGCAAAGGGCGGATAGACAGAGATATCATAGGTTTGTGAATGAGAATGATTTGATAGATGCATGGAGATTGATGAACCCGGGTAGGCGGCAGTTCTCCTTCTTCTCAGCAGTGCACGGGACATATTCACGATTAGATGTGATCTGGGTGGGGAAGGAGCTGGCGGGAAGGATAAAGGGAGGAGAAATTGAGCCCATTACATGGTCGGACCATGCACCAGTGGTGCTGAAGGTGAAGGTAAGGGGGGAAAGCAAGGGGGGGCAATACTGAAAGCTCACTGAAGGCTTGTTGGAGGATATGAGGGTGGTGCGAGAGGTGGAACAGTTAATACCGGAGTATTTTGAATGGAATGGGAAGGGAGAGGTAAAAGAGGGAGTGGTTTGGGATGCCTTTAAAGCAGTGGTAAGGGGGGTGTTGGTAAAGTGGGGAGCGCGAATCAAAAGGGAGCGGGAGGAGCAGAAATTGCAACTAAGGCGTCAGCTAATGGAACTGGAAGAGAAAGATGCACAGGGGGGTGGTGGGATATTTAGGGGAGCGGTTTTGGGAACGAGGGCTAAATTAAATGCTTTGGAGGTGGGGCGAATAAGGCATAGACTGCAGCTACTGCGGCAGAACTTTTTTGAAGGGGGTAATAAAGCTGGGAAGTATCTGGTGCGGCAGTTAAAAAAGAGAAAGGAATGAAATCGAATCCTTCAGATTAGAGGTAGAGGGGGTAGTGCGTGAGGATCACCAGATTAGAGAGGAATTTGCAGCATTCTATCAGAAGTTATATGCAGCCCAGGCAGAGAGAACAGAGGGGGCGATCAACAAATACTTGGGAGAAATGGGGCTGCCACGGTTAGAAGAAGGGGAGCAGAAGGATCTTGATAGGGAGATTGGAGCAGAGGAAGTGTGATGGGCGATTAAGGGTATGAAACTAGGGAAAGCCCCGGGCTTAGACGGGCTGACAGCAAACTTCTATAAGAAATTTGGGAGTCTGCTAATTCAGCCATTAATATCAGTTTTCAATTCAACGTGACGTGGGGAGAAGTTGGCGGATACGATGGGCTGGGCAGGCATCACATTGATACACAAGGAAGGGAAAGATCCGCAGGACTGTGCATCCTATAGGCCAATTTCATTGTTAAATCATGATGCGAAATTGCTGGCAAAAATTCTAGCGACAAGGCTTAATAAAATCGTAGGAAAACTAGTTCATGAGGACCAAGCCAGTTTTATACCGGGGAGGCAGGTGGCGGATAGTATCCGAAAGGTTCTCAATGTGATTTGGGCAGCAAGGCGCTCGGGCAACCCTGTGCTGTTGGTCTCGCTAGATGCTGAAAAAGCATTCGATCAAGTGTCATGGAAATTTCTATTCTCGATATTAGGGGCTATGGGGTTTGGGGCAGAATATGTGACGTGGATAAAGGCTTTGTATGAAAGTCCCAAAGCATGTGTGAGAGTAAATGGAGGATACTCTCGCTTTTTCCCCTCTGGGGAGGGGAACGAGGCAGGGTTGCCCATTATCGCCCTTGCTCTTTGCACTCCCTTTGAAGCCCTTGGCAGCGCAGATAAGGGCGAGCCCAGAGATTAGGGGGGTGAGGATAGGACAACTAGAGACCATTTGTCGCTCTTTGCAGATGACATTTTGCTCACAATCACACAGCCAGGGGGGACATTACCAGCGTTAATGGGTGAGATACAGAAATATGGGAGCATGGCAGGGTTCCGAATTAATTGGGGGAAGTCAGAAATATTAAATGTGGTGGGGGAAGAGGAACAGCAGAGGGAGCTACAGCAGCGCTTTCCGTTTCGGTGGGCAAAGAGGTCAATCAGGTATCTGGGGGTGCAGATGGGGAGGACCCTGGAGGAATTATTTGAACTAAACTACAAAAAGCTCTTAGGGCAACTGGAGTCACAGTTGGGGGGTTGGAGTAGGGGGTACTACTCTTGGTTTGGGTGGATGGCGATTGTCAAGATGATATTGCTCCCCCAATTTTTGTTCTATTTCCAAGTACTACCCATAGTGATACCGAGAGGAGTATTAAGGAAGGTACAAAAGCAAGTGGAGGGGTTTATTTGGGGGGGGGAACCATGGGTGGTGGCGCGGACACTACAAGTGCAAGGGATGGAGGGAGGGATGGGGGTGCCTAACTTTGCTCTGTATTAAAAGGCAGCACAGCTCAGGGCGGTGTATGCATAGATAAGGGAGACAAGTAAGCCATGGGTGATGATGGAGGCAGCGGAATTTGGCTCTGGAGAGTTAAAGCGGATAGTTTGGGGGGGAAGGGGGAGAGGGGGGTGCACACGTTAAATGTATGGCAACAGAATAGACAGAGGATGGTGGGAGATAAGAAGTGGTCGCCTACCATGTCCCTCCAGGCGTGTTGTGAAAAGGGGGTGGGACCGAGTAGAGCAGTGTTGAAGAGGTGGGAGGTGCAGGGGTTGAGTCAGGTGTCACAGATATTAGGGGGTAAGGAGGTAAGGGTGTTTGAGGGGATTTGCAATATGTATCAGTTACAGGAAACTGATAGGAATGCGTATGAGCAAATGGGGTCGCTGATTCGAAAACGGCAGAGGGGGCAGGGTAGGGGGAGTGGAATGGTTTGAAGGGGCATGTCTGGGGTCTATGGGGCAAAAGGGCATGATTTCTAGAATCTATAAAGGGTTAACAGCGAGGGGAGTCAGGAAATTGAGCTATATGGAAGCATGGGAAAGGGATCTGGGGGTGGAATGGGGGGTAGAGAAGTGGGAGGAGGTGGCGAGGGGTATAGCCAAATTTACAATTGCCACGGCGCTACGCGAGAATGGGTTCAAGGTGCTGAGTAGGAGGTATCTCACGCCGGAGTGGCTGTATAAAGCGGGGGTTTTGAAGATGAATGAGTGTTGGAGACAGTGTGACAAAGAGGGCACATGGATACATGTGTGGTGGTCTTGCCCAGTGGTTCAAAGGTATTGGGGGAAAGTGGGGGATAATATTAATAGAATTGTGGGAGCAAGAACAGAACTGACTCCTGAAGTGTGTCTCTTGTAGAAGAAGGATGGGCAGTGGGAAGGAGAGTGGAACATCATTTGGTTTTGTGTCATGGCAGCCAGATGTGAAATAGCCTGGCACTGGAATAGAACGATTCTACCATCTATGGACAGTTATGCTAAAAGAATGTTGGATATTTATCTTATGTATAAAATCACGGGGAGAAAAAGGGCAGGGGGGGACAAATGGAGAAACGGTGGGAGGGGGTATGGAGGTGGCTGAGAGAGAATAGGTGGAAGGAAGGAGCCGTCGGGGTGGGAGAGGGGGAAGGGGAGGAGTAGGTGTAGGGAGTGGGGTTAGAATTAAGGTAGGGGTAGGAGTGGAAGTAATAGTAGGGGGGTAGGGGGAAGGGGAGGGGAAGGAAGGGAGGGAGGGGGAAGAGTTTTGGTGTGAGGTGAAGAGTGGAGGGAAATAGTTAAGGGGAGGAAAAGAGAGGCGGCAATGGGCCAGTATTGGGGTAAATGTTATAGGTTAATTAAGAGTTGATGATTATTGTTGAATATAATATGATGTTCTTTGCCCGATGTAACTAGCTTGTTGGAAAAATTAATAAAACTCAAAATTTAAAAAAAAAATGGTTGTTGTATATCTCAGCATTTAAGATCAGAATATACGGGCTGATGCAGAAAACTAGTGCTGAATGCGCGCGTTACAGATTTTTACACGTGCATGTAGCACACCGACAACACACAAGTCCAAACGCGCAATGCAGAAAGAAAAGGCCATGCAAATGAAGGGTGCACAAAACCAAGCATATGCAAATATGATACGCATAAAACCCCAACGCTAACGAAAAACCCATTTTAAAATGCTTGGTTTGAAATCAGGTAATGCATGCACACGAGAATGAAACGTAAGAATTGGCTAATAGCGCATGTGTATGCTTTCACAGCATGTATATTCGTGTGACCACTTCAGCGCATAAATATAAATGCTAGAATCTCGGGCATTCTTTTACTGAGGCATACGCTGAAGTGCCACTCGGTTTTTTTCTGGTTCCTTCTGGTGGTGTAGACGCAGGGATGTCTGGTGAGTACATATTTAGAAGAACCTGGTGTATTTCACTGATGGCATTGCAGACATGCTCAATTTTCTTTCTTTCTTATTTGTAGAGATGCAACATGATTCAGTCTCAGGTAGTGAGGCTGAGCAGGCTGCCAGCCAGAGGGCGAAGCAGTCTCACTCTTCGAGGTTTTCAGAGGAGGAAAAGAATATGCTCTACCATTGTGTGGTTGCCAATTACCACAATTTATTTCTTGCAAAGAATACAGCTGAGCAAAGGAATTTGCAACAGAGGTGAACGCCCTAGGGGTGAAGGTACACATGATACCGTAGTTGAAGCACCGGTGGCACAATGAGCGATGCGCAGTAAAAAAAAATCTGCTTGCAATTGAGAGATCACGGTGGAAGACTGGGGGTGGACCTCCACGTTCCACTGAGCAGACCCCACTGGAGCAGTTGATTGCCTCCACCTTTCAGCCGGAAGCCCTCAATGGGTTGTCCGGTGGTGTAGACTCAGGGATGTCTGGTGAGTACATAGCTAGAAGAACCTGGTGTATTTGGGTGGTGGGATTGCAAGCATGCTCAGTTTTACAATTATCCCTTTCCTATTGTAGTGTCTGCTCCCATCGCCTCCACCTCTTCTGGTGAGTATACCCACCCAGTATTACCTTGGACCTTTTTGGGGAGTTGGGCTTGGGAGGAGGATGGCTGTATTAACTATCTCCCTTGCTTTCTCGTTGCAGTGTGTTCCTCTCCAAGCCCTGCCTCTGGGGGCTTATCTGCACCGCCCTCCATCTCTGCCGGTGAGTATACCCACCCAGCATTACCTGGGGCTTGTTTTGGTAGTTGAAGCAGAGGCCTAGACCTCCTCCCTTGTCGGTGTGAAATTTGGGGCCAGTGAGTATTGTGTTGTGACCCTGTTGCAGATCAGTTACTCAGCTGTCCTATTTTATTTCAGTGACTACAGATGGAGATCTCTTGTGTGTCTTGGCAGACTGCACTGCACACGCAAGAGATAGCAGTGACTACAACCCCCCCTGGAAGATATAGTAACACGACATGGGCAGGCACAAGATGCGCTCCTGAGGGAGCTATGCGCTGTGAGGCAAGAGCTAGGTGGCGTGAGGCAAGAGCTATGCGCTGTGAGGCAAGAGCTAGTTGGCGTGAGGCAAGAGGTCGCCGGCATAAGCTAGCAGCTTGGCAGCATAAGCCAGGAGCTGCATGCTATTGGGCAGGTGCTTCTGACCCTGTTTTCCGCACAAGCCCAGCAATAAATATCTGGTAAGTGGATGCAAGCTTTCGGAGGCCTCACCATAGTATTTTATGCTCATTGCTTTATTTAACAAGTCTCCTTTTTCTTCCACGCAGGGGGTACGTCACTCCTGGCAAGATACAGCAAGATGCGGCCACTCATTGGTAGAGTTGCTGTGGGGTTCTTTTATATTTCAGTTTCAGTATATTAAATACGTATGTATAGTTTTATTATTACAGGGGGTATATTGTATTGTATATATTGTATAATACTGTATATATTTTACTGTATATATTGTATTGTACCATGTATGTTGTAAGTATATCCTGGTGGCTTTTGCCGAAATAAATATTTCTTGTTGGATCTCGTGTTCTCTTGTGCTCTCAGCCACCACAATTACCGCCCACTCCCTTTCCCAAAAATAGGCAGGACAAATTGGTAAATCCAGTGAACCACATTTATTTGGCCTTGGGCCTGTACAAAACTATTAAAACAAACTATTTACAAAAATATTTACATGGACGTGTGGGGGAGCAGGAATGAAAAAAAAAAGTGCCAATCCCCGAGGGGGCGGACGGTAGGTGATGGGCAATATGCTCAACGTCCTCGATTGCTTCTGCGATGAGGACATTGAGTATATTGCCCATGGCAGCTAAGGTTGCTAGCCAGCCCCTGATGTCCCAAAGCCTGCTGTGGACATCCCCTGCTGGTTGCCCGGAGGGAGGTGCCACAGCATGCGGAACCCTCATATCATCCCCTTCCTCCTGGATTGGAAGGGTGTACCGTATGACACCCAAGCATGAAGACAGGATGGGAGAGGGTGGGGGGGGTCATCAGGAGAAGGTGGTTCCACAGGAGGGGGAAGTGATAGTTGCAGGGCAGGGCTAAGGGGAAGGCTGTTGGAGCTGGAGGGGAGGTTGTTGGGGCTGGAGGGGAGATTGTTGGGGATGAGGGGGAGGTTGTTCAGGCTGGAGGGGGACAGTTGAAGAGACTGGGATAGGGGGGTTGTTTGGTGGGAGGGGCAGTTGCAGAGACTGGGATGGAGGATTTGTTCGGGCGGGTGTGGGATTATTCCGACTGGCGGTGGTGGTGGTGGTGGTGTGGTTGTGGCTGGGGGGCAGGTTGCTCGGGGGGGGGGGGTGGACAGCGATGTGGACAGCGATGTGGACAGCGGGAGAGGCCAGGGTCGTCCTCATCCTCCTCCGGACTGGACTCTGCCAAAAGAAAAGAGAAGCACTTATCATGTCATCTATACAAAGCAGTGTATGCACCAAAAAATAAACTGAATACAACAGCCCCCAACCTCTGTTTACTTATCATGCCTACCTGAGGAGATCTCCCACTCACGGCGTATCCATAGCAGATACCTCAGATACCTCCTAAGCTCTCTGGCCTTTTTCTTGAGGTCCTCGATCTGAAATACAAGAACCAATTATTTGTTATAAAAATAAAAACTTAAAAAATATAATTTGTTTTAAATGTGCTTTCAGGTGCCAAAAACAAAAAAGGAGTAGGTAGTGGGTCATTGCTCTAATCATTAGGCTATTCCTCCATCAAAAGGAAATTCCCACCCCTGAAAATATAGAAATTGGCTAAGTGCCACACTCACCTCCCTGCGGAAGATGGATTCCTCATTGAACGCATTATGAAGCCTCCTCCATGCCCTCTGCATGAGGTGGTAGTTGCACCTCTGCTGTGGCCTAGGGAACAGGCACTTGTCATTTGCCACTATGAGGGCCGCAAGGAGTTCAACATCCTTCCGGGGGGAAGTTGGGCTTCCACCCGGGATATGGTCCCTCTCCTCCTCCTTCAGCCATTTTCTGCGAGTTCCGTGTTGACGCATGCATACACACATGCACCTCTACTGCAGGCACATCCCGCTGTGCGTCCACGCAGGCCATTTCCGCATTTGGTTTGACGTCTCCTTTTTCACCTTGCCAGGATGCTGAGATGGTCATAAAGGCGCCTGCATTCCTTTTCAGCCATTTTTCTGCATCTCCTTTTCCTGAGCCACATTTTAGTATATTCGTGGTACACAACCATTCAAGTTTTTGCAAGAAAGGAGACATCTGGAAGAGATGCCAGATCCTTAAAACAACAATACCAATCAAAAGTATTCTCGCCCCAAAACCATTTATTAAGAAAAGACAAGTAATCATATCGTATCAATCCACATAAGGATTAATGACATGAAATGCAAAGTCATCTAGAAAAGTAGTCCTCTATAAGTCTTTGTCATCTCTCATTACCCCTTGTGCAACGAGGCGGGCACGGGCAGGTGCATAGATGTAAGGTTCCCGTGGCAAGTCGGGAGCTATTTCGCATGGCATGCCGTGTTCCAGGGCTATGTTGTGCAACATGCAGCAGACTGCAACAATGTCCCCCCAACCTTTTCAGGTGTGTATTGCAGTGTCCCCCCATAGAATGGTCCAGACAATGGAAACAACTCTGGAGGACCCCAAAGTTGCGCTCTATCACACCCCGTGTAGAAATGTGTGCCTCATTGTAGCGCATCTCTGTGGGAGTGCTTGTTGAAATCAACTGAATCATCAACCAGGTCTTACATCCATATCCAGCATCATCTATGGCATTAAAAAAAGACAACAGCTTGAAAAGACAAAATATATATAAATCTCCTTATGGAGATGTATAGCTGTTTGCCCTCTCCAAGCATCCCCTATGAATACAACACCAACAAAGCAGCCCAGATAAGTTCTTGAACAGCTGTCCCTCCACCCCCCAAAGTTTCAGTATGCCTATCTGGCATTTACCGATAAGCCAACCTTCACCATAGTTTCCCTCTTCAAAGTTATGGCCGAGTGCTGAGTTGGAGAGGATACAGGCATCATGACAGCTGCCCGGGAGCTTGGAAACCACATTCAGGATTTCATGTGCGCATCACACACTACTTGGACATTAATTGAGTGGAAGATTTTCCTGTTTCGGAATGCCAATTCTCTGTCATTGGGAGGTGTTAGGGCTATATGGGTGCAGTCTATTCTTTCGTTCACATTTGGTAGTCCGGCAATATTTTAAAAAGTCCACCTTCAACACCTGCCTTTCTGCCTCCTGCTCTGGGTACCGAATATGCTCCCCGATGAGATTTTTTAAGACCTGCCATACCTGCTTGAAATACCTTGAAAATGATAACTGGTCCATTCCACAGGCCAGCCCAAAAACATTTTGGAATGATCCAATGCTCAGAAAATATAATGCGGCAAGTAACTTCACCAGTCCTGGTATGGCATGCCTCTGAGCCGTGGCAGGATCAATATCATCTTTAATGTCCTCATACAAGGACAAGATGGCCTGTGTGCATAAGCGGTAATTACACACGACATGCCTGCCTGGGAGTCCATCCAGTAACACTCTGTCTCTGAACAGGTGCTGTCTGCGGTTGCACCATGTACCTCCTCATGCTCCTCTCTTAGGTCTCCATTGTTCCTCCTTCTTTGGCTGCAGAAAGCAAATGGATAACCAGCAAAACACATCTCCCTGACCATGTCCAACATCAAATGCTCAGAACTGTGTGCTCAGAATTGTGTACTGGAGGACACTCAGAACTGTGAGAACTGTGCTGCCTTCAAAACGCTCAGAATTGTGTTCTCAAGAATGCGTTAGATGTTAGATTCTACTCCTGACCAGGCATAAAAATAATGACGCTTTTCTCCTCGGCACAGGATTGCGTAATCTCTAACATACTTTATTGCATCAGGCGTCGATCTCATTACCATGTTATATGAGTACGCCCCACTTATTTCCATTTTATTTCAATACATCTAAATGCATTTTCATATGCCCATGTTGTGCCCGTGGAAACTTTTTATGTCCTTCTACCATGCATGTCCATCTCTTTTTAGCATTTGGCGCGCACGCTGTGCGTGTGCTCTGTGCACATTAGTGTGTGTACAAGCTCGCGCTACCTCTCTGCATTGGCTTGATAGTCATTACAGCTACTGAAAAGCACAGAACTCTTTTAGGTGTTTTGTTAAGCTTGGTTGCTTTGGCCAGAGTTTTAACAGGTGGAAGATCTTGTACTGCTACTCAACAAACTGCATGTGGAAACAAATGCATTCCCTTTGCTTGGCCGTATAATGGTGAACAGGACTATCCCAATGGAATTGACAAACAGCATGATGAAGCATGTCACGATGACACAAATGCTTGGAAATGTGACAATGGGAATTGCATTTTTGGCAGCTGGAGATCTGATGGTCTTAGTGACTACATGGATAGCTCCGATGAGCGAGAACACAGGGAATCAGCTTTATCAAAATTTTTTATATAGTATGGAATGGAGAAAATGGTGGATAAATTAGGTCCTCGGATTTTAGTCTCCATTAACCACACTTATATTTAGATTGTGAAAATAACGGCATCCATGGTCTATAAGCAGGGGCGGCCCAAGGGGGGTGCGGGGCCATGTGCGGAGACTCGGTGCGGGGCCTCATTTGCATAAGGGGCCTCATTTGCATAAATATTTGCATAATGTTACCATACACTAACTTTTAGTAAACATGTCTCTTAATGAGTGTATGGATAAAGAAAGACTAAAAGATTTCTACATTACTATAATACAGTGCCAACCGCCAGGCACATTAGGAATTACTACAAACACTGCCCATTTAAACCCATAGCAAACCTGCCATATCCTAACAGCACTACAAGGACTCATAAAACACCATACCCTACCTATCAAAAGGCAACACTGCAAATATTAAACCAATACATTTCAGAGAATAACAATACATGACCTACTGGGGAAAGAGAACAAGTGGCAATATCAAATAGGAATTACATAAACAGAATACCTCAGCTCAGTTACACATGCAGAACATAGACCATCACCAAACAAGGAATCACAATTTAGAAACAGGAAGACAATAATTAAACTGGGAACCCCAAAAGCCAAACTTAGAATGTACAACACTGTAGAAATAAAACTATAAATTAATTTCCTCTTGTACTAAACAAAGCACCGACGTTAATGATGCACTTTTCCCAGAGCTGACATATTCCAGTTAATAAATTCAAAATAAAGAGATATCTTTGTACCTTTTGTGAATTTTTTTCAGTTGCAATTGTTCCAGCCACTTTCTTCTGGTTTATTTGTGTCTTCTGCTAAATCTCCATCGTATGCTGTCCATTTGTCCTTTCTTCACTCTCCTAGTTTTTTTCCATTCTACCTCTACATCTGTTTTAACATACTAATCTTTCTCCTTTTGCTCTTTCCTCATTCCTATTTCATCCACTCAAATTTTACCCCTCCATCCTCAATCCCCACTTACTCTCCCAACACCCGGTCAATTGTAGATTTTTCTTCCCTCCCACACAAAATATTTTTCCCCTCTCCATTTCACTCTCCCAGCCCCATCCCCTTCTAATCTCCCCCAACATCAGCTCCCTTCTAGTTCCAGCCCCACCCAGTATCCGCTCCCTTCTAGTCCCCCCATCAGCCCATTTCCAGTCCTAGCTCCCCCATCCATTTCCAGTCCTATACGAGTCCCTTCATCAGCTCATTTCCAATACCAGCCTCCCATCAGCCCATTTCTAGTCCTTTCCTAGCCCCACCATCAGCCCATGTCAAATCCTAGCTCCCCTCCACTCAGCCCATTTCCAATCCAAGCCCCCCATGAGCCTACTTCCAGTTCTAGCCCCTCCATGAGTCCATTTCAATCCAAGCCCCCACCACAGCCCATTTCCAATCTTAGCTCCCCCAACACCCAATTCCCAGTCCTATCCTAGCCCCTCCATCAGCCCATTTCCTGTCCTAGCTCCCTCCCATAAGAGCCCATTCCAAGCCCCCCTTCCCATCGGCTATTTGTAGTTCAAGCCCCCTTCCACTCAGTCCATTTCCATTCCAAGCTCCCCTCCCCATCAGCTATTTGCAGTTCAAGCCCCCCACTTCCCCTCAGCCCATTTCCATTCCAAGCCCCGTCCCCATCAGCTATTTACAGTTCAAGCCCCCTTCCACTCAGCCCATTTCCATTCCAAGCCCGCCTCCCCATCAGCTATTTGCAGTTCAAGCCTTCCCTTCCACTCAGCCCATTTCCAGTCCTAGCAACCCCCCAACCCATTACTAGTCCTAGCCCCCCATAGCCTATTACCAGTCCTAAGCCCCCATCAGCCCACTCCCAGTCTTAATCCCACCAGCCCATTTCCAGTCCTAACCCCCATCACCCAATTTTAAGTTTAAGCCCCCCCATAGCCCATTACCAGTCCTAACCTCCCCATCAGCCCACTCCCAGTCCTAATCCCATCAGCCCATTTCTAGTCCTAACCCCCCATCACCCAATTTTCAGTTTAAGTCCCCCATAGCCCATTACCAGTCCTAATCCCATCAGCCCATATCCAGGCTTAGCTCCCCCATAGCCCATCACCACTCCTAACCCCCCACCCCCCAGCCCAGGGAAAATTTAAAATAAAAAAACTGTCTACTGCCGCTGCCGGGGCCGCCGCGGCAGAATCGAGTGTGCCGCGGGGCCCCCCCTGCCCTCCCCTGCATCAGCTCCCTCTTTGCAGCTGCAGTCACACACGCCGGCTTTCAGAGCGCGAAGGGAGAGTTTCCCTTTCGCGGCTCTGTTAAGCCCGCGGGGGCTGATGGGAACTTCCCATCAGCCCCCACGGGCTTAACAGAGCCGCGAGGGAGAAACTCTCCCCTCGCACTCTGAAAGCCGGCGTGTGTGACTGCAGCTGCAAAGAGGGAGCTGATGCAGGGGAGGGCAGGCTCTGCCGGGCAGGGGGGGCCCCGCAGCACACTCGATTCTGCTGCGGCGGCCCTGGCCCCGGCCCCGGCAGCAGACAGTTTTTTTTTTTATTCTAAATTTTACTTTTAGATCAGAATGTTTTTTGCGCGGGGCCCTCTGAAACGCGGGGCCCTGTGCAAAAAGCATTCTCGGTGCAAAAAACATTCTCGCTCAATGGACGGGCCGGCCCTGTCTATAAGGCATTGTAAGGCCCTGGCCACTGTCTAGTAACATTTCAGAAATGCAGCCTCTCCTGTTCAGCAGAAGAGAAATCATTCGATGAAAATGGCAGAAAGAAAATACAGAGAAAAGATAAAGATGAAACTATTTACATAAAGAAATAAATCACTCTGTCTGTTGCAGGATTCAATGTCCCATGTGTTCAGGCTTCTTTGTGCATAACTGACAGAAAAAGGGAGGGGGTAGGTTAATTAAACAAAAAACACAGAGTGGAGAGGAAAGGTGAAAGAAATCATATTAAGAAAGGGGGAAATGCAAAATGAGAGGGAGAAATAAAAAGAAGAACGAGGGAAAATGAATAGACGAGAGATAGGAAAAAAAAGAAAACGTGTGTGGGGGGGTATGTGAAGGGCCATGCCAGACAGAAGGCCATGGAACGACTGTTTGAGCACGTATGCTCAGACTCCGGTTACAACAGGCAGCAGCTTCCAGTCCTGTGATTTCCATAACATCACTTATCAAAATAACAGCAAGGTGACCTGCCTGGCAACACTGTATCTGCTCCTAAGCAGGGATAAGGGGAGAGGAAGAGAAGCTGTCTGAATCCAAACCAGCTGTCATCGCCCTCCTTCCCTTCTCATTCCTCCCAGCCAGCTGATTACCTATCAAGAAGAAGTTAAAGACAGAGGCCCTGATACAGTAAGCTGTGTTATCCTTTAGCACAGCGGTTCACACTTGATTTTCCTATGCTAATCTTACTCCCAATGCAGTAGATCTGTCCTTGGTCCGATTCTTTTTAACATTTTTGTTAGTGATATTGCAGAAGGGCTGTCAGCCAAGGTTTGCCTCTTTGTGGATGATACCAAAATCTGCAATAAAGTAGACACCCAGGAAGGTGTAGATAACATGAGGAGGGATCTAGCTAAGCTTGAAGAATGGTCTAGAATTTGGCAGCTGAGATTTAATGTTAAAAAATGCAAGGTCATGCATTTGGGCTGCAGAAATCCAAGTGAGCAATCTAGTATAGGGGATGAAGTTCTTCTGTCCATAAAAGAAGAGCGGGACCTAGGTGTGATTGTGTCTGATGATCTTAAAGTAGCTAAACAGGTAGAAAAGGTAATGGCGAAAGCTAGAAGTATTCTTGGGTGCACAGGGAGAGGAATGTCCTGCAGAAGAAAGGAGGTAATAGTGCCTCTATATAAATCTTTGCTGCAACCTCATTTGGAGTATTGCGTGCAATTCTGGAGACCACACCTTCAGAAGGATATAAACAGGTTGGAGTCAGTGCAGAGGGTGGCTACTAAAATGGTTAGTGGTCTTTGTTATAAAGCATACGAGGACAGACTTAAGGAGCTTAATATGTATACTTTAGAAGAAAGGCGGGATAGAGGTGATATGATTGAGATGTTTAAATACACCCGTGGCATAAATGCACAGGAGGAGAGCCTCTTTTGATTGAAAGCAAGCTCTGCTACAAGGGGACAGAATGAGGGTGAAAGGGGATGGACTCAGGAGTAATATGCGGAAATATTTCTTTACGGAAAGAGTGGTGGATCCGTGAATAGTCTCCCAATGGAGGTGGTAGAGATGAGGACAGTATCTGAATTCAAAGAAGCATGGGACAAACACAGAGGATCTCTAAAGGAAAAAAGGGGACTGTTGTAGGGTTGATATGGAAGGGCATCATGCCATATGGAAGGGCATCATGCCATCATGTTTCTATGTAAGAAATTTCAGTGCAGGAAAAATAATGTAAAATCAATGCGCTAAAAGGTGGCAAAGTACAAATGAAAAATGCAAGCAAAACACAGAATAGAAAATTGTTCGCAATGTAAAAAACGGTGCTAAAATCCAGCATAGTTTTTTATTCTTCTTGTAGCACTGAATCTTTACTCCACCTCAGGATTGACATGAAAATGAAGCATGGTGGGGGGGGGGGGGGTCACATGATGAAGGCAACCCGAGTGGATGTCCCAAGGCTGAGCTCAGATCCTATCCCCTCTTATCATAAAAATCCACACAAAATTGCTGTAACAAAAAGGGCACAGTGAAACCCCTGAGACTTCTGCAGGCTGAGCCAAGCAATCGGTGAGCAGGTTGGAGGCATGGATCAGCGAAGGTTGCCAATCAAAATGCCCAGGGCCAGGAAGTCAAAATGGTGGCCGAACTGGGCGCCCCAGTTTTTACGATGTAGGAAGAGGTCATCCAAGAACTTACCTGCAATATCACTGCCATATTGGCTCTCCAGACCTCCATAGACCATATCAAGGAAAGTTTGGAATCTCAGTTGGCGTGGTTGCAGCAGGTGGAGGGCCATATGGTACAGCAGGAGGAGAGATTGGACAATATGGAGGCCCAAGTGCTGGTGTTGGAGCAGAGTCGGCAGTTTCTGTTAGATAAGATCGATGACCAGGAAAACAGGAACTGGCGAAATAATATCAGGTTGGTGGGCCTGCCAGAGACCATTAAAGAGGAGGAGCTATGGGCAATCATGGAACAGTGGCTGTCACAGCAAGTGGGCCTACACATGGGTGCAATGCGCATACTGGTGAAGCACGTGCACCAGGTAGGCCCGTGTAGAGAGGGAGCAGGAAAGCCCAGACCAGTGATTAGCCAGGTTTTGAACTTTGCTGAAAAGCACAAAATGATAGGGCTGTACCAGACAAAGTGGAAACTGGAATAAAAAGGGTAGCCAAGCTTTGATCTTTAATGACTACTCTGCAAGGGTGGTGGAAAGCAGGAGAGCAATGGTGCCCTATTGTTTGCCCCTACCCCGCCGGGGCATCCAGTTTGCAGTGCAAGTCCTAACTCGTGTACGAGTCACTTAGATAGCAAGACCCAGCAACTAGACACCATTGAATTGCTCAAGGACTTTGTAGACAAATGTCCGAGAGCCTAATTGGTAATGGTGGAATGCCCATGATCACATTTGGTTGGTATATATAGTTGCTGTTGGGTCAGTGTTAAAAGCAATCCTTGAGCAGAGGAGAGAGGCCTACTGTTGGAACAGGAGCCACGTTTGGAAAGATCTAAGTGTTCAAGTAGTGCAGAGGGCTTCTGTTTGTGCCACATGAGCGGTATATCAAATTTAAATAAACATAAACATAAACATGCAGTTTGATGAGCTAGCGGGTGATCCTGCAGGAGTGCGGAATAGATGGCCAGCCTGGGGTGACATGCCAGGGACCAGTGGGGATGAGAGCTCAAAGATGGAGACTTTGGACTGAAGGATGAAGAGGTGGTGTGGCAGTGGCAATTTTGTGGTGAAGGAAAGAGGACTCTGGCATGCAGCGACTTTGTTTTTTATGCCTGTTATTGAGGAACTGTATGTATTGTTGTTGAGTGGGACTCGAGGGAAACAAAACAGGGGGGAAGGCTAAATGCAGGACTGGATGGAGGACACAAGTGTAGAGTGTATGTGGAAGCTTTTAAGGAGGTGGAGGAGGGTGACTGCTTTTGCATTATAAGAGCAAATGTGTGAATGTAATTTGCAAGGGAATGGTGAGGGAGGATGAGCTATGACAGGAGAGGTGTCTCTGGGAGGAGATAGTGGATGCACTGTTGAGGGGGGATGCGGAAGCGGAGTGGGGAAGCCAGCGGGGAGGAGTTGGGCATAAGAGGGCTAGATGTGCAGAGAAGATTGGGAGGGGTATGGCTGAGGGGGATATAAAGAGGGGGGGGCCAAGCTAACGCTTACACGTTAGCCAGTGGCATGGGAAACAGAGGCAGTGATGGTACTCAGCTGGGAGGCATTGCTACTGCTTGAATTGAGCAGGAAGATCAGAAGGTGCACATCACAGAACCGGAAGGGGGTTGAATAAACTTAAAGAAATAACACTTAACGTAGATTACATTCGCTAATCAAGAGAACTAAACTGTTGAATTATTTTAGGAGGAAGAACGCTTACATAGTATTTATGCAGGAAACCCATCTAAATATGGAGGAGCATCAGCAGCTTCTTTGGGAGTGGGTTGGGGAAGTGGGATTCTCATCTTTCAATGAAAGGCAGAGGGGGGTGGCTATGCTGATACACAAGAGGGTGGCCTTTATTCTCATAAGAGCATAGCTGATCTGGAAAGTCATTACCATATCATGGGGAAGAGTTAAGGGGGCAAAGGGTGGTGTTCTGCAGATTGTACACCCCAAATGTCTGCATCCATGGGTTCTTTTCATCCCTGGTTGCTAAACTGATGGAATTTGTGGACTACCAAATAATACTGTACTTGGAGGGGATTTCAACATGCCTAAAGATCCGCTGGTGGACTGCAAGCCCCTGAGACAAAACCAGAAATGCTCGGCTAGAAAAGTGGTGAATTACCTAACAGAGGAACTGGGTCTGGTGGGTGCTTGGAAGATGTTGGATGCAGGGGAACATAAGAATATAAGAAATGCCATACTGTGTCAGAACAAGGTCCATCAAGCCCAATATCCTGTTTCCAGCTGTGGCCAATCCAGGTTACAAGTACCTGGCAGGTTCCCTAAAAGGTACATAGGTTCCACAATGCTTGTCCCGCGGTAAGCAGTGGATTTCCTGGGTCCTCTTTAATAATGATTTATGGACCTTTCCTCCAGAACCTATCTACAGTACACTTTTTCTACATCCTCCGGTAATGAATTCCAGAGTGTGATTACGCGTTGAGTGAAAAAATATTTTCTCTTATTAGTCTTAAATGGGTTACATTATAGCTTCATTGCATCTCTCTTAGTCTTTCTACTTTTTGATGGAGTAAACTATTGAACTAAGTTTACCCATTCCATTCCATTCATTAACTTATAGACCTCTATCCAGGGGTGGCCCAAGGGTGATGCAGGGCCATGTGCGGAGACTCATTGCAGGGCCTCATTTGCATAGAAACATATTCCAATGTGTCCATCCAGGCCCCTGTGTGTCTGATCGGAATTGGGATGCCTAGAGGTAGACCTGATTCTGATCCCATGGGGGCTAGATATGCCCATGGGATCAGAATTGGGTCTAGGACCTGAATATGCAGGCTGGGCCCCAATTCCAATCGGCCTGCACGCACGGCCACTTGCCTGGCTACCTCAGTCAGGCTCCTGAATGGAGCTGCAGTGCCATGGCGTCCAGTCACCATGGCACCGCTGCTCTATTCAGGAGCCATGAATGCTGGCCACCGCCAATTCACTTCTTTCCCCGCAGCTGGACCCTCGATCCTGCTTCCCCCGGCCAGGGTCCAGCTGCGAGGAACTTACTACACCGCCATATTTCTGCTCTTGGCCCAGCAGCTCGATCCCCCGACATCCAGGGGGACTTATTCCTCCTCTGCGGTGGAATAAGTCCCCTGTCTAAGTTCATGGCCTCGGATGTACAGGGTCAACCTCAGAATCAGCCCTGTATATCCGGGGTCACGGGCTGCCCATGCTCTGCCCTTGCTCCGCATCCAGAATGCCCCCTCCCACCCCTGTCTAAGCCACCCCATACAAACATGTTATTCACAAAGGGAGGTTTTTGCCGGGGTCGGCAGGGGGGTGAGTAGCAGAGATGGACCTCATTTGCATAAAGTTTATTTATTTTATTTTAAAATGTATATGTTGCTCATCTAAAATTTTAGGCGGCTTTCAAAGGAGCTCTTCACATGCCTCTTTTTTTGTCCTGGCAATGACATAGGAGCATGTTTACTAAATATTAATGTGCGTTAGGTTCCACTGCGCCAATAGAAATAAATGGGTGTTGCTGCATTTAGCACACATTAACATTTGTGAATGCGCATTAACTTTTAATAAACATGCCTCTTAGTGAATGTCTCAGCATTTGCATGGGCAGTGAGGATAAAGAGAATACCAGATTTCTATATTACTATACTCCAATGTCAACTGCCAGGCACATTAGGAAGTACTATACACCCTGCTCATTTAGAACCCATAGCAAACCCCCCATATCATAACAGCATTACCAAGACTTACAAAGCACCAAACCCTACCTATCAAAAGACAACACTACAAATATTAAACCAATACATCTCCAATACAAAATTACTGAACATGTATAGTCATAGCTTAATGGGAGACAGCCAATATGGCTTTAGACAAGGAAGATCTTGTCTTACTAATCTGTTATGTTTTTTTTTAAGGTGTGAATAAACAGGTAGACAAAGGTGAGTCGGTTGATATAGTGTATCTGGACTTTCAGAAAGCTTTTGACAAGGTCCCTCATCAGAGACTTTTGACAAAACTAAAAAGTCATGGGATAGGAGGCAGTGTACTATTGTGGATCAGGAATTGGTTAAAAGATAGAAAGCAGAAGGTAGGGCTAAATGGCCAATTTTCCCAATGGAGAAAGGTACCCCAGGGATCTGTTCTTGGTCCACTGCTTTTTAACATATTCGTAAATGACCTGTAAATGGGAATAACGGGTGAGGTCATCAGATTTGCAGATGACACAAAACCATTCAAAGTTGTTAAAACCCATGAGGATTGTGGAAAATTGCAAGAGGATCATGATAAATTGGAAGACTGGGCATCCAAATGGCAGAAGAAATTTAATATGGACAAGTGCAAAGCTATGCACCTAGGAAAGGTGAACCCACCGCTCCATGTAGGACACCCCTGTATGTTGAAAAATTAGCTAGTTAAGTTTATTTTGATTTTATCCTGTTGCTGTAAACAGACACAGTGGATCCCTTTACAGCAACAGGATAAAATCAAAATAAACTTAACTAACTAATTTCTCAACATACAGGGGTGTCCTACACGGCACGGTGCATTCACCCCTAAAACAAAGACATGGGGAGTGCTCATCCCTAAAACAAAGACATGGGAAGGGGTGGCCTGCACGGAGCGGCAGGTGCACCTACTCTTGCCATCTTACTGGGCAGACTAGATGAACCATACTGGTCTTTATCTGCCATCATTTACTATGTTACTATGAAAGAACAATCCAAACTATGGTTACACAATGCAAGGTTTCACATTAGGAACCACCACCCAGGAAAAAGATTTAGGCGTCATCGTGGATAACATGTTAAAACCCTCCGCCCAGTGTGCAGCAGCAGCCAAGAGACCAAATAGAATGCTAGGTATCATAAAGAAAGGAATGGAAAATAAAGGATATTATAATGTCTCTATATCATTCCATGGTGCGATCGCACCTTGAATATTGTGTGCAATTCTGGTCACCATATCTTAAAAAGGATATAGCATTATTAGAAAAGGTACAGAGAAGAGCCACCAAAATTGTAAAGGGGATTGAAGGATACCCCTATTTAAAGTTGTTAAAACCCATGAGGATTGTGGAAAATTGCAAGAAGATCTTGATAAATTGGAAGACAGGGCATCCAAATGGCAGATGAAATTTAATGTGGACAAGTGCAAAGTTATGCACCTAGGAAAGAACAACCCAAACTATGATTACACGATGTAAGGTTCCACATTAGAAACCACCACCCAGGAGGAAAAAGACTTAAGCATTATTATGGATAACCATCAGAGAAATGCATCGAAGACACCATCACTGCTATTAACACCACCACAGCTCCAAATGATCTCTGCCCAGCATTCTGGATAAAAACACTGCACAAGGAATTCAGCCCATTCCTGGCCAAAATCATGGATCTATCCTTCTCAACGGGCTCATTCCCACGAAGCTTAAAGCAAACATCCATTAGACCACTCCTAAAAAAACAGCAAACTTGACCCCCAGAAAGTGGATTCTTACAGGCCAATCTCAAGCATCCCACTAATGGCCAAAATAATTGAAAAGGTCGTCCAACAACAAATCCAACACCATATTGAGACCACCGCTCCCCTTGACCCATGCCAACACGGATTCAGGGAATCGCATGGAGTTGAGACGCTCCTGACCACTCTCTTCAGCACACTAATCACTGGATTGGACAACAGTAGATGAGGATACGCTCTAATATTCCTGGACATTGCCGCAGCATTCGACTCCGTCGACCATGAACTGCTCCTAGGGTGCCTCACAGAGAAAGGGATCCAGGACACAGCCTTAAGCTGTTGCAAATCATACCTATCAGACAGATGGCAACATGTAGGGACCAGCCCCATGACCTCCAAGCCGTTCCAACAAGAACAGGGCGTACCACAGGGCTCCTCTCTCTCGGCACTGTTCTTCAACATATACCTGCAGCCCATCTGTGCACTCACCCACTCTTTCGACATCTCATGCCTCGTATACGCTGATGACGTGATACTCTACATGCCATTCTCAACCGACCAGCCGGACTTCTCACCACTAACTACCTGCTTCGACGCTGTCACTGACTGGCTCCACACTCAAAACCTCAGAATAAACTTCAAGAAAACTGAGGCACTATTCATCACCAGGAACCAAGCTTTCACTCCTCCAGCATCACTAAAAGTAAGATGCGCCGAGCTCCAAAGCAAGCCCATGATCCACTACCTAGGGGTCACACTAGACCAACAGTTGTATATGAAAGCCCACATAAACAACACTGTCAAGGCAGTATACCACAAAATACGAACAATCTGGCATCTACGACCCCTACTGGAGCAGACGACTTCCGGACAATCTATCAAGCCTTGGTAATCCCCCACTTTGACTATGCCAACCCAATCCTACAGGGACTCCCAAAAAATACGCTGAACCCACTTCAGCTTGCAATGAATGCAGCCGCCAGAATACTACATGGAGCCGCCAGGAGGGATCATATAACCCCAATCCTGAAACACCTCCATTGGTTGCCGGTCCATTGCAGACTCTCCTTCAAATTTCTACTGTTGACTTTCAAGGCCATCAACAGCCTCACCTCCTCCTCCATCATGGACCTCGTCCTCCCTACTCCCCCAAACAGAGTCAGAAGGTCAGTTGCTGCCAACACACTGAGTATCTCTAGCAAGATCACAAAGTGCTCTCAAGCAACAAGAAACAGAGCCTTCGTGTACTACGCACCCACATGTTGGAATACCCTCCCGCCCAACATCCAGGCCATTACTGACCTTACCCAATTCAGGAAAGCTCTGAAACACCACCTTTTCCTCCAGCACTACTCTCACAACAGGGACACACAACATCCAGCCATACGCATCCACCAAGACAGCTGCCCCAAAACACTCAAAACACACAGTCTCAGCCCAACAGATTAGTACTACCAGACACCCAGGTATGCACATGTATATAGTCACCTAATCTTGTAAATAGTCGCCAAGCAGCCCTGTCGCCACTCCACTTCTGTTGACCCGACTGCTTAGCCTGTATACAGTTACTTAAATGAGTAGCCAAGCTACTGCGTAGCCTGTACATAATTACCCCAGTTAGACCAAGTTGCAAAACCTGTTCTTTGTGAGTACAGTACGGGCGCTGCCTGCACTGTACAAATTTGCTGTTGACTGTAAACCGAGCTGATTTTAAAGAGCGCGGTATAGAAAAGACCCCTAAATAAATAAATTAAATAAATAACACATTGAAACCCTCCGCCCAGTGTGCAGCTGCAGCCAATAAAGCAAATAGAATGCTAGAATTCATAAGGAAAGGAATGGAGAATAAAACAAAAGATATTATAATACCTCAGTACCGGACTTCCGGTGGCACATGAGCGAGTGAGGACGTGTTCTCTGCTCACTCCGGGGCCACCTCAGCTTTAACTATTATTCTTTGCATCTGATGCCCGTGGAAACTGTCTAAGTCCACTGCGGAATATTGCTATAATAGTAGGGGACATGGTGGCAACGAAACAGCATCGAAAAATGCCCCCACCGCCGAAGAAAGAGCGGGAGAAAGCTCCCCGGTCGGGGGCCACGCTTTCCGGAGGATCTAATCCGGCCTCCCCGGGAACGGAGAGTGCCGACTCCGCTACAGAAGAACTGGCGAAGGAGGTAGTTAAACTCCTAGATCCTAAACTTGATCGCATCCTCAGCAAGCTGGATTCTATGGGTACTGCGCTGGCTGAAATGGGCCAAAGGGTGGAGGAGGTCGAGCACAGAGTCTCTGCGCTGGAAGACGATGTGGGGAGCAGGTC
The DNA here is from genome assembly GCA_033557465.1 of Ichthyophis bannanicus. Lineage (NCBI taxonomy): Eukaryota > Metazoa > Chordata > Amphibia > Gymnophiona > Ichthyophiidae > Ichthyophis > Ichthyophis bannanicus. The sequence goes on from CM066031.1 coordinate 1,107,253,098, forward strand.
TCGAGAGCACGAGGCTCAGCGTGTGCAGCTGGCGGCCTTGTTGGAGAAAGTTGAGGACCTCGAGAATCGTTCCCGGAGGAACAATCTGCGGATCGTAGGGGTACCGGAATCCACCACGGATGTCATGCTTCTGCCCCTGGTTGAGTCTTGGCTGCCAAAAGCGTTAGGTCTGGATGACTTGGTGGGTCATCTTAAAGTGGAGCGTGTTCATAGACTGGGGCCGAAGCTCGAGTCGCGCCTGCGGCCGCGGGTGGTGATTGCTCGAATTTTAAACTTTCAGCACAAGATGCAACTCCTTCAGGCATATCGGAGGAAGCGAGATGCATCATTTGAAAATCAAAAACTTCTGCTTTTTCAGGATTACTCTGCAGCCGTTGCAACTAAGAGAAAGGAGTTCGCGCCGCTTTGCTCTGCTCTCTTTCGGAGGAAAATGCGGTTCACTCTAGCGTTTCCAGCTACCTTGAGAGTTTCCCACTCTGGCATAAATCATGCCTTTACAGCGGTCGGCGCTGCCAGATCCTTTTTGGACACTTTGGGTGACGACCCGGCAGAATCACCAGTTCAAGGGGAGAGCGGCTGAGGCTCTGGGATGCCGAGACTTGCCTTAGGACCTGGAGGTTTCTGGCTCAGATAGTCTGCACGGCTTAGCCGACATGAGGACAGTTAACACCGTGACTTTGTATTTACCTGTATAATGTGTATATGTGGGCTCGTTATTGTGCTTATTGTGAATATGGGGGGGGCATTGGTGTGCTGTTTTTGTACAGGTGGGGGCTAGAGGAGGCGGTTGTGGTTGTACGTTGAATGTTGTTGTTGCCTATTGAATGTTTGAATGCAGCATACTGCTCGCTGAGTAGGGCAGAGTGTATATTGCTTGTGCACTGTTTGGTGGGTGGGTTGGGGCGGCCCTGCAGTGCCTGACTCGAAGTCCAGCCTCGGCTATAGTAGTTGAGGACGATAGTTAGTATATTTGGGGGGTTGGGGTGTGGTAGGTAGGCAGGGAGTAGTTGTAGTGGGGCAGGGGGAAGTAGGGGGTGGGGGGTGGAGGGGGGAGGGGGATGCAGAGAGGGGGTGGAGGAGAGGGTGGGAGGAGGGAGATGGTGAAGGAGGAAAGGGTGGCGGGTGGGAGCATAAACAGGGGACAGCACTATTTTTTTCCTGATAGATCTGCTGGGGGGAGGAGCGTATATACCTTTTGGAAGTCTTGGCGCAGCGGAGGGGAAGGGCGAGGATCCCGGAGATGAGGCTGGGCGTCTCTGGGTGGAGAGTGTGCGGCATTGCCTGTTGATATCCTTTGCAGTGGTACATGCCTGAGGTCAAGATAGTTTCTTGGAATGTGGGGGGCATAGGCTCTCCGATTAAGCGTACTAAGATACTCCAGGGGCTCAAAAGTAAGGGTGCACACATCGCCCTGTTGCAAGAGACACATTTGAGAGCTATAGAACATCGAAAACTTGCACGGGATTGGGTAGAGGTGTCTTACGGAGCAGAGTCGGGTAAGAAGAAAGCTGGAGTGGTGGTGTTAGTGAAGAGGGGGGTCCCTTTTGAAGTAAATGTTGTGCAAACAGACCCCCATGGGCGATATATTCTGTTGCAGGGTAAGTTGTATAATGAACCACTTTGGTTATTGAATGTTTATGCACCCAATGTCTATGATCATGCATTTTTTACCCAGTTGATAGGCTTGTTAAAGCATGCTGAGAGGGCTAAGGTCATTGTGGCTGGGGATTTTAATTGTCCACATGACCCACGTTTGGATAAGTCTTATCAAGGGGGGGAGGGGGCTTGGACCCGTAGAGGGGTTAGTTATCTTTGTAGGGTGGAGGCCCTTGTGGATGTTTGGCAAGTCCTGCACCCTGGGATTAGGGAATATACACACCAATCGAGAGCGCATCTTACCTGGTCCCGCATAGATTACATACTTGTTAGTGAAGGGGGGCTCCCTCGAGTCGTGCAGGCGGAAATAGAACCCATTGCCGTTTCGGACCATGGAATGGTCTGGATTACTTGGGAGTGCCAGGGGCCGGAGAGAATGGGGTGGAGATTCCCTGTATATTTGTGGGAGGATGAAGCTTTCCGACTCTATCTTTCAAAGCAGTGGGATGAATATGTTTTATTTAATGATACCCCACACTGTTCCCCGCTGTTATTTTGGGAGGCTAGTAAGGCGGTGATGAGAGGAGCGATTATTTCCTACACCGCGTTGCGCCGTAAACATCTGAACCGTAGCATCTTGGTAGCGGAACGCGCTCTACGGACTCTGCAGCGTCAGCTGTGTCGGGGTAGAGGTGGTGTTCTCCAGAGGGATTATACTCGTTCGCAGGCGGTGCTCAATGCTTTACTGCAGCGGAGAGCTGCGTTTTCGATGCACTGTTATAAACATCAGCTTCATCTCTATGGTAATAGGGCGGGGAAGTTACTGGCTAGACTTGTCCGAGATCCTAGAGGCAATCGGTTTATCCCTGTGCTCCGTGATCAGAATGGCACCTTGCAGCATCAACCTGCGCTCATTGCGCAGATTTTTCGAGCCTTTTATAAGAAGCTGTACAGCGAGGAGGAACGGGATTATGGGCAGGGGGTAGCGTTTCTCCGCAATTTGTCTCTCCCAAGGGTCTCGGACGAGGACTTGACAAAGCTCAATGCGCCATTGTCGGTGTCGGAGCTTCTTGCGGGTATTAAACGAGGGAAATCTCATAGGGCTCCTGGGCCAGATGGCTTTAGTATGGAATATTATAAAATACTGGCTCCGCACCTCGCTCCCTCTCTGGTAGTGATGTTTGAGGAGGCCCGCACAAACGGTGTCTTTCCTCGGGATATGCGATGTGCAGATATAACTGTGATTCCGAAACCCGGGAAGGATCTGTTGGATCCGGCCTCATACCGCCCGATCTCTCTCATTAATTGTGATTTGAAACTTTTGGCTTCAGTTTTAGCGGCCCGGCTTGCACCTTTGTTGCCGTCGCTTATTGATCCTCAACAGGTTGGGTTTGTGCAAGGGAGGGAGGACTCTCGAAATATTACTAAGTTGCTTTTGGGAATGGAACATTGTCTGCAGAAGGACGAGGCCTTGCTTCTTGTCAGCCTGGACGCTGAAAAGGCATTTGATAGGGTGGCCTGGGTTTATATGTGGGATACGCTGTCCGCATTTGGATTGCAAGGGCATTTTGTGCAGTGGGTTCAAGCGTTGTATGCACAACCCATGGCTCGAGTGGGCTCTAATGGTGTCTTTTCGGAACCCTTTGTGTTAGAGAGGGGCACTCGGCAGGGTTGCCCTCTGTCCCCGCTGCTTTTTGTGCTGGCCTTGAAACCGCTGCTACGAGCTTTGTAGAGGGACCCGGAGATTGCTGGTATACGCATGGGAGGGGAAGATATTAAAGTCAGCGCTTTTGCCGATGATATGTTGTTGTGTCTTACGAAGTTGCCCACGTCTCTAGAACGAGCGCTCCAGTTGATACAGGAATATGGGGGATTTTCGGGTTTGAAAGTTAATGCTACGAAGTCGGTAGTGCTAGATGTTGGGGGTAAAGTACGGCCGGGATGGGAAGGGGTGTTTCCGTTGGTGTGGGCGAACGGGGTGATTAAGTACTTGGGGATACAACTCACTGATAGACCTGCACATTTGTATCGCGCTAATGTATCTGGTTTACTAGCTAGGAGTAGTAAAACGTTTGCCAGATGGCGGAGTCTGCCTCTGTCCTTGAGGGGGAGGATTGCGTTGTTTGTCATGGTGGAGTTTCCTAGATGGTTATATGTGTTACGTACATTGCCGTTATGGATTTTGGACAAAGACTGGAAGCGATTTAAACAGTGCTTGCGGGGTTTTTTATGGGGGGGTCGTAGGGCGCGGATCTCTCTACGAGCCTTAATGAGTCGGAGAACGGAGGGGGGATTGGAGCTGCCTTCCTTGCGTATTTATAATTTATGTTATTTAGCTCGTCATATATGGGCGTTGCTGGAGGGGGATGGGGGGTGTGCCCCTGTTCGGCAGTTGGTGGAAATGCTGGCTCCGTATCATGGTCTCTATCTTTTGCATGCAGTTCAGTTGCCGAGGGCGATCAGGACTGGTGTGGGCGGGAGTTATATGGGGGCCCTACGCGCTGCCTGGAAAGTGCTATGTCAGAGATTTGGGTGGGATTGGTGTAAGTCACCTCTGTTGCCTTTGGTGGGTAATCCTGACTTTCCACCCGGGTACGCACAGCCGAGTATCTTTTGGGCTTGGGCTGAGAAGGGGCTTCGGTGCCTGGGTGATTTATATTCTAGTGACAATGGGGTTTTGGATAGCTTTCAACAGGTGCAGCGTCGGTTCCATATTCGACACCAGGACTTTTATGGCTATCTGCAAGTCCGATCTTATTTGGCGTCCGTTCCGGCGGTGGGGGGAGGGGGAGTTTGGTTAGCTTCCGAGTCCCCACGTGTAATCTTGGAACAGTTAGAGGAGCGTTGTTTGGGGGAGACGGTTTCTCGGAGGGTGCTTCGGCCTTCGGGGGGTACTGGATTTCTTAATGAGCTCGCACTACGGTGGCGGAAAGATGGGGTCGAGGAAATGACGTCAGAGATGTTGAGGGTGGCCTTTGAGGGGATAGCGAAAGAGCCGGTTTGGGTGTATTTGCAGGAAATGCAGTATAAATTTTTATGGCGTGCGTATACTAGTGATAAATGGGCCTCTCAAGTGGGGCTACAGTTATCTGCTACCTGTCAGTGGTGCGGCCACGGCACCGGGACTCTAACACACAAATTTTGGGGGTGCCCGAGGGTACGTGCTGTGTGGATACAGGTCTGTAATAAGTTACAGAGGTGGCTGGGATCGGGCAGTGTTCTGCAGCGAGAGGTGTGTTTATTTCATAATTGGGAGCTGGGGTATGAGAGGTTTTCCTACTGGCACAAAGCACTGCTTGAGCGGGGCTTTCTGTTGGTTAAGAGGGCCTTGTTGAGTCACTGGATTGCTCCCTCCCCTCCATGTCTGGCGCTATGGGAGAACTACATGTTTGATTTGATGTGTATGGAAAAACTGACAGCGCAGCAGAAAGGGGGTAAGAGTTGGGAAGGTTTTTTGGAATTATGGTCCCCCCTGACTTCTCAATTGTCCCCTCGGGAAAGGGGGGGGGTGTTAAATGTGTAAAAGAGGTACTCCCTATTTTGGGGAGCCCTATGCCACAATGTTTTCGCCTCTTACCTGCTCTGAGTGCTGGAGCTTACTAATGCCTATAGTCAGTATGGGAGCGAGGCTACTGGTCCTCCCACGCTGTGTTGTGCTCTCAAGCTCTATGTTGTAGTGCTATCAACGTAATTCTCACTAGTGTACTTACTGTCCCTAATGTTGGGTTTGTCGATTGCCTGTGCTTGCTGTCGGGAAGGGAAGGGAGGGGGGGGGGGATTACTAGCCTCTTCTGACTTCGGGGGGATACCCTCCTTGCTTGTACTTGGGAGGGGGGGCCTTGTCCAGTTTACCTTTCTATTGGTGTTTGAATTTTGTGTGAAACTTTCAATAAAAATGATTTGAAATAATACCTCAGTACCATTCCATGGTGAGACTGCACCTTGAATACTGTGTTCAATTCTGGTTGATGTATCTTAAAAAAAGATATAGGAATTAGAAAATGTACAGAGAAAAGTGACCAAAATGGTAAAGGGGATGGAAGGAAACCCCTATGAGGAAAGGCTTAAAAGGCTAGGGCTCTTCAACTTGGAAATGAGACGGTTGAGGGGAGATATGATAGAGGTCTATAAATTAATGAATTGAGTGGAATGGGTAAACATAGATCGGTTGTTTACACCACCAAAAAGTAGAAAGACTAGGAGACACGCAATGAAGCTACAATGTAACCCATTTAAGACTAATAAGAGAAAATATTTTTTCACTCAACACGTAATCAAACTCTAGAATTCATTACCGGAGGACATACTAAAAGCTGTTAGTGTAGCTGGGTTGAAAAAGGGTTTGGACAAGTTCCTGGAGGAAAGTTCCATAAACCATTATTAAAGAGGACCTGAGAAATCCGCTGCTTGCCCCAGGACAAGCATTGTGGAACCTGTTTGTCTTTTTGGGAAACTGCTAGATACTTGTGTTCTGGATTGGTCACTATTGGAAACAGGATACTGTCCCCAGAATACAGTCTTTGAAATGACTCAATAGGCATTTTTCCAAGTCCCTCATGGACATACTTATCCTATCCATCTTCTCAGCCCTCCAATGGTCATAGCAGCAACCCTGTGCTGCAAAAGTCTTCTTAACAGAGATCCAATTTTGTTCCCATGTTCATCAAAGCGCAATTTAGAAAACCACAAGATGTAACCACCTTATCTACCTCGAGTGCTTTGAGGCGTTCTCTGGCACAGCAAAGCTTGTGGCATATTTTGGTGGAGCAAGTCTTTTTATGTTTTTCTAAAAATGTTATCTGTTGCTCTAACTGGCAAAGTGCTGCTCTATACCACTTGTGCAAATAACTCACTATCAGTTATTAAAGTTACAAATTGATTTTTTTCTAAAGTAATTCATTACAGTTACATTTTAAAACTAACCATAGTTAGATTGTAGCTACTTTGACATCTCTATTTCCCCTGCGCCATTGTCCAGTATCTCTCCTCTCTCTTCCCTCCCTCCCCCCCCTCCCCCACCCATGGATCCAGCATCTTTCCCTCCTTCTTCCCTCCATTCTGTGTAGTCCAGCAGCACAGCATGGAACTTCTCTCTGATGAACCTGCTTCCGAATAACTATTGACAGCTCCACATCACAACCACTGCACTCCTTACCATCTCCTGGGCTGCCGTGTACTATGAATGGACAGTTCAGAGCATGGAGTCTCTAAGTCAGGTGGGTAGACGGGTCTTGGGACTTGGTTCTTGGCCAGAATGCAGCAAAGCCTTTCCCTTTTTTTGCTTTCTGCCTGCTTTTTTTAATATATATTGTCACAGCCCCTCCTAGTGGCAGCGTGCAGAAAGGAGAGGGCGGACACTTATTGTTGGTTGAAGAAGGAAAAACCTTTCTAGACCAGATGCATCATGGTCTTTGTAGTCCCACTTCATAAAGAAATAGTTGTGAACCTTGTGCAGGGTTAAATTTAAATGGTTTTTATTCCCTTTGTTGCACAAAGGTTCTCCAGGAAGACAGAAACAGAATGTACCTTACTTCAGGGTTTATGCCAAAATATTTACAAAGTCAGTAACTGTTACAGGCGCTTCACAGTTCTTTGCATTCAAACAGGTTTTCAACACCAAGAGGAAAAACAAATACAAAACTTCTTCTTTCAGCTTAGCAAAAGCAAAAAGATATGTTAAAGCATGTCCTGCCGGTTACAATTCTATGAGAGACTCTAGACTCTTGGAAACACAGAGTGAGCAGTCCATCGGGTGCTCTAACTGCAACGGCTCTGGCTCTATCACCTCTATTTGCATAGGCTCCTGTTCAGCCGTGCTGTCAGCTAATCCTGAGCTTTCCCTGGATAAGGCAGGTTGTAGTTCAATAGATCTCTCCAATATTCCCCAGCCTTGCTGGTCTTGGCTTGGCAAATAACTGTTATGGCTTTTTACTATGCCTCTCTGTACAGGTTTCACAAGCCCTTCCCAGCTTGGTTTCCTATCAGTACGGTTCTCTGGGTTATAAGCTTTTCTAGGAGCTGGCTCACATCTTGGAAAGGAAATATAACTGTACCTTGGATCTTTGAGACGTGCTCTGCTGGTATTTGCTCTACCCGGCAGTCTCCTTCTATCACCGTCTTCCCTGAAGACTGGCTCCTGGAGCTTTCTGGAACGGGCTTGTCCTCCCTGGAACTTAGCTCTTCCTTGTAAGTACTCCAAGCTTCTCTGCCTTTCAGTATGTGAGGTTCCTCTCTCAGGTCCCCTCTCAGTTCCTCTCTGAACTTGTGTTCCTCTCCAAACTTGTGGTCCTCTCTGAGCTTGAGGTCCTCTCTCAGCTCGTAGTCCTCTCTCAGTTCCTCTCTGAACTCGAGATCCTCTCTGCTTTCTTCCTTCTGAGCACTGTTTATAGAGCCGTTTCTCCACTGAGCTTCCTGGCTCTCTACTCAGGTGTACCTGATTAGCTCCTGCATTCTCAAAACCTGGGTGTGTCAGCTTAGCTTCTGCAGCCTCGTGCCTGCTAACTCTAGCTGCACTTTTAGGTAAATGCACCCTCTGTGAGTCAGTTGCTTTATAATAAACAGTGTTTTTTCCTAAGTCTATAGCTTCAATGGCTTCAGCTTCATCACAATATATTTTAACTTTTTATTGATAATAAGTGGCGGAGTAGCCTAGTGGTTAAGAGCAGCTGCGTAGTACCCATTCTCCAGGACCAAGCAGGAAGTCAGTCCTCACATATGGGTGATGTCGGCGCCGAAGGAGCCCTCGTGCGGAGCATTTCCCCAGCATTCAAAGAAAGCCTTTGGGAATGCAGCACGCATGCGCGGTCCCCTTCCCGCCCAAGGGTGCCATCTTGCTCAGTCTTTCTTTTTCCACGGAGCCCAATGGACGTAGTTCATATCACCCGGGAAAAGTAGATTTTTTTCTGCGATTTTTCATGTTTCTTTATCCAGTTCAACGCCGGTTCCCCATCCTGCCTCGGCTCGGTACACTAGTATCGAGTCCGGAACGTCTTTTTCAGTTTTTGTCCTTTGTGACTAGCGTTCGTGCTTTTTCTGTTATTTTCACTGGCAGCCTTGTCTTTTGACCTTGCAGGGGCCCTTTTTCTCCCAATGGCTGTCAGCGGGTTCAAAAAATGTGATCGGTGTAAGAAACTTATGTCTCTCACCGACACACACAACTGCTGCCTCCGATGCCTCGGGCCCGACTATGACCCACTGGTCTGTGGCCCGTGTGGCAAGATGTCGTCAAAGGCACTGCAGAGCCATCAGCATCAATGTGAAAGAATTTTTTCGGAGTCCGCATCCAGTCGGGCCCGCACTTCGTCAGAGGCCTCGACATCTCAGGAGTCTGACCCCGAGCACCGTCGTGGGTCCTCTGAGAGGGGGTCTCCCACCCAGGAGCACAAAAGGAAGAAGAAGCGGCGTCAGTGGAGGCACCTGGATCCTCAAGGGCCAGGTTGCGAAGCCCTGACCGCAGTCCCGGGCTCTCGGAGTCAGAGCGGCTGATCAAACTACCTCGCCTGGAGCCAGAGTCCCCGAGTCAGGTAACTTCTGTTGTTCTCGTTGACTCTCCTCCAGGAGAACCGCTGTCAGGGCTCGAGTCGTGGGCTGCGGAGTCTCCTGAGCTCGGGCTCAGGTTGACGGCCCTGGAGAGCAGCGGGTACTGATCGCCGGTCTGACTGGCGCATCTGCCCCGACCACCGGGACCTCAACATCTAAGTCGACCCCGGAGGCCGAGCCAATCCTCGAGTCAATCAAGTCACGAGTCGATCCTCGGCCAAGGTCTCCCTCGACCTCCCGTGCAGGGCCGAGGCTGTTGACGCCGGTGCCCTCGGCATCGGGGCGGATGGCATCGAGGCCCACACGGCCGGAGCCGCTCGATTCCTCCTCGGAGGAGTCGGCATGGGAGACAGAGTACGAGGAGTCTCCTGACACCTTCCGGACCCGGTGTGTCCCGTCGGACTCCCCGGAGTCCGAGCCTCAGAGAAGGTCCCTCCCGGAGGATACCCAGTTCTTGGATTTCGTCAGGGACATGGCCAAGGCTTTGGCGTTCCCAGCAGACGCCGAGGAGGAGCCTCGAGCAAAAGAGCTCGATGCCCTCCAGTATGATTTTCCTCCGAAGGAAGCCTTTACTGTTCCAGTTCCTCCGATGCTGGAATGGCTGCTCTTCCATATGTGGGAAGCACCGGCCTCGGCGATGGTTCTTAGCAAGTTGGTGGATTCCATTTATCAAGTCTGTAAGAGCCCTGGGTTCCAAAAGGTGCAGCTACCGCCTAACTCCATGGCTGTGGAATCAGCCATGCACAGGCTGAAAAGTCAAAAGATGCACTCCTTGGTGCCTCCCGGCCGGGAGTCCCGGAACCTGGATGCCCTCGGTAGAAAGTGCTTCCAGGGCTCGATGCTGTCTTGCCCTGTCCAGACTTACCAACTGTACATGGGCATGTACTTACGGGACCTGGCAAAGGAGATTGCCGGGTTCTCGGCTGGCCTCTCCGAGGAACCCTTGCAGAGATTCAAAGCCTTGTCTTCAGGGATCCGAGAGTGCTCAAAGTTTATATCTCGAGCAGCCTATGACGGCTTCGAGGCTTCGGCCCAGGTAGCCGTGGCCAGCATCGGTGCATGCCGTCAGGCCTGGCTACTGTCGTCGGACCTGGAGTCATGGGTACAGGATAAGTTGGTCAATGTCCCGGTCCTAGGTGACAACCTGTTCGGCAAGCCCATGACTGAGAAGGCTGCAGAAATCGAGACCGAGACTCTCACCAGGACAAGGCTGTCCAGAAAGACTTCTGCCCCTTCTCACAAAAAGAAGGGCTCGGGAAAGAAGCCCTTTTTCCTGAGGAAGGGTGCTGCCTACAAAACCTACCCCTCAGTATCAGGCCTCTCCAGCTCCCCAACAGGGCCAGCAGGCCACGGGGCAGGGGCATGGGCCCCGTAGGCAGAAAATCCCCAAGCTGCTAGCTCCGGCTCCTGCACAGCAGGGAGGGGGTTTTTGACTCCCACAGCATAGCCTCTCCTCCGCCGGTGGCTCCACTCAGCACAGGAGGTCGGCTGACCCTGTATGCCTACAGGTGGCCAGCCATCACAGGGGATACCTGGGTACTGAGCATAATCCACAAGGGCTTTATGCTCCATTTCCACCAGCTACCCCCCTTCTACTATCCAGGGGAGCCTCCAAGACTCCCTCTACACAGGGACCTCCTCCTTCAGGAATTGGCAAGTCTTTTAAAGCCAATTGTATTTAACTCTCTGTACTATTATCGCGAAAGTATATAACGTGTCTTCTATTGACCTAAAACAAAATATCGGTGTTTTTAATTTGTAGCTCTAGAAATAAGACTGCATGCGCGGCGTTTAACAGAGGTTAAAAGTCATGAATGGAGAGGGTTCATGAGCTATACTATCAGCTAAATAAAAGGTATGCAGTTTCTTGATTTTTGACAGTATCCGTTAAAAAATGAACAGTTAGAAAGTAGATGTTTAGTGAACCTGTTTCTGTTGCAGTGCTTTCATATCTTCCCCTGAAGAAACCACATGGGTGAAACGCTAAGAGACAGAGCGCCTGCAAGCATCGGGATATATATTGAAAGCTGAAAACCTCTACTAAAAGTTAAGCACTGGTTAAACATTATCTAAATAATACACTGCTATTTTACATTACAAGATAGTTTCAACTACCAGAGGGAGCGACCGCTTATGAATTAAGGTCGTTGATGTGAATGGGCGCTGATCCATTTGACAGGTACACTGTAGTCGATGGCAGCCCGCTATTGCTGAGACCTTGCGGCCACCCCAATTACCTTGGCCTAGCAAAACAAACACTCAGACCACTACAACTAGCACAAAACACTGCAGCCCGCATAATAACTGGATCAGCGAGACAAGATCACATCACACCCATTCTGAAAGACCTACACTGGCTCCCAATCAGTTCACGCATCAAATACAAAACAATCATAAATGTATTTAAGATCAAACAACACACTTCAGCCAACAGCCTACATACCCTCATACAACCAGACTCAAGCACACGCCCAAGAAGAAAAGGAACCTCCAACCGTGTTAACCCACCTAAGGACTTCAGAAAAACATGAAAGGACACCACAGAACGAGCTCTCTCCCTGGCTGCTCCAACAATCTGGAACACTCTCCCAGACTATCTGAGAGCGACAACGGACCTTAAAGACTTTCGCAAACTGCTGAAGACAACGCTATTCACGGAGTACTATGGACAAGTCACATAATCCACTAGTACAGAAAGAACAACCGACTCCCCCTCTGACCTCGTATAGCACACAATGTACTATAGCACACAATGTATAGAAAATTGTATAATAGCTCACAATGTATTATAGCGCACAATGTACATAGCCTCACCTAATCAAACACTACACTTCTAACACACCTAACACAACATCCCCCTCCCTGCATGAAGACACATGTTCACCCCTGATTGTTTGCTGTGCAAACCGCCTTGATTGTAGGAGAAGGTAGTATAGAAATACTGTTAAATAAATAAATAAAATAAAATAAAAACACCGATATTTTGTTTTAGGTCAATAGATGACACGTTATATACTTTCACAATAATAGTACAGAGAGTTAAATACAATTGCCAGGATATATGCTCTGAACTAAAGGACCTCAATTAGATTTGTAACACACAAGTCTTTTAAAGGAACAGGCGGTGGAACCGGTGCCACACCACCTGGAAGGGCAAGGCTTCTACTCCAGATACTTCCTAGTACCAAAGAGAACAGGAGGCCTCAGACCTATCCTAGACTTGCGAAACCTGAACAAGTTTCTGGAGAGGGAAAAGTTCAAGATGCTTACCCTTGGGATATTGCTGCCCTACCTCCAGCAGGGACACTGGCTATGCTCCTTAGACCTAAAGGATGCTTATACTCACATCCTCATTCATCCAGACCACAGACAATATCTCAGATTTGTGGTGGGAGGAAACCATTTTCAGTACAGGGTACTTCCCTTTGGCCTAACCTCTGCCCCCAGAGTTTTCACAAAATACCTGGCAGTGGTGGCGGCTTTTCTCAGGAATCAGGGGATTTTTGTCTTCCTGTACCTGTAATCAGGGGCCAGTCACTCCAGGAGGCCCGACAGGCCACTCTTCGCACTCTCTCTCTTCTTCAGCATCTGGGCTTTGTCATAAACTACGCAAAGTCCACTTTGCTCCCCTCTCAGGACCTAGAGTTTATAGGGGCGAGGCTAGATACCCATCAGGCAAGAGCTTACTTGCCTGAGGACAGGGCCCACAGACTGATGACTTGGCCAACCAGTTCCAAAGCAATTCTCATGTTTCCGCCAGGCACTACCTATGGCTTCTGGGCCACATGGCATCCACTGTACATGTGACCCCGAATGCCCGTTTGCACATGCGGGCTGCTCAATGGTGCCTCAGAGATCAGTGGACACAAGCCACCGGCGACCTCCGAGACAGAGTAAAGGTGTCCAGACGACTTCTGAACGCCTTACAGTGGTGGCTACATCTGCCAAACCTTCTCAGGGGTGTACCTTTTCAGGCTCTAGCACACACAAGGGTGCTGACGACAGATGCTTCCTTAAAGGGGTGGGGTGCACATTGCCAGGGCACGTGCACTCAAGGTCTGTGGTCCCTTCGGGAGGCCACACAGCAAATCAACCTTTTAGAGCTGCGAGCAATCCGCTTAGCTCTGCAAACCTTCTGTCATGCCCTCTCTCAACAGTCTGTCCTAGTTCAGACGGACAATCAGGTGGCAATGTTCTACGTGAACAAACAAGGGGGCACAGGGTCCAGGCTCCTATGTCAGGAGGCACTGGCCCTTTGCTCCTTTGCAGTCACACAAGGCATGTTTCTCTAAGCAGTTTATCTACCTGGTCGGGAAAACTTCCTAGCAGACAAGCTAAGCAGGATTCTCCAGCCTCACGAATGGCAGTTGAATCCATTGGTGGTCCAGCAGATCTTCCTCCACTGGGAACTTCCATCCATCGAGCTCTTTGCAAGTCCACTAAACCATCAGCTGCCCAGGTTTTGCTCCAGACAGCCGCATCCCCTGAGGATGGCAGCAGATGCTTTTCTGATCTCTTGGTCTACGGGCCTCCTGTATGCGTTTCCTTCCACGCCCCTGGTGGCCTGAACTCTGTTCAAGACTCTCCAGGACAAGGCCTCGGTGATTCTGGTAGCCCCCAGATGGCCAAAGCAGCCGTGGTTTCCACTTCTTCTGCAGTTGGTGGTGGAAGCTCCGTTTCCTCTGGGGCTGCAACACAATCTCCTGTCTCAAGTGCAGGGTTCCCTTCTGCACCCCAATCTCAGGTCCCTCAATCTGATGGCCTGGCTGCTGAAAGGATAGTGCTAGCTCCCTTACTTCTACCTAAGGAGGTTGAGTAGGTGGTATTGGCCTCTAGGAGGCAGTCCACCAGAAAGTCCTATGCCCTCAAGTGGCGTAGGTTTACGGTATGGTGTGCTCAGCGCAATGAAGATCTTTTCTCTTGCCTTGTGCCAGTAGTACTGCAGTATCTACTTCACCTTTCAGACCTAGGCCTTAAGTCTAACTCTGTTCGGGTTCACCTCAGTGCTTTGTCAGCACACCACTCACCAGTGGCAGGACAGTCTCTGTCGGTTCACCCCTTGGTGTCCAGATTTCTCAGAGGTCTGCTTCTACTCAAGCCTCCGGTTTGTCTACCGGCAACTGAGTGGGATTTGAACATGGTCTTGCAGCAACTTACTCGCCCACCGTTTGAGCTGGTGGCTACTTGCCATTTGTGCTTCCTCTCTTAGAAAGCCCTCTTCCTGGTGGCTCTTACCTCGGCCAGATGTGTGAGCGAACTACAAGCTCTGGTTTCTGATAGACTGTAAACGCGGTTCTATAGGAACAGGGTGGTCCTACGGACCCATCCCAAGTTCCTCCCAAAAGTGGTCTCCTCTTTCCACCTCAATCAGGAGGTGGTTCTTCCGACCTTTTTTCCCAGGCCACATGCCAGCCAGGCTGAAACAGTCTTGCATACCCTGGACTGTAAGAGGGCATTGTCCTTTTACATAGAACGTACATGGGAGCATCGAAGGGCTACTCAGCTCTTCATCTCGTTTGACCCTAATAGGATGGGGTTACCTGTCTCCAAGCATACGTTGTCCACTTGGGTAGCAGATTGCATTGCCTGGGCATACAGGGCAGCCAACCTTCCCTTGCAGGGTCGGGTCATGGCCCACCGTGTCAGGGTGAAAGCCGCATCAGTAGCTCATCTCCACTCTGTTCCATTGGCAGACATCTGCTGGGCCGCAACTTGGTCTTCAAGCCAGACTTTTGCAGCCCATTACTGCCTGGAGAGAGAGTCCCAGCGGGACAGTGTTTTCTTCCAGGCGGTACTCCCTAATCTCTTAGAGGTTTAGGCAACTGCTGCCCTCCGGTCCTTTGTGTTGGGCTACCGTACAGGGTGCGTTCTCAGAGAAAATTCTTATCACGGATGCTGAGGCTCTTGAGAGGGAGCCATTTTTTCAGCTCTGGGTTCACGGTAGCCTAGAGCTGGGGAGTCCCATATGTGAGAACTGACTTCCTGTTTGGTCCTGGAGAAAGCGTAGTTACTCACCTGTAACAGGTATTCTCCAGGAGCAGCAGGAATCAGTCCTCACGACCCTCCCTCCTCCCCTGGAGTTACAGTCCTATCCTTCATTTTGATTTTTTGCAGTCTTTCAGCTATGTCTTCAGACTGAGCAAGATGGCACCCTTGGGTGGGAAGGGGACCATGCATGCGTGCTGCATTCCCCAAGGCTTTCTTTGAAAGCTGGGGAAAGAGTAGTTACTTACCTGAAACAGGTGTTCTCCAGGAGCAGCAGGAATCAGTCCTCACATATGGGTGACATCGGCGCCGACGGAGCCCTCGTGCGGAGCATTTCCCCAGCTTTCAAAGAAAGTCTTTGGGAATGCAGCGCGCATCCACGGTCCCCTTCCTGCCCAAGGGTGCCATCTTGCTCAGTCTGATGACATAGCTAAAAGACAGCAAAAAACAAAATGAAATATATGACTGCAACTCCAGTGGGAGGAGGGAGGGTCGTGAGGACTGATTCCTGCTGCTCCTGGAGAACACCAGTTACAGGTGAGTAACTACTCTTTCTCCAGGACCAAGCAGGAAGCCAGTCCTCACATATGGGACTCCCCAGCTCTAGGCTACCGAGAACCCAAAGCTGAAAAATAAGCTCCCTCTAGAGCCTCAGCATGCGAGATAAGAATCTTCTCTGAGAACGCCCCCGAACGGTAGCCCAACACAAGGGACGGAGGGTAGGTGCTGCCTAAACCTCAAAGAGATTACGGAGTACTGCCTGTCCGAAAGCACTGTCCCTGCGGGACTCTCTCTCGAGGCAGTAATGGGCCGCAAAAGTCTGGCTTGAAGACCAAGTAGCAGCCTGGCAGATTTCCGCCAACGGAACAGAGCGGAGATGAGCTACTGACGCAGCCTTCGCCCTGACACTGTGAGCCGTGACTTGACCCTGCAAGGAGAGGCCGGCTGCCCTGTATGCCCAGGCAATACAGTCTGCCACCCAGATGACCCTCCCTCCTCCCATTGGAGTTGCAGTCATATTTCATTTTGTTTTTTGCTGTCTTTTAGCTATGTCATCAGACTGAGCAAGATGGCACCCTTGGGCAGGAAGGGGACCGTGGATGCGTGCTGCATTCCCAAAGGCTTTCTTTGAAAGCTGGGGAAATGCTCCGCACGAGGGCTTCATCGGCGCCGACGTCACCCATATGTGAGGACTGATTCCTGCTGCTCCTGGAGAACACCTGTTACAGGTGAGTAACTACGCTGAAGATCAAGGGTTCAATTCCCACTGGTGCTCCTAGTGATCTTGGGCAAGTCACTTTACCCTCCATTGCCTCAGAAAAAAAGGTTGGCAATCTACTTATGGTGATACATTGCCAAGAAAACCCAGAGGTAGCTGGATCGCTATGAGTCAACACTGACTTGATGGCACTAAAAAAAAATTGCCAATGAACATAAACTACAAGTCAAACCATTATCCGTACAAAAACAGAGCTCAATGTTCAACAATTTTCCCCAAGAATATGTCCCCCCGGTCCCCTCCCCCCCCCCTTCAGCAGGTCACTTGTACAAAAAATCCAAAAGCGGCTGCCATTGATTATTAAACTGATCACTCCTCTGGCGTCAAACCGCTGTCAATCTTTCCTTCAAAACAACTCTACGGAGTCATGTTTTCCACGCCTCCAGTGTGGGGGCGCTTACATTTTTCCAGTTCCAAGCAATCTCTCCTCTGGTGACCTGTATACATGCCCGAACAGGTCGGGCCCACGGAAGAGATCGCTCCTGCGCCCACCAGCCCAACAGATAAAAGTCGAGATCCCACCCAGGGTCCACAGCAAATATTTGTGCTATAGCTGTTTGTATATTTTCCCAAAATGGAACTATCCCTGGACACTCCCACCAAATATGATACAGAGAACCTTTTGCCAAACAGAGTCTCCAACAACACTCAGAAGCCAATGGGAACATAGCATGCAATCTAACAGGAGTATAATACCAGCACATCATAATCTTATAAGAATTTTCGCGAATGGAAACAGACAGCGCTTGTTTACCAATCCCCAAGCACACCTGTTCCCACTCTTTCTCCAGCCACTCAACCCCCATATCCTTTTCCCACGCAATCATATAGGGCAATTTGCAAAAAACAGAGCCCTGAAGGCACCAATATAATCGGCTGAGGCCCCTGCTTTTATGATGGCTCGCCCGTAGCACTTCCAATTCATTCCATCCCTCCTCCAATATTCCCCACTGCAGTTGTTGTTGCAAAAAATGGGAGACCTGCATATGGGCAAAAAAATCACGTACTGGAAGTTGGTACCTTTCCCTTAACTTGTCAAAGGCCAGCAATTCTCCCTGCTCCATTAACATGCAAAAGTATCCAGCCCACCTCGCTTCCACCGTTGGAAATTTGCCTCTCTACCCAGGGCAAACCCAGGGTCTCCCCCAATTAATGATAAGGGAGAAAAGAACACCTTTAGGGGCCACCCTCCTCCATGCGCATCACCACTGAGTCCAAAGATGTAAAATATATGGGTTTTCCCACCACCTCCCCACTGGGATCACCCTTAAATGTCATGGCAAATAAGCCAAGTTCACATCACCTGCCCAAGATTGCTCAATCCCCCCCAAACTGCTTATTGGTCCCCTCCCTCCAATCCATAACCTGACGCACCTGAGACGCAAGGTAGTACTGGGAAAGGTCCAGAACCCCCAAGCCCCCTCTTCTATGTGGGAGGTAGAGAACTCGCCTCACCACCCGTGGAGGGCGGTTATGCCATATGAAAGCCAAAACCCTCTCCTGCAACCGCTGAAGCACTGAAGAGGGCACCCCAATCGGCAACACCTGAAACAGATATAGCAGTCTAGGGAGCACATTCATTTTCACCGTCGCTACCCTTCCCAACCAGGAAAGATCACTAAGCTGCCACTGTCGCAGGTCTCTCTCCACCTCCCACAGCAAAGCCGGGAATCTACCAGCTTTTTTGAGGCTCCAGATCAAGCAGCAATAGGAGCTGAAGTGCTGTTTCTGCTGCCCTGTCCTGCCCACTACAGATAGAGCAACATGCCATAGAACTAACTGGTTCTCACCTTCTGGCCGCCGGTCTGGTCATATTAAATCTTGCAAAATGGCCCTTTAGCAATGCTATACAAAGATATTTTTACTATAGTGCATTGAAAACAAAACAGTTTGGGACCTGATATTCAGCAATGGAGGCTGCTGGAAAAAAGTAAAGGAACAGTTGCAGCATTTTATTTCATCCATAGATTCAGCAACACTTTCCATATACTAAGCATCACTGAATATACATTTTGTGAGGTGACTATTAGTCGCTTCAATGCATAAATTAAGACAGATTTTTCGCAGGGCAAATTTATGCCTATAAGTTATCCAGAGTGGTCTGGCCTCCAGAATGCCTCCAACCCCTTTCCCTTTTATAGGCAGAGTTTTTATACCTAGAAAGGTTAATTTCATAAGGAAGCGCCTAGCTAAAGCACGTTTTAAGGTACCTATGCAGTGCACCCCCCCCCCCCACTAGGCCCACACAGCAGAACCAACATTTATTTATTTATTTATTTATTTTACATTCTCTTATATACCGCGCTATTCTGCATCAGTGCGGTTTACATTGAAGAAACTGAAATTACATTGAACAGGGCATTATAACTTGGAGATAACTTTTTTTTTACAGGGAACATGGGCTATGGAGGGTTAAGTGGCTTGCCCAAGACCACAAGGAGCACCTGTGGGACTAGAAACCCCAGTCCTTCCGGCCCGAGGTTGCTGTCCTCTAGTGGGATTTGAACCCCCGACCTTCTGGCCTGAAGTACCTTGCCCCAACCTCTAGGCCACTCCTCCAACATGGCAAAGTTAACTTAAAGCAGTAGATAGCTTGCACACTGCCTCCACTCCAGGCCCAGCATTGCTTCTTATCCAGCCAAAGTCTTGTGAATTGTGAGACTTCGTCCCAGAAGAGAACAGCCGCTGGGCTTGGAGTGGAGGCAGCGCAGCAAGCCACCGACGGCTTTGTTAAGTTTACCGTGCTGGCTCCACTGTGTGGGCACAGCAGGGGGTGCTGGCTGCAAAGGAGGGGCGCTGGCCGCAGTTGCCCACAGGGCTTAGAATGCCACTGTGCCTATGTTAAGCCTATTCTCTAAAGGAAAGTGGCTGCCTACTTGCCTTTATAAAATACTAACCTAAGTGGCCTACCGTGCTCCTAAAGCTGCTGTAAATGTCCGTGCCAATATTTTCCAAGTACATGCATAAATTACAGTGTTTTATGATATATGTGCATATTTATGTGCTTTGCCCATGCTCCATTCAAACTCCTCCCATGTCCATGTCCTCTGACGAAGCACCGTATACACCTGGATTCCAAAGCTTATACTTTTCATAGGAGGTCATTTCTGCACATATGTGGCCATATATGCATGAGAATAACCTCATAAAATTACCTCCAGAATGAGTTATATACATAAATGCTATGCTAACACCAGCAAGTTTTAGCTGAATGCAGAAATCCTTTCAAATATCAGCCCTGGATACTTATTCTAAAACATTACAAACAAACCCATCCGTGTCAACTAAATTACACCTGAAATGGCTGACAAGACTGATCTCATTGCCAGTTACATTTACCAGGGCACTTGTTTATTGTCATCTCTCTCCCCCCAGTCCCCACACCTGTGATCCAACATCTCTTCTCTCCCCCTCCCACATTGTCCATCATTTTTCCTACTCTTCCCCAATGGTCCAGTATCTCTCTCTCTCTCTCTCTCCCCCTCCCTCTCAGCACTCCTGAATGTTATGTTCACCTTCATCGGCCCGCAGCCCCAGAGCCTTCCCTGAGTACAAAGGAGGGGAGGGGGAAAAGAAGGAGCGATCTCAGACCAGGCTAGATTGGGAACGGCAACGTCCTCCTGTTCTTTCAGACTTGGCGCCCCAAGTCTACAAACCCTTTCTCTAATCCTCTTACATACACAGTATATATCCTTGGGGCTGCAGGACCACAACAAGATACAGGGAAGAGAGAAGAAAAGATGCTGGATCCATAGGGGAGGACAGGAGGGACGCAGGACTGTGGGGTAGGAAAACAGAGAAAAGAAGGAGCGATGTCAAAGAAACTGCAATGCAACTATAGCTAGTTTAAAAATGTAACTCTACCTAGTCACTTTAGGAATAGAGTAATTTGTAACTGTAATAACTGTTGGCATTGTGTAACTTGTGACTGATGGAGTTTGGCCTGTGAATCATTTTAAAATAACTTATCCAACACTGCAAACCTGCATGTGCAGACAAATACTCCAAAAAGAAATGCACCCCACCATCAGCAGCATCTGCTAATTAAATTTCATGATCTGTTGTTTTCTTTGAGCCATCCTCTGCTCCCCTCTGCTGGTCACTTGATTGATAAAATGGCCATATAGATTTAGTCAGATTTACTAAGGTGAGTTTGTGTCTGCCCTACAAACGGCAGTGCTAACATTACAGATATATAGGGGGTAACACCTGAAAGGCAGATTTGCGCACCTTGCATCTTCGTCCATGGTTGTAAGATTCTGAAAGGAGGCAGCTACCTAGCCCCCAGCTCAGCCCGAGATGGTCACTGCAGTGTCTCAGCTGGGGGATGAGGGAATATATCCAATACCTGCTGATAGCATTTGTAAACCACTCTAATGCCTTTCAGCCTGGGTGGTATATCAAGAAATAAAAAGAGTATGCTTTGTGCCAGATCGTAGGCTGTTTCTGAAATAGATGGAGAAGAAATAAAGCTGCAGGAAATAAGGGCATGGTAAAAAAAAATAGATACATGTTTAAATTATATATTTAAACACGTGGAGGCCAATTCTGTATTGTGCACGTCCGGGCCTTCTGGATGGCCAAAACATGAATGGGGCCTATTTGTACCCGATTCTGCAACCATGGGAGCTATACGTTCCTGCAGATGTGGAATCAGGGTACTTAGATGGCCCGGCGTGCACACAATCCAGAGCAGGGAGATGTCCTGGAAGCAGCCCGCCCCCAGCACTCAATGGTCCGGCTGGTGTGCCGGTGAAGTGGCGTCCCGTCACCATGGCACCAGCATGTCAAGCAACAGATTCCTAAACTCCATTACGGCCTCTTCACCCTGCCACTTGACCCTCAGAGGGGGCCCCCAAGGCCAGGACTGAGTGGCGGGGGCACACCCGCAAGGTCTCCGTGGTGCAGGGGGGCTGGGGACTGTGCAGAACACATCTTCCAGCACTTATTCCACCTCCAGGCTGGAATAGACCGGGTGTCTAACTTGCCAGCAGCAACTTCTGTACATCTCACTATCTTTGCACACCCCCAGACTGTCCACACTGCCCCAGGACATCCCCCTTCCGCCCCCATCCTGCGCTCCTTGCACAAACCCTCTGTACTTGCAGGGAGTGCTGGACCCAGATTAGCATGCCAGAGCTAATCGTGGGTCAGACGTCCAACTCCGCTATTCTTGGGTCAGAATGCCCCCTTTATAGGGGTGATTTTAGAAGCCCTTTTCACAATCTAAATGTTTCAGTGACACCATAAAATAATGCAAGACGCAGACACATATTGAGTGTGATTTTAGAAAGGTTGTGAGCTGCAAGTTTCTGTCCCAGACATGTCCATATGTGCACATCTTCAATCAGGGCATTCTGTGGGCATATCCAGATGTGGCACGAGTGGTATCCGTGCATGCATGTCCATGACTCTTTCACAATGCCTGGAGATGTGCAGGGCAGTGTCCTTAAATGTGCCAAAATGGTATAAAGCATGAATAAGCAGGGAACTTTGCTGTCTTTTTGGACTAGCTGTGTCGCTGGTGACTGATGGAGTTTGACTTGTGAATCATTGGCTTGACTATGAACTGTGTTCATGCAGGTGTCTTTTGAACTAACCTCTCTGTCCCTTTTTTCTATGCTGTGCCAGTCTCTAACCCAACCTCCTCCTAGACCCCCTCACCACCAAATCCCATACCCCACCCCTGCAAATCCCACACAACCTACCTACCCCACCTTGGCCCTCATTGTATCAGTGTTCTCCTTGCCCAGATATGCTGTGTCTGTCTGTTTTGCTGTAACCCCCAACCTGTCTTCTTCTATGTTTATTTATTTACATTCTCTTATATACCGCGCTATTCTGCATCAGTGCAGTTTACATTGAACAAACTGAAATTACATTGAACAGGACGTTATAACTTGGAGATAACTATTTTACAGGGAACATGGGCTATGGAGGGTTAAGTGGCTTGCCCAAGACCACAAGGAGCACCTGTGGGACTAGAAACCCCAGTCCTTCCGGCCCAAGGTTGCTGTCCTTTAGTGGGATTTGAACCCCCAACCTTCCGGCCTGAAGTACCTTGCCCCAACCACTAGGCCACTCCTCCACTCCTGAGCCCTCACTGTCCGTGTGTGCGACTGTGAGTGCCTGGGCAGGTGAGTGTGTGTAGGAGTGTGAGGACATATATGTGCAGTGGTTTAGTTGCTGGCAGTGGGAGTCACTGGGTGCTGATGGTGGAAGATAGCAGCCATGGATGACATGAACACATTGTGTGTGCGGGCCTTGCTTCATGAAGGCAGTGAGGAGAGCAGGAGAGGCATGAGGAGCAACCCATATCACAGATTCTGCAGGCCCAGAAGTCAATTAATGGACCTCATGGATGAGCAGCGCCTCATTAGGTTCTGCTTTTCGAAGGCAGCCATCCATCATCTCTGCCAGGAGCTAAAGCCACTCCTCTATCCCACCACACACAGGGGCCGGCCAATGCCTGTCCACCTCAAAGTCACCACAGCCTTTGCCTTCCTAGCCACTGGCAGTTTCCTGCCACTGTGGGTGTCAACTAGTCAGCTGTGTCACGCTGCATCTCCCAGTTCCTGAAGGCCTTCTTAACCCCTATGTGGCCCTGAGGAACAGATAGGCATTCCACTCCCTCAACATGCAGGTCACGTGCAATGTCCTGGGAGAGATAATGAATATTTTTTCTAGATTTCCAGGTTCCTGCCATGATGACTATATCCGCACCCACTTTGGAATATGTGAGACTATATGAGAGGTTTGAAAGCAGGGAAATAACAAATGGATGGCTGCTAGGTAAGCCATGTACCCTTCCAATCCCCTACCCAGAAAAGGCATCCCCATTCCCTGGGAGATGCAGCACCTGGCAGAGGCCAGGCCTGCAGTGTGCTTCAACCACATGAAGCACTCAGGTCCCAAACCCAACATGTATCCCTTCTTCCCCTTTCAATATAGGTGGCAGACGCTATCCATTGAGAACCTGGCTCCTGACCTGCATTGTGTCACCTCAAACACAAGCAGAGGAGTGCTACACCAGGGTCTACAAGGGCAATCATAGAATATTTGGCCAGCTCAAGAGCTGTTTCAAGTGCTTTGACAGATCTAAGAGTGAACTGCCCTACAGCCCTGCTAGGGTATGCCAAATTTTCATGGTCTGCTGCATACTCCACAATTTTGTATTGCAGCACCGAACAACCCCTGGATGAAGAACAGGAAACTGTAGATGAAAACTATGATACTGAAGCAGAAGAGGCAAGGCATGGGGAGACCAGCCAACTGTACTAGAGAGGGGCGGCTGCAAGAAGTGAGCTCATACACAGTCACTTCATGAGAAGGTGAGTGTTTATTTACAAGGTGGGTATTTATTTACAAGTGCACATGAGACTTGCTGATGACTCTGCCGCCGACAGTCCCCGATGGGTCAGACAGAAGCAGCTTCATCAGAGTGGCATTCTAAGCTGAACTGCAGGACCATATGGGATGCAGGGAAGAGGGAGAGAAAGATGTTGGACCCATGGGGGGAGGGAAGAGAGGAGAGATGTGGAACCGTGGGGGAGGGGAATAGAGATGTCAGAATGTAGCTATAGTTAGTTTTCAAATGTTGATCGCGCATCTACACTCTATTGATTGACCTTGGCCAGAACAGGGTTATTTGCAAATAAATTAAATGAAACATTGTACGTACAACTTGTAACTGTAAGTATCTACATTTTAAAGTAACTTATCCAACCCTGCAAAGCTGCCTGTGCAGACAGATACTCAAAGAAGAAATACAGCATCAGCAGCATCTCCCTCTGCGCCCCACAGCTGGCCACTTGATTGATACAATGGCCACATTGATTTGGCCAGATTTGCTAAGATGCCAAGTTGCCAAATTATCCAGGTTCCAGAAGTGAGATGTTAAGCCAGTCCTGGATTTCTGACACTCTCATCCGGATGCATTGTGGAATCTGCAGCAATGATTCCAATGGGTAAATTAGGAACTACAAAAAACATTTTGCACTGAAATGCAAATTTGGAACAAAAAATCTCACTCCTGGAACTGGGTGACTTGACAACTCTGAAGATGAGTTCATGTCTGTCCTACAGAAGGTAGTGCTAACATTACAGATATGTATGGGGGGGAACACCTGAAAGCCAGATTTGGGCACCTTGCATTTTGGCCCATGGTTGTAAGGTTCTGAAGGGAGCAGCTACCTAGCCCCCAGCCCAGCCTAGGATGGTCACTGCAGTGTTTCAACTAAGTACATTTTGCAAAGAGTAATGATGCCAGATCACAGGCTGTTTCTGAATGAGATAGAGAGGGGAAAAAAGCTGCAGGAAAGAACTGCTTGGCAAAAAAATATGCATACTAAAATTATGTATTTAAACACACAAGGGCTCATTCCGTTCCGGACATAGACCCCTTCTTTACATCCGGCCTGAGCTGGATGTACAGAGGGGATTGCTATTCTAATCCCGTGGGGCACGTCTAGCCCCGCGGGATCAGAATCACGAACAGTCCTGAACGTGCAGGCCGGGACTCTGATTCAGTCCGGCCTGCACATACAGGACCTTCCCGGCTAACTCAGTCAAGGCTCTTCGATGGAACCGGGGTGCCATGGCTTATTTCCAGCAGTCTGACCCCCGATCTGGCCTCCCAAGGTCAGGGTCGGACTGTGGGGAATGTCCTCCAGCCCCTCCTGCCCCATCCGCGCCCCGGCATTGAAAAAAATGACACATCCAAGGAAATTATTCTACCTCGGAGTTGGAATAACTTTCTCACACATGTCGCCGGCCCTGGACATACAGGGCTGACATTAGAATCGGCCCTGTACGTCCAGGCCCAGCGACCACCCAATGCCCACAGAGACTCCACCCCCAAGCCACCCCTTCCCCCCCTCCCATCTAACTTCCCCGCACAACTGGCGGGGAAGATATACTCGGCAGGGGAAAGCATGAATAGTGGGGATAGATGTCCCGTTGGGACGTCCATCCTCGCTATTTGTGACACAGAATTGGGCCTACAGTGTCATTTTTATTAAGCTATGGTAAGCGTTTGCACCTACTGTGTGGCATGTGCAAAAATGGCAGCAAGATAGGTGAAAACCCTGTGTGATAAATGAAGGAGGTGTGCTCAGAATCTGCCCTGTATTTATCCCACAGGACAAACCACACAGGCCCACATTCCCTGTATTGGCTCTTACCCGGGGCTCCAGCAGCTTAAAAAATGGTGCCGATCTTGTGGTACTGACCCCTAGCAGTAGTCTCATATTACCACTAGAGGTCAGTACTGTGGGACTGGTGCCATTTTGTAAGCTGCTGGAGCCAGGTCAGGAACAGAGGAGGACCTTTCCTGCTCTTTTCACTACTCCGTCCAACAAGGAGCCTTGGGTAAGATCCGGGGAGGTCGGGGGATTGGCGGAGGACCAGGGTTCATGACTGGGAGGAGGGGCAGCCTGAGTAGGGGGTGGGGCATCTTGGGGGGGGAGATAATATGTTGGGCTACTGTCTAGGAAGAGGGTGTTCAGGAAGGTGTCTTTGATGGGGGGGGGCTTGCTCAGTAGGAGGGTTTGGGTATGCTGGCATGGCATAGTGTAAACGGGGGTGCTTGTTGTGAAAGTTCCACAATCTTGGCAAAGACAGGAATTTACTTGACTTGCAAAGGATTGTGGGTGTTGTAGTTCAATCACACAAAACCAGCCGTTCAACAAGAATAAATAATTGTAGTTGCTCGAGTGTAAAGCAGAAAACAGATTTTATTTATGGGGAGTTATTCCCTCGCAAAGATATGCTTGGTAACATCAACAGGATAATTTCTTCAGGAATTGTATTCAGGAAACAAAACAAATAAGGCAACTGAATTACTTATGCAACAACTTAGTAAAGACCTTGATGGAACAGAAAAGGTCTTTCTTCTAGCCCCTGCTAATAAACTTTCTTAGCAGTGCTGGAATGAAAAATAAACCCAAAAGGAAAATTCTCTTTATCAAAAAAACAACTTTCTTCCTTTCTCACAGTGAAGAAGTTTCCTTTCCAAAGTCCCACGTGCACTTGTGCCTTGCTCTAATCACAGGTGCTTAACCAGCTGCAAACCATTGCTGGTCCATTCTTCACGTGGCTCCAACTTTCCCCAAAGCTTTCTCTCAAAGAAACTTTTCTGGGAAGTTAAAAAAAGCAGTACAGTTCCTTTTGGTGTTTGATTCTTAACTGAGGATTACTTTAAAAGAGCAGCCTAGAAAAAGAGCAATCCATGCACTCCACTTTCTCATTTGATATTTCCCCTTGCTCTTGAAATATCATAGGATCACTTTCATACACTGGCTCAAAGGAATTCTCTAACTGATCTCTATCAGGATAGAAACTGTCTCCCTGCTGTCTTCCTTGTGCAAAGCTAGGGAACAGATCAGAGTTCATACCTGAGATCACGTTGTCATTAGGTTTCCTCTCTGGGTATTTTGTCCAGTAGGTAGCAAAGCTTGTGTGCCCAGCTCTCCAGTCAGAATCTCTGGACTTTAGGTCTTTTTTCCCATACCTCCTTAAATAGGTATTAGAGCTCCTTCTTTCTGTAGATGCAGCCGTCTCCTTTACAGGTGCTGTCCGAGGGTTCCTGGCTGTATATCTCCAAGCCTCTGGTTTCTTCCAGTCCAATGAAGAATGCTTGCCCCAGGAATCTCTCCCAGCATACGTACTGCCTTGGGCTCCTTTCTTAGACCTCCTGGACGTCTTGCTGTTCTTCCTTCTGTTCAGGCTCCGTCTCTCCTTCTCTTGCCGTCTTTGCCAGCCTTGCTGTTCTCTTTGCTCCTGCTGTTGCTGTCTGTCTGAAGAATTTCTTCTAGTTTTAAAGTGCCTAGATGGCCACTCCACCCTAGCACAGTCCAGGTGTTCTGAATCAAGCCCTGCCCTAGGAGATGTGTGATTAGGGATTACATCATTGCTTCTCTGATTAGGCACACGTTTCCCTACTTCAGCTCTCCTAGAGGCTTTCTGTAAATCAGTGCATTCTGGGTCTGGTAGTCTTTTAGGTAAACACTCTGTTTTAGTGCTTTTACCAGCCAGCACAGGTTGCTTATTCAAAGCCAATTCACCTCTTGTATTATTTCTTCCTGAACTATGATAAGCTTCCTTATCACATACCCCCCTGCTTAAGTTATTACGGACTGGTGCCAATTGTGAAACCTTCTTTCTACAATCCGTAATACCTACGAGAGTATTATCTTTTGGACGCTCACCTACTTCTTGGCTTATTTTAGGGACATCATTATTTACAGGCCTCTCCTTCCAAGATTTAAGTACATTACTGTGGTAGGTCTGTCTATGATCTCTTGTGTTTTCCACCACATAAGTTACTGGGCTCACCTGTCTAACAACCTTCCATGGCCCTTTCCACTGTACTTCAAATTGTGGTGCTGTACCTGCTACTTGAACCAAAACCTTTTCACCAATGCTTAATTGGCAGCTTTTGGCCTTCTTGTCATACCACCCTTTTTGGCGCACTTGACTGTCCTGCAGGTTTTTCTCAGCAACCTGCGAGGTCCTTTTTAAACGTGCTCTCAAGTCACGTAAAAACTGTGGCACCTCCTGATTCTCTGGTTCAGGATCTAACCATTGTTCCCTCAAAATATCTAACAAACCACGTGGGGCCCTACCATACATCAATTCATATGGAGTTACACCTAGGGAAACCTGAATTCGTTCCCTGCAGGCATATAAGGCAAAGGGCAATAACATATCCCATTCTTTTACATCTCCTGCTAACCCCCTTCTCAACATTTGTTTGAGAGTTTGGTTGAATCTCTCCACCAAACCGTTTGTCTGAGGATGGTAGGCTGAGATTTTTACATGATGAATGCCAAAGGCATCCCAGACCTGGGCCAAATATTTGGATACAAAATTGGACCCTCGATCAGTCAACATGGGAATCCTACTTCACAAAACAATTTGACTAGCTCTAAAGCTATCGTTTTAGCAGAAACATTCCTTAATGGTATGGCCCAGGGAAATCTTGTTGCCTGATCTACCATAACTAGGATGTATTGGAAACCTTGGGGTGTTTTGACTAATGGGCCTACAATATCCATAGCAATGCAACCTATTGGGTCTGATATAATTGGTGTGGGAATCAAAGACACCACCGGTGGGTGAGACGCTGTAACACGCTGGCACGCTGGACATGCAGCATAAAATTGGGCAGTTTCCTTGAAAATACCTGGCCAGTAAAAACGTATAAGTATTTGATCCAGCGTTCCTTGCACCCCTTTATGACCTCCCACTGGATGATCATGTGCTAGTCTAAGAACTAGACCCTTAAAAGTTGTGGGTACCACTAATTGTTTACGTATGGTCCCATTTCTGGGGTCCTGACTCTCTCTATATAATATTTCATTATCTAGTATGAATCTGGGCAAATCCTCCCTGACCTCCTGAGCATATTTAAAAGCTCGGGTGAGAGCTTGATCAGCTCGCTGTTCCTGTGGAAAGTTGGGAAACTTTGCCACTAACTCAGCTGGCACCCAGGGTAAACTTTGACCAGCCTCCATCTCAGCCCTACCCTGTGCTCTGCAAAGTCTCTCACGACGCTTTTGTGCTTTCAATTTTCATACTTTCCCAGATGGTGGAGTTATTAAATCATCATGAGAGGGCAAGTCTCCTAATAACTCTGCCTGCTCCCCCTCCTCCCGGCTCTCTACCTTAGCCTGTGAACAGGTGGATACAAGGCCCCTCTTCTTCCCTAGTTCCTTCACTAGCCCTTGCTTAAATTTTGGCCAGTCTCTTCCTAGAACCAAATCATATGGAAGCGTAGGTACCACTGCTAAAGGAATTTCCTCTTGTTCCCCCAAGCCCTTAACCATTAGCCTGTACGTGGGATATGATGCTGCAGCACCATGAATGCATCTAATGTAAACCTTGCTTTCAGGGGTTCTAGGCTCAAATCCTTCTTGGGCCTCTATCCGCTTCCAAAGCCTCTTTGACAGCATACTCTGGTCTGCCCCAGAGTCTAACAGAGCATTCGTGGTAATTCCCTGCACATCAACCACCAAAAGGAACCCTTCTTTAGGCTGTTTTAAATCAACACCTATCAAGCTAGTGTGAATCTGGCATCCCTTTTCCAAATGTCCCCATTTTCCACATTTGTAACATTTCTTCTTACTCCACTTTATAATCTGGGTAGGCACAGTAGTATTATTCTCAGAAACAACATCTTTAACCATTTTCTTTTCTGATACAGCACAGCTTGCCTCAGCACCAACCTTCAGAGGGCCACCCATTCTATGGCAAGCCTGCATGGCTTCCAAGAATCGCTCTGCTAACATGGTTGCCTCTCTCAGGTTCTGGCAATTTTGCTGTATAAGGAAAGTGTGCAAGTCTTTTGGCACAGCAGACATGAATTGTTCAAGCATAATAATGTCCAATAACATTTCCATAGTCTTTCCCTCAGGCTCCAACCATTTTATAGCCAATCCTCTGATTCTCTGACTCAGAGCCCTGGGTGTTTCACTCTTAATGCAGTAGCTCTAAACATTCGCCTATATTCTGAAACAGACAACCCTAGGCGATCTCTTATAGCAGACTTTATATCTCTATAATTTAAAGCTTGAGCTGCTGGCATTGCCCTATAAGCGGCAAGCGCCTCCCCAGTTAATGAGGCAGCCAGCCTTACTGCCCACTGGGTCTCTGGCCATGCTAATGCTTGTGCCACTCTCTCAAAAGATTCAAGGAAATCATCAACATTATCTTCTGGAGTGAGTTTCCCAAAACGAAATGCCCCAATTCCCTGACTTAGTCCCACATTGTCCACATGTGGAATACCAGGTGTTACTGCCGGTCTTGCACCACCTTGGGTGTGAAGTGCAATTAAGGCTTCCACAAGGTCAAGCAAGGGCTTCTGCTGCTCCCTCAGGGCTTTGATTGTAGTGTCCTGAGCCTGCTGCGCTAGCTCCTGTTGCCTGCCAAATTGGGCTGCCATCCAGCTGGCCAGTTCCCTAGGATCCATCTCTGTATATCCCTGCAAGAAACAAAAGAGAAAAAAAACACAGAGCAGCACCCTACAAACAGGTGTTTCCTCCTATTTTTTTTCCAAATTATCCCTGTGCCTTACTCATATCCACCACTAGCCATGCCCAGGTACTTATTACCTTATGCCAGTGATGAATCCGGCTCACACAGGGTCTTTTCCTCCTTGGAATAGCTCCTGGAACAGCCTCTTTTTTTCCTCCAAGGCGTTGTTAAGGGAAAAATCCACTCTCCAACTTTTGACTTGAACTTTTTTCTTTCACTTTTCAGTTGTAATCCTTATAAATCCTGGAAATCCTTTCTGTAAAAGCAATCCGAAAGACTACGCCACTGTAAACGGGGGTGCTTGTTGTGAAAGTTCCACAATCTTGGCAAAGACAGGAATTTACTTGACTTGCAAAGGATTGTGGGTGTTGTAGTTCAATCATGAAAGTTCCACAATCTTGGCAAAGACAGGAATTTACTTGACTTGCAAAAGATTGTGGGTGTTGTAGTTCAATCACACAAAACCAGCCGTTCAACAAGAATAAATAATTGTAGTTGCTCGAGTGTAAAGCAGAAAACAGATTTTATTTATGGGGAGTTATTCCCTCGCACAGATATGCTTGGTAACATCAACAGGATAATTTCTTCAGGAATTGTATTCAGGAAATAAAACAAATAAGGCAACTGAATTACTTATGCAACAACTTAGTAAAGACCTTGATGGAACAGAAAAGGTCTTTCTTCTAGCCCTTGCTAATAAACTTTCTTAGCAGTGCTGGAATGAAAAATAAACCCAAAATGAAAATTCTCTTTATCAAAAAAATAACTTTCTTCCTTTCACACAGTGAAGAAGTTTTCTTTCCAAAGTCCCACGTGCACTTGTGCCTATCTCTAATCACAGGTGCTTAACCAGCTGCAAACCATTGCTGGTCCACTCTCCATGTGGCTCCAACTTTCCCCAAAGCTTTCTCTCAAAGAAACCTTTCTGGGAAGCTAAAAAAAACAGTACAGTTCTTTTTGGTGTTTGATTCTTAACTGAGGATTACTTTAGAACAGCAGCCTAGAAAAAGAGCAATCCATGCATTCCACTTTCTCATTTGATATTTCCCCTTGCTCTTGAAATATCATAGGATCACTTTCATACACTGGCTCAGAGGAATTCTCTAACTGATCTCTATCAGGATAGAAACTGTCTCCCTGCTGTCTTCCTTGTGCAAAGCTAGGGAACAGATCAGAGTTCATACCTGAGATCACGTTGTCATTAGGTTTCCTCTCTGGGTATTTTGTCCAGTAGGTAGCAAAGCTTGTGTGCCCAGCTCTCCAGTCAGAATCTCTGGACTTTAGGTCTCTTTTCCCATACCTCCTTAAATAGGTATTAGAGCTCCTTCTTTCTGTAGATGCAGCCGTCTCCTTTACAGGTGCTGTCCGAGGGTTCCTGGCTGTATATCTCCAAGCCTCTGGTTTCTTCCAGTCCATTGAAGAATGCTTGCCCCAGGAATCTCTCCCAGTATATGTACTGCCTTGGGCTCCTTTCTTAGACCTCTTGGATGTCTTGCTGTTCTTCCTTCTGTTCAGGCTCCGTCTCTCCTTCTCTTGCCGTCTTTGCCAGCCTTGCTGTTCTCTTTGCTCCTGCTGTTGCTGTCTATCTGAAGAATTTCTTCTAGTTTTAAAGTGCCTAGATGGCCGCTCCACCCTAGCACAGTCCAGGTGTTCTGAATCAAGCCCTGCCCTAGAAGATGTGTGATTAGGGATTACATCATTGCTTCTCTGATTAGGCACACGTTTCCCTACTTCAGCTCTCCTAAAGGCTTTCTGTAAACCAGTGCATTCTGGGTCTGGTAGTCTTTTAGGTAAACACTCTGTTTTAGTGCTTTTACCAGCCAGCACAGGTTGCTTATTCAGAGCCAATTCACCTCTTGTATTATTTCTTCCTGAACTATGATAAGCTTCCTTATCACAATAGCCATACATTGTGCTATGGGCAGTGACTGCACTATTGGGCTGCCAATAGCAAGGCTGCGCTTAACTCAACCTCTTGAGTTCAACCACACTATCAGCGGTCACAACAACTAGCACATGGCAGTATCTTGCACACTAGCTGTCACTGGCTGACATGCCTACTCTCCATCTCACTCTTGCCCTGTGGTGCATTAGGTAGATAGTGTCTGTTTAGTGGATGCAGTAACTGTTAGCGTGATTTGGCATATGCTAGATAGCTCACACTCAAGCCCATGCTAACAGCTACCACAACTTTGGAAATTTGCCCTCTAGTTTCATATAAACGAACTCATAATCTGCAATCTGCTGGATGAAAGTTGTCATCAGTTCCCTCTTTTAAGGTTGTAAAGCTAAATGTAACATGTTGGCCTCTGACGTTTCTGAAGCTGGTCTGAAATGCCCTGCCTATATCATTAAGTTAGGCGAAGGATTT
This sequence comes from Ichthyophis bannanicus, assembly GCA_033557465.1. NCBI lineage: Eukaryota > Metazoa > Chordata > Amphibia > Gymnophiona > Ichthyophiidae > Ichthyophis > Ichthyophis bannanicus. The sequence continues at coordinate 1,107,285,902 of CM066031.1, forward strand.
TTTGTTTCAGATGATAGCTTAAAACCTTTCATTTTTTAGGAGCCTTCAGCCAAGTTGCTTAATGGGATTTTGGTTACGATGCCAAGTCAGGATTTTATGGGCTTTTATGTGGTATATTACTTTGCCTTGCGTTGAAATTGTTACTTTATTTTGTTTGTATGTTGACATATGCATTATGCGTTTTATGACTGTTCTCTGCACTGGTCAGTCAGTGACTGGATTTGCAGAGTATACGCATTTATAAAAAAATATATATTTTTTAATATGCCTAACCTTTCATTAAAACACAACGGGAAGTAGCTACTAAGCTGTGGTGAAATCATGGATTCTCTGAACCTGCCCTTGGCTGATTTCTGAAACTAAGCAGTGTTGGGCATAGCTAGTACTTGGATGGGTGACCACCTTAGAATATCAGGGGCTATAAACTCACTGCATGGAGGAAAGGTCTGGCTGTTACTCCCAGTCTGATGTTGCCAAGAAAACCCAGGGGTCAGCAATGACTCAATGACACACATTGCATTTACTGCAGAGGTCACTAACCTCTTGACAATTTCTACAATGCAACACAATTGTCTGAATTTGCCAGCAAAGTCCAACAAACCCAGTCTTATCACTTTTAATTTTTCAAAATGAATTGCCTAGAAAAATCATTCTTGGATTAGCCTTCACAAACAATTTGAGCCATCACAAACAATTTGAAGTGGCATCAGTGATAATCGATAGATGGGGGTTATCTTCCTTTTCCTAGCCATTAGCCATTATGCCTTTCACTTGGTTTGCAGCTTGTCATGCTGTGAGGGTTTCTGTGCATCGGTGATGCTGAGGGCTAAGCTGTCGGCAGCTTAACTACTGGCAGGGTCTCCCAAGATGAACAGATCTCAGCTGAGGTGCCAGACCAAGACAAATCACCCATCTGGGCAGCAGCAGAATGGGATGGTGTTGGCAGCAGAGGATCACATTTCTGTGACAACGGCAACAACACTAGAATTAAACTGCATGGAAGAAAGGACTGGCAGTCTACTTCTGTATCTTGCCATGAAAACCCAATGGATAGTCACAATAAAACAAATTGCACTATAGTGCTGGAAGATGAGACCCCCAGGTCGGAAGGCACTCAACTGGCTATTGAGGAGGAGAAGCTGAAGACTTTTCAGAGTAAAGCCAGTATTTATGATATGGTTGGATCAAAGCCCTCGGGACATCTGACTGTTGATGTAACTGCACATGAAATGAGAGTCAGAAGCTGCAAAGATGTCTTACATATTGGGACAGGGAATGTTCGAAGCATGAACCAAGGGAAGTTGGAGGTGGTCAAGAATGAAAAGGAACATGTACAACTCAATCTGTTGGGTGTCAGCAAACTGAAATGGATTGGCATCGGGCACTTTGCATCTGATGATCATATGGTCTACCATGCTGGCAATGAAAGACAAAGAATAAATGGTGTTGCATTTATAATTAAGAAACAATTTAAAAGAACTGTAATGAAATACAATGCAATCAGTGAATGCTTAATTTCTATTCATCCATGAGGAATGCCCATCAACACAATTATAATTCAAGTAAATGTCCCAACAACAGCTGCAGAAGAGGATGAAGTTGATGAGTTCTATGAACAAGTACAAGCTGAAATTGACAGAACATGCAAATAGAATATCCTGATAGCCATGGGGGACTGGAACACAAAAGCTGGCAACAAAGAAGAAGGCAAAGTGATTGGAAGATATGGACTTAGCAACAGAAATGAAGCCTGAGAAAGACTGATAGAATTCTGCAAGACTAAGGATCTATTCATCTCAAACACCTTCTTCCAGCAACACAAACGGTGACTGTACACTTGAACTTCACCCAATGGATTATACAAAAATCAAATTGACTACATCTGTGGAATGATGGAAAAGCTCTATAACATCAACAAAGACAAAACCTGGAGCTGACTGTGCTACAGATCACCAACTACTAGTATGCAAACTCAAGCTAAAGTTGCAAAAGAGCAAGCCACTCATGAATGTAGCAAAATATGACCTTGAGAATATACCACCAGAATTTAAAGACTGCCTGCAAAATCGATTTGCTGCTTTAGATACAAATGACAGAGCTCCAGAAAAGTTATGGGATGACATCAAGAAGGTTGTGTTGGAAGTAAGTGTGAAGTCTCTACAAAAGGTAAAAAAGCAAAAAAGGCCAAAATGGATGACCAAAGAAACTCTGAAAATTGCCTAGAAACACAGAGAAGCTAAAGCTCGAGGAGAAAGAGAGATTTCCAACGTAAAGCAAGACAAGAAAAGGAGAAGTACTACAATGAAGCATGCAAGGAAATAGAAGCAGAAACTATTAGAGGAAGAACACGAGTGGCTTTCCTAAAGAGGTAAAAAAAAAAAACATCCAGCCTTGAATTGAAATGTTACAAGATGCTCAAGGATCCATGTTGAATGATGCTGAGAAGATCAAGAAAAGGTGGAAAGAATATACAGAGTCATTATACCATAAAGATCAAGTGGACCAACAGCCGTTTCAACCTGTACCTTATGATCAGGAACCATTGGTGATGAAAGAAGTCAAAGCAGTATTGAAAGCCTTATCAAAGAACAAAGCATCTGGCATTGATGGCATTGCCATTGAAGTATGACAGCAATCATATGCAGCTGTTACCATACTTACAAGGCTCTGCTAGGAAATTTGGAAGACAACATCATGGCCAACTGACTGGAAAAGATCTGTGTTTATACCAATACTAAAGAAAGGTGATCCAACTGACTGTGGAAATTATTGCATAATCACTCTGATCCCACATGTCAGCAAGATTCTACTCAAGATTATTCAGTAGAGACTACAATCATACCAGGAACGAGAACTGCCTGAAGTGCAAGCAGGGTTCATGAAAGGGCAAGGAACAAAAGACATCCATGGATCCTTGAAAAGACTAAAGAATACCAAAAGGATATCTGTATGTGGTTTATTGAATACCGAAAGGCTTTTAATTGTGCAAAACATGAGAAACTCTGGGCCATATTAAGAAGCATGGGTATACCAGAACCCCTGATAGTTCTCTTGCACAAATTTCACATTGATCAAGAAGCAACAGTTCAAACGAAACAAGGAGAAACAGAATGGTTGAAAATCGGCAAAGGTGTACGACAAGGCTGCATACTTTTCCCCTACCAGTTTAATTTATATGCAGAACAAATCATCAGAGAAGACAACCGAGGTGTGAAGATTGGTGGAAGACTTAACAATCTTTGCAATGCTGATGATACCACTTTACTGGCTGAAAGTGAAGATGATCTGAAACATTTGCTTCTCAAGATCAAGGAACATAGTCTTAAAATGGGCCTGCACCTTAATGTAAAGAAGACAAAGATCCTGACAACTGTCAAAATCAGTAAGTTCATTGTTGATGGAGAAGAAATCGAAATAAGGGATAACTTTAACATACGTCATCATGGATAATATGTTAAAATCCTCTGTCCAGTGTGCAGCAGCGGCCAAGATACCAAATAGAATGCTAGATATCATAAGGAAAGGAATGGAAAATAAAGGATATTATAATGCCTTTGTATCATTCCATGGTGCAACTGCACCTTGAATATTGTGTGCAATTCTGATCACCATATCTTAAAAAGGATATAGCATTATTAGAAAAGGTACAGAGAAGAGCCATCAAAATCGTAAAGGGGATGGAAGGACACCACTATGAAGAGAGGATAAAAAGGATAGGGCTCTTCAACCTGGAAAAGAGATGGCTGAGGGGAGATATGATAGAGGTTTATAAATTAATGAATGGAGTGGAACGGGTAAACGTAGATCGATTGTTTACATCATCAGAATATAAAAAGACTAGGGGACATGCAATGAAACTACAAGGTAACTTATTTAAGATTAATAAAATAAAATATTTTTTCACTCAACGTGTAATCAAACTCTGGAATTTGTTACTGGAGGATGTAGTAAAAGCTGCTAGTGTAGCTGGATTTAAAAAAGGTTTGGACAAGTTTCTGGAGGAAAGGTCCATAAACCATTATTAAAAGGGACCCAGGATATCACTGCTTGACCCAATACAAGCATTGTGGAACCTGTGTCTTTTGGGGAAACTGCTAGGTACTTATGACCTAGATTGGCCACTGTTGGAAACAGGATATTGGGCTTGATGGACCTTGGTCTGACCCAGTATGGCATATCTTATGTTCTTATGTTCTTACTTGGATCAACTATCAATAAAGAAACAACAAGCAGTAAAGAAATCTGATGATGCATTGCTCTTGACAGAATGGCTAAGAAGGACTAGACAAGATTCTTAAGAGCAGATATATCTCTCTCCATAGAAAGATTTGACTCATTCAAGCCATTGTATTTTCAATAAGGTCATATGAATGTGAAAGTTGGACAGTGAAAAAAGATAGACAGGAAGAAAATTGATGCCTTTGAATTATGGTGCTGGCGGCAAATACTGTGCATCCCATGGACTGCCTGAAGAACAAACCAGTCAGTACTAAAGGAGATCAAACCTAAGTTTTCTTTAGAAGTTCAGATGACAAGGCTTCAACTTTTATACTTTGGAACATCATGCGAAGAGAGAAATCATTAGAGAAAGACATCATGCTTGGCAAAGTAGAAGGTCAATGCAAAAAAGGGAGGCCAGCAATGAGATGGATCGATACAATAACAGCAGCTATGGTGCCACTCTGTCAACAATGAGCCACCTGACTGAAGACTGAACACAGTTTAGGATAACTATCCAGAGGGTCGCCATGAGTAGACACCGACTTGACGGCACTTAACAACAACAACAGTCATTATGCACCAACTAAGTCTTTTATTTAGGAGGGAAAGGGCGGCTCCAGGATTAGATATTCATATTTAGGAATACTGAAGGCAGCAGCATATACTGGGACATGTTTACTAAAATGTAGTAGTTTACCATGTGCCCAAAAATTAGCGTGAGGATGGCATGAGACCCATACTAATGAATGAGAGTGTGCATGGCATGTCCCCATGTAGTTAACATGGTTCCAGCACTACTCTCATGCTATCCAATTGCCGTGATTACCACAGGTGTAATCATTGAGGTGCCAGTAATTGCACCCCACTAACTGCAACATTGATGGTGAGCTTGCACTAATGATGCCCACGCTAAACACAATGGGGGTTATTCTGTCCCATGAATAGTTGGCATGGATGTCCCAACGGGACGTCCATTCCCACTATTCGTCCCCCTGTTGGCCCCGTCAATATTCTCCCCATACGAACAGCGGATTTGTACAGGGAGGCCTAGATGGGGGCGGGAGGAGTGATCTGGAGGCGAAGTGAGGGCAGGGCATGGGTGGGCTGTGACCCCAGATGGGGTCTCGGATCTAGGCGGGGAACTTATTCCACCTCAAAGGTGGAATAAGATCTCCTAGATGGAGGGAGATCATGGTGTGGAACCCGGGGACACAGGTGAGGAGGGTGTAGCCAGATCGGGGGTCGGGCTGCAGGGATTGAAGATTGTTTGGTTCCATGGCGACTGGATGCCGTGGCAATGCAGCTCCATTCAGGAGCCTGAGTTAGCCGGGTTTGTGGGCTGGACATGCGGCCAATCGGAATCGGGGCACGGACTGCACATCCAGGCCATAGACCCAATTCTTATCCTGCGGGCATGTCTAGTCTCTGCGCGATCAGAATCAGGTCTATCTCTATACAGCCCGATTCTGATCGGCCATACAAGGGGAGATGGCCAGCACAGAATGCCCCCTAAGAGTAGTCAGTGCCCACACTCGGCTCCTAACCCGCTCAGTCTCTGCTCCAACTCATACTAAGCAATTTGTGTATGATTTTAATGTGGCTGACTTTTTAGCATATGCAACAGTTACCAGAGTTGTGGTAAAACCTGCGCTAGTTATTAGCACATGTTAGTAAACATTCCCCAATGTGAAGTAATCAAATTTATGTCATCTAGGTATGTGCTTCTGAGGTAGTATTTGTGCTTGGATAATACAGAAGTATTTAAATCCATATTATAGTGCACCCATTTATCTATTCAATGTTTATGCTACGTTTCTAATAAAGACTAAATATCACTATCCCATATCAGGGAAAATAAAGTAAAAAAAAATCTTCAGTCTTCAGTTCCCCTACTTCCTTTTCTTGTTCACATTTTAACATTTTTTATATGATTTTAATATTTTAAATGAACCTCAAACCACCTAAAGTACAATAGTGGATAAACATTAAACTACTGCCTCACGATTTCATCATAGAGCCAATATTTTTACTTTTTTGCAATTAAAAAATTCAAATATCATCCTTATATTAAACAATACTTACAATATCTTCACTGTTGTGCCTTGATTCACCTCCAACATAACATCATGTTTTGAATATAATCTGTGTCAGGTGAAATACTCTCATGGTGTTTTCTTCCCTTAATGTCCAGTATCTCCTAAAAAAAAGTGACCATTGAAATGGCCTTGGACTATATATGCACATATATTTGACACATAAAAGAAACAAATAAAATGAGACCAATTAAAAAAGGAAATAGTATAAAAACAGGGACATTGCCAGGACATGATTACTTATAAACTAATCTAACTGTAATTTACCTCACTTAATACCTAACAGAACAAATAGATAAATAGTGTCCATTCATAGATACCCTAAAGAAACACACTATTATTTATGTCGGATCGTTTGCCTTGACAGGGAACTTTCCCTGTCTCGTAGCAAACCCTCCTTTTTTTCTAAAAATAAAAAGAGTGCACTCTTTATCTTCCACCGAGACAAGATTATAAAATCATCCTCAGTCCCCCGAGATGAACAATGTGAACGAGTACTTAACTTAAAGTCTGCTTGATTCCTCCGAATTATAGCGGATAAAAGCTACCCCTCATGTACTTCTTCAACAGTTATGTTCTTATTTCCTTCACTCTCTCGGGCAACCTTAAATTTTACAACGGATCCCTCTATAAAGACGCATGTCAAACTTGTACACAATATCGTGTTTCAGACCATGAGACTCCTGGTCCTTTTTCATGCAATATACATATTTTGTTTTTATCCTGTTGCTATAAAGGGATCCACTATGTCAATCCCATCCCATTTTGAATTCTGTCACTGTGTTTACCCCCACCACTTCCATCGGAAGGGCATTCCAAATATCCACCACCCTTTCAGTAAAAAATAATTTCCTGATATTGCCTTTCAGTTTACCCCCTTGCAGCTTCATGTTATGCCCTCTAATTTTACAGCTTCCCCGTCTTTGGATGAGGTTTGTTTGTCCATTAATACTCTAAGGGGTATGTTTACTAAACTGCGGTAATCGTACATAATGCGCGTTATGATATGCTAACGATCGTTAACGTTACATAACGCGCGCTATGATGCGCAAACGATCGTAATGCCCCGCGGTGCGGTAAAACACCGCAGAAGGTGGAGAGAAGGCGGAGAGAAGGGGTCAGTGGGCAGAGAGTGGGCGGGGAGAGGCTCCCTTCACACTAACACGCTGATTTTCAGAGCTAAATTCCAACGTGAATGAAAACCTGCCGTTAAATGCACATTACAGGGGAGAGAAACCATTTCAGTGTCAGCAATGTACAGCCCAGGCAGGGAAACCAAAAAAAAGTGCTAAGTGTGATACATGTGCACAGAAAAAAAGGGCAAAGAAACACAGAAAATGATCCCAACAAACTGGATAAAAACAATAACCAAGCTGGCCAATAGTGGTATCAATGAGAAACATCAACCTCTCCCCCCCCCCCCCACCCCCGAGTAAGCTCCATAGAACAGATATAAATTGTGGAAGGGTCTATACTCCGTCCCCATACAAGGTGAATGGGCCCACAGTGAAATAGCGCTGCTCAGGGTTTTCCCCACCATCGGACAGGGTTCCTATGGCATGCACATGTCCCGCAACATCAGGGCGGGCATGTCGGAACGGCAATTGGACAGATGCCGGAGAAGGGGATACAGAGGGCCGCAGGCGGCACATGCTGTGGTGGAGCTGGGCCACAGTGCGTACTAGGGTGATGCCTAGGTGGCCCATACGAATGCTGAAACAGCGGAGCAGCCAGACAGCAACTGCTGAAGGCCCAACATGGGCACGAGTGTGTTTCCCAAAGTGTCACAGGGGATAGTACCCAACAGCAACCCCCAAAGGCACGGAACATTGGCAGGCGGGGCTGGGGGGAGCATGGACGTCTATGCAGGCACCCCTACCCCAGAACCCGCACCATAGGCAACCGCCTACCTGCACACTGGATGGCCTGAGACTGCGCACCACCAGCTCCACCAGCAGAAGGGCATGTCAGCATGGTGGCTGAGGGATACTGGTGGTGGAGGGGGCAGTGGCAGCTGCCCAGAGCAGACCGTGGCCTAGCTCTGTGTAGGTGGGTGCCGTGTACTACAACAGACGGGCCCTGTCTGATGAACAGTCATGGTATCACCAAGGAATGTACAGACTCTGTGGCAACAATGTGGTGCAGTGCACAAAACCAGTGAATTCAGAAGCAGAGGGTCACAGGTTCAAGTCCCAGCTGTGGTTCCTGCCAACCCAGTCCCCATATTTTACCCACTACTACAACGTGCTAATACAGACAGCACCTTTATTGCAGATGACGTAAACATGCCCAAGACACCCACATTTTACCCTACAGAGCACGGACACCATATACATGCACATTACCTAGAGCAGAGTCTCCCAAATGCAGTCCTGGAGGGCCAAACACCATTCCGGTTCCATGCTGCCTCTGATAAAGATGCCTGTGCTGCATTTCTATGTGCCAACCCCATGGTATGCAGATGTATCTCATGCATATTCATGAGGGACAGCATGAAAACCCGAACAGTGTTTGGCACCGCAGGACTGGAGTTGGGAACCTCTGCCGTAGAGCAGCAGCCAACAGGGGCAGACACACCCACACCCACAGGCCCCATTATCCAAAGCCTCCTGGAGAGGCAGGACTCTGGGCTCTGCATGCATCTCCCAATACTAGCACTTGCATACCTTAGTAATGCCACCCTAAACCTGGGAATATGGTACACATCTTTAAAGAGGTTGCTATGATTACTGGCAGATAGCAATTCCTACATTAAGTACAATATTCTGAGTGAGCTGCATCATAGCAACCTTTCTGATGTCTGTGGAGTGTGCTACAGGTCTTGTGTCTGACAGTGTTTACCAACCTGGGGAGTGACTCCTACAATATTGCGTACCATAGCCATGCCTGCCCTGTGCCCAAGACTGGTGTGGTGGCCTGGGCTGCCCAACACCTCTATAGTTGCACAATGCTGGCATAGGTGTGGGGAGTGTGTGTCTGTCTATCCAGTGTGTGGTGGCTGCCAACACCCTCCACAGTCCACACTGCTAGCTCTGTTGCCAGTATTGGCCTGCCAATGTGCATAATGAGGAGTAAGGTACCGTGGGAAAAGCCTGGATAGGGTGGCCTGGTCTGGCCGCATCTGCACAGGGCATAGGGCAATGGCTCGGACATTATAGTGCCTGGTACCACCTGTATGGACAGGGTGGCCATAGCATGTCCTGCTGGGCGGTCACTCTCACCCTGACTGAGCAGTGACCATGGCATGGCTAGGTTCCCCCATAGTGCTATATAGCATTTCTCTCATGTGATATATATGGGTTTTCTTTTGGGGCCCAATCACTGACTTATCTGCTTGGTGTGTATGCTGACATCCCCGTTCTGGGTACATGCAGCTCCTCCAGGACCATGCACTATGGACTAGCTGGCGGACTGTCTGCAGCTAGTATGTGTCTTGCTGGAACACCTTGCAGGGTGCAGCGGCTGGATGCTTGCTGCTGGAGAATGTCAGATAATGGTGGGGGGCAGCTGAGCATTTCCAGGCCTGTCGTCTGTCTGCTACTGTGTTACGGATGTGTACCGCTCTGTCTGTTCCCCAGCAGGACTGAGGTTGATGGTCCCCTCTACAGCTACCATTGCATGGAGGTAGACTGTGGATCTATTGGTGGGTGATCCTGTTTCCCACCCTGAGCCCCAGAGGGTGGGTTGTGTGGTGGTACATGGTCTGCCCATGGGTCCATACACCCCCCCCCCTTCACCTACAGCAGGTAACCATGGCACCAACACAGGATATGCACTATTCTGGGTGCATCATCGCCCATAAGGACTAGACATGACCGAGACATACAGCAGGGCACAGATGTATCCTAGGTGTGTCTAACGGAACTACCTATCACACACTGATGGGGACCTGCAGCATGGCATAGTTCAGCCATGAATGGTGCTGTGGACCTGGTGCTGGGCGCCCCACCTCAACCTCAGGGTGGGCACAGTACCCGCACAATGTGACTGTCTGTGGCAGTACCACACACGGTCTGTTCCCCCTACCTGGAAGAGGTGCTGTGGGGTGCATACCCAATCTTGTGCCCATCTCTCGACTGCTGATTTGCATGTGCGGTGCATCATGGGTACGGGTGGGTTAACCCTATCCTGGTAACCACAGCAGACAGTTTGTGTGGAGACGTGCAGTCCTGCAGCCAGCCAGAACTTTGTTCACAGCCTTATAAGGTGTCCTATAGGGGACATTATAGGGTGCCTTGGTGGACAGTACACTTTATAATGTGCCCTATGGAGTGCGTTATGGGGTGCCTTATGCAGCACCTTAGGTTATGCCACCGTGAGGGTGTGTTTGCTGGCAGCACAAATTAAAATACATGTCAAATGCCTCAACAATCACTACTTAAATGTAAAGGGTGCTGCCTGTAGCGCCCCTAGTGCCCGTACCTTGACCTTGAGGGTTTAAGGTAGGGCTAGCCTGGAGGTCATCTTGTAGTTGTGGGTGACCGAGTGAACAGGCAAGGCACGAATAGAGAAAATTTATTTCTTTATTAGGGTTTATTTCTCCCGCTCCAAAGATAGGACTTTGTACAGGTTTTGAAGGATAATATTTTATAGCCAAACAGAAAGTTGAAAAGAAACTGCTTCTTCAATAATGTCCAACTTAAACTTATATTCAAGACAGCCACATTCCTGGCATGTGGGTCTTATATTTTATCCAGCTACAAACAGGAAATTATAAAGTTCATGCAGTACAATTGAGTGAAAACAATCAGCTTATTTTCTTATCCACATAAGCTCTTGGGTTCATGCACTCCAAACATGTACTATAGCACTTCTTATAGCAGATCACTACACAAGCTCTTGCTTCCCTTTAAACCTTGTCTATGAGGCAGGTCGAGCAGTCCATGGGCTGGTCTAACATAGGCAAAGGATTTAACAGCGTTGCTTGTGGGTTTGGGCTTGACACTGTCTGCTCAGGAACAAGATGCTTTTCTAAGAAAGCGTGAAGCCCTCTTAATAATACTTGAGCTTGCTGGCTGTGAGGAGCAGGTGAGGAAACTGCTTCTCCTTGTGGTATACAGAGACTGGGAGGCTTTGCTTCATTCACAGCTAATCTACCGTTACACACACTCTCTTTAGGCACGGTGCTGTAATTACCCTTCCCCCACTTGTCTCTATCAGCAAGTGCTGGAAATCTTACATCATAGGCAGGCAGAGGGTTTTCCTTTGGCAATTCCCCTTTGGATGCTTCTAAAATCCTCTGGTAAATATCTCTGGTAAAGATATCTGCAGTATTTCTAAGGCTAGCTTCTTTACTGCTTTCTTCAGGAGTTTTAAAAGAGACACAAGGTTTAATTGCTGGAGGTTCTGGCTGTAGCCAACTGTCTGGATAGATCCTATGCCTTCCCTGGGTTTCAGAACTACCAATAACACAGTTTGGCTTGTCATAAAAACTCTTATTGCAGTTAAAAGTACCTTGATGAGGAATGCAGGGAGATTCTTCAACCGGCTGCCAGTATTTCCACGGCTGAGCTTCTGGTTCCAAACCGTTAGGCTTCCCACCTGGGTCTCTCTGTGCCACGCCCTCCTCTGAGTCCTGGAAGGTTTCCTGCTGCACTGAGCCTCTCTGGTATCTGTATCCTGGTTTGGTAAATGCTCCCCTCTGTGGTTCCTTTGGCTGGCTTCTCAACCAGTTCTGTTTCTCTAACCAGCTTGTCCTCTGGTTCTTTCTCTTCTTGGGATTTTCATTCCAACTCTTCTCCCCATACGCCTCTGTTGCTTTTCCAGCTGCCTTCTGGCTTTCTCTGTCTTTGCTGCTCTCTCGGTCTCTGTTTCTCCTCCTTCCTCCTCTGCCTCTGCTTTCATTTTCCTTCTTCCTGTTATACAGGGTACGTCTGTCCTGGGAAGCCCGCCTCCTAGCAGGGTGCGCCCAATCAGTGACCTCGCTCCTCCCTTCCCCCGGGTTAGGCTGATCTGACTGATTGTTCCCTTGTGATCTGTGCTGGGAAGGAATTTTACTGCCTCTTCCTGCAATACCAGGTCTTGCCACCGGGTCAGTATTTATTTCCATGGCTTCAGGTACTGCTGCAGCGTCACATGCCTCAGCCAGCCTTATACATTGGGCCCACTGGGGAATCGAACCCATGACACCTGTACCATCAGTCAGTGTTGTAACCATTGTGCTACAGCTCTGTTGCTGTGATTATATGCTGCGCGCCTTCTAAAAGATTAACGTAACGTTCCCTGTAGCGCTCGTTCATTTATGGCGCCTTGTAGCGCGCGTTCTCGGCAACGATGTACCGCCCATGTCCTTATTTGGGGTTTCTGTCTCTAACACGGCTCCTAACACAAATCACACTAACGCAGTGTAGTAAACATACCCCTAAGTATTTAAAGGTCTGAATCATATCTCCCCTGTTCCTCCTCTCCTCCAAAGTGTACATATTTAGGTCTTCAAGTCTCTTCACATAAGTCTTCTGACGCAGACTCCAAATCATTTTGGTCGCCTTCCTCTGAACCGCTTCCAGCCTTTTTATATCCTTTGCGAGATACGGTCTCCAAAACTGAACACAATATTCCAAGTGAGGCCTCACCAGCGACTTGTACAGTGGCATTAGTACCTCTTCACTTCTGCTGGTAATTCCTCTCTGTAAGCAACCTAGCATCCTTCTGGCTTTTGCCACTGCCTTGCCACACTGTTTTGCCACCTTGAGATCATCAGAAACAATCACACCGAGGTCTTTCTCCTGGTTCGTGCACATCAATCTCTCACCCCCTATCGCATACAATTCCCTTGGACTTCTCCTTCCCAAGTGCATTACACTGCACTTCTTCACATTAAATCTTAACTGACAAGCATTAGACCATTCTTCCAGCTTTTATAGATCTTTCCTCATGTTATCCACTCCCTGAGGGGAGTCCACTCTGTTGCAAATTTTGGTGTCATCTGCAAAAAGACAGATTTTTTCCATTCAGCTCTTCAGCAATATCACCCACGAATATATTGAACAGTACCAGTCCCAGGACTGAACCCTGGGGCACACCGCTAATCACCTTCCTTTCATACAAGTGAATTCCGTTTACCGTCACCCTCTGTCGTCTGTCAGTCAACCAATTTCTTATCCAGTTCACCATCTTGGGACCTATCCCCAAGCTGTTGAGTTTATTAATAAGCCTCCTATGAGGAACAGTATTTAAGGCTTTGCTGAAATCTAGGTAGATCACATCCATCGCAAGATCTTGATCTAGTTCTCTGGTCACCCAGTCAAAGAACTCAATCAGATTTGTTTTGCATGATCGTCATTTGGTAAAACCATGTTGCCTCGGATCATGCAACCTGTTGGTTTTGAGGAAGTCCACTATTCGCTCTTTCAGGAGTGCCTCTATTACTTTTCCCACAACCGAGGTAAGGCTTACTGACATGTAGTTTGTCAATGAATCCTGATCTCAATTCAATCGAGAACCTTTAGAAAGAGTGAAATCTGCCATTAGTATAAGGAATCCTGGAAACATGCATGAGCTGGAACAAATTGCAGTTGTTGAAGAGTGGGAGAAACTACCAGAAGACAGATGTAAGAAATTTATAGATGGCTGCAAGACATGGTTGGAGGCTGTCATCACTGCCAATGGTTGTGCAACAAAATATTAGTGAAGGGTGCTATTAATCCTGTCCAGCTCATTTTTTTTCTCAGAAATTACTATCTCTCACAGACATCTTTTTTTTGTTGTTGTATATCTTTGAACATACTATTAAAATATTATGACATACAGTTGGAATATTTCCAATTATTTCTCAAGATATTGTACGCAACATACCTAAAATGAAAGGGTGCCAATAATGTTGACAACAATCGTATCTCCACGCCATCAAATTTGAGCCATTTTCAAAAAGAGCCACTAGAGAAACCTCTCCCTCCAACTTGTAGCTATAGAAAAGTAAAAATGGCATCAGTATCCTTTTAGAGAACTATTTGTATGATTTATCATCCAATCATTCTTCGCACCAGTGTCATTCATTCAATCTTTTGATTAAGCCCTTCTTGTGCTGTCGCTCATAGGTGGGATATCCAGGACTGTTCCTTATAATTTAGGCAATATTCCTGATCTTCCTCTCACCAGTTAAGTTGTGCTACATCAATATAATTTGTCAGGGTATAGCTTCCACTGAAAGGTTCATTTGTACCCTGTGGTCCACTAACAAAGTTGTCATAATTCTACTTATATGTTCATTTAACCTAAGGTGAATCATATGTCGTGTGCACCCCACATAAGTAAGACGGAAGAGACATATAACAATATATAGCTTACAAAGAATCACAATTTGTGTTATAATGAGTGCTAAATACTTGTCCATCCTTGGGATGTTTCCATCCCATTCCTTCAGTAGTAGTTTGGTACCAATAACAGTGGCCACAGTCTCTATTTCATATGTATTTAGCTCAGGCGAGTTACATTCAGATACAGTAGCTATTTTCCTGTCCCTGGAAGGCTTACAATTTAAGTTTGTACTTGAGGCAATGGAGGGTAAAGAGGCTTACCCAAGGCCACATAGAGTGGGATCTGAACCCTGGTCTTTCTGGTTCCAGGCTGCTGCCCTAACCACTCTGGGAGCTTCCTTTTTTCTGCTTTATCCCTGTAAATGTTTATGTTTCAGGGTACTCGATATGTTTTTCTGGATTCTGGACAGTTGGAGACTTTTCTGCTGGGTAAGGAGAGCAGGGTTGGTTCAGGGGATTATTATATGTATAGTGGGATTAATGTATTAGAGCAGTAAGTTTGGAAATTGTTTTCTTTATTTCCTTTTTGCAACGGTGTTCCCCAGTTTCTGTTTATTTATTCTCACCGTGATGTGGGCTAAATTTGATTTGTGGTTTTCTTATTTTTGATTAATATGCCTTTGATGTTTTATTTTTTTTCCTTTTCTTTGAATTTGCTTTTGTACGTATTCTTGTAAAATCCATAAATGAATGAATGAATGAATGAATAAATAAATAAATAAAAACAAAAACATGCCAGTGAGTCTGTATGATCTGTGCTAATTGGCTCAACGTTGTAGAGTATGTCCTATTATTCGGATTGTGAGTTTTATGTTGCAATAGCAAATATCTGTGCATATTTAACTCTTTTGTAAGCATTATTTGCTGTCTTCCTTATATAGTGATCTTTCAACACATTTGTTCATTAATATTTTGAAAAGAAGAATAGAGATGGTGAATTCTTAAAAATTGGCTAATTCATAAGAGGGCTTTTAATTTATATGGATGGCAGCTATGAAAATGTAGGTAATTACTGCAATCAACTTGTTTACAATAGACCATTATATTGAGTTGTTCTTCCTATTTAAATATCATAATAGCCAAAAATTCTTTTCTATTTTTATGAGAAATCACTGTGAATTTCAAATTCTCATCCAGAGTATTTATCCAAATTATTAAATTCATCAAGTTCAATGTTAGACCCAATCCATAAGAATTGCAAAAGGCAACAAATGCAGCGGAGAATGGAAGAGCCTGCCCATAGAAGCAGCAGGTCCCGTGGGAAAAAGAATTGTTCAAGGCCGCGACTGCAGCCGAGAATGGAAGAGCCTGTCTGTGGGACTTGCTTCTCCTGCGGGCAGGCTTATGCTACTCTTCTGCGCTTGTCATCTTGCTTGGGGGAGGGCAGCTAGCAATGGCATCCCCCTATCGGTGTTCCCCTGCAGAGCCTACCCATCTTACTGGGTAGCGATGGCCCTGGTGGTTCATTCCTTCTCAGGTACACTAAATGAGCACTGTACCATTCCTTCTCAGTCATTCTATAACACAAACAAAATGGCATCAGCGCCTCTTTAACTAAAACCAGATGACTGCATCAACAAATCAAAAGGCTGCTTTCAGATTTACCTACTGCATTTCTTCTGTTCAAATCAATGTCATCCATTCAATATCTACATTTAGCCCTTCAGGATATATCATCCAAAGAGAATATTCTAGTTAAGTTGTCTTTCATGGTCTTCCTTTTGCCAGTCCAATCCAACATAATCTATAATCCTCCATTTAAAATCTTGCAATGTATGAGACACTTTTCAATAAAATGATTTACTAGAAGAGCAGTCATAATCAAGGTCTTTAAACTGGTGCAAAGTTCATTTAATCTTAATCACATCGGTTGCTTTATTCAACCCACCTATACTATCAGGCAGGGGCAGATATACGCAGGTCTGCAAAAAAAAATTTTTCGAGAGTTGTTTTGGTTATTCCACGTAATATTTATGTTTTTTGGTGCGCTGAATCCGAAAATGACCTCCATTTTGTCATAGGACATCATGTTTCCTGACAATTTAGGTAACTATTTAAATAAGGCAATACCTCAAAATAAATAAGGCAATACCTCAAAATGGAAATAGACTTATAAAATTAAAGTTTTATTACAATATTTTCATGAAAATCCTTTTTTGAACTGAAATGAGCTCACCTACACACACTAAACTCGATTCTTCTTCCTTGTGAGGCTTCTCTTGGTGCATTTACGCTTGTGAGTAGCATCTGGAATGTCTCTCTAAAGCATCCAACAGTAGTCTGCCATCATTGTAATGCTCCATTTTCCCTGGTATCTCCTTTCCATCTCTTTAATGTCTTGGTGGAATCGTTCACCTTGTTCCTCACCCACAGCTCCCAAATTTTCAGGAAAGTAGTCAAGGTGGGACTGGAGGAAATGCACTTTCAAACTCATCAGACAACCTAAAGCTTGAAATGCTTTCAGCATTCGTCCGACAATCTTTTTGTAGTGAGGATCTTTGTTATTGCCTAAAAATTTCTGTACGACTTCTTTAAATGCAATCCACCCTTCTTTTGAGGATCCGTCATGGTATTGACAAACTATTGATCAACTATAAGCCTTCTAATGTCTGGTCCAATGAACACACCTTCCTTCAATTTTGCCTCCGACAGGCCTGGAAACTTGGTGACCAAGTATTTGAAGCATTCTCCATCTCTTGGAAGTGATTTTATGAATTGCTTCATCAATCCCAATTTTATGTGGAGAGATGGTAGAAGAACTTTATGGGAAGGTACCAAAGTTTCTCGGTGGACATTTCTTTCACCGACTGTTAGCACCCTCGGCTGCTAACTCTTCTTGGTCCAGTGATTTTGTCGGTCTCGACTGTCCCATAGACACAGAAAACAAGGATATTTGGTATACCCAGCTTGTTGCCCGAGCAGCATGCACAAGACCTTCAAGTCCCCACACACTTTGCCAACCATGGTCTTCATATCTAAGTTTACGAAGAACCAATTCCAAGTTCTCGTAGGTTTCCTTCAAGTGTACGGAATGACCTACAGGTATGGAAGCGTAAAAAACATTGTGGAGTAAAACTGCTTTGAGACTTCTTTTTGAAGAATCTATAAAAAGACGCCATTGCTCTGAATCATATTGGATTTTAAATTGACCCATCAGACCTTCGACATCAATGCAATAAACCAACTTGTCTTCCTGGGCGAAGTAAGGAACAAACTCCTTTCACGATGTCTGAACCATGAAGATGACACTCCTGGCAACAATAAATTCCTGCTTTTCAGCCTTGATCTGAGTAACTCAGCAGCATCTTTGGGAAGATTCAAGTCTCTTACCAAATCATTCATCTCCTCCTAAGAAAACAGTTTTGGTCTTGTATCATCTTCAAAGTCAGAACTTGATTCGTCATCTGGTTCAGGTATGACTTCACCTTCATCGGAGCTAGGTATCTCTTCCAAGGTAGCAGGGGGCTTGGGTACTGGTATATCTGTGCCATGGGGGATGGGATGAATTGCCGAGTGAAGATTGGGGTATGAAATGGAATGCTTCCATTTGGAATTAAACCCTTTCACATCGCATGAACAAAAGTGACAGTCGTCACTATGGTTCTTTTGCTCTCGCCATACCATAGGAATCCCATAACGGAAAGATTTTTTCTTACCCTTGAACCAGTTTCGGAGGTGCTCAACATACCGTTTGCACACTTTATGAGGCGCCCAGACTTTATCTTGATCTCCAATTTTTAGTCCAAAGTATGCAAAGTATACTTTTTTCACAAAGTCTGTAATATTCTGCTGTTGCTTCAACACTATATATTCACCACAGATGAAACAGAAACTGTCTGGCGAATTAATACACTTTCGCGGAGCCATAACATAACGGTTGAAGAATGACGAGCTAACACGACGAATTGCAATGAAAAAGTGTGAACAGCCTAGAACCAAGAACCTGATGATGATTCGTGCACAAGTGTGGCATGTAGGAGACAGCAGCTCTGTGTCTGTACACGAGACGTCACAGTGCTGGCCACACACCCCTGCACTGACCGGAGCTGCTGCTATCTGCCCTGTGTCTCCCTCCCACTGGACTCTTCAGGAAAGATTAACCCCTTCTACCATTAGAAGCACGGACTTAAAACTTGCTTAGCTTATGTATATATTGCTGACCATCAGATTTACAGTGCTATATATTTTTTTACATAACTCGGACAACCGCTTTAAGGTTTTTTTGGCATTTTATATCTTAAATGCACTTATGTGAATTAATTAATAGTAATTTGAATTAATTAATAATAATTTGAAAAAATTTGATAAATTTGAAGACAATTTTGCATGTTGTGGCAAATCATGACGTCTAGGAGTTTTTTCAATATTTTATTTGTTTTCAGCACACCAAAATACATGGAAATTAGATGAAAATAATCAAACAGCTTTTTAGTCGCAGGCCTGTGAAATCACACAAATTCTAAGAGACAATTCACTATTAGTAAACCAAAAGGTGTTATTCTGTCTTCCACTACTGGAGTGCATCCAGCTGTGTCCTTCCAATGTCTGAGCACACTATGTACAGCAACCACAAGCATGATGTTTCATAACAGGTTTTTGTATGCTACTTCTACATTCTTTCTCAGAGAGCATTTCACTGCTATTCTTGCCATGTTGATATGCAGTCATCGGAGGTTCATGAACGGCTTCATGAAATGGATGTATAGACCATTGTTGTGATATAATTCCAATCTCTTCAGATACACAGTAGAAAAGGGGAGTGCACATAGTATTCTGTTTCCTTGTTCCTGTTTTTTATACCAAAGTAAAAGATCACATTGGGCATATTTTGCTCTTCAATATGCCTTTTTTAACTTTCTATACAGGATAGTCCCCCCCCCCACACACACACACCCATACAAATCCTTGTATTAATTCTATTGCCTTAACTTTAAAATCCTGAAATGAGGAACATGAACTCCTTAATCACAGAAATTGGTTAATGGGAAGACTGGCTTTAAGTTTAAATGGTTGATGATTCTCAAATCAAAGTAGTTATTTTGTTGAAGATCCTTTCTAAACAAAGTAGCAGATATAGAGGCCCTTTTACTAAAGTCCAGTAAGGCTGTGCACATAACAGGTATTTGTAACGCACGTTAAGTGCACAACCTCTGTGTTGGCTTTTGGGGATGTGACCAGCCTGTTCCCAGTAGTTAATGTGTGACTCAATACGTTAACATGCGATGCAATTAACACAGAGGCAGTTAGGTGTACAGGTGGTGTTCTCTTCAATCCTCCCTATTGAGGGTAAAGGCCAAGGCAGAGAGGCTCGCATCCTGGAGATGAATGCATGGCTGCGTGGATGGTGTCATCGAGAGCGTTTTGGTTTCCTAGACCATGGGATGCTGTTCCAAGGGTTGCAGAGCAGAGATGGCATCCATCTGTCCAAGAAAGGTCAACACGTCTTCAGTAGTAGACTGGCTAATCTACTGAAGAGGGCTTTAAACTAGATTCATTGGGGATGGGTGAAGAAAGCCCCCAGGTAAGTGATACATTAAATACATTTATGGAAATGGGTAACAGGAGTAACATATGGAAAGCAGTGTGTATAAATGCCCGTAGAATGGGAAATAAGATCCCTGATGTTGAAGCTTTGGTGGGAGTGGCCGACTTGGATTTAGTGGCAGTTACAGTAACATGGTTCACAGAAAACTATGACTGGGATGTAACTATACCTGGCTATACTTTGTTCAGAAAGGACAGGGGAGGAAGAAGGGGAGGAGGAGTGGCACTATATGTAAAAAATACTATTAAAGCTTTGGAATGATAGAGTTTAAAAGGGGGAGAGGAGGCAGCTCCAGCTGCTCTCCTCCTCCGAGGATCGAGCCCTCATCACCAGCTGAGGCGGGAACCACCATCTTGCTCGGCAGCCCAATCGGGGCTCGAGCCTGCCTTTAAAAGCAGCAGCGCCATCGGGCGCAGGAAGCAGAGACGCTCTCCAGCCAGCTCCAGCTGCTCGCCTCCTCCGAGGATCGAGCCCTCATCACCAGCTGAGGCGGGAACCACCATCTTGCTCGGCAGCCCAATCGGGGCTCGAGCCTGCCTTTAAAAGCAGCAGCGCCATTGGGCGCAGGAAGCAGAGACGCTCTCCAGCCAGCTCCAGCTGCTCTCCTCCTCTGAGGATCGAGCCCTCATCACCAGCTGAGGCGGGAACCACCATCTTGCTCGGCAGCCCAATCGGGGCTCGAGCCTGCCTTTAAAAGCAGCAGCGCCATCGGGCGGGCCCGCGCCTGAGGGCCCTTTGGCGTGGCCCTTAGGCGTGGACCAGGAAAGTGAGACCAGGCAGCCACCACTGGTCAACAGCAGCTCCCACCTCCTTATCGACTCTCCCCAGTCCTGGGAGTGAGCCTCCAGAGGCAGAAGGAGCAGCGGTAACTTCGCACTACAACACGAACCGCAGCGTCACCTAAGTGAAATACTCCAACCAGCCGGCGCATCTATAATACTCCAACTAGGGACACGATCTTAACCTCCGAGGTACTGAACATATTATTACATTTCATTACCAGTCTGTTCCCTCGTGGTAGCATGTATTTAGCTTTCAATTTGTCTTAGATCGATCTCTTCATCTCATGACTGTATCATTGTTACACAGTGCTACTATTTAGTCTGTTAAGAGTACCAACACCTGCTGCCATTATTTGCTTACTTACTGCATATGTATTACTCTCCACCCCACTACTATATGTATACATGTGCAATTGTATGACCTCATTACCCACTGCACTAGGCTCCTTATCAGTACTTTACTCCTCCCACTATTGCTGTGTACATTTATGTGAGAGTTGTGCCATCACCATATCACAATTACACACTCCCATACACGCAATATGGCTTCTCACTCTCTGGCCTTTATTAGCCTGTATCTCCTCACGCATTGGCTGGGAACCTCCAATGCACTCTCTCAATCTCAGAACCATATCCCCATCTTGAGCAACTTGGGTAAAAGATGGTCTGGACCCCACCCAGGAAGCGACGAATGCTGCAGCAAGAATCCTCCATGGAGCATCCAGAAGTGACCATGTGACTCCTATTCTAAAACAGCTTCATTGGCTACCAATACACGGAAGGATTATCTTCAAAACTTTACTTCTCTCTTTCAAGGCCATCAAGCGCCTCTCCTCTACTGCACTTACTGAGCTTATCCAAACCGTGCCACCCAACAGATCCAGGAGATCAACAGCTCTAAATCTACTAATAACACCAAAGACTTTGACTAAATGCAATTGTACAACGGCAAACAGGGCCTTCAGTCTTTACGTCCCCAAATGCTGGAATGCATTACCACCTGACATTCGAGCTATTGCAGACCTAACTAAATTCAGGAAGGCAATCAAGTTTCACCTCGTCCGCCAATTCTACCCAGCCAGCAATGGAATCTAAATAACCCCACCTAAGAAACACCCATTCTTAGTCTTATTACAGTCCCAACCTCCTTCCTACAGATCAGACACATTCCGTCTTAAAGTAAGCATTGTGTTGCATATAACTCATTGCAACTAATATTTCATGTATATAGTCCAACCCTGTTATTGAATTTATCCCTCATGTATATAGTTCAACCCTGTTATCCAAGTTGGTACTCCTGTTCTATGTAAAACCAAACAGTTTGTGTTTAGGTTGTTTTTGTTATATTGTAAACCGCGCTGATACCGAATAGTGCGGTATATAAGCAACTGTAATAAATAAATAAATAAATAAATTGTGGGTTAAACTAGAAAGAGGGAAAGAGAAATCTATTTGCATTGGCATGATATACAGACCTCCCTCACAAAAGGAAGAAGTGGACAGAGAGTTAATTGAAGACATACGCAGCATTGCTAGGAAAGGGGAAGTGCTACTGATAGGGGATTTCAATATGCCAGATGTTGATTGGCACATTCCTGCTGCAGTATCATCTAGAAGTAAAGAGATCCTGGATTCTCTACAGGGAGAACTATTCAGGCAATTGGTAACAGACCCCACATGTGAAGGTGCCATACTGGACTTGGTGCTTACCAATGGTGAAAGTGTTTCTGATTTTATAGTGGGAGATCATTTTGCATCCAGTGATCACCAGATGGTGTGGTTCAGTATTAGGACTAGGACTTAGAATCCATTCAAAGGTGAGGGTCTTAGACTTTAGGAAGACTAACTTTGCCAAGATGGGCCAATACCTCAGGGAGTCGTTAGCGGGATGGGAACAGCTAGGGGATGTAGAAAAACAGTGGGCAAAACTGAAAGGGGATATTTTAAGGGCAACCAACCTGTTTGTTAAAATGGTAAATAAAGGTAAAAGGAAAAGGAGACTGCTATGGCTTTCGAAAGAAGTAGCTGAAAAGGTGAAGAAAAAGAGGGAGGCCTGCATGAAATACAAGAGATCACAGAGAGAGGAAGACAGGCATCTATATTTGGAAAAACTTAGAGAAGCTAGCAAAGTAGTCAGGATGGGATACACCCTAGAATACCGAGGGAACTTGGGGACGTTCTAGAAGCTCCACCTACTGCATTTTCAATGCCTCGTTGGAGTTGGGAGTGGTGCCAAAGGACTGGAGAGGCTCATGTGGTCCCCTTTACACAAAAGCGGAAATAAGGATGTGGTTACATTACTGCATAGTGTGTAGAATCCATTGCCACCTCATTGCTTGCAAGATAACATACGCTGCATAGCCCCCCTTTTCCTCTTCTATGGCCCCACATCACATTGTCCTTCTTTTCTTCATACTCCCCAACTGTTTCCCCTCCTACCAGCACCCTCATTCCTTCCCCCCCATTCCCCCCTTACCTTCCTCACTTCTCCCTCCATTCTGTCTTCTAACCTATCATCAGCCCTTGAGCTTCATCACTCTCTCCCTCTCATTCAACCATCCCCTCTCTCTCTAAGGCAACCCCACCCTCGCTTCCGTCATACTGTCTCCTCTCTACCCAGTTCTCTGCTACTCTTTCTTCTTCTCTCATCCAGTGATATCAACCCCAACCCTGGCCCCCCTCGATTTCTGTCTCTGAAAAGAGATTCTCATGTAACTTGTCTAATCTCATCCATATCTCTCTCCTTTCCCCTTCCTCTCTCCCTCCCTCATGTGCCTTATGGAACGCACACTCATCCAGAGACATCAACCCCAACCCTGGCCCCTCTAGATTTCTGTCTCACTATGAGAAGAGATCCTCACGTAACTTGTCTAATCTCATCCATATCCCTCTCCTTTCCCCTTCCACTCTCCCTTTCTCATGTGCCTTTTGGAACGCACACTTGGTCTCTAATAAACTTGCTTTTACTCATGATCTCTTTATCTCTAACACTCTACATCTTCTTGCCCTAACTGAGACCTGGCTCCTCCCAGATGATACCGCATCTACTGCTGCTCTCTGGCACGGGGGCTATCAGTTCTCCCATATGCCTCGTTCCACTGGCTGCGGTGGTGGTGTTGGGCTTCTACTTTCTTCCTCCTGCCAATTCCAACCCCTCCTGCTGCCTCAGTCTCACTCCTTTCTCTCTTTTGAAGTCCACTCCATTCGCCTCTTCCAATGGGAGGATATTGTACGACTTACTCAGAGACAGGTTAAAGAAGAAATGCATGGGCTTTACCTCCTCGAATGTTGTAAGTCTAAAATTATTCCTAGAGGACTGAGAACAAACAAAGCACCAGGCTTATACCAGAATGAAGAGGGATTCGTTAAGTGCTGGAATGCTATTTTAAATAAATGTTCATTGGATTTGATGATTTTATTGATTAGTACAGCCAATAAGAAATCGGAGCTTTATAAAATAGTTAGATGAAAAACGTATTGCCCTAAGAGGGTGTGACAGTAATTTTAAGAATACCCACAAAGATTATGAACGTAATAGTCAATCTTTTAGGAAGGCGATTAAAAATCAAAAGAGAGATAAATTCAAGAGGGATGAAGATGACTATATGTTTGGATATGTTTATCCTTGGTGCAAGAAGGTAGAAGGTGATAGATTATTTTTAAAAAAACGAACTACTTTATTTGATCATAAGGACCATTCAAGGGAGGATAAGGATGAAGTTATCATTCATGAACAAACAAGGAAAAGAAGTAGAAAGGAATCAGTAGAATTGGCACCCACCCCCGCCCCTTTATTTTCAACACAGAAAGATCAAGAAGAACCAGTGGGGGAGGTTGTTGACAAAAGGAATAGGCAAGATAAGACTTTTTAAAATATGGATGCATTATGGAAAGGGGGAGGTCGAGGACAATCACACCCACGCAACCATCGTGCAGATCCAGAATGGAACCAAGATCAAGATCAAGACAAGACCCGTGCACCACACAATTATTACAAAGGACGGGGACGGGGTCGGGGGAGGGAACGCAGGGGGTCGGAGAGGTCTCTAGAAAGGAGATACTAACACCACAAATAATTAATAATGTTGTCAATATTTCAAAATATTGCACACAACATTATACAGAAAACCAACTAACAGAAATCAGTTATTACATTTCACTAGTTTTCATAATGCTTCACTCAAGAATAATCTCCCGGTTGGACAATTTTTAAGGACAAAAAGAGTTTGCACGACCGCTCATGATTTTGAAAGACAGGCTTCTATCATGAAAAATAGATTTGCTGAAAGAGGGTATCCCCAATATCAGATCAATAAGGCTTACTATAGAGCCCGTGATTCCTCTCGAGCAGACTTGTTAAAACCCTGGGATAAGCAATCTAATGTAGGGATTGTCTGTTCCCTTCTTTATTCACATCAGTCTCATACCATCAGTAAATGTTTACGTAAACATTGGCACCTTATATAGGCTATCCCAGGTTTTCACGATGTCACTCTGACGGTGTCTTATAAGCGAAATGTAAATCTTCAAAACCTATTGGTACCATCTGCCTTTACAGAACGAAAATTTCTTTCAAAATATAAGGGACATTTTCAATGTGGTCATTGTTCAGTTTTGCACACACACATTGTCAATTAAAAATTATTTTGTACACCCCATCAATAGTCGTAAGTTTTATTTGGACGACTTTTCAAATTGTACCACTAGTCACGTCATTTATGTTATATTATGTCCTTGTAACAAGCTATATGTTGGTAAAACTACACGTCCAGTTCACAACAGAATAATTGAACATAAAAGTTGCATTAAAAGAAGGGTAGCAGATAAACCTCTTATCACACACTGGCAAGAAGCTAATTACAAGGTGTCTGACTTAAAATATTTTGTAATAAAAAAAGTTAAGTTGAATTGGCGACAATACTTTGTTGCGCCTTGAACAACGGTACATTTATAATTTAAATAGTTTGCATCCAGAGGGCCTAAATATGGAACGTGACCTTTCGATATTTCTATAGGAGAGGCATTTAATTTGTTAAACTTAGGTTTCATTTTTTGCTCTCTCTCGGTTGGTTTTCTGCCCCTTTTTTTCACCTCTTTGTGTTTACAGATATGATGTGGTCTCATTCCTTTCCCCTTTTCTGGGGTAGCCCACAGGCTATGGTTTTATTTAACATTCATAATCTCATGGTTTTTATACGTGGGTTTTTACAAACCCAGGTCCCTTAGGGTGAATATTTATAATCGCTTGTTTTACAATTTATTTCATCTTTTATTTTTGTTTTCAGGGTCCCCGTTTTGTACGCATACTATTACCTTCAGTTTGATTCTAAACATACGTTTTTTGACTGTCTTTATATGGTTCCTTCTGGTTAGTGATATTTGCATATTTCTCCATTACGTCATTGCCGTGTCTGGCACCAATAGATTTCCTAGTGCGCAGAAGCCAGCGTTTTTCAAGTAACGCATTTGCTAGTGGAGTTTGCAACAATTAGGAAGGCACCTGTTGTTTTCTTGTTGAGACGCACACTTTGAAGTTCATAGCCGAGTAAGTTTTTTCTCCTCTGCGGTCCCTTTATCTTTAGTTAATTTAGTTCACGTTTTGTTCAAATGTTATACATGCGGCTCTTCCTTTTCATAAGCTCCAATTTCAATAGTGTGGTCGTTATCTATTTTTGAGTTCGTCCTTCATACATTATATTTTTTACAGGTTTAATTTTAACCAATGGTTTTAATTTACAGATTGATGTTTTTAGGGGCATCCATTCTCATTCAGAGACGCAATGGCATTTCACTTTTATTTATAACATCATTATAACAACACAATGTGTGTCCGTTAAAAAAGTGGGTATCGCAATTCAAGATATCTTTTGAAATTAACACATGGTTCATTCATTTTTTAAAGTGAATTCACTGAGGCCATCCTTCAGTATTTGTTTTAATTTAATAGAACACCCCCCTTTTTTATTTTTTTATTTGTTCTTAACTCTGTACATATTTTTAGTCCATAGGACCAGTGGCTCTCCATTGTACATTTATATAACGTTCGACCTGTTATATGAATTTTTGGGTCCTCACAGTCAGGTAATAAATATATCTTAAAAAGGATATAGTGATTTTAGAAAAGGTTCAGAGAAGAGCCACCAAAATGGTAAAGGGGATGGAAGGATACTCCTATGAAGAAAGGCTAAAAAGGTTAGGGCTCTTTAACCTGGAAAAGAGACGGCTGAGGGGAGATATGATAGAAGTCTATAAATTAATGAACGGAGTGGAACGGGTAAACGTAGATCGATTGTTTACCTTATCAGTATATAGAAAGACTAGGGGACATGCAATGAAGCTACAGGGTAAACTATTTAAGACTAATAAAAGAAAATATTTTTCACTCAACGTGTAATCAAACTCTGGAATTTGTTACCGGAGGATGTAGTAAAGGTTGTTAGTGTAGCTGGGTTTAAAAAAGGTTTGGACAAGTTCCTGGAGGAAAGGTCCATAAACCATTATTAAGAAGGGACCCAGGATATCAATGCTTGAACCAATACAAGCATTGTGGAACCTGTGTCCCTTGGGGAAACTGCTAGGTACATATGACCTAGATTGGCCACTGTTGGAAACAGAATACTGGGCTTGATGGACATTGGTCTGACCCAGCATGTTCTTATGTTCTTATGTAATGGATCTGCAATTCAATTATTTGCTTGTTTTCATTTTAATATTTATTCATCTAAACAAGACTTTATAATACATTCATGAGCATAAGTTTTAGATCTGAAGTGGCTTTACATTCGGTATCTGCCTACACAAATATGGGTTAGTTTAGTTGGCTATGGTGCCCGCCCAAATTTACTTATACGCACCCTCGTCTTCATCCTTCTTTGTTTTTCTTTCTTTTGTTTTGTTTCATTTTTATTTGTGGCTATACAGATGAAATTTTGGATAAAGCAATATTTATACAGGTATGTCCCCATCCTTTATTCTGTCACATCTTCAATGAGCAATTTTTTATATACACATGTTTTATTTTTATTTTTTTTTAAATATGTATGTTTTTCATGGGGTGTTTTATATAATTGATTTGTGATATGCATGTTGGTAATAAGTTTGTTTTTCAAGTACATATGTTTTAGTATTTTAATATATATGTCTGGTATCATTCATTCAAAGTTTAAATGGTTTTAAGGTATTTTCAAGCACTCGTGCTTTTTAATTGTCTTATATTTATTTATTTATTTGACAATCTTGCACAGATACATGTGTTTTACTTTGATAGTTTTCATATATACATGTTTTATTTATTTTTAAATATGCATGTTTTTTATGGAATCTTAATACACATGTTTTCAATATGCATGTTTGCAATAAGTTTTTAAGTACATATGTTTTAGTTTTAATATATATGTTTGTTACCATTCATTTTAGTTTAAATGATTTTATGGTATTTTCATGTATTTAAGTTTCAAATGTCCCATAATTTTCTATTTTGAAATGTTAGCATATATACATACTTTTTATTTTTTCCCAATGCAATATTACATTATTATTTTTTAGCTCCGATTTCCGTTTGGCAACCATTATTTTAGTTTGTTTATATTTGCTTATCTTTGTTTTTTAATTATTTTAATATGCTTGTGTTTGTTTTCTCTTATGTGCCTCTTTACATTTTGTTATTCATTATTTCTTACAGTTCATTCTTAATATGTTTTTTATGATTGTTTTTAGCCATTGTAAGCCCCTGAGGAAGGCTTCATGAAACACGGCCTGTGTCGGGCCAGTGGCTAGAGTGGTAATCAAATAAAGTTTGATTTTATACATTCTTCCGCTTGCTTTCCACGTTTCTTACTGGGTTAATCTCTGAAGAGGAAGCCATACTCCTCCTTTCTTCCTCCAAACCCACCACCTGTTCCTCTGATCCTATCCCCACCCATCTCCTAAGCTCCATCTCCTCCACCGTTGTCCCTTCCATCTCTTATATTCTTAACCTATTGCTCTCCACTGCAACCTTCCCTGCAGATTTCAAGCATGCTGTGGTCACACCCCTCCTCAAAAACCACTCACTTGATCCCAGCTGTCCTTCTAACTATCAACCCATCTCTCTCCTCCCCTTCATATCTAAACTACTTGAATGTGCAGTCCACCGCCGCTGCCTCAACTTCCTCTCCTTTCATGCCCTCATGGATCCTTTACAGTCCGGCTTTTGTCCCTTACACTCTACTGAAATGGCTCTTACCACACGGCTCTTACCAAAGTCTCCAGTGACTTGTTCTGGCAAAATCCAAGGGCCTCTAATCTGTCCTCATCCTTCTTGATCTCTCTGCTGCTTTTGACACTGTTGCCCACAACCTTCTTCTCGATACCCTGTCCTCGCTTGGTTTTAGGGGCTCTGTACTATCCTGGTTCTCCTCCTACCTCTCCCATAGCTCTTTCAGTGTGTGCTCTGGTGGCTCCTCCTCCACTCCTACCCCGCTCCCAGTTTGTGTACCCCAGGGATCCGTCCTGGGTCCGCTCCTTTTCTCTTTCTATACCCATCCCTTGGTGCATTTATCTCCTCCCATGGCTTTCAGTACCATCTCTATGCCGATCACTCCCAAATCTACCTCTCCATGCCTGAAATCTCTCCGGCAATCCAGACCAGGATCTCTGCCTGCCTTTCTGACATTGCTGCCTGGATGTCTCACCGCCGCTTAAAATTGAACATGGCCAAGACTGAACTCCTTATTTTTCCCCCCAAAACCTCCCCTCCTCTTCCTCCTTTCTCAGACTCTGTGGATAACTCTGTAATCCTTCCTGTTTCCTGCAATCTGTGGTTATCTTTGATTCATCTCTCTCTTTCTCCACACATATCCAGCTCGTAGCTAAGACCTGCCGTTTCTTTCTCTACAACATTGGCAAAATCCGCCTCTTCCTTTCTGAACACACTACTAAAATGCTTATCCACTCCTTAATCACCTCTTGTCTTGACTACTGCAACCTGCTCCTTGCTGGTCTCCCTTTGAACCATCTCTTTCCCCTTCAATCTATTCAACATTCTGCTGCGCGACTAATCTTCCGCCAACCTCGCCATACCCACATTACTCCTCTTCTCAAGTCACTTCACTGGCTCCCTATCCATTTCCGCATCCAGTTCAAACTTCTCCTCCTGACCTATAAATGCATTCACTCTACGGCTCCTCAGTACCTTTCATCTCTTATCTCTCCTTACAACCCCTCTCGGGAACTTCGCTCTTCTAACAAACTACTTCTATCTATGCCCTCCACTCATACTGCTAACTCCAGACTTCGCTCCTTTCACCCTGCTGCACCTTACGCCTGGAATAAGCTACCCGTGTCTGTACGCCAGGCACCCTCCCTAGCCCTCTTCATATCCAAGTTGAAAACCCACCTCTTCACTGTTGCTTTCAGATCTTGACTTCTGTGTTTTGTCTTGACTAGATTGTAAGCTCTGATGAGCAGGGACTGTCTCTTGCATGTCTGTACAGCGCTGCATACGACTAGTAGCGCTATATAAATGCTCAATAGTAGTAGTAGTACAGGCCGGTTAGTTTAACTTCAGTGGTGAGTAAATTATTGGAAACGCTGCTGAAAGAGAAAATAGTGAGGTTTCTGGAGTCCAGTGGATTACAGGATATAAGGCACCATGGATTCACCAGAGGCAGGTCTTGTCAGACAAATCTGATTGATTTCTTTGACTGGGTTACCAGGGAGTTGGACCGAGGGAGAGCCCTAGATGTGGTGTATTTCGATTTCAGTAAAGCCTTTGACACCATTCCTCACAGGCAACTTATAAACAAACTGAGCACCCTAGGGACCCTAAAGTTACTGCTTGGGTTGGAAATTGGTTGAGTGGGAGGCAACAAAGGGTACAGGTAAATGGAGCTCACTCTGAGGAGAAGGAGATTACCAATGATGTGCCCCAGGGATCTGTCCTTGATCTGATTCTTTTTAACATCTTTGTTAGTGATATAGCAGAAGGGCTGTCGGGTAAGGTTTGCCTCTTTGTGGATGATACCAAAATCTGCAATAGACACCCAGGAAGGTGTAGATAACATGAGGAGGGATCTAGCTAAGCTTGAAGACTGGTCTATAATTTGGCAGCTGAGATTTAATGTTAAAAAATGCAGTCATGCATTTGGGTTGCAGCAATCCAAGTGAGCAATATAGTATAGGGGGTGAAGTACTTTTGTCCACTAAAGAAGAGCGGGACCTAGGCGTGATTGTGTCTGATGATCTTAAAGTAGCTAAACAGGTAGAAGAGGCGACAGCAAAAGCTAGAAGGATGCTTGGGTGCATACGGAGAGGAATGGTCAGCAGAAAAAAGGAGGTGATAATGCCTCTGTATAAGTCTTTGGTGCGACCTCATTTGGAGTATTGTGTGCAATTCTGGAGACCACACCTTCAAAGAGATATAAACAGGCTGGAGTCAGTACAGCAGGTGGCTCCTAAAATGGTTAGGGGTCTTCATTATAAAGCATATGAGGACAGACTTAAGGATCTTAATATGTACACCTTATAGGAAAGGGGGGATAGAGGTGATATGATTGAGATGTTTAAACCTCTGTGGCATAAATGCACAGGAGGAGAGCCTCTTTCGATTGAAAGCAAGCTCTGCTATGAGGGGACATGGGATGAGGGTGAAAGGGGATAGATTCAGGAGTTATATGCGGAAATATTTCTTTACGGAAAGAGTGGTGGATCTGTGGAATAGTCTCCCAGTGGAGGTAGTAGAGAGGAGGACATTATCTGAATTCAAAGAAGCATGGGACAAACACAAAGGATCTCTAAAGGAAAAACGGGGATTGTTGTAGTGGTTGATATGGAAGGACGGACTAGATAGGCCATGTGGTCTTTTTCTGTCATCATGTTTCTATCTTCTATGTTTCTAATTGCCACTTTAATGTTGATCATGTGCTATTGCACTCTCCATGCCCATATTCAACCCCTAACCCATCAACTCTCCACATTAGTGCCAAGTGCCAGTTAACATACGTATAAGTGATCAATAGCTGGCATGCCTGCACATTTGCATTCACTGCAGCCAGTTACCACATGCTAAAATGAACCATTAACTGGTTAGCAGTGCTTAGTAAAAGGGCCTTTCATATATCCAAAAAATTAATTGTAGTAGGGTGACATTGAATAGTAAATTGAAGATTATTATATAAATAGTTTAACCAAATTACAAATAAATCTAGCTCTTACTTTAATTACGATGCTGACATCATTTTGTTTGTGCTATAGAATGATTGAGGATTGGGCTACAGTGCTCATTTAGGGGCATGTTTACTAAAGTGCGGTAGGGAGCGTGGGATTTATACATGGAAGTCATGCATTTCTACCACACCAGAGCCCAGCGGCTGAGAAAGATGCAAGGGATGGTGTCGCCATATGCTACTACCACTGCACTAGTTGCATCACTAGCACAGTAGTAGTGAACACACGGCCATAGTATATGAGTATAGTGCACACAGTCACAACATGCGTCGAGAAAAAGAAAGCTATGAGCACGATATTAGGGCATCTGTGGGTTTCGGATTCACAGTGGACAGTAAGAAACGTGCACCAAACACACATACAGGAAGGTAGCAATTGACCAGTCCAGAACACAGAGGGAAGACCGGGAATGGGCTGAACTGCCTGCACATCTCACCGCAAAGAGGCTAGGTACAAGAGGGTGGGGCATGAAAATCAGCAAAGCAAACAAATGTAGAGAATATGTGCTGTGTCTCAAACAGTAGGAGATAGGATGCAAAATGTGGCATCTGGAGATGCAGGGGGCTTTGTATAGGATCAGGCAGTGTCCACAGTGTCCATCATGGAGGACAGGGATATGAACCCCCTCACATTGAATCGCCAAGGGTGCCTGTTCACTTAGACTACAGGGAACACAGTACAAGGCCTTTGAGGTGTGGGGGTCAGAATGGGCTCCAAAGCTCATTCCCTCTGATTATGGAGTGTGCCCTCCATGTTGGCAGAAGGTGGGTGCAAGGGCCAGAAGGGTCTGGAGACCTAGCACAATCAGCACACCTGCTCAGGGCAGCCTGCACATGGGGTATATAGGGTCAGGAAGCATCCCATGGTCCAATGTATAAAATACCCACCCCTGTGGTCTGACATCTACAACATGTGTGTGTGGGGGGGGGGGGTGTTCACAGCCATCCACCTAAAGAAGGTTCCCATGCTCCTTCTTACTGTGAGGATCTCTGGGAGAACACCAGATGGAGGTGGTAAATCTCAAACAGCCCCCAGGCTGAGCACCCCAAAATCATAGAAACAATGGCCTACCAGACCTGGGAAGATCAAAAGAGTTCCCCAGGTCCATGGATTGCCTCAGTCCCCGGGCAAAAGGGACAGACAGGAGACACCAGAGAGCTCCAACATCAGAGACTCATGTTCAGTGATCTGCAGTATTATGCAGATGCTCCCCTCCTCTATATGATGTTGTCTTAGCCATATGTAGAGTGTCAACCATGTAGAATGATGTTGGACACAAAGATGGTATTGGAGTGGGGAAAAAAGCATATTTATAGTTATGGTTATTCTTTATTTAATATACCATAATACTGTGAACAAGCTATGTGGTTTACAATTTAAAAATTCATAAAATAAGAGAAAAGAACAGGAAAGATGAGGCTACAGACCCTAAGGAAGGGTTTGAGGGGAGGGGAGGGGAGGGGAAAGAAGATGCTACCAGTAGTGTTGTAAGCCACAGTCCTCAGTGTTGAGGGGAATTCAGGTCAAAAACAGATTCAAAAAGGTGTGTTTTGAGGGCCATCTTAAAACTTTTAAAACAGTGTTCCATGCAGATAGAAGACGGAAGGCGTTTAAAAAAATGATTGCCTCCTACAGGGACATAGCCACAATATGGAAAAATTCACTCAAAAAATCTCTCAGATAACCATAATTAAATTACAAACCTCTTGCCACTGGTCTCAGATAAACGTTTTTTTGACACGTTCATAGGGGTATGTTTGCTTGCCCACTTTTGTGTCCGTTCACATCAATGACCTGTCGTACAAGTGGGTTTTTTTAATTATGTAAATATTGCCTTTAAACTTTCAATTTTTTTATAAACTTTTTCAACAGCTTTATATAAAAAGATAGCCAGTCTACTTATCTTAAACTTTGTAGAGTGGCCATCGTTGATACGTCCTTCTGATATTGCTCATGAATACTAACAAAGGAAAATACCCCAACGCCTCAGTCTTGTAAGCGCTTCAGAGCGTTTCTCCAGATGGGTTTCTCAAGGGGAGATTGAACTTGTTTTGTATCATAAACCAGACGGTATTCACTTGTGTTCAAAATACAGGAACCAGGTACTAAAACAATAACGGCAATAGTATGGTTAGAATAAGCTGTACACAATGTTGTTCTCAGAAATACACAACACTTCTCAAACAATCTACCTCCTCAAGTTTCGCTGGATTTTTCAAACATTTCAACCAGCAGTTTAACAGCACTAGTGATCCTGTAGGATTGTGAAAGCCAACGCATGCGCTCCGGATCGGGGTTTAAATATCCTTCAAAACCCTCCTTTAATTGGAGCAGCTTAAACACATGCTTGCCAATCTACACAGATATTCAGACCCTCAGGCTGTACTGTATGGAGTTGGTGAATCCACCACTGCTCTTGATATAGAAGCCGTTGTTCTTGCGATCTGCCCTGTGACCCGTGCAGGACTTGTTCTATACACCAGCAACGCAACATTTCAAAATCATGAGCTAATTCCACACAGGGTTGAACCATCGGCGCAGTCAGCAGCTTGTTACGTAATCTGCTACGATGTTCCTGCATACGGACCCTCAGGGACCGAATAGTTTTCCCGACATAAAGTAGCGAGCAAGGACATTGAACAACATATATAACTGATCTGGATTCACAATTAGTTATATGTTTCAGCCGATAACGCTTCCCCTTATGCATAAAGTCAGAAAGTTCACATGTCACTTCGCAGATGTTACAATGGCCACACTTGGTATGTTTTCCCCAAGTTTGAGCAGTAGAACCCCAATCTAAGGGCCGTAATACCGTAGGAGACAAAAACTCTTTGAGATTTTTATTGCGCTTCCATACAAGGTCTGGGAGATCAGTAGAAATGCCATTTTTTGATGTATTTGTTGTTATTTTTTAAATATTGTTTTGCATGTTCTGTATTATTTGGTTTTCAATAAATAGAGTTTACAAAAAAAAAAACTGCTGATTGAAATGTTTGAAAAATCCAGCGAAACCTGAGGAGGTAGATTGTTTGAGAAGTGTTGTGTATTTCTGAGAACAACATTGTGTACAGCTTATTCTAACCATACTATTGCCGTTATTGTTTTAGTACCTGGTTCCTGTATTTTGAACACAAGTGAATACCGTCTGGTTTATGATACAAAACAAGTTCAATCTCCCCTTGAGAAACCCATCTGGAGAAACGCTCTGAAGCGCTTACAAGACTGAGGCGTTGGGGTATTTTCCTTTGTTAGTATTCATGAGCAATATCAGAAGGACGTATCAACGATGGCCACTCTACAAAGTTTAAGATAAGTAGACTGGCTATCTTTTTATATAAAGCTGTTGAAAAAGTTTATAAAAAAATTGAAAGTTTAAAGGCAATATTTACATAATTAAAAAAAACCACTTGTACGACAGGTCATTGATGTGAACGGACACAAAAGTGGGCAAGCAAACATACCCCTATGAACGTGTCAAAAAACCGTTTATCTGAGACCAGTGGCAAGAGGTTTGTAATTTAATTATGGTTATCTGAGAGATTTTTTGAGTGAATTTTTCCATATTGTGGCTATTTGATATTCACTCGGATAAGGCCTAAAATTGAGTTGTTTCCTACAGGGACATGACATAGGAGGAATGCCACAAATGTCTACAGCCCTAGCAGACCAGTATTAGCAAATGGCCACTTCCTACCCCTCTACTTTGAACATATGGGATGTACCTGGACTGGCACAAGGACAAGACATGTGCAGTGCTGATGATGGGAATCCAGATACACTGCCCATAGCCCACAAGAGTATACACTGTCCATGCCATTTCAGAAATGGTATTGGAACGACTACACAGTTGTGTGGCACCTGCTAGTGTCAATATAATGTGGGCCATTGTTTCCTCACCTCCACAAGCGAGCATAGACACCCCTCGGAACCTGGCTCATGACACCAGTGAGACAGCCACAGTCACCACAAGAGAAGAGATACAACAGGGAATTTCACAGAACCAAGTCTGTCAAAGAACGTGCCTTTGAAGTCCTGAAGAGCAAGTTCCAGTGCCTGGACAGGAGTAGAGGAGAACTGCTGTACTGCACTAAGAGAGTCTGTGTTATATTTACCACCTTCTGCATACTGCATAATATTACCACCCAGAGAGGCATACAGATACCAGAGGAGGAGATTCTCCAGGAACAAGCAGGAAGTCAGTTCTCACATATGGTGACATTGGTGCTGACGGAGCCCGTGCAGAGCATTTCCCCAGCTTTCAAAGAAAGCCGTTGGGAATGCTACCACATATGTGTGGTCCTCTTCCTGCCCAAGGGTGCCATCTTGCTCAGTCTCCTTTTTTCCATGGAGCCCAACGGACGCATGTCCTGTTTCCCTGGAAAAGTTCCTTAAAAATTATCTTCTATAGTTGAGTTTTTCCCAGTTTGAGTACCGGTTCCTCTTCCCGCCTCGAGTCGGTGCCGTACCTGGTGCTGATCTCAGCTCCATTTTCTTTTTTTCATTGAGGCCTGTCTCGACTAGCGTTCACGCCCTTTTTTTTCCCCAGGGGTTGTCGACCCCGGCCAGGTGTGATCCACAATGTCTCTCAGGGCTTTAAAAAATGTGATCGTTGCAGTCAAATTATGTCTGTCACAGACACCCACGAATGCTGCTTGCACTGCCTCAGTCCGGACCACGACAGTACCTCCTGCAACCTGTGCCAGGCCATAACTCTGCGAACCAACAAGAAAAGGTCGGAGTTTTAGGAGAAGATGTTTCCGTGGTCGGGCTCAGCCCCAGCTTCACCGATGCTGAGTCCAAAGCCGAGCACCTCCCATGAGGCCCAGGTGTCTTCGGAGTCCCACGGCGGCGGCGGCTCCTCCAGAAAGACACCAGATCCTGGCAAGAAAAAATCCTCGAAGCCAGTCGAGGTTCCACCGGGGAAACCCAATCAAGTCCTGCAGCAGGACTTGGGTGACTCCGAGCAGTGCCCCTGAAGTCTCTAGGAAGGAGTCCTCAGCTGGCGGTGACCGTGTGAGACTCCCCAAAACTGTGGTTCTCATAGAGGATGCTCTCGCAAGAGTGCCGGCGCTGGGTCCGAAATCCTCGATGCCCGTGCTGAAAGCTGTGGAGCCTTCTGGTATCAAGGTCAGAATGATGGTCCTGGAGCAGAATATCTCTGCCATCCTGGCCATGCAGCAGGTGATGATGTCAGGTTCATCCGCATCATCTGTCCTGACAACCAGGCCCCCGACTGCAGTGGCATCCCCGGGCATCGAGTCAGGTCCCGAGCGCTATTGGCCTTGGGCGAGCCCTCGGCACCAATCGAGGTCCCGGTCGTCGGGTGTCCGGTCCTCCCCAGCTAGTTTCCAGGAGTCTGACCTGAGACCTGTCGGGGGACCCCGGTTCCCCGACGCAGGCCTCGTGGCATTTATTTATTTATTTATTTAACAGTCTTTTCTATACCGCCCCTTCCAGAGATCAGGGGCGGTTTACATTGAACATTAAACAGAACAATTGTATACTTCTGGGAGCTCTGAGCCTGGGAGACCAACGTTGAGGCCTCCCCCGAGACCTCTTGACACAAAGACATCCTCTCGGAGCTGTCTCCCTCAGAACTCTGGCATCATTCCCCACCAGAGGACGTGGTGTTCCACAACTTCGTCCGGGACATGGTCCGAGCCCTCTTGGTCCCGACCTAATCAGAGGAGGACCCATGCACCGAAGAACTGGAGATCCTCCAGTATGAGACCTCACCAAAGGAGGCTCTGTCGGTGCCGGTGCAACCCATCCTCAAGCAGCTGCTCCTGAGGATGTGGAGAACCCCGGCCTCGGTACCGGTGGTCAGCCAGCACCTCGATGCTATCTACTGCGTCAAGAGGAGTCCAGGCTTCCAGAAGGCCTAACTTCCCGACAACTCCATGATGGTGGAATCCTCAATGCAGAAGCTCAAGAGTCAGAAGACTTATTCTCCTGTGCCCCAGGTAGAGCGGCCAGAGCCCTCGACGCCCTGGGGCACAAGTGCTTCCAAGGGTCCATGCTGGGCTGCTGGATACAAACCTATGAGCTCTACATAGGGATGTATCTTAAGAGCCTCATTCAGCAGTTCGCTAGCTTCTCAGCAGGGCTCACCGGGGAGCTCCTGCAACGGTTCCAGACCTTGGTGGCCACCATCTGGAACTGTTTTAAGTTCCTGTCCCGGGCCGCCTACGATGGTTTCAAGGCTGCAGCCCGGGCAGCAGCTGCAGGCATTGGTGCTAGGCACCAGCCCTGGCTGCAGACCTCGGACCTCGAACAATGGGTCCAGGAAACGCTGCTGGATATCCCCTGCACTGGGGAGAACCTGTTTAGGAAACCTATGGCCAACAAGGTGGCTGAGATTGAGGCCAAGGTGATGACCAGGCGGAGGCTCTCAAAGGAAACTTCTACCCTTCCCCGTAAGAAAACTTTGGGAAAAAGGCCAACTTTCTTGGGGAAGATGGGCCCTTTCCACTAGAGTACATAAGAACATAAGATATGCCATACTGGATCAGACCAAGGTCCATCAAGCCCAGTATCCTGTTTCCAACAGTGGCCAATCTAGGTCATACGTACCTAGCAGTTTCCCCAAAAGACACAGGTTCCACAATGCTTGTACTGGGTCAAGCATTGATATCCTGGGTCCCTTCTTAATAATGGTCTCCATCCTAGGCATAATATACTGTCAATGCACCTTTCATGCAAACAAGTCTGGTGAACATAGTGTTAAACATCTGGTGACGTGTCATCACTTGCCTTGCAATACATGCATGCCAGCAATGTTCTCCTTTGCCTAATGGGTGAATAGTGCACAGGGTATATGCGTATGGCACACCAGCTACCAGCATGCTGTCTGTGATGTGCATATCATGGGGAGATGAAGGTATGCTGCACATATGTTTGGCCCCAACACACAACAGGCACTTATGGGGAGGACAGTAAGAATGTTCTGTGTACAATGCGCCCAGGAATGTGAACAGACAAGGTACACAACCCAAATCACAAAAATAATACTATGCATCCCCAAAGCCATTCTCTGACTGATAACCTGTCCCCTCTGCTCCCTGTCACACGACTGGCTACCAATGTTACGTCCTGGTCATTTCCTGTGAGTCACTGGAAAGATTTGCTCAAATAAAGTGGTATATG
The DNA here is from genome assembly GCA_033557465.1 of Ichthyophis bannanicus. Taxonomy (NCBI): domain Eukaryota; kingdom Metazoa; phylum Chordata; class Amphibia; order Gymnophiona; family Ichthyophiidae; genus Ichthyophis; species Ichthyophis bannanicus. Next base: position 1,107,325,152 of record CM066031.1, read on the forward strand.
CCACCACAAGAGGGGCTGGGCAACTGCAACATTATGGCTTCCACCCCCAGTATGGCAACACCTATATCCTAACCCAGTCCCCTTCCCCCTGTATACTGTACCCATAAGAAATGTCATACTGGGTCAGCCCAAAGTCCATCAAGCCCACTATCCTCTTTCCAACAGTGGTCAATCCAGGTCACAAGTACCTGGCAGATTCCCAAAAAGACACACAGGTTCCACAATGCTCATCCCAGAGTAAGCAGTAGATTTCCCAGGTCCTCTTTAATAATGTTTTATGGACCTTTCTCCAAGAATTTGTCCAAATCTTTTCTAAACCCAGCTACACTAACAGCTTTTATTACATCTTCTGATAACGAATTCCAGAGTTTGATTATGCGTTGAGTAAAAAAAAATATTTTCTCTTATTAGTCTTAAACGGGTTACATTGTAGCTTCATTGTGTGTCCTCTAATTTTTCTATTTTTTGATAGCATAAACAATTGATCTATGTTTACCCATTCCACTCCATTCATTAATTTATAGTCCTCTATCATATCCCTCCTCAGCCATCTCTTTTCCAAGTTGAAGAGCCCTAACCTTTTAAGCCTCTCCTCATAGGGGTATCCTTCTATCCCCTTCAGCATTTTTGTTGCTCTTCTTTGTACCTTTTCTAATTCTGCTATATCTTTTTTAAGATATGGCGACCAGAATTGCACACAATATTCAAGGTGCAGTCACACCGTGGAATGATACAGAAGCATTATAATATCCTTGGTTTTATTCTCCATTCCTTTCTTTATGATTCCTAGCATTCTATTTGCTTTCTTTGCCACCACTGCACACTGGGCGGAGGGTTTCAATATATAATCCATGATGACACTGAAATCTTTTTCCTGGGTTGTGGTTTCTAAGGTGGTACCTTGCATTGTGTAACCGTAGTTTGGGTTGTTCTTCCTAGGTGCATAACTCTGCACTTGTCCACATTAAATTTCATCTGCCATTTGGATGTCCAGTCTTCCAGTTCATCAAGGTCCTCTTGCAATTTTTCACAATCCTCTTGTGGTTTTTTTGTTTTTTTTGTTTTTTTTTATTGGAAGGCAGGCATAAAATACATTAGGAACCACCATCATAAGCATAATACAATATCAAAAGAGAACAAAGCTAACGTCACTAACAAAAAACACAAAGTTAGCCAACAAAACGCCTTCTCTTGTTTTTAGTTTTTTTGTGGTTATTATCCCGTTATACTTGTCCCCCTGCCCGTATCCCCCACCCCCTCCCACCCTGTTGCAAGCCACAGATAAGCCCCCCTCCCCCGAGAAAAGAAAATAAAAAAACCCCGCCACCCCCCTCACCTTCCAACTTCCCCTCCCACCCCCCAAACCCCCCCATCCGCACTCTCCCGCCCCCCCCCCCACGAATCTCCATACCAGCCCATAAAAAGAAAAGGGGAAGTACGCCAGTTAGTCAGCGGACTGAAAGCAAGGGGCGATGCCGCAGACGAGCATCCTGCAGCAACACATGTCACCCACTACTTTCGAGGACGGGCCACGGTCTTAAGCAATCAGGTGCCGTAACGAAGGACAAAGGGATCCCACACCTGCTCAAAACGCAGTAGACGCATCCTCCCAGCAGCTACCCCACGCTCCATTGTATAAGTGTCCCACAGCCGGTCCAACCAGACAGAAAAAGAGGGCAGGAGAGCCTGCTTCCAAACAGAAGCTAGGGACATACGAGCCACATTCAGACCATGGCGAAGCAAAGCCAGTTGGGGGCTGCGCGCCCCGGGCACAGCAACCCCAAATAGAAAAATACCTGGATCCCAGGGGATGCTCAGCCCAATAAGCTGCTGTAAGCGAGTTTGAATTCCCCTCCAAAAGACTTGAGTGCGAGGGCAGGACCACCAGATGTGCTCCAGAGTCCCCTTCTGCCCACATCGCCGCCAACACAGATCCGAAACCCCGGGATAAGCGCGAGCAATCCGCACAGGAGTCATGTACCACCTATATAATAGTTTATAATTAGTTTCACGGACATTAACTACCACCGAGCTCTTCCACAGTCTACCCTCCACCTGTTCCCATTGTTGCTCAGAGTACAAAAGATTCAAGTCAGTAATCCAAATTGCTCTATGCTTGACAAAGCGCGGTTGCTGCGCCTGCAGGTGAGCATACAAGGCAGCTATTAGACCTTTGGTGGTGGTGCACCCCTCGCAAAAACGCTCCAAATCTGTCAGCACTCGGGCCACGTGGGGCCAAATGGCTCTAGTCTGAGCCCAATGGGCCACCTGTGTATATTGGAAGAGCTGACTATCGGGAAGGTCAAATTCCTCCTGGAGCCTTTGAAACGGTTGCAACTTAGCCTCGTCAAACAATTGTCCTACACGGCTAAGGCCCTTATGACCCCACATCCGGAACGTCGGATCAACCAGTCCCGGGGGAAAGGAAGCATTATCTACTATAGGCGCCAAAGGGGTGAGGTCCGTCCCACGAGGCTGAAAGAATTGGTCCCAACAGCGAAGGGTGAGTAAAATGTAGGGATTGCTTAAGCGCTGACCACTGCGGAGTTTGGGACCAAGCCACAGCCGGTCCCCCAAACCCGCCCCCCCTGCGACAGTCATTTCCAGTTGCACCCAGCGCTTGGAGCTATCCGCGATCATCCACTCCACCCCGGCACGGCACTGCGCCGCCACATAGTACCAGTGAAGATTAGGAACCCCCATACCCCCAGTGCGCGATCGAGCATAAAGAAGCTGACGTGGCAAGCGCGGTCGACGGTACTGCCAGATAAATTTCATTAGCAGGGTTTGCCAAACGGCCAACAATCCCCGGGCCAACGAGATAGGGAGGACCTGAAAGAGGTACAAAAAGCGGGGAACGACCACCATCTTTACCACAGCAATACACCCAAACCAGGATAACATTAACCTATTCCAGGTTTCCAGGTCGTGCCGGACTTGCCGAAGTAGTGGCTCATAATTAGCCTTAAAAAGGGCCGTCCGGTCCACTGTCAGATTCACCCCTAAATATCGCAAAGCACCCGACACCCACCGGAAGGGGTAGGCAGCACGAAGCTCCACACAGACCGCTTCCGAGACCCCCACATTCAGAATTTCCGATTTCGTATAGTTGATTTTAAATCCAGATACCTGGGTAAAGGTGTCAAAAAGCTGCATAGCAGCAGTAAGAGACGCGGAGGGATTCACCAAAGATAATATGATATCATCCGCGAATAGCGCGATCCGGTACTCCGCAGATCCCACGCGAATGCCCCCCATTCCCGGATGTTCGCGAAAGCTCTGAGCCAAGGGTTCCATCACTAGTGCGAACAACAGCGGCGACAGAGGACAGCCTTGACGAGTGCCCCTTTCCAGTGTGAAAGTTCTGGATTGACCTCCGTTAGCCCGAACACATGCCTGGGGGTACTGATATAAGCTATGAACCCAGCGTATGAAGTTAGGGCCAAAATCCAACGAATCCAACACGCACCAAAGATAACCCCAACTGACACGATCAAAGGCCTTTTCGGCATCAACCCCCATCACCAAGGTCGGCTGCGAATCTTTCTGCGCTACGTGGATAACCTGCAGCATTCGCCGAATATTGTCGGCCGCCTGGCGCCCCGGTACAAACCCAACCTGGTCAGGATGTATCAGAGTAGGGAGAACCCGGTTCAACCGCACGGCCAACACCGAAGCAAGTATTTTGACGTCCGTATTTAAGAGGGAAATGGGACGGTACGAGGCCGCGTCCTGCATGGGTTTACCTGGCTTAGGGATCATGACTATCAAAGCCTTACGCTGAGATGGAGGCAGAGGCGCCCCCCTCAGGACCTCATTGAAGAGTACTACCAGCGTAGGCGCTAATTGCACACGAAATTTTTTATAGTACTCTGCAGGGAAACCATCATTACCCGGCGCTCCCCCCCGTTTTCAACCGCCGGATTGCCAGCTCCACCTCCTCCACCGTAAGTTCAGAGTCTAAGTGCTCCCGATTAGGGTTAGTCAACTGGGGCAAGGTGATCTTCCGTAAGAAGTCCTGTGCTTGGGCCAAGTCAAAAGGCTCGGCTTTGTATAACCGTTCCAAAAAAGCAGCAAAGACTTCTCGTATCTCGCGAGAGATCACCTTCTTCTGCCCCCCAGAATCGTAAAGCTTACGGACCATCCGCCCCGATTGCTGCTGCCAAAGTTGCAAGGCTAAATAGCAACCTGTCTTAGTCCCCTGCTCATAGAATTTTTGACGCAATTTCCGGCGCTTACTGTCTAACTCTCGTTGTGAGCATGCATCTAGGTTAGCCTGAACAGCCCGCCATTGACGTAAGACCCGAGTCGATCCAGTCTGGGCGTGCTCTAAACGCAACCGGGAAGATTCTCCCACTAATTGACAATATTCCCGTCTCCAGGCTCTCCGCGTGCGGGCCATTTCTGCCATAAGTTGGCCCCTAGCCGTGGCCTTGAAAGCGTCCCAAACAATGGGAAGCGGCACCTCTCCAGAGTCGTTTAGTTAAAAAAAATCAGTGATAAAGCGGCCGTGGTCCTGTACAGCGCATTGCCACCGAAGGAACCGCACATCAAGCCTCCAGAGCCATTGGCGGTCACTGTACACATCCGCCGGGAGGGAGAGCCAGCACGGGGCATGGTCCGACCAGGTCAACGCTCCGTGACCAGCGTCCACCCTCCCGTCCATCAGGCGCTGATCCAACAAAAAATAATCTATGCGGGTGTGCACCTGATGGATAGGAGAAAAATAGATGTAGCTTCTCTCCCCCTCATGGGTATCTCTCCACACATCGCGCAAGCCCAGTACATTCAAAAGGTTTTGCAAGGCCTTACCGGGCCCATTCATCCCCCTCCCACCACTACTCGTAGAATCCAAATGGGGCACCAAATGGGCATTACAATCCCCACCGAGTATAATGGGGCCTTTTGCAAATTCAGCCAGTAAGATCTTTAATCGTGTAAAGAAAGATCCCTGTCCCTCATTTGGTGCGTATATGTTAGCTAAGGTTAACAGGTGACCTTCCAAGCGTATATTCGCAAAAAGCCACCGTCCCAGGGTATCTCGCTTAACCTCTTCCACCTGTAGGGACAAGCTGTGATGAAATAAGAGGGCCACCCCATGTTTCTTTCGCCCATGCACATCTGAAGCCACCCACACCTCAGTATAGGGATTACGCTTTAGCCACCCCTGTTTGCTAGCTCGGAGATGCGTCTCCTGCAAAAAGACAATATCCCCCCTCAGGGTCCGCAGCTCCGAGAACAGCAAAGAGCGCTTTTGAGGGGAGTTAAGACCCTTAACATTCAAGGAAATCAAAGCGCACCATTGTTGTTCAACCACCACGCTCCCCCCGTCCTTTGCTTCCCCTCCGGCTCACATCATGTTTCCCCGACAGCTCTTGTAAGAGTTGCAGTGCTCTCCAGCATAAGACGCCATCATCATGAAACCACCAGGCTAGCTGTAGAGATTCGTCCCCCCACCTTCGTACTCCATATCCCGAGAAAAAAATATTAAAGCCCCCCCCACCCAAAATCCCGCCCTCCTCTAGCAGTAAAGACCTTCCCCCCCCACCCACCCCCCCTCCCGTCAGTACCTCCCACCTGTTAAAGAAAAAACAGGACACGGTAAACTGACCCCAAACTAAACTCCGCCCAGGCCCCCACTTAGCCAATCTACAAGCATTGCGAATCAGGTCATTTCTCCCATACAGAGCCCATCAGTGTGTCTAGTCTGGATAACACCTTTAACAGAATTCACACAGCATCAATATACCCCCCATTATCCGCATGGGGCAGTAGGTATATACCCAGAACCTTTACAGAGTTAGAGCCGGCAGCCCAACAGGAGCTGACCAGGAGAACAGCAAAACTCTCAATACCAGCCATTCAAATATGGCCATGAAAGCACAGGATCCTTGAGCAAAGTTTCTCAATCAGAACAAATTAGGCGCTTCTACTCCGGGGAGTATCAAGTAGGCTTTCCCACCCGGGTCCACTTCGAGTGTTGAGGCTTAGGGGTCGGGATTTGAGGAAGCGCATTATCTTCGACCAGACCCGCCTGGCGGAGAGCTCTCCAGGCCTCTGTATGGTCTTTAGCGGAAATCTTTTTATTGCCCAGGAGGAAATTTATCCGAAACGGGAAGGCCCAGGAGTAGCGAATCCCTTTGGTGTTCAGGACCATCGTTACGGGTTTCATCTCCCTGCGACGGGCCAGTGTAAACGTCGAGAGGTCCTGATATACAGTTACTGTTGCTTCTTGAAAGCGGATCGCTTTTTTCTCCCGGCCCCGGCGTATAAGAAGATCAGCATCAGTATAGCGCAAGAATCGTGCAATGACATCTCGGGGCTGGTTATTGGGAGGCTTCCCCAGAGCCCAATGTACTCGCTCCACTTCCATTTTAGACCCATGGGCTGCCAGCTGCTCCCCCGGGAGCAATTCAGCAATCAAATTTTTGAGGACTACCGGGAGGTCTTCACCACCCCCCCGCCGGTTCCGGGATTCCCCGGAAACGCACATTGTTGCGACGGGAGCGGTTTTCAATGTCATCAATTTTATAAGTGAGCTCCATAGCTTGCGCCCGCTGCCTGTCAAGAGCACATTGTAAATCCACCATGGCACTATCGTGGTCCGCAGCTTTTGTATCAACCTCCTCCACTCGCGCACCGAGATCTTTCATTTCACCCCGGAGTTCCGCAATGGTGTTCATCACCTCTTCGCGCATGGAGCGAAATTCGCCTGCCAAATCCGCAAAGCCCCGACGAAGTTCGCGCTGGAGCAGGGCATGCGAGGAGAGCGTGGTGGGTTCCAATTCATTTTCACTCACAGTCTCATCATCAGAACCCCCTGAGAGGTGTTTACTGGTGGGACTAGTCGGGACACCATTTTTGCCCTGCAGTCTTTGGGATGAGCGTATGCCCTCGCGGGCTTCAGAGTTTTTAGCCTTAGTAGCCATGGGATAGATAGCGGACCAGCACTCCAAGGATAGGCAATGGGCAGTTAGGAAAAAAGCAGGCAGATGCTGTAAGCAAGCTGAAAAATCTGAACAATCCCACTCGTGGTCAGCAGGGGGAGCTCCAGTCTCACACAGTACAGCAAGGTGCAGGAATTATAGACATCCGGGGTATTTCTTCTACAATGCTGGTAGAGAGAAGGTGATTCGCTGGGCAGGACCCACGTGACTGCTTTAACTGGTTGCTCTTGGTGGAACGCAAAGAACCCTGTGCGTTCCAACACCACGTGGCAATGGCAGTCACTCTAATCCAGGCCCCTGGAGCCTCCCGGCAAGCTCTATCTTGCGGGGCCCCGAGCACTCTCACCTCTTCTGCGGCCCTGAGACAGCACAATCGCCAGGAAGATGCAGCAACTCTCACGGCAGCGATAGCAGCAGCACCGGAGCACCAATTCTCTCTGTACTGCAGTGCTCAGCGTCAAGACACACACGCGGCTTCCAAGGAGCTCCGTTCCTCGATGCTCTATAAGGTTAGGTCATCGGGCTGCAGCGCGATGTGGAGAGAGCCCTTCAGCCCGGGCTCGGAGCGTAGGGGGACACCGGGGCACCGGCAGCAGTCAGGAGCAGGACAGCAGAGCCGGGTACAGCAAGGACTGGCTCTTGGCGGTTTACCTTGCCGCTGTACTCCGGGGCGCATCGGGAGGTGCTCTTAGGATTGCCCGATTCTCCCGGGAGCAATTCTGCAGGCTCGGGGGAGCAATGCTGTAGTCATGCGGGTGTTAGCTGGAGGATTAGGGGAGCCCGGGACAGAGCTACACTAAGGAGCAGCCATTTAGCAGCCAATCCTCTTGTGTTTTAACAACTTTGAATAAGTTTGTGTGATCTGCAAATTTGATCATGTCACTTGTTATTCCCATTTCCTGATAATTTATGAATATGTTAAAAAGCAGCGGGCCCAGCACAGATCCCTGGGATACTCCACTATTCACCTCTCTCCGTTGAAAATTTCTGTTATAGTGGGAGATCATCAGGCATCCAGTGATCACCAGATGGTGTGGTTCAGTATTAGGACCAGAGCTGATAAAATTAATTCAAAAGTGAGAGTCTTAGACTTTAGGAAAACTAACTTTGCCAAGATGGAACAATACCTCAAGCAGTCATTAGTGGGATGGGAACAGCTGGAGGATGTAGAAAAATAGTGGGCAAAACTGAAAGAGGATATTTTATGTTTGAATAATTTTTATTATTATGCACAACAAAACATAACAAGGCACCTCTGGCCCGCGGGATCACTTACGCAGTGCCAGGGGCCAATGAATGTATACAAGCATTACAAGTCATCCATCCGTGTATTTTCTTTTTTTCCAATAAACATTTCATTCTCTACCCTCCCCTTCCCCTCCTACCGCTTCAATCCAAGATAATGCCTGACTATATATAAACAACACTCCTACTTCCTTCAAGGCTCTACATCAGCAGACATTCTAAATACATATAACAAAATTACCCAAATTAAGTCAGCCATTCAGGTAGCCCATTGTCCATCCCTCCCTCAATCCTTCCTCCCCCTTATATACCACCATATGGGTTGCAGAAATATATACCTTTCAACCTGTGGAAAACAAACTCAGTGAGACTGTGGGGACAAGATTACCACGCAGCACATTGATCATAAAGGGTAGGGCTCCCTTCCTTGATACATGGTTTCCAGATCCAAAGGCAGTCCCAACACTAAATAAACACACAATTCAGGGCCATGCTTCAACCTCTAGGCTATAATGCCTGAATGTAGGGCTCTCAAATCTGCAAAAAGCGCACATGTCACAGGGGAGAGCTCTGTGCCACAATATTTTCCATTTGCATAACCCTCCCTGTGCAGACTATTGTGCCAGGCTCAGTGGGCCGGGGGTTCTGGATCCAGCCACTGACTCATAATACTCGGCAGGCCCAACAAAACATGCCTTGCGGACAGTTTTGCCCCCTTGCCTCTAACCCGCAGCCTCCCCGGGTCTCCCAAAACCAGTCCTTCCATCTGGAACAGCACTTCCTATTGCAGCACCCCAATAGATACTCCTGAATTCTCTCCCAAAAAGCACTTATTTGAGGACATCCCCAGAAGTGCTGCCCTAGCGTGCTCCGTTCTGCCGAGCATTTAAGACAAGTCCCCACAGTTGCCTATCCTGCCGCCTGCCCGTGCACACACTGGTGAGAAAAAGGCCCTCAAGATCACTTTTCAAAGTGTTTCACGCAGCGCCACTTCAGTGGTGACCTGCGATGTGCACCAGATGGTCTGCATAATTGTTTCTCAAATCCACCTCGTTCCAAGGTTTACATTCCATCGGAATGCCAACTCCTGATGTCAGGGCCACCCAGGCCCTTCACATGTCGGATAGAGACATCTGTTTCCTGTCCTCTACCTCAAAAAACACTGCAACACAATCCACAAAAGCTAGTCCAATATAATGCTGCACTTGGTAGAGAGCAAAGACGCCACCGGGGGAGATCCGAAACTCCCACGCCAAATCAGCAAGAGATTTGAAGTGGTCCTCCTGTGTCAAAAATTGCGACAGGTGTGTCAGGCCCTGTACCCCTCACAACTGAAAAGCCCCGGACATATCTCCAGCCATTCTAAGTTAACGCTCAGGGGTAGAAAGTTGGAAACGTCTGGAGTTTGCGCCATGTGTGAGCAGAATATGTGCCACACTCCTCACATTGATCAAATCAGGGGATAAGTTCAGGTCACATGAGTCAGTCTTGCTCCCGTAGTATGCAACACGTTACAGGGTGTAAGGTCCCTAAGAGTTCACTTTCCAACAGTAGGGGGGGTACATGTGACCCTCTGGTATAGCCAATCCCAAACATGCCTCAATATACAGCTCACATTATACTGCTCCAGGTCTGGCACACCAAGTCCTCCTGTGTCTATGCCCCCCAGCATCCGAGAGTGCGATATATGTGGGTGGCACTCCTGCCACAAAAAGAAAAGACTCAAGTTCCATTGCCATTTGCACAGGCCACTCTGCAGCAGCCGAAGTGGGAGCACCTGCAACAGTTACAACCACCTAGGGAACAGCACCATTTTATATAAGGCGATATGTCCTAGAAGCGACAGCGGGAGGTTTGCCCAATGCTGCAATTGCTCTTTTTCTTTACGCTGCAGTGGGGGAATGTTAAGGTGGCACAGCTCAGCCAGATCGGAGGGGACCTGTTCCCCAAGATACTTAAAAGATCCCACAGTCCACTTTAAAGGAAAGGGGCCCTGCCAGCCTTCTGGCAGGCCAGGGTCCAGAAGCATGGCTTCCAACTTATCCATGTTGAGCCTCAACCCTGAGCAGTTCCCATAGTCCCCGAAGACATCCAGAAGAGCCACCAGTGATATTTGGGGATGGTTCAGGTGTACAAGAATATTGTTTGCATATGCTGCAATCTTAAAGGACATGCGCCCAACTGAGACTCCTTCTACGTGCTCGTCACCCTGCACCTTTCGTAGTAAGGGTTCCAAAAATGAGAAATATCAATGGTGAGAGGAGGCAGACTTGCTAGGTGCCTCACCCCAAAGCAAAATCCTCTGAAATTTGATCATTAGCTAACAGCACTCCACGGGGCGCAGTATACAATAACCTCAGAGCCTGTAGAAACCTCCTATTTATCCCAAAGTGTTCCAGTACCTTAAACAGAAACCCCCAGTCCATGAGATCAAAGGCTTTTTCAGCATCAAAGCTGACCAGTATGGAGTTTTGATGGCCTGCATGACTGGCCGCCAGGGAGGCAACCACGCATCTCAGATTAAGCACCGGATGTCTGTCGCGTACGAACTCTACTTGATATTCACCAATTAATGTAGGCATAACTTTGGCCAGTTGGTTTGCTAGTATTTTAGCAAGTATCTTGTTATCACAATTAAGAAGTGAGATAGCTCAGGGAAAGCTCAACGCTGGATGTAGTGCTTACCAACAGTGATAATGTGTCGAATGTCTGCGTGAGTGCCCCTGTGAGCAACAGCGACCATCACATGGTGTGGTTTGAGATAAAAGCCATGGTACAGGCCAATCATAGCAAGTTCAAAGTCCTAAACTTCAAAAACACTGACTTCAATAAAATGGCCGAGTACTTAAAGGAGGAGATGACGGGGTGGAAGGAGATAAGGGAAGTGGAATTGCAATGGACTAAACTAAAGGCTGCAATAAAAGGGGCAACAGATAAATATGTAAGAAAAATAAATAAAAAAAGAGGAGAAGGAAACCTATTTGGTTTTCCAAAGAGGTGGCTGCGCAAATAAAGGCAAAAAACACAGCTTTCGCAAAATTCAAAAGCTTGCAAACAGAAGAACACAGAAATGAATACAGGATCCAACTCAAAGAGTCTAAAAGAGTAATAAGGATAGCAAAATCAAAGGCAGAAGAAAAGATGGCTAAAGATGTTAAGGGTGGCAACAAAACTTTCTTCAGGTATATTCAGGAAAGGAAGAAGATCAGAGTTGGAATTGCAGGACTCAGAAGTGCTGGGAAAGGACTCGTGGAAAGTGACACTGAAAAAGCGAAATTGCTAAACAAATACTTCTGCTCTGTTTTTACTAAAGAAGATCCTGGAGATGGACCAGCTGTGACTCCCAAATATAAAAATAGGACTGAAGTAGATACCACACCATTCACAGAAGATGAGGTGTTAGAACAACTTGCTAAACTGAAAGTGGACAAAGCCATGGGACCAGATGGGATACATCCCAGGATACTGAAAGAGCTCAGAGAGGTTCTTGCAGGACCATTAAAGGATGTCTTCAACAGATCCTTGGAAACAGGAGTGGTTCCTCAGGACTGGAGAATGGCTAATGTTGTACCTCTACACAAAAGTGGTGACAGGGAAGAAGTGTCAAATTACAGGCCCGTGAGCCTTACCTCGGTGGCAGGAAAAGTAATGAAGGCGCTCCTGAAAGAGCGAATAGTGAACTTTCTCAAAACCAACAGGTTGCAAGATCCAAGGCAACATGGTTTTACCGAAGGACGGTCTTGCCAAACAAATCTGATTGAGTTCTTTGATTGGGTGACCAAGGAACTAGATCTGGGGCATGCAATGGATGTCATCTATCTGGATTTCAGCAAAGCCTTTGATATTGTTCCTCACAGGAGGCTTGTCAATAAACTCAGTAGCTTGGGGATGGGTCCCAAGATAGTAAACTGGATTAGAAATTGGTTGACTGACAGACAACAGAGGGTGATGGTACATGGAGCTCACTCGGATGAGAGGAAGGTGATTAGCGGGGTGCCTCAGGGTTCGGTCCTGGGCCCAGCACTGTTCAATATATTTGTGAGTGATATTGCTGAAGGACTGAATGGAAAAGTCTGTCTTTTTGCAGATGACACAAAAATTTGCAACAGAGTGGACTCCCCCGAGGGAGTGGATAACATGAGGAAAGATCTACAAAAGCTGGAAGACTGGTCTAATGCTTGGCAACTACGATTTAATGTGAAAAAGTGCAGTGTCATGCACTTGGGTAGCAGAAATCCAAGGGAAAAATACACAATAGGGGGTGAGAGGTTGGTATGCACGGTTCAGGAGAAAGACCTTGGTGTGATTATCTCTGATGATCTCAAGGTGGCAAAACAGTGCGACAAGGCGGTGGCAAAAGCCAGGAGGATGTTGGGCTGCATACAAAGAGGGATTACCAGCAGAAAGGAAGAGGTACTTATGCCACTGTACAAGTCACTGGTAAGGCCTCACTTGGAATACTGTGTTCAGTTTTGGAGGCCATATCTTGCAAAAGATGTAAAAAGACTGGAAACTGTTCAGAGAAAGGCGACCAAAATGATTTGGAGCCTGCGTCAGAAGCCTTATGAGAAGAGACTTGAAGACCTAAATATGTACACTTTGGAGGAGAGGAGGGACAGGGGAGATATGATTCAGACCTTTAAATACTTAAAGAGAAATGATGAACAAACAAACCTCTTCCAAAGACGGGGAAGCTGTAAAACTAGAGGGCATAACATGAAGCTGCAAGGTGGTAAATTGAAAGGCAATGTCAGGAAATATTTCTTCACTGAAAGAGTGGTGGATGCTTGGAATGCCCTCCCGATGGAAGTGGTGAGGGCAAACACGGTGATGGAATTCAAAACGGCATGGGACAAACACAGTGGATCCCTTTACAGCAACAGGATAAAAGCAAAATAAACGGTACCATCTAACTTCTGAACTATCTAGCGTCTGAACAAATAAGGGTGTCCTACATGGAGTGGTGGGTTCACCCCTAAACAGAAACAAAAACATGGGGAGGGGTGGCCTGCACAGAGTGACAGGTGCACCTACTCTTGCCATCTTGCTGGGCAGACTAGATGGACCATGCTGGTCTTTATCTGCTGTCACTTACTATGTTACTATGTTACTATGATAGGGCAGTAGGAGGCCGGGAGCAGGGGGTCCCTCCCCAGCTTTGGAAGCACCACTATATGTGCAACATTAGTATTGCATGCGAAAGCTTGAAGTTCGATCAACTAGGAGAACAGGAATTGCAGGGGGGACGTGATGCTCTCACACATTATCTTGTACCACTCATTGCCAAACCCATCTGGTCTTCGCGCCTTATATGTCTTATATTGATTGATCGCATACTCTATCTCTTCCTCTGAAATCGGTCTATTCAGTAAGGCCATCTGATCTGGAGTCAAATCGGGGATCTCCACCCCATCAAGGACTGAGATATCTCCCCTGCACGGACCATCGCCCGGGCCATACAGTGCCTGATAAAACTCCCAAAATTGCGCTAGAATAAGAGCAACCTCTGTCACAATTGTACCCCTATTGGAGAGCACAGAGATCCTCCTGGGGCCCTGATGGCGCTTGATCAAAGAGCACAGAAGGCGTCCCGCCTGTTTTCCAAAACGGTGGAGTTTGTACTGATAGTATATCATCGATTTGTAGGCGTGGTGGTGCAACAAGGTGTTTAATTCTATTTGGAGCACCACTAGTTCACCCTGCTTAGTGGCGGTGTACTGTCTTCCCAATAGCCTCCGGGTTTCTCCTATCTGCCAGGATAATCTAATAATTTGTGAATCTATCCGTTTATGGCAATTGTATTCGTAACTTATTATTTCCCCTCGGATGACAGCTTTGGTTGCTTCCCAAAACAGGACAGGATCAGCTCTGTGGGCCACGTTGGTAGCCTCATACAGGTCCCACTTCTCTTGCAAAACTGTCAAAACTGGGTCGTGGTAAAGATGGATCAGGAAGCGCCAGAGTCGCCCATCTGGGCGATCCCGTGGTGTGCCTAGATCTACCCATACCGGCACATGGTCTCAGATGATTATAGCCTCTATGCTCGCTTGAGCTACCCTTGTTAAGGACACGGAGGGGATCAACAGGTAATCAATACATGAGAGTGTAACATGGGCTTGCGACAGATGAGTGTAGTCCCGCTACTGTGGGTGTAATGTATGCCAGGCATCCACCAGATCTAGTGTTTCACAAAGCTTTTCTATCCCCCATCTTAAGCCCACCCACTCACCCACCCAATGGCACCCTGCGGAGTACTGTCCATGGCTGGATCCAGAATGCAATAAAGTCTCCTCCCACCAGTAGAGAGTAGTGCGGCTGTTTACACAGTATCTTACCTAGATCCACAAAAAAGGAGTGGGAGGGTGCATTGGGACCATACACATTACAAAAGATATGACTAACATTCGTCAGCTTTCCTGTCACGATTACACATCTTCCCTCTGGGTCAGTCAATTTACTTTCTACTGTAAATTCCAACCCCTTGCAAATAAGGATTACAACACCCACCGCCCTGTGTGATCCGGCCGCTGCCCCAAAGACCTGCTCCACCCACCAGTGCTGCAACTTAGCATGCTCCACTGCTTCCATGTGTGTTTCTTGTAAAAATGCCACATCTGCCTTTAGATCTCTTAGCCTTTTCAGAACTTTATAGCATTTTAGGGGGGAGCTCAGCCCACAAACATTCCATGTTAAACATCTAACAGAGGTGTCATCCATTTAAATAACAAAGCAATGTATATTTTGATATTATACTTCTTATAGAACAGCAGGGCACCCCCCAGCCTAGGCACTCTGCTGTCCGAAGCCATGGCTCTCCTTTATCCATCTCACCTGTTTCGATAGCAACCCTGCTTCCAGATGTTATATCTTTCTTCCCCAACCACCCCTTCCCCTTCCCCTGTCCCCACCCAAAACCTAATCCCTCCCTCCTCCCATCCCTCCAGATCCATCATTCAGGATCTTCACCCATCACACAAGGTCACCCTAGATGTCAAGAGGCCTACCCCTGCCCAGCCAGCCCACTTCCATATCATGCACACCAATCCTATCATACTCACTCCCACATTACACTCTCCTACATTACCAGTTACAGTCATCCAGCCCCAGCCACCCTCCATCCTAAGCTATCCCCCAATCCTCCTGTGCCCTCTGAGCCCATCTACTGTAGCACCCAGCAATATCCTCCCCTGTTTCCTAGTCTTCTCCTCCCATACATTATATCACGGGGGGTCAAGCAACTGCCCTACGTTAATGCAGTGTTCCTGTGGCATCTTATCTCTCCCCCTGAGTTCGCCTGACCAATCACTCTGCCCTCCCAGGATAATCCGACTCTTAGTGTATTCCAAAGGCGCATAGATCAGTGCTTTTACTATTTTTCAATCAATCAGTCACCAAACTATTCAACTAAAATAACACTAAGTATCAGCAACATTAAACAGTCATTACAATTTTCATGTACTGTACCACAAAAAACAAACAAACAAAAAATAGGCACGCAAGGGACCCTGGGTCCATATGTCCAGCCGCTTGACAGGAATCAATCTCTAGCTCAGGTTTCGCCCATGGAGGTGTCCAACATTGCGGCCCTGGCTTCACTGACGTGATGGAACTCATACAAGGTCCGTCCATGGGGCTTTATTTGGCCTTCCCCCATGGCTATGGGTGCACTCTCTCAGGCCTGGGCTTCAATCACCGAGTCTTCCCCAGATGCAATCCCTTAGGCCTTGCCCAAGACAAAGTAAAGAGTACCAGAGCTTCTCCCGGTCCTACATTCGCCGATGTAGCAAGGCAACCTGCGCCCCCGGAAAGATGGCAATTAGATTCACCTGTCCCACGCTTCAGATGCTGTCGCCTCCACAGCAGGCCCGCAGGTATCAATGCAATGCCACCAGTCCATTCTTGATTTTCTTTCTTTCTCAGGTTGTGCCCTCCAGGCCAGAGACATATGCTGCCGCTGTTTCAGGAGTATTGAACTTATGTGGAGTTCCGTTGTGTATAATCTTCAGTCGTGCGGGATATTGGAGCATGAACTGCGCCTTAGCCTTCGCCAGGGTTTGGCATACATCTGTAAATGCCATGTATTTTTTGGCTGAGCAAAGTGAAATAATCCTGCAATATGAGGATCCGTTGCCCATCTGCTTGCTCTAGCCCCTGCCCGCAAGCAGCATGCAGTATCGCGTCCTTTTGAACAAAATTCAAGAAGCAGGCGATCACCACCTATGGCCAATTTCTTCCCTCCTGTCGCATTCCCAAGAGCGTCTCCAGGTACCCTCTGAGCTCTTGCTCTCTCACTGTCTCCAGGATGCCAACAAAACGTAAATTATTGCATCGGCTGCAATTCTCAATGTCCTCCATTTTCTCCACCTGCTTTGTGACTGTGGCCTAAGGGTTCTATGCTCCCTGGTGGCTGTGCTCAATTCATCTTCCGTCTGAGCAATGCGGCATTCAGCTTCTTGGATTTGGCCTCCTAGCCCCTCCAGCATTTAGGATACTCCATCTAATTTGTTGTTCATTTCGTCAAACCTCCCAGCCAAAGCGTTCATGACAGCTTCGGTAACCTCTCCGACAAGTTGGGCTGTGTTCGGAGACTCCAGGGAGGAAGGCCCTTCCACCATCTTGGTGTTTCCCGCCTTCTCCCATTCTTTTCGGATGGATTTTATCGCCATCAGGGCAGCGGCATCTGGCAATATAAGTCAGTGGAGGGCTGCCAACAGTCTCGCTATGGAATCTCAGTGTGGGTCCACTATTTCCAAGCTGTAGGGTGGTTTTAGTGAGGGGAGTCCTGGAGAGCTAGTACAGCATCACATGACCTCCTGATAGGTGATATTTTAAGGGCAACAAACCTTTTTGTTAGAAAGGTAAATAAATGTAAAAGGAAAAGGATTCCGCTCTGGTTCTCAAAAGAAGTAGCTGAAAAGGTGAAGAAAAAGAGGGAGGCCTTCAGGAAATACAAGAGATCAGAGAGAGAGGAAGACAGGCATCTATATTTGGAAAAGAGAAGCTAGCAAAGTAGTCAGGAAAGCAAAGATAAAAAAAAGAAGAAGAAATAGCCAGAGCAATAAATTAGGAGGATAACATTTTTCAGATATTTTTATTTATTTATTTTTTATACTGTGCTATTTAGAATCAGTGCTGTTTACATGTATACTAACAGGTACTTGTTTTATTCCCTTGTCCCTGAAGGGCTCACAATCTAAGTGTACCTGAGGCAATGGAGGGTTAAGTGGCTTGCCCAAGGCCACAAGGATTGGCCATGGGACTAGAAACCCCAGTCCCTCCGGCCTGAAGTTGCTTGTCCCCATGTGGGAATTGAACCCCTGGCCTTCTGGCCTGAGGTAACCTGTCCCAACCACTGAGCCACTCCTCCCTCCCAGATATGTTAGTGAGAGGAGAAAAAGCAAAAGTGGTATTGTCAGATTCAAGGGTGAAGGGAAGGAATATGTAGACGTTGATGAGGATAAAAGCAAAATTGCTTAACAGATATTTCTGTTCTGTGTTCGCAAATGAAGGGCCAGAAATAGGACCTAAGAAATCACCCACAAATAGGAATAGAAGTGATGGGGATCTCAAACAATTTTCAGAAGAATAGACAAAGAGATGGGACCGGATGGGATATATCCAAGAATATTGAAGGAACTTGGGGACGTTCTAACGGCTCCACTGACAAATCCTTTTCAATGCTTCTTTGGAGTCAGGAGTGGACCCAGAGGACAGGAGAAAGACACATGTGGTCCCTTTACACAAAAGTGGAAGTAAGGAGGTGGTTGAAAACTACAGGCTGGTTAGTCTAAACTCTCTGGTGAGTAAATTATTGGAAATACTGCTAAAAAGAATATTGAGATTTCAGGAGTTTAATGGATTGCAGGATCTAAGGCAGCTTGTTAGACAAATCTGATTGATTTTTTTGATTGGGTGACCAGGGAGCTGGACCAAGGGAGAGCCCTAGATGTTGTGTACTTAGATTTCAGTAAAGCCTTTGACACCATTCTGCACAGGTGACTTACAAACAAACTGAGCACCCTAGGAATTGACCCTAAAGTTACTGATTGGATTAGAAATTGGTTGAGTGGGAGGCCGAACCAGACTGAAAACAGCATCCCAATGCTGGCGCTGCACTGGCGGGAATCCCCCACCCACCAGTGATTTGACAGCATCGGGGGACTGCAGCATCAGGGGAAGCCCCCCCATGCCATCAAACCACTGGTAGGTGTGGGGATCAGACCACTGGGCCACCAGGGAGTTGCTGCCATGCAGTGACTGCTAGCGGGCCAACAATGCAGCCCCGGCAATGCAAATGCATGCCATGCTGCCACCTGCTTGGCTCCTTCAGTGGCAGGATCGACCCGAACCAGTTCCTGGTTGGATCGAATCCCGCCACTGGACAAAGAATACAGATATATAGAGCTCACTCTGAGAAGGAGATAGTTACCAGTGGTGTGCCGCAGGGATCTGTCCTTGGTCCAATTCTTTTTAACATCTTTGTTAGTGATACCGCAGAAGGACTGTCGGGTAAGGTTTGCCCGTTTGTGGATGATACCAAAATCTGCAATAGAATAGACACCCAGGAAGGAGTAGATAACATGAAGAGGGATCTAGCTAAACTTGAAGAATGGTCTCTCCAACCGAAGCTAACAAATAAAAATTCAAACACAAACCTCATCTCTTTTCACCCTAACCCAGGGAATGCCGCAGGGATCATCCTTTTCCTCCCTATTGTTCAACATATATATTCAACCACTCTGTGCCATCCTCCAACAGTTCAACGTAGAATACTTGATATACGCCGATGACATAATGATCTATGCTCCTTTCTCCATCTCTGCTCATGATTACTCCACACTCACAAGCTGCTTTACCGAAGTAATCAAATGGCTCCACCTTCACAATCTATCCATCAACCTCAACAAAACAGAGCTTCTCCATGTCACAAAGGACCCCAACTTCACCCCCCCTGCCTTCATCAGAATTGACTGCAATGATATGAGTCAACTCCTAGATAAAATACTTCAGAATCATACTCGATCAACAACTGACCTCCAAGGCCCAAATTCAAAACACCACCAAAGCTGTATACTATAAGTTCAAAATTCTCCGAAACCTACGCCCCCTCTTAACAACTGATATATTCCGCTCAGTCTGCCAATCCACCATCACACCTCTATTCAACTACTGAAATTCTATTTATCAAGGCCTACCAAAGTACGCACTCCTCCCACTACAGTTCACCCAGAACACTGTAACTCACACCATTTTCCAAGCCTCAAGACAAGCCCACATCACCCCCATCCTCAAACTCCTCTACTGGCTGCCCATCAACGCAAGAATACAATACAAAGTCCTAACCATCATCCACAAGACCCTAGACAAATTCCTTGGAGCACCTTCAATCATTAATCTACACCTCGAACCATCACAGACCAAAAAGAAAAAGCACTCAAAACTTCCTCAGTCTCCCACTGCAGACTCGCCAGAGCAAGCAAACCGCACGACTAAGAGCATTCACTCTATACATCCCCACCCTCTGGAACTCACTATCTCCCACAATACGAAGCACCAAAGCAACCACAGACTTTTGCAAAAAACTAAAGACCAATCTCTTCCTGAAGTACTATGGCAACAAACACCCACCAATTGGAGAACAGAATGATCACACACAAATAAACACAATATCCCCCACTCCACTCCCATAAAGGCTTTCACAACTTTACTATATATAGTTTTATGAATGTTTATGCTCTAATTTATTGAGCTTCTAAAAGATGTTCACTGTTCTCTGCTATCTCCAAAATGTTCAAATTGTTCATTGTAAATGTTCATAATATTCTATTTAAAGTGTTCATTGTATTTCACTGCATTCCATGTAAACCGTTTTGACTTGTAGAAAAACAGTATATCAATAAATAAATTTATAAATGACCTGTAAATTGGAATAACAAGCGAGGTGATCAGATTTGCAGATGACACAAAATTATTCAAAGTTGTTAAAAACCAAGAGGATGGTGAAAAATTGCAAGAGGACCATGAAATGCTCGGAGAGTGGGCGTCCAAATAGCAGATGAAATTTAATGTGAACAAGTACAAAGTTATGCACTTAGGTAAGAACAACCCAGACTACAGTTACAACAATACAAGGTTCCATATTTGGAATCACCACTCAGGAAAAGGATCTGGGCATCATCGTGGATAGTTCGTTGAAACCCTCCCATCCAGTGTGCAGCTGTGGCCAAGAAAGCAAATAGAATGCTAGGAATCATTAGAAAAGGAATTCAAAATAAAACCAAGGATATTACTGTATAATGCATCTGTATCGCTCCATGGTGCAACTACACCTTGACTAGTGTGTGCAATTTTGGTTACCATATTTTAAAAAGAATATAGCAGAATTGGAAAAGGTACAGAGAAGAGCCACCAAAAAGGCTTAAAAGGTTAGGGCTCTTCAACTTGGGAAAAAGACGGGTGAGAGGAAATATCATAGAGCTCTATAAAATAATTAATGGAATCCAACAGGTAAACGTAGATTGGTTGCTTACTCCTTCAAAAAGTAGAAAGACTAGGGGACACACAATGAAACTACAATGTGGCACTTTTAAGACTAATCGGAGAAAATATTTTTCTCTTGGTGTATAATCAAACTCTGGAATTCATTACCGGAGGATGTAGTAAAAACTGTTAGTGTAGCTGGGTTTAAAAGAGGTTTGGACAAGTTCTTGGAGGAGAAGTCCATAAACCATTATTAAAGGGGAAATCCACTATTTACCCCTGGGACAAACAGCATGGAATGTGTATGCCTTTGGAACCCTGACAGGAACTTGAGACCTGGAATAGCCACTGTTAGAAATAACTCGACAAACTATTCTAACGGTCACTTTCAGAGCAATTCAACTATTGAGTATACGCAAGTATCTGCTCCAAACCTCAACCTCGAGATTTTAATGTGATGCTGCTTCTATTGACTTAAACCTGTATCCCAATGACTATTTGAACCAAATAATTATCTTTATAAACCACAAGGCCTCAGACTTGGATGGGGCTATAATCCAGACTTAAACACGTTAGGTCTGTATGCACCCTTTTGCATCAATGACCTTATAATGTCGGTTAATCTTATAATGTAAAAAATCTATTGGTTACAGGTTACTTTTCCAATGCCATGTACATAGAGATGTATAGTAAAGAAAATTGGTGCTTAGCTCAGTTAGCTCAATTAAATCTCCCCAACGCCATACTTCAGCGCCGTTCCCGGAGAAGTATTAGCCTTAAGAAATGTGCCAACGCGTGTCATGAGGTCCATATAAAAAAAGACCCCCTGAAGAAACGCTTTGACAGTGAAACGCAATGGCGCTGAAGTATGGCGTTGGGGAGATTTAATTGAGCTAACTGAGCTAAACATCAATTTTCTTTACTATACATCTCTATGTACATGGCCATTGGGAAAAGTAACCTGTAACCAATAGATTTTTTACATTATAAGATTAAGCGACATTATAAGGTCATTGATGCAAAAGGGTGCATACAGACCTAACGTGTTTAAGTCTGGATTATAGCCCCATCCAAGTCTGAGGCCTTGTGGTTTATAAAGATAATTATTTGGTTCAAATAGTCATTGGGATACAGGTTTAAGTCAATAGAAGCAGCATCACATTACAATCTCGAGGTTGAGGGTTGGAGCAGATACTTGCGTATACTCACTGTTAGAAATAGACTACTGGGCTTGATGGACTCTTGGTCTGATGCAGTATGGCATACTGTATCTTACGTTCTTATGGGAAGGATGACCAACAAGCAGCACTAAACAAGTGACATGTCTGCTGCCTGTGAGACCTGAGTACAGACCACGGGGAAAAGATATATACAATAGCAGTTCAGCTATCATAAACTGACTGCTCATCCTATGTGGTACTTGTGGTAGATGTCTGTAACACACAATAGAGGTGTATCTCATTTAAATTCTCAACCCTAACTCTCGCACCAACCCTGTCATTACAGCTGTCCCCACATTTCCCTGCATATCTGCCTATCATACTACCCATCTTCCATTCATCCTCTTGCGAACTGTGCCATTCCAGTGTATCAGAAACAGGTCTGTAGATACTGCATACTTCAAATACACAACCCATTCCATGTACATGTGACAGACAGCTTTTGAACCTGCATTCCCCTGATATAGCGTAGTTACTCACCTGTAACAGGTGTTCTCCAGGAGCAGCAGGAATCAGTCCTCACATATGGGTGATGTCGGCGCCGACGGAGCCCTCGCGGAGCAATTTTCCCCAGCTTTCAAAGAAAGCCTTTGGGAATTGCAGCGCGCATGCGCGCGGTCCCCTTCCGCCCAAGGGTGCCATCTTAGCCAGTCAGATGACATAGCTAAAAGACAGCGTAAAAATTTGCAAAAAAACTAAAGCAGATAATCGCAACTCCAAGGGGAGGAGGGAGGGTTGTGAGGACTGATTCCTGCTGCTCCTGGAGAACACCTGTTACAGGTGAGTAACTACGCTTTCTCCAGGACCAAGCAGGAAGTCAGTCCTCACATATGGGACTCCCAAGCTTAAGGCTACCGGAGACCCTAAGCACAAAAATGAGCTCCCTCTAGCTCAGCAGTACAGAAGGAAGGAATCTTCGCTGAATTATTACCCACCGGTAGCCCCCATACGGGATGGAGGGTAGGAGTTGCTCAAACCTCAAAGAGATTTCGGAGGACTGCCTGTCCGAAAGCACTGTCCCTGCGGGACTCCCTCTCGAGGCAGTAATGGACCGCAAAAGTCTGGCTCGAAGACCAAGTAGCGGCCCGGCAGATGTCTGCCAACGGAACAGAGCGGAGGTAAGCCACTGACGTAGCCTTCGCCCGAACACAATGAGCCGTGACTCGACTTTCTAAGGAGAGTCCGGCTGCCCCATAAGCCCAAGCGATACAGTCAGCAACCCATATGGACAGAGTACGCTTGGAGACCGGGAGCCCCAATTTATTGGGGTCAAAAGATACACACAGCTGAGCAGCTTTACGGTGCTCCCGCGTACGGTCAAGGTAGAAGTTCAATGCCCTTCTACAGTCCAGGGTATGCAGGACCATTTCAGCTCGGCTGGAGTGTGGCCTGGGAAAGAAGGTCGGAAGTACCACCTCCTGATTGATGTGAAAAGGGGAGACCACTTTTGGAAGAAATTTTGGGTGAGTCCATAGGACTACCCTATTCTTGTAGAACCGAGTGTAAGGGGGATCAGACACGAGGGCCTGCAATTCACTTACGCGTCTAGCGGAAGTGAGGGCTATCAGGAACAAGGTTTTCCAAGATAGAAAACGTAGAGAACAGGTAGCCATAGGTTCAAAAGGCGGACAGGTGATCCGCTGCAAAACCACATTTAGATCCCAGTCAGGAGCTGGCGGGCGCAGAGGTGGTTTTAGTAGAAGGAGACCTCGGAGAAACCTTGCCACGAGAGGGTCGCTGGAAAGAGGTCTGCCGTCCACCGGCACATGATGTGCTGAGAGAGCACTGAGGTGAACTTTGACGGAGTTGGACTTATTTATTTATTTATTTAACAGCTTTTATATACCGCACTTTTGATATCAGCGCGGTTTACATTTTAACAAATTTTGTACTTAAACATAAAACAAATGTTAAGTTTACAGAGAACAGGGAGTAAAAACATGGATAACAGGGATTAACAATTAACAGATATTTTTAATTATTTACAATAGGTTCTTAAATGCTCGAGCTCTAAAGGTAGGGTTTGTGAGGCTTGGTCTAGAGTCTTGGTCTTAAGTCCCAGATTAGAGAGGTAGAGCAAGTACTGCAAGATCACCGACACCGAGCAGGAGAAGGGATCCTGAGACTGCTGGGCACACCAAGCGGAAAAGCGACGCCATTTAAGGGCGTAGCATTTGCGGGTAGAAGGTCGCCGGGAAGCTAGGACGACCTCTTCCACCTCTGCCGGCAATAGAAGGGGAGCGAGGACTATCCTTTCAGCAGCCAGGCCATCAGATGTAGAGATCTGAGGTTGGGGTGTAGCAGGGACCCCTGATCCTGTGTTAGGAGATCTGGTTGAAACCCCAGAGGGAACGGATCCTCCACCGCTAATTGCAGCAGGAGTGGAAACCACGGCTGTCTGGGCCAGCGAGGAGCTATCAGGATCATGGAAGCTTTGTCTCGGAGAACCTTGAAAAGAGTTCGGGAGACTAGCGGTATGGGAGGAAAGGCATACAGAAGGCTTTTCGACCATGAGAGCAGAAAAGCATCCGCCGCTACTCGAAGGGGATGCGGCTGCCGAGAGCAGAAGCGAGGAAGTTGCCGGTTGAGAGGACTAGCAAAGAGATCCATCGTGGGGAGGCCCCACTTCAGAAAAAGTTTCTGAACTACCAAGGGATCCAGTCGCCACTCGTGCGGCTGGAGGATTCTGCTGAGTTTGTCCGCCAGGCAATTCTCTTGGCCTGGGAGATAAACTGCCTTGAGAAGAATGCCGTGGCTGACGGCCCAAGAACAGAGCTTCTGTGCTTCCCGACAGAGAAGGAAGGAGCCCGTTCCCCCCTGTTTGTTCACGTAGAACATGGCAACTTGATTGTCCGTCTGGACAAGGACGGACTGGTGAGAAGTCAGGTGGGAGAAAGCCTTGAGAGCCAGACGGATTGCTCTGAGCTCCAGGAAGTTGATCTGCTGCGCAGACTCCCACGTGGTCCAGAGACCTTGAGTACATGCCCCTTGGCAATGCGCTCCCCATCCTAGGAGAGAAGCATCGGTTGTCAGCACTCGAGCTGGCGGAGGAGACTGAAAAGGCATTCCGAGCACCAGGTTCGGCCGATGAAGCCACCACTGTAGAGAAGAGGCCAGCGGGCCGGAGATGCGCACTAAGTCGGCTAGGCCACCCGAGGCCTGTTGCCACTGCTTGCGAAGGCACCACTGAGCAGGCCGCATATTCAGGCGGGCATTGGGGGTCACGTGGACGGTGGAAGCCATATGGCCGAGTAGTCTCAGGAAGCGCCTGGCGGAGACCAGGGACTGGCTGCGAAAACGGCCGGCTAGGTCCATGAGCCGTTGAGCCCTGTCGAGAGGCAGGAAAGCTCGTGCCTGAAGAGTGTGCAATCTTGCGCCGATGAACTCGAGATCTTGTGAGGGGAGCAAAGTGGACTTTGCGAAGTTTATGACAAAGCCCAAGTATTGCAGAAGAGTCACAGTGCGGTGTGTGGCTTTTGTGACTTCTGGAGAGGACGATGCTCTGATGAGCCAGTCGTCTAGGTACGGAAAGACACAGAGGCCGTGAAGCCGGAGATAAGCCGCCACCACCGCGAGACATTTTGTGAAGACTCGTGGTGCGGAGGATAGGCCAAAGGGCAGTACTCTGTACTGGTAATGATTTCCTGCCACCACAAACCTTAGGTATTGGCGGTGTCTTGGGTGGATGAGGATGTGCGTGTAGGCATCCTTTAGATCCAAGGAGCATAACCAATCTCCCTGCTGGAGGTAGGGCAGAAGGATTCCAAGGGTAAGCATCTTGAACTTCTCCCTGACGAGGAACTTGTTGAGGTTGCGCAAGTCCAGGATGGGTCTGAGGCCTCCCGTTCTTTTTGGTATTAGGAAATACCTGGAATAGAAGCCTTGACCCCGCAGGTGGTGGGGCACCGGTTCCACAGCCTGTTCCTGAAGAAGACTTGCTAACTCCTGAAGGAGTAAGTCCCTGTGCAGAGGGAGTCGTGGAGGTTCTCCCGGGAAATAGGAGGGAGGGATCTGGTGGAAGTGGAGAAGATAGCCTTCTCTCACCACTTGAAGCACCCAGGCATCTGAGGTGACGTTGGACCACCTGTGGGCAAAGTGAACCAGCCGGCCTCCTGTGCTGGGAGGAACCAGCTGAGGGGGAGAGGCTATGCTGATGAAGTCAAAAACCCCCACCCTGCTGAGCAGGGGCCGGTGGTGCAGGCTTGGGGGCTTGCTGCCTACGGGACCCGTTACCCCGTCCCTTGGCCTGCTGACCCTGTTGGGGAGCCGCGGAGGCCTGATATTGAGGGTAGTGTTTATAGGCAGCCGCCTTTCTCGGGTAAAAGGACTTCTTTCCCGAGCCCTTCTTCTTCTGGGAAGGGGCGGAGGTCTTCCTAGAAAGCCTAGTTCTGGTGAGAGTCTCCGTCTCGATTTGGGCAGCCTTTTCAGCCATGGGCTTGCCAAAGAGGTTCTCACCTCGGTAGGGGACATCGACCAACTTGTCCTGCACCCAGGGTTCAAGGTCAGACGACTGAAGCCAAGCCTGTCGGCGGGCACCGATGCCGGCTGCGGCCACTCGTGCCGATGCTTCAAAGCCATCATAGGCTGCTCGAGACATAAATTTGGAGCATTCCCGAATGCCAGTTGTCAAGGCTAGGAACCTCCGCAAAGGTTCCTCGGATAGCCCAGCGGAGAATCCGGCTATCTCTTTAGCCAGGTCTCTGAGATACATGCCCATGTAGAGCTGGTAGGTCTGGACTCGACAAGCAAGCATAGAGCCCTGGAAACACTTCTTACCTAGGCCATCCAGGTTGCGGGCCTCCCTGCCAGGAGGCACCGAGGAGTGCATCTTTTGGCTCTTAAGCCTATGCATGGCCGATTCCACCACCATGGAATGGTGCGGTAGCTGTGCTTTTTGGAAGCCAGGGCTCTTGTGGACTCGATAAATGGAATCGACCCGCTTGCTTAACACCGGCGACGATGCCGGACTCTCCCACATGCGGAAGAGTAGTCGTTCCAGCATGGGAGGAACCGGTACAGTAAAGTGCTCCCTGGCGGGAGAGTCGTACTGAAGGGCATCGAGCTCTTCGGCTCGGGGCTCCTCCTCGGGATCCGCAGGGAAGGCCAAAGCCTTGGCCATATCCCTGACGAAATCCGAGAACCGGGCGTCCTCCGGAGGGGACTGTTTCCGAGGTTCGGACTCAGGCGAGTCCGAGGGGACACACCGAGTCCGAAAGGAATCAGGTGACTCTTCCTCTTCAGACTCCCAGGCCGACTCCGAGGAGGAATCGGTGGGGTCGGTCCGGGCGGGCGGAGGCGTCGGCCGCCCCGACGCCGAGGGAGTCGGCGTCGACGACCTCAGTCCCGAACGGGAGGCCGAGGGTGACCTCGACCGAGGATCGACTCGAGCCCGCATGGACTCGAGGATCGGCTCGGTCTCCGGGGTCGACTTAGACGTCGACGTCCCGGCGGTCGGGGCAGAGGCGCCAGCGAGGCTAGCGATCAGTGCCCGCTGCTGGTCCATGAAGGCAGAGAGTCTGCTCTCCAAGGCTGTCAACCTGAGTCCGACCTCAGGTGACCCAGCAGCCCCCGACTCGGGCCCCGACGGCGTCGGGCCCGACGTCGGACCCCTCTGAGGCGAGTCCAGGAGGACTACAGGACTTATCCGAGCAGGCAACTCCGACTCCAGACGAGGTCGCTTCGGCAGATGCTCCTTCTCCAAAGACCCGGGACGGCTATCGGGGCTATGCGACCTGGCCCTCGCGGAACCAGGAGCGTCCACCGACGCCGCCCTCGCAGGTTTCATCTTCCGACGATGGTCCCCGGAGGGAGAACCCCTGTCGGAGGAACTCCGGCGATGGTCAGAGCTGGAACCTCTTGACGCCGAGGCCTCCGACGAGGTCCGGGTACGGCCGGGGTCAGCGAAGATTCGTTCCCGCTGATGCCGCCGACTCCTTAACGCTTTGGAGGACATCTTGCTGCAGGCCCCACAGATCAGTTCCTCGTGATCCGGGCCAAGGCAGCGGAGGCAATTATCATGTGTGTCAGTGAGTGACATATTTCTGTCACACTGAACACACCGCTTGAAACCACTGGCAGCCATCGGGGGAAAAAGGGCCCCTGCAAGGTCAAAGGACCAGGCTGCCAGTGAAAAACCGAAAACGAAACTGACAGAAAATCAGAAAAACCGAAAAATAACAGAAGGACTCGCAACGGCGTCGCGAGTCCGGGCAGGAAAAGGACCGGCGTCGAACCGATAGAGAAAAAAGAGATTAAACACGAAAAAATCAACTTTTTCAGCGGGGACAAGACGGGCACGTCTGAAGGGCTCCGCGGAAAAAAGAAGACTGGCTAAGATGGCACCCTTGGGCGGGAAGGGGACCGCGCATGCGCGCTGCAATTCCCAAAGGCTTTCTTTGAAAGCTGGGGAAAATTGCTCCGTGAGGGCTCTGTCGGCGCCGACGTCACCCATATGTGAGGACTGACTTCCTGCTTGGTCCTGGAGAATAATGTATATCCCACAGTCTGCTCATGCAGGCATATGCAGATCCCCATTTGCACAATCAGCATCTGGATTATGCATGGTATTTGCTACCAAGACCATACAGATATATTTGTACAGGAACATGTTCATCATGCTACCTGAGCTGAGTCGGGGATTCTATGGAGGTTCTTCCAGAATGATCAGAACTAGACATGCAATGGACTTATCCAGCCACAAGGTCCAGGAGCAGCATACATACGACATGCAGGATGCCTAGACACTCCCTCCCCTCCAACAATGGAGCTGTACTGACTAATCTGTTTTCTGACAAGTTATTTGGATCACACCTTAAGGAGAAGCCCATGGCACAGGATTCTGGCTGTAGTAATTAATGTGTATTTAACTGGTTCTATGTAAACCACACTGATGGAAAATAGCGCAGTATATAAGTGCATGTAATAAATAGTAGAGGTGAAAATGTTGGCTCTGGGAACATTGCTGTTACCTGCAAGCATGCACACAGCCGACACCATTGGGCCGCTAAGACACTGCAGTATAGTCACCACCACCAACATAAGTAGGATGTTGGGGTTCAGACATCCAAAAGTGGCTAATATGGGCATGCTGATGGCAAGATATAGCAATGCTCATGGACACTGTTAGATGCCAGTGCCCCGCAACATGGGACATATACATGCTCACACACCCCTACACAGGCGTGCACAAGGTCCTCCAATATGTCCAACAGACTGCAACTGGTGGCCGTACAAGTGGGGTACACATCCCAAGAGGTCAGAACAGGAGAACAATGCTCACACAAGCAATAATGCACATTCAGCTGTTGTCATGATCAGCTACTGCCACTGTTTACATAGTGTCTCCATGCATTGTCTGTATGCCTTTATTCACATGAGATGTCTGTGTCCCGATCTCTATCTCTCTCTCTCTCTCTCTCTCTAGAGCTGCACCCCTCCCAGGTCAGCCAAAGCCATCCCCAACAATCAAAGTGAGGACAGCAGCTCCTGAACCACAGGAAGAGCAGGCCACAGCATTCTCCAGCACTTCCTTCTCTGCTACATTGTCAACTTCAACAATTACATTCTCAACCTCAGAGGAAGGGGATGAGGCGGAGGATGTGGACTATGTTGATGATGGGGGGGGGGGTGAAACAGGAGGAGGAGATGGAGGACCTGGAGCCTATTGAGGAGGAGGAGAAGCGCCTGCGGCCTCAGCAACTGCCTCAGGAGGACTGCCACCAGTTCCATAAGAAGAGAGAGCAGCCTAAGCAGGATTAGCACTACCAGCGCCAACAGGAAAGACAGCAGCATCAGCCAAGCAGGATCAGGAGGAGGAGCACCAGAAGCCCCCACTGGAGATGGAAGAAGAAGGGGGAGCAGAGGCCGCCAGAAGGGCTCTTGACTACAGCAGCCATCTGCCCCCTCCATAAACTCAACTCCTGCCACTGGTCCTGATGACCCTCAGGATCTGCCACTCCTCCTAACAGGAATGATACAGGAGTGGCAGGTTCTGAAGAACAGAAGCCAACAGGTGATTGGTTATGTGGAGGGGCTGAGGGCTGTGATATGAGCCCTCACCAGCCACAGCACTGTGACTATCTGGCAGGACCAGTATTTTTCATTTAATTTATGTTGTTTTATATGTTCAATTAATTTTGTTATATTTAGAACAAAAAAACCATAAGAACCTAAGTGCCACACTGGATCAGACCAAAGGTTCATCACGTCCAATGTCTTGTTTCCAACAGTAGCCAATCCAGGTCATAACTACTTGGAAGGATCCCAAAAGTAGTCAGTTCCATGCTACTTATCCCCCAGGGATAAGCATTGGTTTTCTCTCGGTTTACCTTAATAACAGTTTATGGACTTTTCCTCCAGGAATTTGTACAAACTTTTTTTTAACCCATCCACACCACCTGCATTTAAATCCTCTGGCAATGAGTTCCAAAGACTAAGTATACATTGAGAGAAAACATAATTTCTCTTCTTAATTTAAATATACTACTTTTCTACTTCATGGCATATCCCCTAGTCCTTATATTTTTTTTAAAGAGTAAACAGTCAATTTGCATTTACCTATTCTATTCCACTCAGTGTTTTATAGACCTCTATCATATTTCCCCTCAGCCTCTTTTCTGCAAATTAAACAGCCCCAACATCTTTAGCTTTTCCTCATAGGTTTTATATAAAAAATGCATTGTGTGTCCTTATTGGCTGTACAGGAACCAGTCAGAAACCGTGGCAGGAGGTTCAAACGTAACCTTTATTGATCCACGGTGCCTGGCTTTACGGTGATACCGTGTGTTTTCCAAGTTCGGATAATCATCACATGTGTTTTTCACATACAATCATAAGTGCATCGCGCATCAGAGGCAGGTGGGATCCGTGCCTCTGTTCAGCAAAAGTTTTTTTCTGAAATTGGCTTGGTGCAGTGTGAGCCTATAACCCCTGAGGAAGTGGTGTACGAAACACGGCCTGTGTTGGGTTTGGCGCACCTTATCCGTGGATCAATAAAGGTTACGTTTGAACCTCCTGCCACGGTTTCTGACTGGTTCCTGTTGCCCACGTGGTAGTTTGCTGTTTCTTGGTGGACCCTTATTGGCTGTACAGGCATAGGCAGATCTTGGTTACAACAGGGATGGCTTGAGGCTTGCCAATACCACACTGGGTGTATCCATGGTCCTGCATGCTCCCATCACATACACAGAGGGATCATTGGCCTTGTACAGCGACATGTACTCATATGTTGGCCCGATCTTGCTATTTCCACCAGAAGTACACAGTAGTGGCCAGGGAAGGGCCACCTGGTACGTGTGCACACATTGGCACTGGGAAAGGTCTTTCCAAATTAAGCAAAAATTTGAGAGAACTAATTCTCAAAAATACTGAGTTAAATTTCAAAAAATGAGGTAGCCCATTTATTCATTTGTTGCTATTATCCACAATATATTCATTTCAATATAGAGTCATTCTCAAAAAATGTCCAAAAGGGGAGCCCAATATACGAACATCCTAACAAGACTCTGGGATGTATCCATACATCTCATCATCACTCACCCCAGAGTCTTGTTAGGGTGTTCGTATATTGCGCTCCCCTTTTGGCTGCCTTAAACTACCTTATACCCAGCTCTGTCATGATTCTCCAGTAATGTCAGTTAGAGCTTAGTAATTTGCTTTAGGTGTCTACTGTCCAGGGCTGCATGGGAAAACCATGACTCTTCCACAATAGACTCTATCTAAAGAAGAATCCTGTGGCTGCATAACTGGGCAATTGCCCTATACCTTGCATCTTGTACTTGAATTTACCAGATTTTTTTCATCCACTGAACAGCCTAAATAAATGACTCTGATAGGATATATGTTATATGGACTCTCACCCAAGCAGCCCTGCCATGTTATCAAGTCCCATTGGGAGGGAATTGCTGAATGTTTGACAGTGCTCTCATGGTGCAATATGGAACTGTCAGAAATCCCACACTACCTTAACTCCTCCCTCTTTGAGCTGTTGGACTTTGCAGGGTTGCCTGTGTGATACCTGCGAGCTCTACTGGCACAGATCATTTCCCAGCCTAAACATTTTTTGGGTTAGTTTCATGAGGAAGGAGTCCACAGATGGACAAAATAACATACCTTCAACTTTTCAGCTACTTCTGTCGAAAACCATAGCGGTCTCCTTTTCCTTTTATTTACCATTTTAACCAAAAGGTTGGTTGACCTTAAAATATCTCCTTTCAGTTTTGTCCACTGTTTTTCTACATTCCCCAATTGTTCCCATCCTGCTAACAACTCCCTGAGGTATTGGTCCATTTTGGCAAAGTTAGTTTTCCTAAAGTCTAAGACCCTTGCTTTTGAATGGATTTTATCAGCCTTAGTCCTAATACTCAACGACACCATCTGGTGATCACTGGAAGCAAAACAATCTCCTACTATAACATCAGAACCACTTTCCCCATTGGTAAGCACCAAGTCCAGTACGGCCCCTTCATGTGTGGGTTCTGTTACCAGTTGCCTGAATAGTTCTCCCTGTAGTGAAAGCATAGTTACTCACCTGTAACAAGTGATCTCCAGGAACAGCAGGAATTTAGTCTTCACATATGGGTGACATTGATACCGATGGAGCCCGCATGGGAACGCTTCCCAGCATCCAATAGGAAAGCCTTTGGGAGAATCCCACTGCACCTGCACTGCTGCCTTTCTGCCTTTGTGACTCTCCCTCTTCAGTTGAGTTTGTAGCTGAGGTAAAAGGAGAGAACAGACAGAGAGAGAGAAACCCTACAACCTCTAGGGGAGGAGGATGGGTTGTGAAGACTATTCCTGCTGTTCCCAGAGATCA
The DNA here is from genome assembly GCA_033557465.1 of Ichthyophis bannanicus. Classification (NCBI taxonomy): domain Eukaryota; kingdom Metazoa; phylum Chordata; class Amphibia; order Gymnophiona; family Ichthyophiidae; genus Ichthyophis; species Ichthyophis bannanicus. Next base: position 1,107,357,857 of record CM066031.1, read on the forward strand.
CCTGTTACAGGTGAGTAACTACGCTGTCTTCAGGAACAAGCAGGAATGTAGTCTTCAAATATGGGACTCCCTAGCTCCCAGATGTCAGAGAAATGCCCCCAGAATTGGTAGATTTGCATCAGAGCAGGCCTCAAGAGGGCATGGATCCTTCATGTATGTCTGGCATCAAAAAGTTAACAACATAAGATATGCCATACTGGGTCAGACCAAGGTCAATCAAGTCCAGTATCCTGTTTCCAACAACGGCCAATCTAGGTCATAAGTACCTAGCAGTTTCCACAAAAACCACAGGTTCCACAATGCTTGTATTGGGTCAAGCAGTGATATCCCGGATCCCTTTTAAGAAGAAATTAGGCCTTACCTGCTAATTGTCTTTCCTTGAGTACTCTCCGGGCCAGGCCAGGAAATCTTGGGTGGTCAATCCGCTCCAGCAGCTGAGGACTGGAATCTGAAAGGTTTTCCTGACAGCCTACCCAGCTCCCCTAGGTGTCAGCTATTCAGTCTCTCGGTAACAAAGCAGGGAAGCTAGCCCTAAACCCTTATAACCTAAGAAAAACATAAACACTAGGCAAAAAAAAAAAACGCTGTGCCTTTACCACAGTGACACCTATAGATATGTAAGCACTTAATCGCCCTACAGACTAATAAACACAGTCTGGCCCTGAAGAGAAGCGGCGTCACGGCAGCGCCACTGCAGCCGCTAAGCTCCAATGGGAAATTACTTTTCCCCATAACCTCTTGACCGTCTTGCCAATCCGTGCGATGAGGGTTGGTCTGTCCTAGTTTTTTGTTTTTTTTTTTCATTTGTTGTACATATTGTCCTTTCCCCAAAAGGAACCTCAGTATCCCAAACCACTGCATTGTACAGCACCCTGCCAAAAGAAGAAACGACCGAACAGACATCATTCTCACCTGAAACTCGCAGATATACCCAGGGAGGGTCCTGGCCTGGCCCGGAGAGTACTCAAGGAAAGACAATTAGCAGGTAAGGCCTAATTTCTTCTTCCTATTCGTCTCTCCGGGCCAGGCCAGGAAATCTTGGGAAGTACCAAAGCAGTACTTAAATCCGGGAGGGACCTGCGAGACCTGCAACCAGCGCAGCCACGCCCACACTGGCGTCTTCCCGAGCCTGAACATCCAACCGATAATGACGCGCAAACGCGTGCAAAGAAGACCACGTAGCCGCTCGACAAATGTCCACTGGCGGAACTAACGCATACTCCACCCAAGAGGTAGCCTGACCTCTGGTTGAATGAGCTCCCAGACCCTGAGGAACCGGCTTCCCCTTGGCTTCGTAAGCGACGCGAATAGCATGTTTTACCCAGCGAGTGATAGATGCTTTGGTGGCCGCCTTACCTTTTGCCGCGCTGCCGTAGAGAACAAACAACCTGTCCGACTGCCGAAAAGATGCTGTCACCTTGAAATACTTATGCAACACTCGGCCCAAGTCCAGCCGCTTAAGGGACCGATCCAAGTCACTGTTCCCCAACCCCTTGAAGGTAGGAAGGGAAACCACTTGATTGATGTGAAACGGAGAAACCACTTTGGGAAGAAAAGAGGGTACCGGTCGCAACACCACTTTTTCCGCTGAAAAGCAAAGGAACGGCTCCTTGCATGAGAGCGCTTGAAGATCGGAAATCCTCCTAGCCGAACACAAGGCCACCAGAAAAGCCGTCTTCCAGGACAACTCCCGCAAGTGCGCCGACCGATGTCCGATAAACGTCGGGTCTGACAACGCCTGGAGCACCAGGTTCAAATCCCACGGAGGAACCACCGGACGCCTCGGAGGCCTAATGTTCTTAGCAGCCCGAAGGAAACGGAGCACATCAGGATGGGAAGCTAGTGGCTTACCCTGTATTTTACTTCTATAACAGGCCAGAGCCGCCACCTGAACCCGTAAGGTACTAAGCGCCAAATCTTTCTCCAAGCCCCCCTGAAGGAAACCCAAAATATCTGGGATCGACGCCCCTCCGGGCAACGCGTTACGCTCAATACACCAAGCTTCAAATAAACGCCAAACTCGAACGTACGCCAACGAGGTGGACCGCCGTTTGGACTGTAATAGGGTAGCTATCACCACGCTGGAGTAGCCTTTGCGTTGCAACCGGCGCCGTTCAAGAGCCAAGCCGTAAGACAGAATCGATCCACCTCCGGCATGAGTACCGGACCCTGTCTCAAGAGATCGCTGCGTGCGGGCAGCCGCCAGGGAGGAGCTATGTGTAGTCGCATCAGGTCGGCATACCAAGGATGCCGGGCCAATCTGGAGCCACCAGAATCACCGGACCCCTGTGCGCAGCCACTCTTTGGATGACTCTCCCTAAGAGCGGCCACGGGGGAAACACATAAAGGAGTTGATTTCGAGGCCAAGGCTGAACGAGACCGTCCAGACCTTCCGACATGTGCTCCTTGCGACGGCTGAAAAACCGCGCGGCCTTGGCATTGCACTGGGTAGCCATAAGATCGAGAACAGGCTGCCCCCACTTCCGAGAAATCTCTCGAAAAACTGCCTCGTCCAGTTCCCACTCTCCCGGATCCAGACGATGACGACTGAGATAATCCGCCTGCACATTGTCCTTGCCGGCCACATGAGCCGCTGAAATCACCACGAGATGGGCCTCCGCCCACTGAAACAGTAGGAGGCATTCGTGCAACAAGAGAGCACTGCCCGTGCCGCCTTGCCTGTTGATGTAAGAAACTGTTACCTGATTGTCTGAGAAGACCCGCACTGCCTGCCCTGCAATCACTTCTACAAAGACTAGCAACGCGAGCCGGACTGCTCGGAGCTCCAAACGATTGATCGACCAGGTCCTCTCGTCTGCTGACCACATACCTTGCGTCACATGACCCAGACAATGCGCCCCCCACCCGGAGAGGCTTGCGTCCGTCGTGAGCAACACCCAGTTGGACACCTCCAGAGGGACTCCCGCTTGAAGATGGACTGGACTCGACCACCAGTGCAAGCTGAGATGCACGGGTTCTGGACAGACTAACCTGCGCGAGAGAGGATGCTCTTGAGGGGACCAACGAGACAACAAGGCGCTCTGTAGCGGCCGCATGTGAGCCCTTGCCCACGGAACCACATCCAAGGCTGCCGCCATTGATCCCAGCAACTGCAGGTATCGCCAAGCCGTCGGAGCCTGGACTCGCAGAAACGCTGCCACCTGCTTTAAGATTTTCTGCACTCTGTCTTCCGGAAGAAAAACCGAACCTACTCCCGTGTCGAATAGGGCCCCTAGGTAGGTCAACCGCTGAACGGGTTCCAACTGGCTCTTTGCATGATTGATGACCCATCCTAACTGCTCCAGGACTTCCACTACTTGCGCCGTGGCCTGCACGGACTCCGCCTGCGACGGCGCCAGGATCAACCAATCGTCCAAGTAGGGATGAACCTGAATCCCTTCCTTTCGGAGCGCCGCCGCTACTACGACCATTACTTTGGTGAAGGTGCGAGGGGCCGTGGCAAGCCCAAACGGCAATGCCCGAAACTGAAAATGACCCATGGGCACCGCGAAGCGTAGATACCGCTGGTGTTCGGTCCGGATAGGAATGTGCAGGTAAGCCTCCGTAAGATCTATGGAAGTAAGAAACTCGCCTGGGCGAACCGAGCGAATCACCGACCGTAAGGTTTCCATCCGAAAATGAGGCACCCTCAAACAACGATTCACGTGCTTGAGGTCCAAAATAGGATGAAAAGAACCTCCTTTCTTGGGAACCACAAAATAAATCGAGTATCGACCTAAGCCGCACTGGTCGGCAGGCACCGGGACCACTGCCTGAAGGGACACCAGATGACGGAGTGTCTCTGCCACCGCGGTCCTCTTTGCCTGCGGACCGCAGGGGGACAGGACAAACGCGTCTGGAATCCTGTGCGCAAACTCTAAGGCATAACCTTCTCTGACAACCTCCAGAACCCACTGATCCGTGGTGATACTGGCCCAGGTGGAGAGGAACAGTTGTAACCGACCTCCTACTGGAATCTCCACCTGGACCGGCCTCGCTTCATTGGGACTTCTTGGCAGCGGCCTGCTGGGAACCAAAGTAGCCCCTACCGAAACCTCTGGATCCCCGAAAGGAATGTCCCCTAGAGACAAACCGACCGCGCTGATAAGGAGTGAAACGTGCACCCCGAAACCTGCGAAAGTCCCGACTCTGACCCCGCAGCAAGGACCCCTGCTTCAAACCCCTTGGACAGTCTTCCGGCAGACGCCCCCCTTTGGAGTCACCCAAATCCTTAACAATTTTGTCTAAGGCCTCCCCAAACAAGAGCTTGCCTTTATATGGCAATTTACTCAGACGCGCCTTGGAGGACGCATCCGCCGCCCAATTCCTAAGCCAAAGGAAACGCCTAGCAGCGATTACAGAAGCCATAGCTTTAGCCGAAATGCGGACCAAATCATAAAAGGCATCCGCTTGATAGGCAGCCGCCGACTCCAACTTAGCCACATCTGCCGGCGCGTCCTCCACTCTCTCCGAAGACTGCTCCCCCTGCAGCCAGCGGATGGAGGCTCGAGACACATAAGCACCACAAAAAGACGCTTGGAGGGCTAAGGCACTAGAATCAAAGGCCTGTTTCAAAAGCGCTTCTAAACGGCGATCTTGTAAATCTTTGAGAGCAGTTCCCCCTTCAACAGGGATGGTGGTCTTGCGAGTGACGGCCGACACCACAGCATCCACCTTGGGCATACGCAATAGGTCTTTCTCTTCCTGAGGCACAGGGTAAAGCCGAGCCATCGACCGACCCCCCCGGAGAGAGGCTTCCGGAAATTCCCATTCAGCCTCTATCATCTGTTTGATAACGCGATGAACAGGGAAACACTTGTGTTCAGATCTGAACCCCTGCAGCAAAGGATCTTCTAAGGGCTCCTGCTGCACGGCTGGAAGGACTAAATTCAAAGCTGAAAGAGACTGAGAGATTAAGGCCCCCAGCTCTTCCTTACGGAACATCCGAAAAACATTAGGATCCTCCCCAGGACCCAGCTCGCCTTCCTCCAAATCCCCTGACCAAGCCTCTAAGCCTGGATCAGATAGAAAGACACCTTCCTCCCCTCCTGGGAATAGCCCACCAGGAGCCTCAGAATGCTCCGTAGTTTGGCTTCTGCCCTGCAGCACCGCAGAGCTAGATTCCCCCAAGGGAGCCTCTGCAGAGGCTGCTACCGGAGAACCAAAAAGGTTGTCAGGTGCAGGAGGGAGAGCGACCTGTGTCTGTTTCAGGAGGTAAGCCTGATGTAAAGAAAGAATAAATTCCGGAGAAAAATAAGTACTGAGACCCTGCTGCGCTGCCAGAACTGGCTGAGGCATCAATTCTGTAGCTGCAGGCTGTTTCTGCGTCTTCGCTTTCCTCTTGTGGGGTTTAGTAGGGGGCGCGGGAGCACCGGCCGGAACAGACAAAATGGCCGCCGTTCCCGCTCTTTCCCCTGCACTGAGAGGCAACAGAGGACCTGATTCTGAGAAAATATCGTCCATGCTCGCACCGCCCCTAAACAAAAAACTAATCCCCCGAAAGACAATCGCCAATAAAACACTCTGGCTCCGAACGGAGTGCCCAAGATTAAAGCAAGAAAAAACACGTGTCAAGGCACCCGCCCGCAGAGAGGTGTATTCGATAAGCAATGTCAAAGGACCAAAGATGGAGAGCCTCCTTGCAAAGGGCCCAAGTGTCCATTCCCCCCTACTTGTTCAGGTAGAACATAGCTACCTGATTGTCCATCTGGACGAGAACTCTGTGGCCTTGTAGATGTTGTTGAAACACTTTGAGGGCATTGAAGATGGCACGAAGCTCCAGTAAATTTATCTGGAGCTGCAACTCCTGCTCCATCCAGCGGCCCTGAGTGGAGAGAGAGTCCAAGTGGGCATCCCAGCCCAGTTTGTATGCATCCTTTGTCAGAATGCATTGATATGGAGGCATCTGAAAAGGTGACCCTATGAGAAGATTTCCTGGGGTAGACCACCACAGAAGATAAGACTGTCTGTGACTTGGATCTGATCTTTTAGGGCCCCAGAGAGCTGCTTCCACTGGGAGGCAAGAGTCCATTGAGCTGTCCACATGTGCAGACGGGCATATGGAACTACATGGACTGTGGAGGCCATATGGCCTAGAAGTTGGAGCATCTCTCTGGCCACGAGATGGTCTCTGAGCTTTACTTGAGATGCTAGCTGCACTAGTCAAGTACAACGGTCCTGGGGCAGAAATGCCCTTGACCGTCAAGTGTCTAGAAGAGCTCCCATGAATTCTAGTGTTTGAGTGGGAACTAGATGAGATTTTTGAAGATTTATCACAAATCCCAAATTCTGAAGTACCTGCATTGTACGAAGGAGGGATAGATGAACCTCTTGTGAAGTGGCTGCTCTTATTAGCCAGTCGTCTAAGTAAGGGAAGACAAATATGCCGAGAGTCTTTAGATATGTGGCTACGGCTGCCATACACATTGTGAAGACTCTTGGGGCAGAGGCGAGTCCAAAGGGAAGGACTCCGTATTGATAACGATTTCCTTGGAAGATGAAGCGTAGATACCTTCTGTGTTCTGGATGAATGAGGATATGAGTATACGCTTCTTTTAGATGTAGAGAACAGAGCCAGTCCTGACTCTGGAGATAAGGTAGAAGGGTTCCTAGTGAGACCATTTTGAATTTCTCTTGGACTAGAAACTTGTTTAGGTTCCTGAGGTTTAAGATGGATCTGTACTCTCCATTTTCCTTTGGTATGAGAAAGTAAGGAGAATAGAACCCCATCCCCTGTTGGGATGTTGGAACCTTTTCTATGGCACACTCTGACAGAAGAGAGTTGATCTCTTGCTGCTGGAGAGCAGCGAGTGGGAGTTGAGAATTATATTCTTCCACTAGAGTGGAGGGGGGAGTGCTTTGTAGATGAAGCTTGTACCCTTCTCGCACTATAGTTAGTGTCCACTGCTCTGAGGTGATAAGATACCACCTTGGGCATAATGGCAAAGTCTGTCTTCTATGTGGAGGGGGTGGGGGTTCTCCAGAGGCAGGGTGGTTATGTTCTCTAGGAAGAAGTCAAAAACCAGGCACAGATTGGATCTGCGCTGCTGGTTGGGGTTTAGGAGCCTGAGGCTTCTTCTTTTGCTCAGGAGGCTGTTGCTCCTTCTGGGTACCCTGAGGTTGGTATTGAGAAGCTGGGGGGTAAGAAGGGTAAAATTTCTTCTTCTTACCATAGAAAGGCTTTATTGCAGTTGCTTTTTTCTTGGCAGGGTAGGCAGTAGCTTTGGAAAGCCTATTGAGGGTAGTATTCTCAGACTAACTGAGAGGCTTTATCTTGCCAATTCTTTCCAAACAGGTTCTCACCAGTACAGGGAATATTACCTAGCTTATCTTGAACCCATGCAAGCCATGCAATCCTACTTGCACCTATACAGATAGAAGTTGCTCTGTTAGTGCATTCAAAACAGTCAAAGGTTGCCCTGTTGACAAATCTGGAAACATTTTGGGCACGTTTGACTAATGTAAGGTAGTCTGCCCTCTTATCATCCGGGAGAAGAGGAGACATTGATTCCAGATCCCTAGTTACCTCCCTAAGGAAAACACCCATGTAGAGTATGTATGAACTTATCCAGGCTGAAAGCATGGAGGTTTGAAAACATCAACACCCAAAGGCATTGAGGGTTCTCGGTTCCCTGCCCGGAGGATTGGAGGAGTGCATCTTAGAACTTTTAATTTGACGCATAGCCGATTCCACTACCACTGAGTGGTGTGGAAGCTGCATTTTCTGGAATCCGGGGCTTTCTGGTACTCGATACATGGTATCGAGTCATCGAGTATGGGGAGAAATGGTGAGGGGCGTTTCCCACATCAGGAGCATAAGATCATGGAGTATACAGTAAATAGGCAACATAGTCACCTCTTTAGCAGCTATAGGGTATTGGAGAATGTCCAAGTCCTCTGTTCTGGGTTCTTTCTCCAATGTAGGAGTAATGGACAGACCCTTTGCCATATCCTTGATCAACTCTTGGAAAGACATATCTTCGGGAGGGGACATGCGCTGTTGCGGCAACGGTGAGGGTTCCTCCGGAAGCCTTCACATCTCTCAGATACCAATCGATTCATCATCCAAAGTATCGGAATCGGTAGAATCAAAGTATCGATGGCAGCAATGCTCCTGTTCTTGCAAGGTCCAGTACCGATTGAGATTGGTATCAGCTCAAGAGACTTGCCATACCGGTATCTCGAAACGGGGAACGGACTTGAGGGCCGGTATGGGCGGAAGTGTGCCGAGTGACATGAAGTCCGATGCAAAAAGCATGGGCATCGTTGACGGTATAGACGATACCATCGGTAATGTCCTGACCGGTACCGATGCTGCTATCAGAGCCGCTAGACTCCACTCGATGACCAGCATATGCTGATCCATAGAGCTTGCCAATGCTTGAGTATCGGTACCGGAAGCATGGGCTACTATTCCAGAGCATGGCACCAGGAGTTCTCCTGAAGTGGAAGCCTCAGGAGCATCCTGAACCCCTTTTGCGACTTTGGAGGTGAGGTCCTCCTACCAGGGTAGTTTAGCCAGTCGATCCAATTCCAGTGCAACGCTCGAGGCATCTCTATGTTTAGATAGAGATCTACCCTTGGGAGGACGGCCTGTCTTTTGTTTCGATACCTGAGATCCATGTGAGGAAGACAATGCCCTCAATAACGTTGAAGCAAGTAAAATCGCATCTGAAGCAAAAAGGGAGCCGAGTTTCACAGCCCGATTCTTTAGGCCTCTATTTGTCATCTTCTTGCATACCGGACATTCAAATGACTGGTGATCTGGGCCGAGGCAGTTAAGACACCAGTCATGGTATCAGTAGCAGAGATAGTGCTACCACACTTGGAACATTTCTTAAAACCACTAGTTGGTTTTTCCATTGTATCAGTAGACTAGATGGAAGGCCTAGGCCTAAGATGGCATCAATGCATCTGAAAGAACTGAAGTAGTAGGTTTTTTTTATTTTTTTAAGAAAGAAATAGAATTGAAGATATCGGTTCCAGCGTGGATGGGAAGGCAGACGCAACCACAAAAAATAATAAAAGAAGAAGAAATTTTGTATGGTGACAAGATTTGCTTCCTGCTGGCTCCGCGGAAAATGAACTGAGGAGGGAGAGTCACAAAGGCGGGAAGACAGCAGTGCAAGTGCAGTGGGATGCTCCCAAAGGCTTTCCTATTGGATACTGGGGAACGTTCCCACACGAGCTCCGTTGGCACCGTCACCCGTATGTGAAGACTACATTCCTGCTTGTTCCTGGAGATTTCAGGATCTCCATACTTATAGATGATACCGCAGCAGAGATGTACCAATCAACATCTGGCATATTGAAATCCCCTATCAGTAGCACTTCACCTTTCCTGGCAATGCTGCATGTGTCTTCAATTAACTCTCTGTCTACCTCTTCTCTCTGTGGAGGTCGTCTGTATATCACGCTAATGCAAATAGATTTCTCTTAACCTCTTTTTAGTTTAACCCACAGTGCCTCCTCTCTCCCTTTTAAGCCCTGCATTTCCATAGCTTTAATATTATTTTTTGCATATAGTGCCACTCCTCCTCCCCTTCTTCCTACCCTGTCCTTTCTGATTAAAGCATAGCTTGGTATAGTTACATCCCAGTCATGGTTGTTTGTGAACCATGTCTCTATTACTGCCACTAAATCCAAGTCAGCCTCTCCTATTAAAGCCTCAACATCTGGGATCTTATTTCCCATGCTGTGGGCATTTATACACACTGCTTTCCATATGTTGCTCCTTTTACCCATTTCCATAGAGGTATTTAATGTTTCACTTACCTGGGGGCTTTCTTCACCCATCCCCAACAAATCTAGTTTAAAGCCCTCCTCAGTAGGTTAGTCAGTCTGCTACTGAAGACATAGTGACTTTTCTTGGACAAATGGATGTCATCTCTGCTCTGCAACCCTTGGAACAGCATCCCAAGGAGGGTTAAGTGGTTTGCCCTAGGCAACAAGGAGCGCTTACAGGACTAGACCCCTAGGCAACTCCTCCCCCCTCCACTATTCACCTTTTTCCATTGAGAAAATTGTCCATTTAGCTATACTGTTTGTTTTCTATCTTTTAACCAGTTCCTAATCCACAATAGTACACTGCCTGTTATCTCATGAATTTTTAATTTCCGCAAGAGTCTCTTATAAGAGAACTTGTCAAAGGCTTTCTGAAAATCCAGATACACTATATCAACTGACTCACTTATCTACCTGTTTATTCGCACCGTCAAAAAAATATAACAGATTAGTGAGGCAAGACTTTCCTTGGCTAAATCCATGTTGGAATTTTGCCATTAAGACATGACTATCCACATGTTCAGTAATTTTGTTCTTTATATGGTTTCTACCATTGTACCTGGTACAGACATCAAGCTCACAAGTCTGTAGTTTCCCGAATCACCCCTGGATCCTTTTAAAAAGCGTAGTTACTCACCTGTAACAGGTGTTCTCCAGGAGCAGCAGGAATCAGTCCTCACATATGGGTGACGTCGGCGCCGACGGAGCCCTCGCGGAGCAATTTTCCCCAGCTTTCAAAGAAAGCCTTTGGGAATTGCAGCGCGCATGCGCGGTCCCCTTCCCGCCCAAGGGTGCCATCTTAGCCAGTCAGATGACATAGCTAAAAGACAGCAAAAAATTTGCAAAAACTAAAGCAGATGATTGCAACTCCAAGGGGAGGAGGGAGGGTTGTGAGGACTGATTCCTGCTGCTCCTGGAGAACACCTGTTACAGGTGAGTAACTACGCTTTCTCCAGGACCAAGCAGGAAGTCAGTCCTCACATATGGGACTCCCAAGCTTAAGGCTACCGGAGACCCTAAGCACAAAAATGAGCTCCCTCTAGCTCAGTAGCACAGAAGGAAGGAATCTTCGCTGAATTATTACCCACCGGTAGCCCAACATCCGGGATGGAGGGTAGGAGTTGCTCAAACCTCGAAGAGATTTCGGAGGACTGCCTGTCCGAAAGCACTGTCCCTGCGGGACTCCCTCTCGAGGCAGTAATGGACCGCAAAAGTCTGGCTCGAAGACCAAGTAGCGGCCCGGCAGATGGAACAGAGCGGAGGTAAGCCACTGACGTAGCCTTCGCCCGAACACAATGAGCCGTGACCCGACTTTCTAACGAGAGTCCGGCTGCTCCATAAGCCCAAGCGATACAGTCAGCAACCCAGATGGACAGAGTACGCTTGGAGACAGGGAGCCCCAATTTATTGGGGTCAAAAGACACGAAGAGCTGAGCAGCTTTGCGGTGCTCCCGCGTACGGTCAAGGTAGAAGTTCAACGCCCTTCTACAGTCCAGGGTATGCAGGACCATTTCAGCTCGGCTGGAGTGTGGCCTGGGAAAGAAGGTCGGAAGTACCACCTCCTGATTGATGTGAAAAGGGGAGACTACTTTTGGAAGAAATTTAGGGTGAGTCCGTAGGACTACCCTATTTTTGTAGAACCGAGTGTAAGGGGGATCAGACACGAGGGCCTGTAGTTCACTTACGCGTCTAGCGGAAGTGAGGGCTATCAAGAATAAGGTTTTCCAAGAAAGAAAACGGAGAGGACAGGTAGCCATAGGTTCAAAAGGCGGACAGGTGATCCGCTGTAAAACCACATTCAGATCCCAGTCAGGCGCTTGCGGGCGCAGAGGTGGTTTAAGGAGAAGGAGACCTCGGAGAAACCTTGCCACGAGAGGGTCGTTGGAAAGAGGTCTGCCGTCCACCGGCACATGATGTGCTGAAAGAGCACTGAGGTGAACCTTGACGGAGTTGGACTTAAGTCCAAGATTAGAGAGGTAGAGCAAGTACTGCAAGACCACCGACACCGAGCAGGAGAAGGGATCCAGAGACTGCTGGGTACACCAAACGGAAAAACGACGCCATTTAAGGGCGTAGCATTTGCGGGTAGAAGGTCGCCGGGAAGCTAGGACGACCTCTTCCACCTCTGCCGGCAGAAGGGGAGCAAGGACTACCCTTTCAGCAGCCAGGCCATCAGATGTAGAGATCTGAGGTTGGGGTGTAGCAGGGACCCCTGATCCTGTGTTAGGAGATCTGGTTGAAACCCCAGAGGGAACGGAGCCTCCACCGCCAGTTGCAGCAGGAGTGGAAACCACGGCTGTCTGGGCCACCGAGGAGCTATCAGGATCATGGAAGCTTTGTCTCGGAGAACCTTGAAAAGAGTTTGAGAGATTAGCGGTATGGGAGGAAAGGCATACAGAAGGCTTTTCGACCATGAGAGCAGAAAAGCATCCGCCGCTACTCGGAGGGGATGCGGCTGCCGAGAGCAGAAACGAGGAAGTTGCCGGTTGAGAGGACTGGCAAAAAGATCCAGCGTGGGGAGGCCCCACTTCAGAAAAAGTTTCTGAACTACCAAGGGATCCAGTCGCCACTCGTGCGGCTGGAGGATTCTGCTGAGTTTGTCCGCCAGGCAATTTTCTTGGCCTGGGAGATAAACTGCCTTGAGAAGAATGCCGCGGCTGACGGCCCAAGAGCAGAGCCTCTGCGCTTCCCGACAGAGAAGGAAGGAGCCCGTGCCCCCCTGTTTGTTCACGTAGAACATGGCAACTTGATTGTCCGTCTGGACAAGGACGGACCGGCAAGAAGTCAGGTGGGAGAAAGCCTTGAGAGCCAGACGGATTACTCTGAGCTCCAGGAAGTTGATCTGCTGCGCAGACTCCCACGAGGTCCAGAGACCTTGAGTACATGCCCCTTGGCAATGCGCTCCCCATCCCAGGAGAGAAGCATCGGTTGTCAGTACTTGAGCAGGCGGAGGAGATTGAAAAGGCATTCCGAGTACCAGGTTCGGCTGATGAAGCCACCACTGCAGAGAAGAGGCCAGCGGGCCGGAGATCTGCACTAAGTCGGCGAGGCCGCCCGTGGCCTGTTGCCACTGCTTGCGAAGGCACCACTGAGCAGGCCGCATATTCAGGCGGGCGTTGGGGGTCACGTGGACGGTGGAAGCCATATGGCCGAGTAGTCTCAGAAAGCGCCTGGCCGAGACCAGGGACTGGCTGCGAAAACGGCTGGCTAGGTCCATGGTCCGCTGAGCTCTGTCGAGAGGCAGGAAAGCTCGCGCCTGAAGAGTGTGCAATCTTGCGCCGATGAACTCGAGATCTTGCGAGGGGAGCAAAGTGGACTTTGCGAAGTTTACGACAAAGCCCAAGTACTGGAGAAGAGTCACAGTGCGGTGCGTGGCTTGTGTGACCTCTTGAGAGGACGATGCTCTGATGAGCCAGTCGTCTAGGTAAGGAAAGACATAGAGGCCCTGAAGCCTGAGATAAGCCGCCACCACCGCGAGACATTTTGTGAAGACTCGTGGTGCGGAGGATAGGCCAAAGGGCAGTACTCTGTACTGGTAATGATTTCCTGCCACCACAAACCTTAGGTATTGGCGGTGGCTTGGGTGGATGAGGATGTGCGTGTAGGCATCCTTTAGATCCAAGGAGCATAGCCAATCTCCCTGCTGGAGGTAGGGCAGAAGGATTCCAAGGGTAAGCATCTTGAACTTCTCCCGCACGAGGAACTTGTTGAGGTTGCGCAAGTCCAGGATGGGTCTGAGGCCTCCTGTTCTTTTTGGTATTAGGAAATACCTGGAATAAAAGCCTTGACCTCTCAGGTGGTGGGGCACCGGTTCCACAGCCTGTTCCTGAAGAAGACTAGCTAACTCCTGAAGGAGTAAGTCCCTGTGCAGAGGGAGTCATGGAGGCTCTCCCGGAAAATAGGAGGGAGGGACCTGGTGGAAGTGGAGAAGATAGCCTTCTCGCACAACATGAAGCACCCAGGCATCTGATGTGATGTTGGACCACCTGTGGGCTAAGTGGACCAGCCGGCCTCCTGTGCTGGGAGAAACCAGCTGAGGGGGAGAGGCTATGTCGATGAAGTCAAAAACCCCCACCCTGCTGAGCAGGGGCCGGTGGTGCAGGCTTGGGGGCTTGCTGCCTACGGGACCCGTTACCCCGTCCCTTGGCCTGCTGACCCTGTTGGGGAGCTGAGGAGGCCTGATACTGAGGGTAGTGTTTATAGGCAGTCGCCTTCCTCGGGTAAAAGGACTTTTTCCCGAGCCCTTCTTCTTTTGGGAAGGGGCAGAGGTCTTTCTAGATAGCCTTGTTCTGGTGAGAGTCTCCGTCTCGATTTGCGCAGCCTTCTCAGCCATGGGCTTGCCAAATAGGTTCTCACCTCGGCAGGGGACATCGACCAACTTGTCCTGCACCCAGGGTTCAAGGTCAGACGACTGAAGCCAAGCCTGTCGGCGGGCACCGATGCCGGCTGCGCCCACTCGAGCCGATGCTTCAAAGCCATCATAGGCTGCTCGAGAAATGAATTTGGACAAGGCTAGGAACCTCCGCAAAGGTTCCTCGGAAAGTCCAGCAGAGAATCCGGCTATCTCCTTAGCCAGGTCTCTAAGGTACATGCCCATGTAGAGCTGGTAGGTCTGGACCCGACAAGCAAGCATAGAGCCTTGGAAACACTTCTTACCGAGGCCATCCAGGTTGCGGGCCTCCCTGCCGGGAGGCACCGAGGAGTGCATCTTCTGGCTCTTGAGCCTATGCATGGCCGATTCCACCACCATGGAATGGTGCGGTAGCTGTGCTTTCTGGAAGCCAGGGCTCTTGCGGACTCGATAGATGGAATCGACCCACTTGCTTAATACCGGCGACGATGCCGGACTCTCCCACATGCGGAAGAGTAGTCGTTCCAGCATGGGAGGAACCGGTACAGTAAAGTGCTCCTTCGCTGGAGAGTCATACTGGAGGGCGTCGAGCTCTTCGGCTCGAGGTTCCTCCTCAGGATCCGCAGGGAAGGCCAAAGCCTTGGCCATATCCCTGACGAAGTCCGAGAACCGGGCATCCTCCAGGGGGGACTGCTTCCGAGGTTCGGACTCAGGGGAGTCCGAGGGGACACACCGAGTCCGAAAGGAATCAGGTGACTCTTCCACTTCAGATTCCCAGGCCGACTCCGAGGAGGAATCGGTGGGGTCAGTTCGGGCGGGCGTAGGCATCGGCCGCCCCGACGCCGAGGGAGTCGGCGTCGACGACCTCGGTCCCGAACGGGAGGCCGAGGGAGACCTCGACCGAGGATCGACTCGAGCCCGCATGGACTCGAGGATCGGCTCGGTCTCCGGGGTCGACTTAGACGTCGACGTCCCGGCGGTCAGGGCAGAGGCGCCAGCGAGGCTAGCGATCAGTGCCCGCTGCTGGTCCATGAAGGCAGCCAGGCTGCTCTCCAAGGCCGTCAACCTGAGTCCGACCTCAGGTGACCCAGCAGCCCCCGACTCGGGCCCCGACGGCGTCGGGCCCGACGTCGGACCCCTCGGAGGCGAGTCCAGGAGGACTACAGGACTTACCCGAGCAGGCGATTCCGATTCCAGACGAGGTCGCTTCGTGAGACGATCCTGCTCCAAAGACCCGGGACGGCTATCGGGGCTATGCGACCTGGCCCTCGCGGAACCAGGAGCGTCCACCGACGCCGCCCTCGCGGGTTTCGTCTTCCGATGATGATCCCCCGAGGGAGAACCTCTGTCGGAGGAACTCCGGCGATGCTCAGAGCTGGAGCCTCTGGACGCCGAGGCCTCCGACGAGGTCCGGGTGGGATCTGCGAAGATTCTTTCCCGCTGATGCCGCCGACTCCGTAAGGCTTTGGAGGACATTTTGCTGCAGGCCCCACAGATCAGTTCCTCATGATCTGGGCCGAGGCAGCGGAGGCAATGATCATGTGTGTCAGTGAGAGACATGTTTCTGTCACACTGAACACACCTTTTGAAGCCACTGGCAGCCATCGGGGGAAAAAGGGCCCCTGCAAGGTCAAAGGACCGGGCTGCCAGCGAAAAACCGAAAACGAAACTGACAAGAAAAATCAGAAAAACCGAAAAATAAGAGAAGGACTCGCAACGGCGTCGCGAGTCCGGGCAGGAAAGAGACCGGCGTCGAACCGAAGAAAAAATGGAAAATAAATGAAGAAAATCAACTTTTTCTGCGGGGACTGGAAGACCACGTCTGTAGGGCTCCGCGGAAAAAAGAAGACTGGCTAAGATGGCACCCTTGGGCGGGAAGGGGACCGCGCATGCGCGCTGCAATTCCCAAAGGCTTTCTTTGAAAGCTGGGGAAAATTGCTCCGCGAGGGCTCCGTCGGCGCCGACGTCACCCATATGTGAGGGCTGACTTCCTGCTTGGTCCTGGAGAAATTGGTGTTACTGTGGTCACTCTCCAATCGTCAGCTACTGCAGATGATGTTTTAGGATAGTTCACAGATTACTAAACTTATGTCTGCAATCTCATATTTCAGTTTTCAGCACCCTGGAATGTATGCCACCCGGTCTAGATGATTTGCTACTCTTTTAGTTTATCAAATAGCTGTAATACATCATCCCTTTTTATTGAGATTTGTTTTAATTCCTCTGATACACCACCTTAAATATTATTTCTGACATGGTTAAGTTTCCTACATCTTCTTCAGTAAAGACTGAAGCAAAGAATTCATTCAGTCTCTCCGCTATGGCCTTGTCCTCTCTTAGTGCCCCTTTTACCCCTCTATCATCTAATGGTCCAACTGGCTCTCTCACATGTATTATGCTACAAAAGTAATTTAAAAGCTTTTTTACATTTTTTTTATTTAAAGGCTTTCAAACACTTATAACAAGCAGTATCCGTATAAACTCCACACGGAGTACATGCACATGGTAACATAAGATCCTCAACCATAACAATTGCGACAGCACAGCCTTATATTTTTTTTATCTTTAGGCACTAAACCTTCTTGTTATCCAGTTACCCCCCCCATCAACCCCCTCTGTCCCCCCCTTCCTCCCCCCTCTGTCCCGTCCCTTCCCCACCAACCCCCTCTCCCACATCCATCTACCTTTTGCTTCCAAGTCTATCATATAGGGGTTTTCCAGCCAGTCAGACAGCACCAGGGAAGGAAGAAAGATGACCCTGCACAACAATTGGATGCTTCCATCCATTGTCTTCAGCTAAATTATCAAAGACATCATGGATCGTGAGCCATACTTCAAAACAAAGGCTTCCCACACCTGTTCAAACTGGGATAGGCGCATTCTCCCGACCGCCACCCCACGTTCCATAGCATATATATCCCACATCTGTTCCAACCAGCATGAGAAGGTCGGAGGCAATGCATGCTTCCAGACGGTTGCCAGGGTTAACCGAGCTGCATTCAAACAATGACGAATCAGATTTAAAAGCTTTTTCAATTATGCGCTGTTGCTTCCACGGCAAGCTTCTTTTCAAATTCTCTCTTTGCCTGCCTTATCAATGCCTTGTATGTAACTTGCCAGTACTTATGTTGTTTCCTGTTTTCATCATTTGGCTCTTTTTTTTCCATTTCCTGAAGGATTTTCTCTTAGCTGTGACAGCTTCTTTGGCCTTCCTTCCACCTTTAAGTGTGGAATACGTCTGGCTTGGACTTCCAAGACAGTATATTTAAATAATGCCCAGGCCTGATGTAGGCTCTTAACCTTTGCAATTGCTCCTTTTAGTTTTTTCTTAACCATTTTCTTCATTTTATCAGTTTCCTTTTTTAAAGTTAAATGCTAGTGCAGTCGATTTCCTTGTTATCCTCCCACCATTTATTAACTCAAATATGATAATCTTATGATCGCTATTGCCAAGCAACCTCAACCCCATTACCTCTTATGCTAGATCCTGTGTTCCACTAAGAACTAGATCTAAAATAGATTCCCCTTGAGTCAGCTCCTGAACCAGCTGCTCTATGAAGCACTCATTTATTTCATCTAGAAACTTTATCTCCTTAGCATGGCTTGATGTAACATTGATCCAGTCAATACTGGGATAATTGAAATCTCCCATTAATACTGTCTTGTAAATTTTGCAAGCTTCTCTAATTTCTTTTAGCATTTTATCATCTGTCTGTTCTTTCTATTCAGGCGAGCAGTAGTACACCCCAAAAGCCATTCCCTTCCCTTTTTACATGGAATTTCTATCCTTGAAGATTCTACAGCGTATTTTATTTCCTACAAAACCTTTATCCTCTTTGACTCAATGCCCTCTTTATCATATAGCACCACCAGTATCAGTACCAGAACATGGCAACTCTTTTAGACTGTAGCCAGGTGGCCAGACTTGGGGCTCTCGTGTGGCTGGATGCTTAACTACAGCTACCTCTCTGCCGTTAGAAATGCTGTGTTGGGGTCAACAGTCACAGCCACCTCATAGGTATGCAACATGGCAAGAGCCACAGATGGATTGACCAGATAGATATGCTAGGGGGCACAAAGCAACAGAACAAGACACAGGACACTATACACCACAATCTCTGCAAGCCTATCCACTCCTGCTGTGTCCTACTGCAACTCAACCATAGCACTTGGTACAAGCTGTAACAGCTAGCATATGTACATGGGCCCATGCGGGCATCTGCTTAAACTGACTTTACCAGTAACAACATTGCGGGAGAGGTGGTCATCCTTGCAGAATTTGTCAGGGACTTGATGTTTGCTGTTACAGCTGCACATGGCTCCTCATGCTATACATACTGTCAGTCAGACACTGGAATCTGCCTGGATCTGGCCTTCCCTCACCTGAATGGCAGGGAACATCTCCACCTGCTCATGCCGTTGTAGGTGGGTGGGAACCACAAGCCTCAGCATTTGGGGACCTTGGAACAGAGCATATCTGGAAGTTGGCAGGCAGACTGTGGCACACTGCACTGCGGAGAGACTCTACAGCACTACTGCAGTGTCCCCTCTTCAAAAGGGTTCCAGGGGTGATCCTGGAAACTACAGACCGGTGAGCCTGACGTCAATACCGGGAAAAATGATAGAAACCATCATAAAGAATAAAATTACTCAGCATGTAGATAGTCATGAACTAATGAGAGACAGCCAACATGGCTTTAGACAAGGAAGATCTTGTCTTACTAATCTGTTATGTTTTTTTGAAGGAGTGAATAATCAGGTGGACAAAGGTGAGTCGGTTGATATTGTGTATCTGGACTTTCAGAAAGCCTTTGACAAGGTCCCTCATGAGAGACTTTTGGCAAAACTAAAGAGTCATGGGATAGGAGGCAGTGTACTATTGTGGATCAGGAACTGGTTAAAAGATAGAAAGCAGAGGGTAGGGCTAAATGGCCAATTTTCCCAATGGAGAAAGGTGAATAGTGGTGTACCCCAGGGATCTGTGCTGGGTCCGCTGCTTTTTGACATATTCATAAATGACCTGGAAAGTGGAATAACGAGTGAGTTTATCAAATTTGCAGATGACACAAAACTATTTAAAGTTGTTAAAACCCAAGAGGATTGTGGAAAATTGCAAGAGGATCTTGATAAATTGGAAGACTGGGCATCAAAATGGCAGATGAAATTTAATGTGGACTAGTGCAAGGTTATGCACCTAGGGAAGAACAACCCAAACTATGGTTACACGATGCAAGGTTCCACATTAGGAACCACCACCCAGGAAAAAGATTTAGGCGTCATTGTGGATACCATGTTAAAACCCTCGGCCCAGTGTGCAGCGGCGGCCAAGAGAGCAAATAGAATGCTAGGTATGATAAGGAAAGGAATGGAAAATAAAACAAAGGATATTATAATGCCTCTATATCGTTCCATGGTGAGACCGCACCTTGAATATTGTGTGCAATTCTGGTCGCCGTATCTTAAAAAGGATATCGAGTTATTAGAAAAGGTTCAGAGAACAGCCACCAAAATGGTAAAGGGGATGGAAGGATACTCCTATGAAGAAAGGCTAAAAAGGTTAGGGCTCTTTAACCTGGAAAAGAGACGGCTGAGGGGAGATATGATAGAAGTCTATAAATTAATGAGCGGAGTAGAACGGGTAAACGTAGATCGATTGTTTACCTTATCAGAATATAGAAAGACTAGGGGACATGCAATGAAGCTACAGGGTAAACTATTTAAGACTAATAAAAGAAAATATTTTTTCACTCAACGTGTAATCAAACTCTGGAATTTGTTACCGGAGGATGTAGTAAAGGCTGTTAGTGTAGCTGGGTTTAAAAAAAGGTTTGGACAAGTTCCTGGAGGAAAGGTCCATAAGCCATTATTAAGAAGGGACCCAGGATATCAATGCTTGAACCAATACAAGCATTGTGGAACCTGTGTCCCTTGGGGAAACTGCTAGGTACATATGACCTAGATTGGCCACTGTTGGAAACAGAATACTGGGCTTGATGGACCTTGGTCTGACCCAGTATGGCATATCTTATGTTCAGTGAGAATAACTTTCCCAGTCTCACATAACACATTTTCTCTTGGTTGTCAGGTAACCGGACAAGGCTGACTTGGATCCAAGGTTTGGGAATGTGTTGCTGCTGTACAACAGCCATGGTGTGCACAGCGGCATGGCATAGCAGGGGTCAGCCTACGTGTGCAGGAATGGTGGCCTGTGACCCCATGACATCTTCTGCATATGATCTGGAGCCATTTGTGGATATGCTTCTTGCAGCTGATATGCAGTGTGCAGGTGCAAATAATTTGAGGTGCCGGCCTAGTGCTGTTCACTGGGTACCTTGGCCGCCCTTTCTCCCCTTCCCTCCCTGCTCCTGATATGGATACTACCCTTCACCTCGCAAGTGTGGCACACCAGCACCCTTCCTACATACATCATGTAAACTGGCATATGTGTCCTTCTGACACTGCATACTGGCAGTGTGCTGTTTATGTATGTGTGTAGCTTCTCTCATAGCAGATAACAGTAGATGTTGTCAGTCCCATGTATTCATGGGGCCACATGCATGTCTGTCTTCATGTGTACTGCTGCTGCTCTTTATTGCTCTGGCATGGGCAGCATCTCACCTAGTGTGATCCCCTGACTACACCTCCCCCAAACACCTCTTCTCCTCTAGATGGAACACACTTATTCCAATATAACTACTCCTACCTTGAGACTGTACATCCTTATCTGCTTCCTCATCCAAGTCTTCTCTAAGCCTGGTATGGAGCTCTGGTATCCACCGATGTAGGGTTCTGAATTTAGATCTGAGGGCCTCCACTGGCCACTATACACTGAAGTTACTGTGATAGACAGATCATGTCATGTCACATTACATCCCTATGTTTGGATTATTTTACCTCCCTCCTGTGCCCCCTACCATACCTGCTCCCCTCAACATTGCTGTCTCCTGCTTTGGTCGACTGTCAGTTGCTGTTGCTTGTCCATATCATACCAGAACAGTGGGTGCTTCCTTGCTGCCTTGGTGCAATTGCCATGCTTTGAGGCTCATCTCATGGCCCCCTCATCCATCCTTGTGAGCACTGTGGAGACCAACTGGAAGACCAAACTACTATATATCTTCACGGCCAGACAGTCCAGACAGAAAATCACTTGGAACCAGCACCTCTATTGTCAATGCTGTTCTGGTGTTTTTCTCCTTTACCACTGTCAGGTTTCCTCGCATCCAGTTTTTTATGTCTCAAGTTGTCATAACTTCTTCATTCTCCATAATTATCTTAGGGTCATGATCCCAGTGCTTTTCTAGTACAGCGATATCATAGTGCTTATGTAGTTTCCAATGGTGAAACATGCCACCTTGCTGTATCTTTCTGTATAGAAATCTTCTGCCATCAGAACTTCACAGGCAGCTACAAGGTAACCATTTCCAGTTCTTTCTTACAAATCTGCATATGCCTTTTACCTGTTTTCTTTATGCTCGCTATGAACCATCTTGTCTGTAATACACTGCGCTAGGCTTCAACTATCAATCTTTCACCTTTAGATTCATTTTGCCTTTCCTTAAACACTCATGTGTCCTTGTTTGATCAACAAATAGCTCCTGGAGTAATGCTTTATATTTCCCACCATATTTATGAATTTGCCACTTCTTATTCCTTGTCCCCCATCCCCCAACATCAGCTCATTTCCAGTCTTAACCCCGCAGTATCAGTCCTCCTCCAGTCTCTCCCAGCATCAGTTCCCATCCAGTCCTGATCCCCCATCACCAGACCATGTCCAATCCTAACCTCCAGTGGCAGTCCACCTTCTGCCCCTCCCAGCATCAGCCCATTTCCAATCCTAACACCCCAGTATCAGTTCCCTACAATTTCCAGGCCCCCATTCCCAGGCCATTTCCAATCCTAGCTCACCCCCCCCCAGTATCAGCCCCCATTTAACCTCCCGGCATGCTCGGTAGGCTTCTTATCATCACAGCCACAGAAGAGAAGGCAAATGCCACTCTTTACTCCTATGGCTGTTCAGAGGTGAGCCAGGGCTTCAGGTCTCCCCGGCTCCCTCTGCAGCCGATCAAGCGCAGGGCCATGTGTGGGCAACATTCCCACACAATGGCCAGGCTGGCCCTGGTTCTTATCTTTTCCTTCTGTTTGTGGGATTGCCTGTCCTAGTTTAACAAGGGATGCAGACTGACTGTTTATTCTCATACTGCAGCATTGTTTGTGCATTTGGATCTGTTGATGCTCTTAAGTAGACCTGGAGATCGATGATGGTTGCTCTATATGTATAATCAATTTCTATGAGGTACATTTCTCCTTCAGCTCAAGAGATGTACAGTCTCAGCATATACTGATTCTTATAAACCACCTTGTAGGCATGGAGTTTTCTTGTTCGTACATCTAGACTCTCAAGATATTTCAGAAGCCAGTCTACAATTCCAAAGTTATACCAGAATATGGGCATTGCAAGCTGATTGATGGCTTGTATCTTATTCTTTAATGTTAGTGCGCTTTTCAGAATCAGCTTTATTCTGCTGTAATACTCCTTGCTGGGTCTTTCCCCTCAATACTTTATGCTTATTGCTCCTTCCTTTACTCCTGGGTATTTATATATATCTTCATGTTCAAATTCCTTTATGTTACAGTTGTCCTCAGTTTTCCTCCAAGGAAGGTTGATTTAACATATCTGTCCAGACCAAAAGGCATCTGCTGTCAGCAGAGAAGCTTTTTCTATGTGGAGTTTTTCAGTTAGATGTTTATCACGGGAACTATAGAGCTTGAAAATCATCTACAAACAGTAGGTGCAATGTCACCTCAGTCTTTACCAGCTTTAGGTTAAAGCTAAAACCATACACCAGAGTTAAGAAGCGCACTCAAAGGATTACATGCTATACAAAACAAAAGTAGTAACAGAATCGCCCTGAAATATTTCTAGCTGGAGCTTGCTATTAGGATTGGTGAACTGTCCATCTACATATAGTGGGGAAGTGTGGTTTTCCATATTTTCATGGTGAATTTGAGTAATCACTTTAGAATATTTTCTATACATTTCAAAGCAATTTATGATCTAAGAGTATGGAACACTGTCAAAGGCTTTCTTATAGTCAACCTATGCTACACTGAGATTTCTGCTTTTCTTAAACCTTATGGTTCCCCTATTTAAAGTGATGCGTGCTGCTGGTATGACTTTTAACATCTACACCAATGACATGCAATTTGTCATTTCCCTCTCAGTAAGGAAGGTAACATGAATGCATTAGTTCAGGGGCAGTTGTCAGTACTTCTAGGGGGTTTTGGGGGTTAAATATCATTGGGAGGGCATTTTCAGACCCACAAACCATCTAAATGGCACCCTGCAGAATATTCAGTGGCACTAAAGCAGTTAGTGACACTGAATTTCCCAAGGTGCTGCCACTAAATGCCCCACTGCTAGTTGGCTAGTATTAGGACATTCTGAGGATGGAACTGAGGCAGCACCAGGGGATGACCAGTTAGCGGCAATATTCAGCCACTAACCAGTAATCCCATGGTGATAAAAGTAAGGCACCAGAAAGGCTTACCTAACTTTCACTGCCATAGCTAACTGGGCAGTAGCTGAAAATTGCCATTGCCCGGTTAGCTACAGCACTTCCGGCCCACCTGGATATTCAATGCCAGTGGCCAGATATAGCCCTGCATTAAATATCTGGGCGCATAATTAAGCAATGATGGCCAGTTTCTATACAAGCCCTAACCACTACCTTTGAATATTCTCCCCAGTGTCTCCAAGATAGAAGGGTTGGGCCCGATATTCAAAGGGCAGCTACATGGTTTATGGCTCTGTAAACCATGTAACTGCTGCCGAGATTACTGTAATAGCCTCCTACATAGATTACCTAAGCAAACCCTACGTAGTCTCCAAATGGCCCAACATATGGCTGCACGCATAACCCGCAATGCACACTTCTCAGAACACATAACACCAATACTATATGAGCTTCACTGGTTACCAATTAACAGCAGAATAAAATATAAGATAATTATGACCACATTTAAACTTATCAGAAGCATATGTTTATGTTTATTAGTTTTTGCTATACCGCCCTTTATAACATTAGGGCGATTCACAATCATATTAACACTCAGAAATTGGCTCAAGGCCAGATAAGGGAAAAGAACTACAATCATGACAGGAAAGAGGAAGCAACAGGAAACGTGAACAAGACATAGAGGAGAGGTAATCAAACATGAATAAACTAAGTCAGCTGTGTGTATCCGAGAGATTGTATGCAGAGGTGAATAGATGAGTTTTCAGCAGGGATTTAAAAGTAGAATAGTTCTATTCCAACCGGAGTGATGGGGTAGGGAGTTCCAAAGGGCAGGACCGTGGGAGAAAAAGGCAGAGTGACAAGTGGATTGTAGATGTGCGCGTGATGGGGGAGGAAGGTGGAGGTTTATGTGAAGGGAACGGAGGTTGCGCGTAGGGATATGAAAGTGGAGGAGATCAGCAAGGTATTGTAGTTAGTATCTTGAAGTGGATGCGATGTTCTACAGGAAGCCAGTGTAAATGGAGTAGTAAGGGAGTAATGTGATCTCTGCGTGAGGAGTGAGTAATGATTCTAGCTGTGGTATTCTGTATAAGTTGTAGACGACGTAACTGGATGTGAGTGACACCTGCAAGAATGTAATTATAAAAATCGAGCCAGGATATAACTGTGGATAAAGTGAGGGTAGATAAGGCAGGAGATAGAAAAGGGCGGATAGATCATATTTGTCGGAGAAAGAAATAGGATATCTTGGCGAGCTGGGAAACATGATCCCTGACGGTGAGATTAGAGTCAAGAAGGACCCCCAGGTATTGGAAGGAGGAGACCATAGGGACTGTAGAATTCCCAAGAGAAGGAGCAAGTGAAAGACAGGGGCTCCCAAAGGTAAACCATGTGGAGGATGTTTTAGTCATATTAAGATGAAGGAAGTTTGAAGATAACCAATCAGCTACAAGAGTGAGACAGGAATTCAAAGGACTGAGACCAGGATGAAGGGGACTGGTGTGATGAAGAATGATGATGCCGTCTGCATAATAGAAAGCTGACAAACCGGAATGTTGGATACAAAGAGCAAGTGGTGCAAGAAAAAATTAAATAAGGGAGGGGCCAAGACTAAACCTTGAGGGACACCACAGGGGAGGGGGGTAGTATCAGAGAGAGACTGTGATCCAGTGGATGAAGCCACGGAGAAAGAACAGAAGGAAAGAGTGAAACTAACGATAGACAGTACCTCGAAGGCCAGCGTCCCATAGGTGTGAGAGGAGAGTGAGTGATCAACAAGATCAAAGGCTGCGGAAAGATCTAGAGAGACCACCACCGAGATATCACCCCTATCGTGTGAGGAATTAAGTTCATTGAAGAATGCTGTTAAGACTGTCTCAACACTATGGCCCTGACGAAAACCCCATTGGCGTGCGTGGAGAAAGTTTATTGAGTGGAGGTGTTGTGAAAGCTAGGTAAAGACCGTTTTTTCTACAATTTTGGCAAGAAGGGGAAGGTTAGAGACTGGGCAGTGGTGAGCTGGGATTAGAGGATCAAGGGACGGTTTCTTAAGGATGGAATGTACTAGGGCATGTTTCCAGAGGGAAAGGAAGATACCAGTAGAGAGACAGGAGTTGACTATGGAGAGAATATAGGGCGCTAGAGCAAGAGAAGGTTCAAGAAGCCAGCCAATAGGAATAGGATCCAGAGGGCACGTTGTCTTGCGAGCTGAGGAGATGGAGGTTATAAGCTCTGAGGCGGTAACTGAGTGAAAGGTGGACCAACAATGGGAAAGAGAAGGCAAAGGGGGAGGGGAGGGAGAGAAGGGGGAGAGGATAAAGGAGGGGGACAGAAGGGAAGAGTAGCGTGCAGATTCAGAATCTTGGTCGCGAAATGCGAAGCCAGCTGAGTAGGAGTGGGCGTGGGATGAAGAGGCACAGGCAAGGGGCCAGAGTGAAGCGAGGTGAGGGATCTAAAAGGGATCTAAGCACAGAGAAAAGCTGTCTGGAGGGATTGGGAGCAGTAGTAATGTGATCAGAGAAGAATGATAGTTTAGCCTGATGAACAGAAGAATGATAATACCGGTGGTGTTCATGAAATTGAGCCAGAGCGTGTGAAGTATGATGCTTACGCCAAATGCGTTCTGCTCGATGAAGGTGGGTGCATAAGAGACGAAGGCCAGCATGGATCCATGGCTGGCGAGCAGAGGGGCGCCTGGGCTGAGTTGGCTGAAGAGGGGCAAGATGGTCAAGGGTAGAAGAAAGGGCAGTAGTCCAGGTTGAAACCTGAGTATTTGGGGAGAGAGCAGGGAAATTCTCAGGAAGAAGCTGGTGCGCAGGAGGAAAAAGCTGGAGAGTGAGGGGTGTGATGCAGCGGCGCAAGGGATTGCAGGAGAAAGTGGCAGAAGGAGAAGTCGAGCAGGTGGGAGGTCGGGGGGGGGGGGAGTAGGAAGATCCAACAGGAATGTCAAACAAAAGTGATCAGTCCAGGGGAGGGGCTTCACCAGAGGCTGAGAGATTCGGAAAGAAGGGGACAATGGAGTAATCACTGGATCAAGAATATGGCCAGCTGTGTGAGTTGAAGAAAGTATGAGCTGTTAGAGAGATAAGATCATGGAGGAGAGTAACAAATGAGAGATCCTTGGCAGAGGGTGGGGGAATCAAAATGGACATTAAGGTCACCCACAACAACCAGATGAGGAAACTGCAGAGAAATATTAGCAATAGTAAGAATAAGAGCATCCCAGAGATGGGTATGAAGGGATGGGGAGGGGAGTAAAGAACAAGAACATGGGTAGGGGGGAGGACTGAAGGCAGAGAAGGAGGGATTCGGGGTAATGTAGGAGGGAAGAGGAAACCTGAGACACAAGAAGAGCGATACAGTATGGCAACACCGCCTCCATTTCGGCCAACACGGGGAACAGAGAAGGCAGAGAAATCGGATGGTAGGCACCTAGTGATAAGAGGTTGTTCACCATCTTTGATCCAGGCTTCAGTTAAACAGAGTAGATCCAGAGATTCCTAAAGGATGAGGTCTTGAACCAATAATGATTTGGTTCGCAGTGAACAGCAGTTGACGACACCAAGTTTGAGTGAGAGGGGAAACAGCGGAGGGAGGGCAGAAGAAAAAGGAGTGGTGATGAGTGGGCGAAGTCGTAGATTAGATAGATTGTGAGGCAGAGTGCTGTTAGTCACTGAGTGATGATGTGAGAGGGCCAGTTCCCCCACAAGACAGGGATGGTAGACATAAGGTGCAAGACTGGGGTGGACAGGTCCGGTAAGGGGTTAGAGAGCACAGGTGGGCAAGTGCGAGGACCTACCTGGAGCCTAGCGTGATTGACAAACAAGGAGGCCGCACAGAACAGGATCGTAAAGCACTGCACGGCAAACAAGGGAAACTCAGAGTGGACAGCAATGTCCCTAGAGCGACCCCAAGGAGCTCCTTCATTCCTAACACAACTAATAAGGATAACACCAAATGATCGATAACGAAAAGTTTGAATGATAATCAGTTAGGATAACTAATGTATTTATCGTAAAATGAAGCAACACACCAGTAAAAGAGCTTGAATACATTTCTCCATCCTTATGGAATACACTACCAGATAGGCTAAGATCTATATCTGATTTGTCTATCTTGCAGACCAAACTTAAAACGTTCCTCTTCATTGAACAGTTTGGCATTAATGAGGAAAACATAAATCGAGACTCAACATAAAATAAAAAAAATCCTCCCAACATAAGTGGAAACAATCTTTCTCCCCAAGCTATACATAAAGGATTGAAATGCACAAAATAATAATCACTATACGTCCAACCTGTAAAATATCTCACACAAAAAGTAAAAATACCCACTCTAAAATAAGAAATTAGCAAAACATGTACATATTTAAAATCTATTAAATGTTGCCTTGTATATGAGTTATACCATAATGATTTGGGCTGCAGCAATCCAAGGGAGCAATACAGTATAGGAGGTGAAGTACTTTTGTCCACTAAAGAAGAGCGGGACCTAGGCGTGGTTGTGTCTGATGATCTTAAAGTAGCTAAACAGGTAGAAAAGGCGACGGCAAAAGCTAAAAGGATGCTTGGGTGCATACAGAGAGGAATGGCTAGCAGAAAAAAGGAGGTGATAATGCCTCTGTATAAGTCTTTGGTGCGACCTCATTTGGAGTATGGTGTGCAATTCTGGAGACCGCACCTTCAAAAGGATGTGAACAGGATGGAGTCGGTGCAGAGGGTGGCTACTAAAATGATTAGTGGGCTTCATTATAAAGCATATGAGGACAGACTTAAGGATCTTAATATGTACACCTTAGAGGAAAGGCGAGATAGAGGTGATATGATTGAGGTGATATGATTGAGATGTTTAAATACCTCCGTGGCATAAATGTTCAGGGAGAGAGCCTCTTTCAATTGAAAGCAAGTTCTGCTACGAGGGGACATGGGATGAGGGTGAAAGGAGATAGATTCAGGAGTGATATGCGGAAATATTTCTTTACAGAAATAGTGGATCCATGGACTAGTCTCCCAGTGGAGGTGGTAGAGATGAGGACAGTAACTGAATTCAAAAAAGCATGGGACCAACACAGAGGATCTCTAAAGGTAAAAAGTGGACTGTTGTAGTTGTTATGGAAGGACAGACTAGATAGGCCATGTGGTCTTTTTCTGTCATCATGTTTCTATGTTTGATTACAACCCAATCATGCATATAACAATGATCTAATTCTATCATGTGTTACTTGTATTTGTTCACCATGGGGGCATGTTGGGGAGGAGTGGAGGTGGCGACAAGTGGGCAGCAGCGATATTGCATGCTGCCCAGTTAATGACCTGTGCCAAGAAGTCAGGCGAGGAAAACTCTCACCTATCTCTAAGGTGCAGGAGCTAACCGGGTAGCATGCAATATTGCTGCTGCCTAGTTAGCTAATGTGGTTTCTGGCATGTGTGGCAAACCTTGCATATTTAATGCCAGGGCTGCATATGACCCCAGCATTGAATATCCAGGGTTAGGGGCCAGCAGGCACAGCTATTTGCCATAGCAGCGCATGCCTGCCTAATTGAATATTGGGACCATTGCTCTTAGTGGAGGAAGGAAAGGTGAATGCCTTTTATATGGGTTAAGGATAGTTTAATGCAGATTACACCCAGCTGCCATGAACTGGGGGTCATTCTGTATTCAACTTTGAGTGTTAGCACTCATGCTACCCATATGGCTAGGAATTTGTTTCCCTTATTGTGGTGAATTTGGCAGTTGCAGCTTTAGGTGGCTGTTTTGTGTTTTCTTTTTGAGTGAGGTCATGCAGCATTAGTGATTTTCCGTCTTGATTAGTGAATGCCTTGTTGGTGGGGCTTCCCCAGGATTTGTATTGCCTTCAGCTGATGCAAAATACTGCTGCCAAGCTGGTAAAGGGCCTATGGGTTTGATCATATGACTCCTACCTTTATCTAGCGGCACTGGCTTCCAGTAAAATTCCTGGCAGATTTTAAAGGATTGATGATTTTTTTTAAAGCTGTACATAATTTGGTACCAGAGTATTTATGTTCTAGACTGGCATCTTATACTCCTGTGCATAAGCTGCACTCCCAGTCTGATGGATCATTAGTAATTCCATCTCATCAGGTTTTGTGGAAGGTTCAGTATAGGAAAACATAGTTACTCACCCGTAGCAGGTGTTCTCCATGAACAGTAGGAATAAGTCCTCACATATGAGTGACAGCCCAGATGGACCCCAGCACGGGAACACTGCCCAGTTTCCACTGGAAGCTGGTGGGAGCCTTCATCATGCACGCACGCCTGCTGCAGCACCATCTTATCCTCAGAATACAAAAGCTAGTAGCCAAAAAACAACTCCACAGGGAGGTGGGAGGGTTGTGAGGACTTATTTCTGCTGTTCACAGAGAACACCTGCTACAGGTGAGCAACTACTCTTTCTCCATGAACACGCAGGAAAAAGTCCTCACACGTGGGACTCCCAAGCTACAGGCTACCGAACACAAAAACAGCTCAACCGGGGCAAAAGAACCAGAACAAACAGCATGTGACTCCTACCTTTATCTTTGTCCTCTTCGGGACTCGACTGATTCCACGTTAGGCATCCACATCAGGATGACACTTTGGTAGCCTGGACGAACAGAAGGGCTGGTGGGAAGAAGATGAACCTAAGTCCCAAACAGATGCTGGAGTAGGGCCTGGCTGAAGTTACCATCACACTGGGAATTCTCATCCAGACAGTAGTGGGCTAAAAGGTGTAGACAGAGGACCATGTGATAGCCCTGCAAATCTCCTGTGGAGACTGAGCACAGATTGACCATGGATGCAGCCATGGTCTGGACATTGTGGGTCGTGACATGATCCTCGAGGCTGAGATCTGCCTGAGCATAGGCAAAGGAAATGCAATCCACAACCCAAATGCACAGTGTGCATTTGGAAACAGCCATGCCCAATTTGCTGGGGTCAAACAAGACAAAATGCTGTGTAGAACGACAGTGCAGCCTCATCTGCTCAAGGTAGAAGGCCAGCGCATATTTGCAGTCCAACATGTGCAGCAGGGCTTCACCCTGCTGACATGAGGCCTGGGAAAGAAGGTGGGCAATACCACTGACTGACTGAAGTGGAAAGCCAAGACCACTTTGGGCAAGAAGCATGGATGGGTACGCAGTACCACCCCATTGTGATAGAACCTCATGTATGATGAGTGAGCCACCAAGGCCTGAAGCTCGCTGACCCAGCAAGCCGAGGTGAAAGCCACAAGAAAAATGACCTTCCATGTCAGAAATTTCAATGGGCAGGTTGCCAGCAGCTTGAAAGGCACCGACAGGAGCTGCCCCATCACCACATTCAGATCCCACGCCACAGGCTTAATCAGGGACTTCGACAAGAGCAGGCCCCACATGAAGTGGGCACACCAGTAGGCTGATGGACCTCCCCTCCAAGTAGTGGTGGGTAGGCACTTATCGCGCTCAGGTGGACTTGCACTGAGTTGGACTTCAGGCTCGAGTTAGAGAGATGCAGGAGGTACTCCATCAAGCTTTCCACCATGCAGGAGAAGGGATCCAGTACCTTATCAGTGCACCAGAGCAAGAACCTGCGCCACTTGAAGGCCGAGTGGCGTGTCCAATCCCTGCGGAAGGCCAGGAGGATGTCAGTCACTTCCCCTGGCAGGTTAAGTTCTGACACTCAGCATCCAAGCCGTGAGGCCAGGGACCTGACAATGATATGCAGCAGGGTCTTGCTCTCCTGAGAGATGAGATTGGGGTTGCAACCCAGCTGAAGAGGCTCCCGACAAAAGAACTGTAGCAACAGGGAGAACCATGATTGTCTGGGCTAGTATGGGATGATGAGTATCATGGACCCCCCTGTCTGCCTGGAGTTTGAGTAACATCTTCACCACCAGCAGAATTGGAGGGTACACCTATAGCAGATCCATGCCTCAATTCAGGAGGAAGGCATCCGAGGCCAGCCTGTTCTTGGAAGTCATGTGGGAGCAAAAACAACCTACTTGGGCATTGTGCAGCATGGTGAAGAGGTACACTGTCAGAGTGTCTCATTCCTGAAAATGCGCTCCACCACCCTCTTGTTGAGGATCCATTTTTGGGCTGGAGGACACGACTGAGATGGTCTGCCAGGGTATTGAGCTCTCAAGGCAGATAGCTTACCCTCAGCTCCATCCCATGGGCAACTGCAAATTTCTAGGGGCACACTACCTCCCAGCACAGGAAGTACAATCCTGTGCGTCCCTGGTTGTCATTGCCACCTGATTGTCTGTCGGAATCATGACAACCTGGTTGGCCAATTGTACCTAGAATGCCTTGAGAGCATTTGCGATTGCCCGCAGTTCCAGGAAGTTTATTTGGTGCAGGCTCTCCTGCTTCAATGACAGGCTCTGCATCCGCAGGCCATCCAGCCCAATTTGGATGCATCGGTTGTGAGCATCCAGTGGGACAGCATTGACTGAAAGGGAAGGCCCTGAAGTGAGTGTTGTGGCTCCAGCCAGCACTGAAGGATTCCATGAGGGGTGTGGTAATTGCCACCCAATCCCTGAGGCAGCTCATGGAGTCTCACCACTGAATGCTCAGAGTCCGCTGAGCCTGGTGCATCCTGAGATGGGCCAGCAGGGTCACATGAACTGTAGAGGCCATGTGGCCCAGCATCCCTCCTGCCATTGTGTGCTGCTTCTGATGAATGGCAGAGACCATCTCCATGAGCCTATGTAGGTTGTCCATTGAGAGAAAGGTTTGGGTCCACATGGTGTCCAAGAGGGCCCCAATGAACTCGAGCTGCTTGGACGGCAGGAGATGAAACTAAGGGTAACTTATGACAAACCCCAGTCACTCAAGCCCCTGAATCGCCAGGTGGGCCAAGCACCCCACGCCATCTGGCGTGGAGGCCTTTATAAGCCAGTCTTCTATGTAGAGGAATGCGAACATCCCCAGGGTCTGGCGGTAAGCGGCAACGAACACTAGACACTTTGTGAAGACCCTAGGGGCCGTCACCAGCCCGAAGGGAAGTACTTGGTACTGGAAGTGCTAGCCGCTGAGCAAGAAGTGCAGGCACTGTCTGTGAAGAGGATAGATTGGGATGTGTGTGTTTGCATCCTTCAGATCCAAGGAATGTACCCAGGGAGACCATCTTGAATTTTTCTCAAACCAGAAAGCGGTTCAGTTCCCCGAGGTCTAGGATGGGCCAGAACCACCCACCCTCTCCGTCTTCTTGGGGATGAGGAAGTACCAGGAGTAGAACCCTTACCCTGTCTGAGCTGGGGGTACTGGCTCGATGGTCAACTTGGCCAACAGGGTGGCAACCTCCATCTGGAGGAGACCACGGTGGTGCAGGTATTTAGGATACTCCCCCAGAAAGAATCAAGGCAGAAGCTGGGCAAAATGCAGCAGATGCCTGTTCTGAATGATTGTTGCACCCAGGTATCCATGGTGGTGAGAAGCCACCTGTGTGCAAAGTGGACAAGCCGAGTCAGCGAATGGGTGATTGGGCTATGCTCTTAAAAAAGGCATCCAAAAACCCACTCTTGGCTGTGGTTGGGGCGTGGGTTGAGCCTTTTTCGGCTTGGCACACTGCTGCTGGTGTGGGGCCTGAGCCTTGGGCTGAGTACACTGGGGGCTCTGGCAATCCTCGTGCTTCTGCCTGTAGAAACGTTTCTTCCTCTGAGGCTTCTTCTTTGAGGAATCAGCCATCTTGCACGAGTGGTGGGAGATGGTCATCTGCTCCATCTCTATTTTGGTTGCCCTTTCCTCCATGGGCTTGCCAAAGAGGTTCTCACCCTTGCACAGCACATCCATCAGCTTGTCCTGAACCCATTACTCTAGGTCAGAAGACTGGAGCCAGGCCAGCCGGTGTGCCCTAACGCCCACTGCAGCCACTCTGCCCACTGATTCAAAGGCATCACAGGTGGCTTGCATCATGTACTTGGAAACATCCTTCCCATGGCCAACAAGGGCATGGAAGGCCTCCATGCACTCAGCTGGGATGAGGGAGCTAAATTCATTGAGGTCACCCATGCTGTCCTTTAAGAAGATCCCCATGTAGAGCTGGTAGGACAAGATGCAGGTAACCAGCATGAAGCCTTGGAAGCATCGCCTCCCAAAGCCATCGACAGTCCTTTGTTCCCAGCTAGGGGGTACCAAAGAGTGGGTCTTCGAGCTCTTAATGCACCACATGGTGAATTCCACCACCAAAGAGTGGTGCAGCAATTGAGCTTCTTGAACCCGGGGGCCTTTTATCCCCGGTACATCGAGATGAGTCGGTGGCTGGCAGCCAGCACCATCATGGGATTCTATCATGTTCGGAGCAGGAAGTGCTACAATATTTATTTATTTAACCAGTTTTGTATACCACCTTACCCTTCAATCAAAGTGGTTGACAAGACAACAAAAGCTTACATACTGAAGGTATGGGAAAACAAAAACGATACATTACAATATAAATACAAAACAAAACAGTATAATACTATATCATAGTGAAATTAAATATACATAATGGTTAATTTATTTCACCAAATGATTCTATAAATAAATGTCTTTAAAGATTTGTGAAAGTCCTTAATGTCTTCCTGAGTTCTTAAGTCTTCAGGAATAGAATTCCAGAATTCTGATGCCATAAAGGAAAACACTCTTTTAGAAGTGATTTGTTTTGATTTGTTGAAGTTCAAAGGAGTATTAAGTTTATTGATATTTTGAGATCGTCTTGGTCTTATGCTCTTGTCTTTTGAAATTATAGATTGTAGAATATGCGCTGAGGATTGGTGAAACTTTTTGAAAATAGTCATTAGGTTTTTATATTTTGCTCTTGCAATAACCGGAAGGAAATGTAACTGTTTGAGGACAGGAGTTATGTGTTCAAATTTTGTAGAGCCAGTTATAATACGCGCAGTGGTGTTCTGAACTAATTGGACAGGATGGATAGAGTGATTAGGAAGACCTTGATACAAGATGTTTCCAAAATCAAGTAGAAGTGTTATGACTGCCTGACATACCGTGCGAAAGTGATTTGTATTTAGTATTGGTTTTAGTCTTATAATCTTTAAACGATGGTATGCTTTTGACACAATTTTGTTTATATGAGATTTTAAATTTAAATATTTATCTAATGTTTCACCTAAATAGCTTACTTCATCTTTAATTTTTATTTCTCTATTTAATAAATTAATTTCAATTGGTAGTTTTAAGGACTGGCATTTAGATATGAACATTGCTTCTGTTTTGTCAGAATTTATTTTTAAGTTGTTGTTATTAAGCCAATCATTCATATCAGCCAAACAGTTATTAATTTTTGTTGTATCAAAGGTATTTTGTTGAATTATAGTATAAACCATAATGTCATCAGCATATAAATGATAATTTCATGAAGATTAATAATTTGACATATGGGTTGAATATAAATATTAAAGAGAATAGATGATAAAGCTGAACCTTTTGTAAGTATGTTAAAATTTCAATTAAAAAAAAAAAAAAAAAAAAAAAAAAAAATTAGATCAGGAGTGGTTCCATGTTGGTGGAATTGTGATGTAGATAAGCAAGAATGCTATTTCGTCAAACAACTTATCAGGTAATTTGCAAATTTTTGGGGGTCTATTTGAGGATCACCATATAAAGTAGTCACTTTTGTAAGTTGTTGAACAATGTTGAATAATTCCTTTGGTTTGTTAGTTGCTTTCATTATTAGATTTGTATGATATTGTTGTTTACAGTCATGTATTAACTTATTATATTCCATTTGTTTTACATTAAATAGGAATTTTACATCTTGAGATTTAGTTAGTTTCCATTTATGCTCAAGTTTTCT
Source organism: Ichthyophis bannanicus (assembly GCA_033557465.1). Lineage (NCBI taxonomy): Eukaryota > Metazoa > Chordata > Amphibia > Gymnophiona > Ichthyophiidae > Ichthyophis > Ichthyophis bannanicus. The sequence goes on from CM066031.1 coordinate 1,107,393,284, forward strand.
TAGCAAACGCTTTGCCTCTCTGATTTCATTAGAATACAATGGTGCGTTCTTCTTCCTACACATTTGTACTTTATTATTTTTTGGGGGCTAGTGCAGCATTTGAAATGATATTATTCCAATTTTCTATGACTTCATCCAGTTCAGTGCAATTTTGTTGCAATTGTGGAACAATGTCCTTAAGAAAGTCCTCTTTATGGAAAGCTCTAAATTTTCTAGTCTTGTAATCATCTTTTAAGTTGTTAGGTGATGGTTGTAGTTGCAAGGTAAATGAGATAATATAATGATCAGACCAAGGTACTGGGTTAGCTTTTGGGACTGTAATTTGGTTTTGTGAAAAGAGTTGCTCAGGGCAAAAAATTAGATCAGGAGTGGTTCCATGTTGATGTGTAGGCTGATAATTATCTGTCGATAACCTAAAGATTTCACTGCTTTCAAGAAGGATCTGTACTCATTAGAAGGTGATGATGATAGATTGTAATCACCTAATGCAATTAATGGTTTAATTTGAGAGCTATAAGTACAAATTAATTCTAAAATTGTTGAGAGGTGATCCTTAGCAGCATTAGGTGGTCCATATGCGAGGCAAACATTGAGGTGGTAATTTGATATAATAATTGACGTTGTTTCAGTTGAATTGTTAGTTGTAATAGATTTAAACTTAAAGGCTGTTTTTGTTAATATTAAAATTCCTTCTCCTTTTTTATGTTCTCTAGGACAATTAAATATATTCCGGTTATTGCAATATGCGATGTGCAGGCACCATAATGACTTCCTTCAGTGTCAAGGGGTACCGGAGGAACAGTTCCTCCTCCCTCAGCTCATCCTCCGCCTTGAGGGAGAAGGGCATCGCCTTCACCATGTCCCGGATGAAGTCCTGGAAGGACATGCTCTCCGGGGGCGACTTCTGCCTCTCGTATGGTGGGGAGGGCTCCAAGAGGATGTTGGGGGACTCCCTCTCAGAGACCAGCGACTCCTTTTCCATCTCCCAGTCATCAGAGTTGAAGTACCTCCTGGCACCAGTGCCACTCCAGTGAAGATGACAGACGCCAGCACGACCGCTGATAGTCCACCCTCGGGTGCCCGTGCATCGCAGCCTGAGACACTGGAAAGGGAGATTGTGGTTGGAAACAGGGTGGATTGCAACCGTCGACCAGACATCCTTGGCTCGGCAGGGTGGACATGGGTCTCCAAAATAAGCAGCACAGCTGGTGGTGATGCCACTGAGGGCAGAGGGGCCACTAGGGCTCGCGCAGCCAAGAGAGTCACCATGTGCACCTCAAAGGCCCTAAGGCCGTCAGTCGGCACTGCAGTCTCTGAGTGCATCGGGGCTGGGACAACGACCTTGACCACCGACTCCAGCACCCATCTTGGGGACTCCACAATGGTCAGAGCATCAAGTGATTGTCAATGGCCCTCTGGGGCCTTGGAAGTCTATTCTTCCCACTGAGGCACCTTTGCACGTCACTCCCAACCATCATTGACGTTGTGCTGAGAAGGGCTCCAGTATCAATGTGTGTGCTTGGCATGGTCCCTGGCTGCCTCCTTTGGCATCGACGAGGCAGATGACAAGTTCTTCTGAGGCTCTGATAGGGTGTTGATGGAGAGCCTCTGTTCCAGGCTACTGCAACCACAGACTCTAAATGAGCAGGGACACTGCACAATGCTGAGACCTCAGTGAAGCTCCGTGAGGGCGTTGATGCCAATGTCAATGCTGGTACCGAGAACACGAGTCCAATGGCCCGAAGAGGGGCTCACATTGCTTCTCCCATCCCTTGAGGCCCTTCTGGGTCATCTGTAGACACAGAGTGCAGGAAGAAGGCTAGTGATCAGGGCCAAGATACTAAATGCACCAATTGTGACAGTCAGTGACTGAAACGGTGCATGTACAGTGAGTGCACTTTTTGAAGCTGCTGACCAATTTCAACATGACCAGAGAAACAGCCACTGCAAAATCAAATGGCTCAATATCAACCAGCAAAAAAGCTCAGGAAAAAATAGTGAAAACCTCCCGAGATGCAAAAGAAAGAACAAAAAGAGAAAAACGCCCAAAAAGGATGGACCGGCGCAGGCAAGAAACAACGCAACAACAACAGACTAGCAGAAAACAACAAATCCATAACCCCGAAGGGCCCAAAATCACAACTTTTTCTGATAAAGGTCAGGAAAACGTCCATGGGGCTCCGCGGAAAAAGCAGACTGAGGATAAAATGGCACCACTGAAGGTGGGAAGGCAGGCAGGCATGCATGCATGATGGAGACTCCCAAAGCTTCCGGTGGAAGCTGGGGAACATTCTGGTGCGGGCCTTCATCGATGGATGTCACCCATATGTAACATAGTATATGACGGTAGATAAAAACCAGTATGGTCCATCTAGTCTGCCCAGCAAGGCGGCAAGAGTAGGTGCACCTGCTGCTCCGTGCAGGTCACCCCTCCTCATGCCTTTGTTTAGGGGTGTACCCACTGCTCCGTGTAGGTCACCCCTATTTGTTGAGATATAAGAGAGAGTTATTGAAAGAAAGCTTGTCTGTACAGGGCTGTATACACAGTGAGAGTACTGAAAGCCCTCAGAAAGAGTTAACACCACAGGTTCAGTAACTCAGACATTCCAGGGCTTATTATTCAGCAACAACCGTGACAGACTCTACTGAAATAACTAGGCTGAACTTTCCTATAACAAAGATATTAGGTTTGTTATGAAACAGATAGTGCAGGGAGAAGCTGTTTCTTCAGTCTCGCAGTCTCGAATCAGAGATATCAAAACTGCTAGTGTTAGAATTATTGTTTAAGAGGTTATGTCTGGGAATACATGTATGTCTCCTCATGATGACCTATGGTAATAAGAACTGACCTATGACATAGAGATGCACATCATAAATATACGCGATGCTTGACGTAGAATAATAAGGGGAAACTTATGCTGTGTAATGGAATTTTGACCTATATGTAAAGCATAGTTACTCACCTGTAACAGGTGATCTTGGAGAACAGCAGGAATTTAGTCCTCACATATGGGTATCGTCAGTATCGACAGAGCCTATGCGGGAACGCTCCCCAGCATCCAATAGGAACGCTTTTGGGAGCATCCTTCAGCACATGTGTGCTGCCTTCGCACCTTTCCAAATGTCCCTCTTCAGTTAAGTTTGTAGCTGAGTGAAAGGATAGAGGGAGAGAGACAACTCCTAGGGGAGGTGGGTGGGTTGTGAGGACTAAATTCCTCCTGTTCCCGGAGATCACCTGTTACAGGTGAGTAACTACGCTATCTCCAGGAACAAGCAGGAATGTAGTCCTCAAATATGGGGACTCCCTAGCTGAAGATGCCAGGGAGATATCCCCAGGAAGGTGCCACCGTCAAAGGTGAGAATCCTTCCTCCCATGGATCTCTGGCATCCTACCAGGGCTGGTGGGTAGGAGTTGGTTTAGGTTTGAAAGAGATTTTGGAGAACAGCTTGGCCAAAGAAGGCATCCTGACGGGAGGCTTTATCTAGGCAGTAGTGGGCTGTGAAGGTGTGTACCGAAGCCCAGGTGGCTGCTTGACAAATGTCATCGATAGACAGAGTGGAGATTAGCCATAGAAGCTGCCATGGCTCTCACATTGTGAGCTGTGACATGGTCCTGAAGAGGAAGACCCTTACTCTCATAAGTAAAGGATATGCATTGGGCAATCCATTTAGATAAAGTTCTTTTGGAGACTGGAAGTCCCAAATGACTAGGGTGAAAAGCTACAAAAGGTTGCGAGGACTTTCTAAGTTGCTGTGTTCTTTGAATGTAAAAGGCTAAGGCCCTCTTACAATCCAAAGTATGAAGGTTTCTTTCTGCATTAGAGGTCTGAGGCCTCGGAAAAAATACAGGAAGGTAAATTGATTGGTTTAAATGAAAAGGCAAAACCACCTTTGGCATAAAGTGTGGGTGAGTTCAAAGAACAACCTTATCATGATGAAATCTAGTATAAAGAGGATCAGCCACTAAAGCTTGCAATTCACTAATGCGACGGGCAGAGGTGATTGCAATCAGGAAGATGACCTTCCAAGTCAAAAACCTAAGGGCTGTAGTGGCTAAAGGTTCAAAAAGCAACTACATGAGCTGCCCAGGAACTAGATTTAGATCCCATGCTACCGATGGTGGCTTGATGGAAGGTTTAGTTAATAAAAGGCCCCTCATAAACCTTGATAGGAGTGGATGAGAGGAAATTGGTTGTCCATTTAGAGGCTTATAAGAAGCTGCAAGAGCACTAAGATGGACTCTTACCGAATTGGTTTTTAACCCAGAATTTGATAAGTGAAGGAGATACTCTAGTATCGATTCTAAGGGTATGACCAAGGGGTTTAATCCCTTCTTGGAGCACCATATAGTAAAACGTTTCCACTTGAAGGCATAAGATCTTCTTGTGGAAAGTTTCCTAGAAGCCTGAAGGATATCTTTTACCTGCTGGGACAGGTTGAAATCCTGGAGGTCTAAGCCTTCAACAACCAGGCCGTGAGGTGCAGGGACTGGGGATTCAGGTGCCATAGCGTCCCGTTCTCCTGGGAAAGGAGATCTGGAGCATGCCCTAACTCCAGAGGTGCCGCTTGAGAGAGATGCAGAAGCAGGGAATACCACATTTGGCGTGGCCATCGTGGTGCTATGAGAATCATGCAACCCCTGTCTCTCTGAAGTTTGAAGAGTGTCTTGGGGATGAGGGGAAGGCATAAAGGAAGTCCTGACCCCAGTGGATGAGGAAGGCATCCTTTGCCTGACAGTTGTGCACCGGAATCCTGGAACAGAACCGGGGAAGTTTGGCATTCAATGGACTTGCAAAGAAGTCTATGTCTGGAGTGCCCCAGAGATGGAATATCTTTGCCACCTGGTCTAGGTGGAGTGACCACTCGTGAGGCAGCAGTACTTGACTGAGTTTGTCTGCCCAAAGGTTTTGAATGCCTGGAAGATATACCACTAGAAGGTGAATTTGATGCTCTCTGGCAAGGGCCCCGAGTCATAAAGCTTTGTTGCATAACGACAGAGAGCCTGTCCCGCCCTGCTTTTTCACATAGAACATGGCTACCTGATTGTCCGTCTGGACTAGGACTGTCTTGTAGCTGAGCTGGGCGTGGAACACTCGAAGAGCTAAATAAATTACTCTTAATTCCAGGAGGTTTATGTGTAAACCAACCTCCTGTGGAGTCCAGGTGCCCTGGGTAGAGAGATGATTCAGGTGTGCTCCCCAACCCACATGTGATGCATCTGTTATTAGGGTGGCCTGAAAGAGGGGTTGATGGAAAGGAGATCCCACTGTCAGATTTTCTAGTGATTGCCACCATTGGAGGGACAAAATTAGTCGTTGAGAGATGGTTATTTTGTCCAACAAATGACCCATGGCCTGTGTCCACTGTGTGGAGAGGGTCCTCTGAGCTGCTCGCATGTGGAGGCGAGCATATGGGACTACATGAACTGTGGATGCCATGTGTCCCAGCAACTGAAGTAGCTCCCGAGCAGTGAGGGAGGATTTGCCTGCTGCTTGGGAAGCTAACTGCATTATGCGAAGACACCGGGCTTGTGGAAGGAAAGCCCTTGCCTGTCTGGTATCCAGACAGGCTCCTATGAATTCTAGGCATTGGGAAGGAACTAGTTGAGATTTCGGGAAGTTTATTACCAATCCCAAGAATTGGAGGATTCGCATTGTACGAGACAGTGCAGTGCTGGCCTCTGTCACTGTGGAGGCTCGGATGAGCCAGTCGTCTAAGTAAGGGAAGGCAAAAATCCCCAGGGTTCATAGAAATGCAGCTACTACTGCCATTTATTTCATGAATACCCTTGGTGCTGAAGCCAAACAAAAAGGAAAGAGTAGTTACTCACCTGTAACAGGTGTTCTCCAGGAGCAGCAGGAATCAGTCCTCTCATATGGGTGACATCGACGTCGATGGAGCCCCCATGCGGAGCATTTCCCCAGCTTTCTAAGAAAGCCTTTGGGAATACACCCACGCATGCGCAGTCTCCTTCCCGCCCAAAGGTGCCATCTTGCTCAGTCAGATGACATAGCTAAAAGACAGCACAAAAAACACAAAAGAACTATATACAACTGCAACTCCAAGGGGAGGAGGGAGGGTTGTGAGGACTGATTCCTGCTGCTTCTGGAGAACACCTGTTACAGTTGAGTAACTACTCTTTCTCCAGGACCAAGCAGAAAGTCAGTCCTCACCATATGGGTGACTCCCTACCTCTGGGCTACCAGGAACCCAGGCTGAAAAATAGAGCTCCCTCTGTGAAGCCCCAGCATCAGGGAAAGAATTTTACTGAGACGAGATCTCACCAGTAGCCCAACAAGAGGGATGGAGTTGCCTAAACCTCAAAGAGATTCTGGAGTACTGCATGACCAAAAGCACTGTCCCTACGGGACTCCCTCTCCAGGCAGTAATGGGCTGCAAAAGTCTGGCTTGAGGACCAAGTTGCAGCCCTACAGATGTCTGCCAACGGTACAGAACGGAGATGAGCTACTGATGCAGCCATTGCCTGGACACGGTGGGCTGTGACTCGACCCTGCAACGGAAAGTCTGCTGCCCTGTAAGCCCAGGTGATACAGTCCGCCACCCATATGGACAAGGTACGCTTGGAGACAGGCAACCCCAAGTTGTTTGGGTCAAAGGAGACGAAGAGCTGAGTAGCCCTCCTATGACCCTTAGTACGATCAATGTAGAAAGACAAGGCCCTTCTACAGTCCAGGGTATGCAGGACTTCCTCAGCCGGGCTGGCATGGGGCCTAGGGAAGAATGTTGGAAGAACCACCTCCTGATTGAGGTGGAAAGAGGAGACTACCTTTGGGAGGAACTTCGGATGAGTCCTAAGGACTACCCTGTTCCTATAGAAATGAGTGTATGGCCTGTCACAGGCCAGGGCTTGAAGTTCACTCACTCGTCTGGCCGAGGTCAGTGCCACTAGGAAAAGAACCTTCCAAGAAAGGAAGCGGAGAGGACACGTAGCCATCGGCTCAAAGGGAGGGCGAGTAAGCTGCTGCAAGACCACATTCAACTCCCACTCAGGGGCTGGTGGACGGAGAGGAGGCTTTAGCAAGAGCAAGCCTCTGAGGAACCAGGACACCAAAGGGTGAACTGATAAAGAGTGCCCTTCCACCAGTGAGTGGTGGGCTGCCAGAGCAGAAAGGTGTACCCGAACAGAATTGGACTTAAGACCCTGATTAGACAAGTGCAGCAGATACTGAAGCACCACTGGCACAGGGCAGGAGAAAGGATTCTCCTAGCGTTGGTCACACTACAAGGAGAACCGTTTCCACTTCAGGGCATAGGTCTTTCTGGTGGATTGCTTCCTAGAGGCCAAGACCACCTCTTCAACTTCCTGAGGCAGGCCCCAGGGAGCCAGCACTACCCTTGCAGCCTCCAGGCCATCAAATTGAGAGTTTTGAGATTGGGGTGCAGAAGGGAACCCTGATCCTGAGAGAGAAGATTGGGTTGCAACCCCAGAGGGAGTGGGGTGTCCACCGCCAGCTGTAATAGAAGCGGGAACCAGAGCTGCCTCGGCCATCTGGGGGCTACCAAGATGACCGAGGCCCTGTCCCTTAGAATCTTGAACAAGGTTCGGGCCACCAGGGGCGTGGGAGGAAACGCATACAGAAGGCCCTTGGACCTTGAGATCAGGAAGGCATCCGCTGTGAATCTCGTGGGATGCGGTTGCCTGGAGCAGAACTGGGGCAGCTGCCGGTTCAGGGGACTGGCAAAGAGGTCGATGGATGGAAGTCTCCATTTCAGGAAAATGTTCTGAACCACCAAAGGGTGCAGTTGCCATTCGTGAGGTTGTAGAACCCTGCTCAATCTGTCTGCCAGGAAATTTTCCTGGCCAGGAAGATAGACTGCTCTGAGCAACATATTGTGTCGAAGTGCAAAAGAGCAAAGGGCCTGTGCCTCCTAACACAGGAGCCTGGACCCCGTGCCCCCTTGTTTGTCCACATAGAACATCGCTACCTGGTTGTCTGTTTGCACCAAGACAGACTGGTGGGCCAGGGTGTGAGAGAAGGCTTTGAGGGCTAAGCGCATCGCCCGGAGTTCCAGCAGGTTGATTTGTTGCGTGGCCTCCCATGGAGATCACAGGCCCTGTGTGCACTTGTTCAGACAATGTGCACCCCAGCCCTGCAAGGAGGCATCGGTTCTGAGTACCACAGTGGAAACAGGTACCTGAAAAGGAATTCCCTGTAGAAGGTTGGGGGGGGGGGGGTGTAGTCACCACTGCAGGGAGTTCAGGAATGGTTTGGACACCCTTACTTTGTCTCTGAGGCTTCCTGTGGCCTGCCTCCACTGAGTTCTGAGACACCACTGTGCAGGTCTCATATTAAGGCGGGTATTTGGGGGTCACATGCACTGTCAATGCCATGAGGCCCAGGAGCCTTAGACAGAGTCTGGCAGAAACCAGTGGGTTGTCTAGAAACTGGCTGGCCAAGTCCATCAGCCTTCCCACTCTGTCTTCTGGCAAGTAAGCTTTTGCATGCAGGGAGTCTAACCGTGCTCCTATGAACTCCAGGTTCTGGGAGGGGAGCAAATTGGACTTTGCGAAGTTTATGACAAAGCCTAGTTGCTGAAGGAGAGAGTACGGAGGGTGGCTTGCCTGGCCTCCTGGAGTCTGACCCCTGATGAGCCAGTCGTCCAGGTAGGGGAAGACAAAAATACCCTGGTTTCTCAAGTAGGCTGCCACCACCGCCAGGCACTTTGTGAAGATCCGTGGGGTGGAGGTTAGGCCAAAGGGCAGTACCCTGTACTGAAAATGGTTTCCTCCCACCATGAACCTTAGGTACTTTCTGTGGTCTGGATGAATGAGGATGTGAGTGTACGCATCCTTTAGATCTAAGGAGCATAGCCAATCTCCCTGCTGGAGGTAGGGCAGCAGTGCTCCAATAGTAAGCATCTTGAACTTTTCCTTTTCCAAGAACTTGTTGAGATTTCTCAAGTCCAGAATGGGCCGGAGACCTCCAGTTCTCTTTGGCACAAGAAAGTACCTGGAGTAAAAGCCCTGACCCAGCAGGTGGGGAGGTACAGGCTCTACTGCCCTGTCTTGAAGGAGATTTTGCAGTTCCTGGAGAAGGAGTTCTCGATGCAGAGTAGGCCTTGGAGTCTCCCCTGGAAAGTAGGAGGGGGTACTTGATGGAAATGGAGCAGGTAGCCCGTCTGGACTATGCTCAGTACCCAAGCATCTCTTGTGATGAGCGGCCACTGGTGGGCAAACAGGACCAACCGACCTCCCGTGCTGAGATGGGCCAGCAGAGGTGGAGAGGCTATGCAGTGGGAGTCAAAAAACCCCTCCCTGCTGAGTAGGAGCAGGAGCAGGAGCTGGAGGCTTGGGTGCTTTCTGCCTATGGGGCCAATGTCCCTGCCCCTTGGCCTGCTGACCCTGCTGGGGAGGCCTGATAATGTGGGAAAGGTTTGTAGGCAGATGACTTCCTCGGGTAAAAGGCCTTTTTCCCCGAGCCCTTGGACAACCTTTCTTTTATCTTTATCTTTATTAAAACATTTGATAAACCGCTACAGCCAAAGCATAGAGCGGTGTACAATAAAAGGTCCACACTGCAAGCTATAGAAAAGAACGCCATAAATAATAGGAAAGGAAAGCAAAGCACACAGCACACAGAAGTAAAACCAAGTAACTAAAATAAGAATAAGTAAAAAACTAAAAAACAAAACAGGGAAAGACAGGACACTAACAGACAGACAGCACAAAACAAAAATCCAACTACAGATTCAAAGGGGGGGGGGGGGGTACTGGCGGGAAGGTCAAAAGCCTGCTCGAACAGATGGGTTTTGAGTAGTGTCTTGAACTGAGGAAAAGAAGGGTCTAACCTGAGGGAAGGTGTTAATGAATTCCAAAGAGACGGACCAAGAAAGAAAAAGGTGGAATGTCGGGTTTGCTCCAGACGAGCCTGTGATGGGGAAGGCAAGGATAAACGATTGGCATGAATAGACCAGAGTTGACGATAGGGTGTGTGAAGGAAAATCAGACCCGCAAGATACAAAGGATTGCCAGTATGGATAGTGCGGTGAATCAAAATCAGGAACTCATATTGACAGCGAAAATGAAGAGGCAACCAGTGCAGGCGAAGAAAGAGGGGAGTGACATGATCGAAACACCGGGAAAAAGTGATAAGGCGAGCTGCGGTATTTTGAATAGATTGTAACCGTTGAAGCTGATATTTAGGAAGATTAGCCAAGAAAACATTACAGTAGTCAAGTCTACTAATTACCAAAGCTAGAACAAGAGTAACCAAAGAGTCAGAGGAAAAGAGAGAACGAGTAGCTCTAATCTGCCAAAGAGTCACAAAGGACCGACGAGTGAGAGAAGAGATGTGATCATGAAAAGAAAGTGATGAATCAAGGGTAACCCCCAAATAGCGGAAAGAAGAAACAAGGGGAATAGGAACTGAATCAATCATGGGGGTGACAGAGGGACAAAAACCACTAAGAGATACACATATAGCCACGGATTTCGAGGGATTTAAGTGAAGAAAGTTTCGAGAAAGCCAGGAAGCGATATGAGAAAGACAGTCATTTAGTGGGGCAATATCCAAAGTGAGGGGAGAGACATGACAGAGAAGAATAATGTCGTCTGCATAAATGTAAGGAGATACCGAAAACTGCTGAATTGCAAGAGGCAAAGGAGCAAGAAAGATATTAAATAACAAAGGAGAAAGAACAGACCGCTGCGGAACACCACAGACAAGCGGGAAAGAAGAGCGGTTACCAGAGTGCACAGTGAACGAGCGAGCCGTAAGGAAAGAATGAAACCATTGTAGAACAGAACCCCGCAATCTAATATCGAATAGACGAGAAAGGAGAGTCCGGTGATCAATCAAGTCGAAAGCTGCAGAAAGACCCAGAGAAACAAGAAGAGTAACATCACCACGAACGTGAGCAACATGAATTTCATTTAGAAGTGCCAGAAGAACAGTTTCAGTGCTATGCCCGTGATGAAAACCTGCTTGACGGGGGTGAAGAGTATTTGTGGCCTCTACGTGCGAATTTAACTGTTCAAAAACAAAACGCTCCAAAAGTTTAGCCAGGAAAGGAAGGTTGGAGACTGGCCGCCAATTAGACAAAACAGAAGGATCACTGGTAGGTTGTTTCAGAAGGGGACGAACAACAGCAGACTTCCACAAAGACGGGAAAAGGCCAGAGGATAGACTGGAATTTATAATATTAGTGAGGAATGGAACAAGTTGCAGAGAAGGCTCAGACAACCAGTGAGATGGAATAGGGTCTAAGACACAAGTCATCTTTCTAGATTTAAGCAGCATCTGCAGTACTTCTGTGGAAGTGACCAAATGGAAAGAAGACCAGTTATGAGAAAGGGCCTGGTTCGGAGAAGAAGGGGAAGGAGCGAACAGGAAGTCGGTAGAATGGTTGGGCGACCCACCGGGGGGGGGGGGGGGTAGCAGGCAGAGGGGATAAAGGCAAAGGCGGAGAGGGACTTGAGAAAGAGGTCCGCAACTTCAGTATCTTATCCGAAAAGAAAGTAGCCAGAAGTTGGGGGTCCGGAGACCGGGATACCGGGCCACAACTGGGACCAACAGAAGAAAGCCTCCGGAGAATGGAAAAGAGTTGTTTGGAGGAATGAAAGCACGTTTGGCAGCCTGGACTGCCAGGCGATAAGCAGCAGATAAATGACGAAAACGCAGTAACAAGTCGGAAGAGGGGTGGCGAGACCAACGACGCTGCACCTGGCGGAGCTGAGTCCGTTGCAGGCGCAGAGAAGGATGGTACCATGGTGAATGCCCAGTGGAACGTGGTCTAGAGAAGGGGCGAAAAGGTGCCAAATCATCCAGAGCGTTGGTAAGCAGTGAATGCCAAAGGGAGGTCTGACAGTCAAGTGAGCGCAAAGCAAAATCTGAAGGAAAAAGCGAGGAGGCGGAGGGAAAGGCCTGAAGAGTGTCAGAGGTGCAATGACGACGCAGAGGAGGGGGAGAGGAAGGTACAGAGGGAGGGGTGGTCACAGGTGAGGGAGAGGACACTGTAAAGAGAACACAGATGGTCAGACCATGGAATGGCCAATAAAGCGGGGGATGAAATCACTAGCGTGGGAGGTGAAAGAACCAGATCTAAAGTATGACCTGCTACATGGGTGGGGCCTGAGACATGCTGATGAAGAGAGATATCAGACAAGAGATTCAAAAATGTACGATCTTTTGATCTAGTATGGTGATCCACATGAACGTTGAAATCACCGAGAACAATAAGATTAGAGAACTGCAGGGTCGTATCTGAAAGTACTTGTAAAGTTGCATCCCAGCGTGCAGCGGAGAGAGAAGGGGGAAGATAAAGAAGAAGAAAGTAAAGTGGGGGGATGAATTAAGACGAAGGAAAAGCGATTCAGAAAGAGAAACCGAAGGGGAAGAAATCTCCTCGATAGCGATAGAGGCCTGGTGAAGCAGAGCCACCCCACCCCCGCCCCTACCCAATCGAGGGGAGGAAATCGCTGAGTACCCAGGAGGAAGGGAGCTAGACAGAACAGGCCCGCCACCCTCTTTCAACCAAGTCTCAGTAAGAAAGCAGAGGTCAAGTGAGTATTGAGAAATAAGGTCATGGACCAACAGAGACTTCGACTGGAGAGAACGGCAGTTCAATAAGGCTAGGCTGAGTGTTAGAGTGGAAGCAGCCATAGCACGTCCTGGAGAAGGGAGATATCGCCCAGACAGGACCCTGATAGAGTGGCATGGAATTAAATTAGAGGAACATCGGGCAAGTGAGCCCGAGGGAGCAAGGGACAGGGTTGGAAAACGCCGGCCCCAAAAAACAGGAATAGCCGCCATGAAAACAAAGGTTAAATAGAAAACGAATACCCAGGAGAGAAGTGTGTTGATCCGAGAAGGTCGAACCCTTCGCCAACAGGAAGAAAAGCGAAACAGATTTAGCAGCCCATCAGGAAAGGGCCAGGACATCATGGACGCAGAACCCCCAAGACGAGCCCCTCGCTCGCCCAAGGAGCAGGACCTGCTCCTTCGGCGCGCTCCTTTGGCGCGGAACGCTGCAGACAGCTTGCTTAAATGTGTAAGTTGTTACCAAGGAAGGTCGTGACCACAGGGTGCGGTTATGTCACTTACGGGCGTCGGGAGGGCTCTGGGACACACAGGGATACAGACTACAGAGTCCTAAAAAATAGAACAATAATAGATAGCAGCAAAATAACAAGCAGCAAAGGCAAAACAGACATTGGAATGCCGCAGACAGCTTGCTTAAATGTGTAAGTTGTTACCAAGGAAGGTCGCGATCACAGGGCGCGGTTACGTCACTTCCGGGCATCAGGAGGGCTCTGGGACACACAGGCATACAGACTACAGAGTCCAAGGAAGGTCGCGACCACAGGGCGCGGTTACGTCACTTCCGGGCGTCGGGTGGGCTCTGGGACACACAGGGATACAGACTACAGAGTCCAAGGAAGGTCGCGACCACAGGGCGTGGTTACGTCACTTCCGGGTGTCGGGAGGGCTCTGGGACACACAGGGATACAGACTACAGAGTCCAAGGAAGGTCGCGACCACAAGGCGCAGTTACGTCACTTCCGGGCATCGGGAGGGCTCTGGGACACACAGGGATACAGACTACAGAGTCCAAGGAAGGTCGCGACCACAGGGCGCGGTTACGTCACTTCCGGGCGTCTGTCCTTGTCAGAGTCTCGGTCTCGAGCTCAGCAGCCTTTTCGGCCATGGACTTACTGAAGAGGTTTTCACCTCGGCATGGGACATCGACCAACTTGTCTTGCACCCATGGCTCGAGGTCCGATGACTGTAGCCATGCCTGGCGTCGAGCACCGATGCCGGCCGCCGCTACTTGGGCTGAAGCCTCAAAGCCATCGTAGGCCGCCCAGGAGAAGAATTTGGAGCACTCCCGGATCCCCGAGGACAAGGTCTTGAACCTCTGCAAGGGTTCCCCGGAGAGGCCAGCAGAGAACCCGGCTATTTCCTTAGCCAGGTCCCGCAAGTACATGCCCATGTACAGCTGATAGGACTGGACACGGCAAGCAAGCATCGAGCCCTGGAAGCACTTTCTGCCGATGGCATCCAGGTTCCGGGCCTCCCTACCGGGGGGCACCGTGGAGTGCATCTTTTGGCTCTTCAGACGATGCATGGCCGATAACACAACCATAGAATAGTGCGGCAGCTGCGCCTTCTGGAATCCAGGGCTCTTTCGGACTCGATACATGGAATCGATCCGCTTGCTCAAAACAGGTGCCGAGGCCGGTGCCTCCCACATTCGGAAGAGGAGCCGTTCCAGCATCGGAGGAACCGGCACAGTAAAGGCCTCCCTGGGGGGAGAGTCATACTGCAGGGCATTGAGCTCTTCGGCTCCTCCTCGGGATCCGCAGGAACAGCCAAAGCCTTGGCCATGTCCCTCACAAACTCCGAGAACCGGGTGTCTTCCAGTGGGGACCTACTCCGGGGCTCGGACTGCGGTGAGTCCGAAGGGACACACCGAGTCCGAAAGGTATCAGGGGACTCCTCGTTCTCCGTCTCCCACGCAGACTCATCCGAGGAAGAGTCGAGGGGCTCCGACCGTGTGGGCTCCGGTAGCACCAGCCCCGATGCCGGGGGCATCGGCGTCGACGCCCTCAGTCCCGAACGGGAGGTTGAGGGGGACCGTGACCGAGTCCGGACTTGGGCCTTCATGGCTTCGAGAACCGGCTCGGTCTCCGGGATGAACTTGGACGTCGACGTCCCGGTGGTTGCGGCAGATGCACCAGTCAAGCTGGCCATCAGCACCCGCTGCTGATCCATGAAGGCAGACATTCTGCACTCCAAGGCTGTCAGCCTGAATCCAAGCTCAGGAGACTCAGCAGTCACCGACTTGGGCCCCGGTGGCGCCGGGCCTAACGTCGGTTCCCTGGGAGGAGAGTCCTCGAGGACAACAGGACTTACGTGCTCGACGGACTCCGGCTCTATACGAGGCACCTTAGGAGGCTTCTCCAGCTCCAAAGGCCCGGGGCGGCGGTCAGGGGTCCGGGACCTGGCCCTCGAGGAACCAGGGGTATCCTCCGACACCGCCCTCACGAGCTTCCTCTTCCTCTTATGCTCCCGACTGGGGGACCCCCTATCAGAGGAACCCCGACGAAGCTCAGAATCAGACTCCCGAGATGTCGAGGCCACTGACGAGGTCCAGGCTCGGCCGGAGGCAGAGTCAGAAAAAATTCTCTCCTTCTGATGCTGCCGGCTTCTGAGTGCCTTGGTGGACATCTTTCCACACGGGACACAGACTTTGGGATCATGGTCTGGCCCGATGCAAAGCAGGCAGCAGTCGTGTGTGTCGGTATGAGACATGAGCTTCTTACAACGACCACACTTGTTAAAACCACTGGAGGCCATCTGGGAAAAAAGGGCCCCCGCGAGGTCAAAAGACCTGCCTTCCAGGGAAAAAGAAAAAGAGCGCGAACGCGTGCCATGAAGGGCAAAAAAATGAAAAATAGGGATCGGGTCGATACCGGTGTACCGAACCCAGGTGGGATTGGGAACCGGCGTCGAACCGGACAAGAGAGAACGAAAATTACAGAAAAAAATCAAACTTTTCCAGGTGACATGGACTCACGTCCGTTGGGCTCCACGGAAAAAGAAAGACTGAGCAAGATGGCACCTTTGGGCGGGAAGGGGACCGCACATGCGTGGGTGTATTCCCAAAGGCTTTCTTAGAAAGCTGGGGAAATGCTCCGCATGGGGGCTCCATCGACGTCGATGTCACCCATATGTGAGGACTGACTTCCTGCTTGGTCCTGGAGAAAAACCCTGTACTGGAAATGTCTTCCCCTGAAAAGGAAACGTAAAAATTTCCTGTGATCTGGATGGATAAGAATGTGAGTGTGTGCATCCTTTAAGTCTAGAGAGCAAAGCCAGTCCTGGCTTTGAAGGTTTGGCAGAAGAGTTCCCAGAGAAATCATTTTGAATTTCTCTTGAAACAGATATTTGTTCAATTCTCTGAGGTCTAGAATGGGTCTGTGTCCTCCTGTTTTCTTTGGAATACGAAAATAGGGGGAGTAGAACCCTGCACCCTGTTGAAGAATGGGTACGTCCTCTATTGCCCCTTAGGCAAGAAGTGTGGAGACCTCGTAATCTAGCAGATTGTCTGCAGAGGTTTGTGAATTGAACTGCTTTAGAATTGTAGGAGGGGGTAAGCTGTGAAAATGAAGTTTGTACCCCTCTCCTACAATGTACAAAGTCCACTCTTCTGCTGTTATTTGATGCCGCCTGTTGACAAAGATGCATAACCTGCCAGGAATATTGGGGGGTTGAGGACCCCTCAGAGGCAGGAAGGCAAAGCTCTCTAGGAAGAAGTCAAAGCCCTTGAGGGGGCTGAACCTGGAGAACTGGTTGGACTCTTGGGCCTTTTGGTTTCTTTTGTTGTCTAGTTTGTCCCTTTTGGGCAACCTGACCTGGAGTGTGAGTCTGGTGGGTATAGGAAGGATAAAACTTCCTCTTTTTGCTAAAAGAAGGTTTTTTATAAGGCTTCCATTTGGCTGGAGTGGCTGTAGACTTTGACAATCTATCTAAGGTAGAATTGTCAGCATCTAACTCGTTAGCCTTCTCCTGCCAGTTCTTGCCGAAGAGATTCTCTCCAGTGTAAGGAATGTTGCCTAACTTGTCCTGTACCCAAGTCTCCAAATCTGATGCCTGTAGCCAGGCAATCCGTCGTGCGCCAATGGCAATAGCAGAGGTTTTGCTGATGCATTCGAAGCAGTCAAAGGCTGCACGATTGACAAACTTGGAGACATCCTGAGCATGCTTAACCAGAGTAAGAAAGTCTTGTCTCTTATCATCTTGGAGAAATGGGCTCATAAGTTCTAAGTCTCCTGTGATTTCTTTGAGGAACATTCCCATATATAGGATATATGAGCTGATCCTAGCTGAAAGCATGGAAGCTTGAAAAGTTCTGCGTCCAAAAGCATCCAGAGTCCTGCATTCACGACCTGGAGGATTGGATGCATGTCTTTTTGCACTTTTCATTCTACGCATGGCTGACTCCACTACCATTGAGTGGTGTGGCAGCTGAGTTTTCTGAAATCCAGGACATAGTGGGACTTGATACATAGTGTCAAGTCTCCTAGAGAGAGGAGAAATAGTCAGAGGTGTCTCCCACATTCTGAGCATCAAGCTATGCAGAATTTCATGGATAGGCAGCGTAGCTGCCTCCTTAGGAGCTTTAGGATATTGGAGGATTTCCAATTCCTTTGCTCTGGGTTCCTCTTCAGGAGCTACTGTGATTGAAAGACCTTTAGCCATATCACGGATGAAATCCTGAAATGACATGTCCTCTTGAGGTGACATTCTGCGTTGGGGAGAAGAGGGATCTTTTTTTTTTTTTATTGAAATTTTTCAGTCATATACAATAACCAAATTAGATACAGGACACCTTACTGAATATAAATTACAAGAAATTTCAATCCATAGAAACATTAAACAGTACATGCAGTCCACATCATGGGAGCCGACTACAACCATCCTAACAAGAAAAATCTTACAAAAGGGAAAACAAGCCAAAAAGGCCACATATCAGGAGGAACCAATTTCAATGTTATCTAACCCTGTTGAGCCCTGTCGGTCAATCAGAAATTTTTCCAGATGAGTTACATCCTGAAAAACAAATGAAGTACCCTCAAAACTGATTAGGCACTTGCAAGGAAAACGTAGGAAAAACGTTGCACCCAGTGCTAAAACTTGAGGCAGGCACACTCCTCCCTCGCTCTCCGGTAACCAGTTCCACTCCCAGATGGCAAAAAGGAGGATTTTAAAGCACCAGAGGACCCTCGAGTAGCAGGCTGACCGAGGAGTGCCTGCAGTGGACCGGCAGCAGCAGCAAGGAAGTCCCTGCACTCCAGCAGCCCTCAGCAGGGCACGCACACTCCTCCCTCGCTCTCCGGTAACCAGCTCCACTCCCAGATGGCAAAAAGGAGGATTTTAAAGCACCGGAGGACCCTCGAGTAGCAGGCTGACCGAGGAGTGCCTGCAGTGGACCGGCAGCAGCAGCAAGGAAGTCCCCGCACTCCAGCGGCCCTCAGCAGGGCACGCACACTCCTCCCTCGCTCTCCGGTAACCAGCTCCTGAGAAGAGGGATCTTCTAGGAGAAACCCTCTAGTACCAGCAGAATTGTCAGAGTCTTCGGAATCGGAGTATTCCTGACCCCGATGCTCCTGCAAAGCATGATCCCGGTACCGATTGAAGTCGGTACCGAGGTGACCCGGTACTTTATCCACTCCAGCCAGAGGTGGAATGGGAAGTTACCAACAGGGCCGGTACTGTCGGTACTGGTGTCGGTACCGGCATCAGTGTTGATGTCGGCACCGGTGCCCTTGGGACCACCGGTACCGCAGCTGAGAGAAGAGCTGCGATACTGCGTTCGATAGCAAGAAACCTCTGGTCTATTGACGCTGCCGATGCCTGGGTGTCGGTACCGGTAAGAACGGCCAGAACACCTGAGCATAGCACAGGTAGTTCTTGCGAGGTTGAAGACTCGAGAACATCCTGAAGCCCCATCGATGCTTTGGAAGCCGAAGCCTCCCGCTGGGGCTGTTTTGCCGGTGTGGTTCCTTCAAGGGCAATGCCAATGGCCTCTCGATGCTTAGCAGGAGAGCTACCCTTTGAGGACCGGCTTTTGTGTTTAGTTACCTGAGATCCATGGGAGGAAGAAGAGGCCCTCGACGATGTTGATGCAATGGATCTGGCATCTGAAGAAAAGAGGGTACCGAGCTTTGCGGCCCAGTTCTGTCTTCCTCTTTTGGTCATCCCCATGCAGGAGAGACATTCAGTTGGAGAATGATCAGGTCCTAAACATTTTAGACACCAATCATGGGTGTCAGTGACGGAAATGGTACCGCCACACTTAGCACATTTTTTAAAACCACTAGTTGGCTTTTCCATGATTTTGGAAAAATGGGGCCTGGTGCCCAAAATGGCGCCTAGCACCACAACAGGAAAGTTTCTGAAAAGAAACAGTCTAAGTCTAAGGTTTTTTTTTTAGGAAAAGAAAAGAACCGGCGGTACCGGTAGGCGTCAAGCGGTAGGCAAACGCGACCACAAGAAAGAATTTTAAAGACGGAATTTTCTGCGGTGACAGGGAATAGATCCTTTTGGCTCCGCGGAAAACGAAGAACTGAAGAGGGACAGTTGGAAAGGCGGGAAGGCAGCGCGCATGTGCTATTGGATGCTGGGGAGCGTTCCCGCGCAGGCTCCGTCGGTACCCATATGTGAGGACTACATTCCTGCTTGTTTCTGGAGATAATAGCTAACCTCTGTGATGGTAGGGAGACATGGTGTAATCTTTGATCTCCCTCCCAAAGCTTTGATGGTTTTTATAATACAAGTGTCTGTTGTGTTTTGTATTATTAACCGTATTTGCTTCCTTCTCATTGCTCCGGGTGTGGAAATCCGTTACCCAAGAACCCAGGTGCTGTTGCCGGTGAGGGGAGGTGCACAGTACATAAAGCGTAGTTACTCACCTGTAACAGGTGTTCTCCAGGAGCAGCAGGAATCAGTCCTCACATATGGGTGACGTCGGCGCCGACGGAGCCCTCGCGGAGCAATTTTCCCCAGCTTTCAAAGAAAGCCTTTGGGAATTGCAGCGCGCATGCGCGGTCTCCTTCCCGCCCAAGGGTGCCATCTTAGCCAGTCTGATGACATAGCTAAAAGATAGCATAAAAATTTGCAAAAAAACTTAAGCAGATGATTGCAACTCCAAGGGGAGGAGGGAGGGTTGTGAGGACTGATTCCTGCTGCTCCTGGAGAACACCTGTTACAGGTGAGTAACTACGCTTTCTCCAGGACCAAGCAGGAAGTCAGTCCTCACATATGGGACTCCCAAGCTTAAGGCTACCGGAGACCCTAAGCACAAAAATGAGCTCCCTCTAGCTCAGCGGTACAGAAGGAAGGAATCTTCACTGAATTATTACCCACCGGTAGCCCCCATCCGGGATGGAGGGTAGGAGTTGCTCAAACCTCGAAGAGATTTCGGAGAACTGCCTGTCCGAAAGCACTGTCCCTGCGGGACTCCCTCTCAAGGCAGTAATGGACTGCAAAAGTCTGGCTCGAAGACCAAGTAGCGGCCCGGCAGATGTCTGCCAACGGAACAGAGCGGAGGTAAGCCACTGACGTAGCCTTCGCCCGAACACAGTGAGCCATGACTCGACTTTCTAACGAGAGTCCGGCTGCCCCATAAGCCCAAGTGATACAGTCAGCAACCCAGATGGACAGAGTACGCTTGGAGACCGGGAGCCCCAAGTTATTGGGGTCAAAAGACACAAAAAGCTGAGCAGCTTTACGGTGCTCCCGCGTACGGTCAAGGTAGAAGTTCAATGCCCTTCTACAGTCCAGGGTATGCAGGACCATTTCAGCTCGGCTGGAGTGTGGCCTGGGAAAGAAGGTCGGAAGTACCACCTCCTGATTGATGTGAAAAGGGGAGACCACTTTTGGAAGAAATTTTGGGTGAGTCCGTAGGACTACCCTATTTTTGTAGAACCGAGTGTAAGGGGGATCAGACACGAGGGCCTGCAATTCACTTACGCGTCTAGCGGAAGTGAGGGCTATCAGGAATAATGTTTTCCAAGAAAGAAAACGGAGAGAACAGGTAGCCATAGGTTCAAAAGGCGGACAGGTGATCCGCTGTAAAACCACATTCAGATCCCAGTCAGGCGCTGGCGGGCGCAGAGGTGGTTTAAGTAGAAGGAGACCTCGGAGAAACCTCGCTACGAGAGGGTCACTGGAAAGAGGTCTGCCGTCCACCGGCACATGATGTGCTGAAAGAGCACTGAGGTGAACTTTGACGGAGTTGGACTTAAGTCCCAGATTAGAGAGGTAGAGCAAGTACTGCAAGATCACCGACATCGAGCAGGAGAAGGGATCCTGAGACTGCTGGGCACACCAAGCGGAAAAACGACGCCATTTAAGGGCGTAGCATTTGCGGGTAGAAGGTTGCCGAGAAGCTCGGACGACCTCTTCCACCTCTGCCGGCAGTAGAAGGGGAGCAAGGACTACCCTTTCAGCAGCCAGGCCATCAGATGTAGAGATCTGAGGTTGGGGTGTAGTAGGGACCCCTGATCCTGTGTTAGGAGATCCGGTTGAAACCCCAGAGGGAACGGATCCGCTACCGCTAATTGCAGCAGGAGTGGAAACCACGGCTGTCTGGGCCAGCGAGGAGCGATCAGGATCATGGAAGCTTTGTCTCGGAGAACCTTGAAAAGAGTTCGAGAGACTAACGGTATGGGAGGAAAGGCATACAGAAGGCTTTTCGACCATGAGAGTAGAAAAGCATCCGCCGCTACTCGAAGTGGATGCGGCTGACGAGAGCAGAAGCGAGGAAGTTGCCGGTTGAGAGGACTGGCAAAGAGATCCATCGTGGGGAGGCCCCACCTCAGAAAAAGTTTCTGAACTACGAAGGGATCCAGGCGCCACTCGTGTGGCTGGAGGATCCTGCTGAGTTTGTCCGCCAGGCAATTTTCTTGGCCTGGGAGATAAACTGCCTTGAGAAGAATGCCGTGGCTGACGGCCCAAGAGCAGAGCTTCTGTGCTTCTCGACAGAGAAGGAAGGAGCCCGTGCCTCCCTGTTTGTTCACGTAGAACATGGCAACTTGATTGTCCGTCTGGACAAGGACAGACTGGTGAGAAGTCAGGTGGGAGAAAGCCTTGAGAGCCAGACGGATTGCTCTGAGCTCCAGGAAGTTGATCTGCTGAGCAGACTCCCACGTGGTCCAGAGACCTTGAGTACATGCCCCTTGGCAATGCGCTCCCCATCCTAGGAGAGAAGCATCGGTCGTCAGCACTTGAGCCGGCTGAGGGGACTGAAAAGGCATTCCGAGCAGCAGGTTCGGCCGATGAAGCCACCACTGTAGAGAAGAGGCCAGCGGGCCGGAGACGCGCACTAAGTCGGCTAGGCCGCCCGTGGCTTGTTGCCACTGCTTGCGAAGGCACCATTGAGCAGGCCGCATATTCAGGCGGGCATTGGGGGTCACGTGGACGGTGGAAGCCATATGGCCGAGTAGTCTCAGGAAGCGCCTGGCTGAGACCAGGGACTGGCTGCGAAAACGGCCGGCTAGGTCCACGAGCCGTTGAGCCCTGTCAAGAGGCAGGAAAGCTCGTGCCTGAAGAGTGTGCAGTCTTGCGCCGATGAACTCGAGATCTTGCGAGGGGAGCAAAGTGGACTTTGCGAAGTTTATGACAAAGCCCAAGTACTGCAGAAGAGTCACAGTGCGGTGTGTGGCATTTGTGACTTCCGGAGAGGACGATGCTCTGATGAGCCAGTCGTCTAGGTACGGAAAGACATAGAGGCCATGAAGCCGGAGATAAGCCGCCACCACCGCGAGACATTTTGTGAAGACTCACGGTGCGGAGGATAGGCCAAAGGGCAGTACTCTGTACTGGTAATGATTTCCTGCCACCACAAACCTTAGGTATTGGCGGTGGCTTGGGTGGATGAGGATGTGCGTGTAGGCATCCTTTAGATCCAAGGAGCATAGCCAATCTCCCTGCTGGAGGTAGGGCAGAAGGATTCCAAGGGTAAGCATCTTGAACTTCTCCCTGACGAGGAACTTGTTGAGGTTGCGCAAGTCCAGGATGGGTCGGCGGCCTCCCGTTCTTTTTGGTATTAGGAAATACCTGGAATAGAAGCCTTGACCCCTCAGGTGGTGGGGCACCGGTTCCACAGCCTGTTCCTGGAGAAGACTTGCTAACTCCTGAAGGAGTAAGTCCCTGTGCAGAGGGAGTCGTGGAGGTTCTCCCGGGAAATAGGAGGGAGGGACCTGGTGGAAGTGGAGAAGATAGCCTTCTCTTACGACCTGAAGCACCCAGGCATCTGAAGTGATGTTGGACCACCTGTGGGCAAAGTGAACCAGCCGGCCTCCTGTGCTGGGAGGAACCAGCTGAGGGGGAGAGGCTATGCTGATGAAGTCAAAAAACCCCACCCTGCTGAGCAGGGGCCGGTGGTGCAGGCTTGGGGGCTTGCTGCCTACGGGACCCGTTACCCCGTCCCTTGGCCTGCTGACCCTGTTGGGGAGCTGTAGAGGCCTGATATTGAGGGTAGTGTTTATAGGCAGCCGCCTTTCTCGGGTAAAAGGACTTCTTTCCCGAGCCCTTCTTCTTCTGGGAAGGGGCGGAGGTCTTCCTAGAAAGCCTAGTTCTGGTGAGAGTCTCCGTCTCGATCTGTGCAGCCTTTTCAGCCATGGGCTTGCCAAAGAGGTTCTCACCTCGGCAGGGGACATCGACCAACTTGTCCTGCACCCAGGGTTCAAGGTCAGACGATTGAAGCCAAGCCTGTCGGCGGGCACCGATGCCGGCTGCGGCCACTCGTGCCGATGCTTCAAAGCCATCATAGGCTGCTCGAGACATGAATTTGGAGCATTCCCGAATACCAGTTGTCAAGGCCAGGAACCTCCGCAAAGGTTCCTCCGACAGCCCAGCGGAGAATCCGGCTATCTCTTTAGCCAAGTCTCTGAGATACATGCCCATGTAGAGCTGGTAGGTCTGGACCCGACAAGGAAGCATAGAGCCCTGGAAACACTTCTTACCGAGGCCATCCAGGTTGCGGGCCTCCCTGCCAGGAGGCACCGAGGAGTGCATCTTCTGGCTCTTAAGCCTATGCATGGCCGATTCCACCACCATGGAATGGTGCGGTAGCTGTGCTTTTTGGAAGCCAGGACTCTTGCGGACTCGATAGATGGAATCGACCCGCTTGCTTAACACCGGCGACGATGCCGGACTCTCCCACATGCGGAAGAGTAGTCGTTCCAGCATGGGAGGAACCGGTACAGTAAAGTGCTCCCTGGCGGGAGAGTCGTACTGAAGGGCATCGAGTTCTTCGGCTCGAGGCTCCTCCTCGGGATCCGCAGGGAAGGCCAAAGCCTTGGCCATATCCCTGACGAAGTCCGAGAACCGGGCATCCTCCGGAGGGGACTGTTTCCGAGGTTCGGACTCAGGTGAGTCCGAGGGGACACACCGAGTCCGGAACGAATCAGGTGACTCTTCCTCTTCAGACTCCCAGGCCGACTCCGAGGAGGAATCGGTGGGGTCGGTTCGGGCGGGCGGAGGCGTCGGCCGCCCCGACGCCGAGGGAGTCGGCGTCGACGACCTTGGTCCCGAACGGGAGGCCGAGGGTGACCTCGACCGAGGATCGACTCGAGCCCTCATGGACACGAGGATCGGCTCGGTCTCCGGGGTCGACTTAGACGTCGACGTCCCGGCGGTCGGGGCAGAGGCGCCAGCGAGGCTAGCGATCAGTGCCCGCTGCTGGTCCATGAAGGCAGATAGTCTGCTCTCCAAGGCCGTCAACCTGAGTCCGACCTCAGGTGACCCAGCAGCCCCCGACTCGGGCCCCGACGGTGTCGGGCCCGACGTCGGACCCCTCGGAGGCGAGTCCAGGAGGACTACAGGACTTACCCGAGCAGGCAACTCCGACTCCAGACGAGGTCGCTTCGGGAGATGTTCCTTCTCCAAAGACCCGGGACGGCTATCGGGGCTATGCGACCTGGCCCTCGCGGAACTAGGAGCATCCACCGACGCCGCCCTCGCGGGTTTCACCTTCCGATGATGGTCCCTGGAGGGAGAACCCCTGTCGGAGGAACTCCGGTGACGGTCAGAGCTGGAACCTCTTGACGCCGAGGCCTCCGACGAGGTCCGGGTACGGGCGGGATCAGCGAAGATTCGTTCCCGCTGATGCCGCCGACTCCTTAACGCTTTGGAGGACATTTTGCTGCAGGCCCCACAGATCAGTTCCTCGTGATCCGGGCCAAGGCAGCGGAGGCAATTATCATGTGTGTCAGTGAGTGACATATTTCAGTCACACTGAACACACCGCTTGAAACCACTGGCAGCCATCGGGGGAAAAAGGGCCCCTGCAAGGTCAAAGGACCTGGCTGCCAGCGAAAAACCGAAAACGAAACTGACAGAAAATCAGAAAAATAACAGAAGGACTCGCAACGGCGTCGCGAGTCCGGGCAGGAAAAAGACCGGCGTCGAACCGAAGAAAAAATAGAAATAAATCACGAAAATCAACTTTTTCAGCGGGGACACGACGGGTACGTCTGTAGGGCTCCGCGGAAAAAAGAAGACTGGCTAAGATGGCACCCTTGGGCGGGAAGGAGACCGCGCATGCGCGCTGCAATTCCCAAAGGCTTTCTTTGAAAGCTGGGGAAAATTGCTCCGCGAGGGCTCCGTCGGCGCCGACGTCACCCATATGTGAGGACTGACTTCCTGCTTGGTCCTGGAGAAACAGTTATGTTCAATTTTTTTTATCCTGTTGCTATAAAGGAATCCAGAGTGTCTGTCTCATGCCATTTTGAATTCTGTCACTGTATTTGCCCCCATATGTGAGGACAACTTCCTGCTTGTTCACAGTAAATAAGACTTTTTTCAGTTCAGGGCCCTTTGCTATAGAATTCTCTACACTGTTAGCTCCTGCTTTTAGATGATCTTCGTGTTACTCTCCTTGGCCATGATATTCCGTCCATGGGCACTGCTGCTGCATACCCTGAAGCTCGCTAACCCTGCGAGCAGAGGTGAGTGCCACGAGGAACATGACCTTCCAGGTGACCAGGTGAGATACTTGAGGTGGAAGGAGCCGAGAGGCTCAAAGGGTGGTGTGGTTAGCCCGGAGAGCACAATGTTAAGGTCCCATGCCATCGACAGAGGACGGGATGGGTGGCTTTGACAGAGGAGGCCCCTCAGGAAGCGAGTCACAAGGGGTTGAGAAGAGAGGGGCTTGCCCTCGATTAGCGAAGCTATGGCCTAAGTGGTCTATCAAAAGCCTCAATAAAGATAAAGATGGTGATGTGCTGTGCTGTGAGCACACTAAGATGCACCCTAATGGAGTTGGGCTTCAGCCCTGCCTGAGACAGGTGAAGTAGGTATTGCAGCACCAGCTGTACAGAGCAGAAAGCTCACCAAAGATACTACGCATCAGGATGTCCACCTCACAGACCCCCAAGAATTTGCAAATTTCTAAATCGGCAAACACACCAACCTCTCGCAATGCCAAGCTACTACAGCAAACAGTCCAACAACCTTTGTATACAAGGAAACTTGGGATGACTTTATTATCCCCTCACTGTCACAGATTGTTGTATTCAATGAGTCTATGATGTACTCAATCTCTACAATTGACCCCTGCCCTATGGCATGGATCAAAGCCTCGAAGGATCAACTCAGCAAGCATATCCAAGAAATGGTAGAGCTATCTTTACAACAGGACAATACGCCATCTGCCCTCGAACAAGCTGCCATACAACTGGTCCTCAAGAAGAACACCCTTGATGCAGCAGACCAGAAATCATACTGACCAATCTCCAGCCTGCCATTCATTGCAAAAATCATTGAAAAATCCATACAAAAGCAGTTACAGGATCACATCAACCTAAATGCACCATTGGACATACATCAACATGGGTTTAAACCTCAGCACAACGTTGAAACGCTGCTAACATCCCTATTTTGTAATTAAGTTCCGTTATGTTTTATGCATTACTACCTGTATATAGTTAAAACCATGTTCCATATAGTTAATACAATGTTCCATGTAAAGTATACACTAGTATACGAAATTTGTTAACTGTTCAATGTAAACCGCCCTTGATCTCTGGAAGGGGCAGTATAGAAGAAACTATTAAATAAATAAATAAATAAAATATTTGACAACCTCATAAGGGGCATTGATAACGCCAAAAAAGGATTCCTGTTAATTTTCATGGACATATCAGCAGCCTTTGCTACAATCTCCCACACCATAATGATACGACGACTACAAGAAATCGGCCTACGTAGCAACATGATAAAATGGTTCAAATCATACTTCAACAGCCAAACATAGTAAGTCAAATGCGGCGAAAATGAATCTACGAAGTTCGACGTACCGCATGGCATCCCTCAAGGGTCTGTGTTGTCATCCATTCTCTTCAACATATACATACAGCCCATTTGCATCATCATCAAACACCATACGATACATTACCACCTATATGCGGATGATAACATGGTCTACGAGTATACCCCCATCAACATACATGCACCCGACCTGTCTCCCATAGCCAAGTGTCTGGAAGACATGATCACATGGCTCATCAATAAGTCTCTCTCAGTGAACTGTAACAAAACGGAAGTGATGTTTCATCACCAGAAGCCCCACCTTTACTCTACTGCAAACAATCAATATCTACGACAAACACATATCAGTGAAAGTAGTAACTCTTCAGACCCACATTAACAAAACTGCCACAAAAGCACAACACAGATTGAAGCTCATCAGAAGGCTCAAACCCATCCTGCACCATGATCACTGCTGGGTATGCCAAGCAATAATTACACCAATACTAGACTATGGTAACTCGCTCTATCAAGGTCTCCCTAAACAATCCCTTCACCCTCTCCAACTGGTGCAAAATACAGCAGCTTGGATTATTACAAACACATCATGAAACGAACATATCACGCCAATTCTTCAACAGCTACAATGACTGCCCATCCATTCACATGCAAAATACAAAGCAACCATAAATATATTTAAAATCTTCCACAATATCTTGGCCACTGCTCTTCAGAACCTAGTAACCAAGGACGCCAGCACAAGGCACAGGCGAAGCAGCATGGTAAACAAACTTATCACACCTGCTGAATATCAATGAGAGGGCATTGAGTCGGAAAGGATTAAAGTTTTGCAAGAAACAAAATTTGCTGTAGAATCTCTATGGATTGAAATTCCATGTAAAAAGGGGAAGGCGATGGCAGTGGGGGTGTACTATCGTCCGCCTGGCCAGAATGAACAAATGGATGATGAAATGCTCAAAGAAATCAAGGAAGCTAGCAAAAGTTACAGTGCAGTAATAATAATGGGTGATTTCAATTACCCCGGCATCGACTGGGTCAGTGTCACAACAGGACATGCTAGGGAGATAAAGTTCCTAGATGAAATAAATGACTGCTTCTTGGAGCAGCTGGTTCATGAACCGACCAGAGGGGAAGCAATATTAGACCTAGTCCTTAGTGGAACACCAGATGTAGTGCAAGAGATAAGGGTGTTGGGGCCACTTGGCAATAGTGATCATAGCATGATCACTTTTGATTTAATTAGTGGAGGAGGAATAGTAAGGAAATCCACAGTACTACCCTTTAACTTTCGAAAGGGAGACTATGATAAAATGAGGAAAACAGTTAAGAAAAAACTAAAAGGAGCAGTTGCAAAGGTTAAAGACATACATCAAGCTTGGGTGTTGTTGAAAAATACTATCTTGGAAGCCCAGACCAGCTGTATTCCACGCTTTAAGAAAAGTGGAAGGAAGTCCAAAAAACTGCCAGCATGGTTTAAAGGTGAGGTCAGAGAGGCTGTTGTTGCCAAAAAAGCATCTTTCAGGAAATGGAAAAAAGAGCCAAACGATGAAACCTGGAAACAGCACAAGCACTGGCAAGTCAAATGCAAGGCATTGATAAGGCAGGCAAAGAGAGAATTTGAGAAGAAACTTGTTGCGGAAGCAAAAACGCGAAATAAAGACCTTTTCAAGTACATTCGTAGCAAAAAACCTGTGAGAGAGTCAGTTGGTCCATTAGATGATAAAGGGGTTAAAGGAGCACTAAGAGGCGACAAGGCGATAGCGGAGAGACTGAATGAATTCTTTGCTTCGGTCTTTACTGAGGAAGATGTAGGGATGTTACCCATGACTGAAGTGGTATTTAAAGGTGTGGAAGAATTGAAGGAAATATCGATACATCGGGAAGATGTCTTACAACTATTAGATAAAATGAAGAGTAGCAAATCACCTGGGCCGGATGGTATACATCCAAGGGTGTTGAAAGAACTGAAATTTGAGATTGCAGACCTGCTATCAGTAATCTGTGAACTATCATTAAAATCATCTCTAATACCTGAGGATTGGAGGATCGCCAATGTAACACCAATTTTTAAAAAGGGTTCAAGGGGTGATCCGGGAAACTACAGACCGGTGAGCCTGACATCAGTACCGGGAAAAATGGTAGAAACCATCATAAAGAATAAAATTACTCAGCATGTAGATAGTCACAACCTAATGGGAGACAGCCAACATGGCTTTAGACAAGGAAGATCTTGTCTTACTAATCTGTTATGTTTTTTTGAAGGAGTGAATAATCAGGTGGACAAAGGTGAGTCGGTTGATATTGTGTATCTGGACTTTCAGAAAGCCTTTGACAAGGTCCCTCATGAGAGACTTTTGGCAAAACTAAAGAGTCATGGGATAGGAGGCAGTGTACTATTGTGGATCAGGAACTGGTTAAAAGATAGAAAGCAGAGGGTAGGGCTAAATGGCCAATTTTCCCAATGGAGAAAGGTGAATAGTGGTGTATCCCAGGGATCTGTGCTGGGTCCGCTGCTTTTTGACATATTCATAAATGACCTGAAAAGTGGAATAACGAGTGAGGTTATCAAATTTGCAGATGACACAAAACTATTTAAAGTTGTTAAAACCCAGGAGGATTGTGGAAAATTGCAAGAGGATCTTGATAAATTGGAAGACTGGGCATCAAAATGGCAGATGAAATTTAATGTGAGAAGTGCAAGGTTATGCACCTAGGGAAGAACAACCCAAACTATGGTTACACGATGCAAAGTTCCACATTAGGAACCACCACCCAGGAAAAAGATTTAGGCGTCATTGTGGATACCATGTTAAAACCCTCGGCCCAGTGTGCAGCGGCGGCCAAGAGAGCAAATAGAATGCTAGGTATGATAAGGAAAGGAATGGAAAATAAAACAAAAGATATTATAATGCCTCTATATCGTTCCATGGTGAGACCGCACCTTGAATATTGTGTGCAATTCTGGTCGCCGTATCTTAAAAAGGATATAGCGATTTTAGAAAAGGTTCAGAGAAGAGCCACCAAAATGGTAAAGGGGATGGAAGGCTACTCCTATGAAGAAAGGCTAAAAAGGTTGGGGCTCTTTAACCTGGAAAAGAGACGGCTGAGGGGAGATATGATAGAAGTCTATAAATTAATGAACGGAGTGGAACGCGTAAACGTAGATCGATTGTTTACCTTATCAGAATATAGAAAGACTAGGGGACATGCAATGAAGCTACAGGGTAAACTATTTAAGACTAATAAAAGAAAATATTTTTTCACTCAACGTGTAATAAAACTCTGGAATTTGTTACCGGAGGATGTAGTAAAGGCTGTTAGTGTAGCTGGGTTTAAAAAAGGTTTGGACAAGTTCCTGGAGGAAAGGTCCATAAACCATTATTAAGAAGGGACCCAGGATATCAATGCTTGAACCAATACAAGCATTGTGGAACCTGTGTCCCTTGGGGAAACTGCTAGGTACGTATGACCTAGATTGGCCACTGTTGGAAACAGAATACTGGGCTTGATGGACCTTGGTCTGACCCAGTATGGCATATCTTATGTTCTTATGTTATGTTAATGATCCCATCAATCCACAATCAGAACAGCTCCGTCACTCGCTGCACGTGCACTATGGAATTCACTTCCTGAGTTAATGAGAACCACGAGCGATGCTTAAGACTTTCGGAGGATGCTGAAAACTCTACTCTTCACCAAGCACTACGGACTCTCCCAGAGCCCGTAGCCAACCATAGTCAACCAATGCCTGCCTTACTTGCAAATTGTACATGGAAAGTGACATTGAAAAAATGAAAATGCTAAACAAATACTTCTGTTCTGTTTTTACTAAAGAAAATCCTGGAGAAAGACCACCTATGATTGACAAATATACAAATGGGAATGGAGTAGATACCACACCATTCACAGAATATGATGTTTTGGAACAACTTGCAAAACTGAAAGTGGACAAGGCCATGGGACCGGATGGGATACATCCCAGGATATTGAAAGGGCTCAGAGAGGTTATTGCAGGGCCATTAAAGGATGTTTTTAATAGATCCTTGGAGACAGGAAAAATTCCACAGGACTGGAGAAGGGCTGATGTGGTACCTCTTCACAAAAGTGGTAATAGGGAAGAAGTGACAGACTATAGGCTGGTAAGCCTTACCTCGATGGCAGGAAAAGTAATGGAGGTGCTCCTGAAGGAGCAAATAGTAGACTTTCTCGAAACCAACAGGTTGCATGATCCAAGGCAACATGGTTTTACCAAAGGACGAACTTGCCAAACAAATTTGATCGAGTTCTTTGACTGGGTGACCAGAGAACCTAGATTTCAGCAAAGCCTTTGATACTGTTCCACATAGGAGGCTTATCAATAAACTCAACAGCGTGGGGATGGGTCCCAAGGTAGTGAACTGGATCAGAAATTGGTTGACTGACAGACAGAAGATGATGGTAAACGGAACTCACTTGGATGAAAGGAAGGTGATTAGCGGTGTGCCCCAGGGTTCGGTCCTGGGACCGGTACTTCTCAATGTATTTGTGAGTGATATTGCTGAAGGACTGAATGGAAAAGTCTGTCTCTTTGCAGATGATACGAAAATTTGCAACAGAGTGGACTCCCCTGAGGGAGTGGATAACATGAGGAAAGATCTACAAAAGCTGGAAGAATGGTCTAATGCTTGGCAGTTAAGATTTAATGTGAAGAAGTGCAATGTCACACACTTGGGAAGCAAAATTCCAAGGGAATTGTATGCGATAGGGGGCGAGAGATTGATGTGCACGGACCAGGAGAAAGACCTCGGTGTGATTGTTTCTGAGGATCTCAAGGTGGCGAAACAGTGTGACAACATGGTAGCAAAAGCCAGAAGGATGCTGGGTTGCATACAAAGAGGAATTACCAGAAGAAAGGAAGAGGTACGAATGCCATTGTAGAAGTCACTGGCGAGGCCTCACTTGGAATATTGTGTTCCGTTAGAGAACATATCTCGTAAAGGATATAAAAAGATTGGAAATGGTTCAGAGGAAGGCAACTAAAATGATTTGGAGCCTACATCAGAAGACTGATGAGAAGAGACTTGGACCTAAGTATGTATACTCTGGAGGAGAGGAGGAACAGGGGAGATATGATTCAGACCTTTAAATACTTAATGAACAAACCAACCTCTTCCAAAGACAGGGAAGCTGTAAAACTAGAAGGAATAATGTGAAGCTGCAAAGGAGCAAAGTGAAAGACAACGTCAGGAAATACTTTTTCATTGAAAGGATGGTGGATGCTTGGAATGCTCCCCGATGGAAGTGGTGAGGGCAAATACAGTGACAGAATTCAAGATGGCATGGGACAAACACAGTGGATCCCTTTATAGCAACAGGATAAAATCAAAATAAACATAACTCTCTCTTATATCTCAACAAATAGGGGTGACCTACACGGAGCAGTGGGTACATGCCCAAAGGTATAGGGAGGGGTGACCTGCACGGAGCGGCAGATGCACCTACTCTTACCGCCTCACTGGGTAGACTAGATGGACCATACTGGTCTTTATCTGCCGTCATTTGCTATGTTGTACCCTTACTCCCCTTCCCTACCCCTCTACTTACCTACTTAGAATGTACCTAACCACACTCTGTAAACCACTTTGATTGAAGGAAAAGGTGGTATATAAAACTGGATAAATAAAATTAATAAATAAATTATCCGCTCACTAGACTGAGAACCTCTGCCACTTGAAGGCGTACTCCTGGCGGTTGGAGGCTCTACAGGAGTCCAAAAGGATCTCCTCTACCTCACTGGAGAGATTGAAGGGGACCAAGGCTAACCTTTCAGCAGCCAGACCGTGAGTGTCAGGCACTCCCGATTGGGGTGCAGCAGACAGCCCTCCTCCTGCATGACTAGGTCTGGGTCACATCCCAAGAGAACCAGGGGTGTTGTGGACAGGTGGAGTAGGGGAAACCACGGCTGCCTGGCCCATTGTGGAGCCACCAGAATCACTGTGGCCGTCGTGCTGAACCTTGAATAGGGTCTTGGCGATCAGCAGTGTGGGCGGGAAAGCATACAGGAGGCCCTCTGCCCGTGAGATCAGGAAAGCATCTGCTGCCACCCAGACAGGGTGCGGCTGCTGGAACAGAAGTGGGGCAGCTGGGCATTGGCTGGACTGGCAAAGAGGTCCATCCGTGGGAGCTCCCAGTGTTGGAATAGTTGGCTGGCCACCCTGGGATCCAGCCGCCACTTGTGCGGCTGGAGGACCCAGCTGAGCCAGTCCACCAGGATATTGTCCAGGCCCGGGAAGTATACTGCTCGCAGGAGCATCCTGTTGCTGTTGGCATAAGAGCAGAAACTCACTGCTTCCTGGCACAGCAGGGACGAACCTGTGTCTCGATTGTTTACATTATCAGAATATAGAAAGACTAGGGGACATGCAATGAAGCTACAGGGTAAACTAAGACTAATAAAAGAAAATATTTTTTCACTTGACATGTAATCAAACTCTGGAATTTGTTACCAGAGGATGTAATAAAGGCTGTTAGTGTAGCTGGGTTTAAAAAAGGTTTGGACAAGTTCCTGGAGGAAAGGTCCATAAACCATTATTAAGAAGGGACCAAGGATATCAATGCTTGATCCAGTACAAGCATTGCGGAACCTGTCTCTTTTGGGGAAACTGCTAGGTACATATGACCTAGATTGGCCACTGTTGGAAACAGGATACTGGGCTTGATGGACCTTGGTCTGACCCAGTATGGCATATCTTATGTTCTTAGCATGAAGAGCCACGGCTCCAATGTGCTAACAGCAGGGGGAGAAGCAGACAACCCCTCAAAGGATGGCATGGGCCATGGTGCTAATTCTTGGGGTCAAACACATGCAAATGTCACACCTTTTAGTAAACATGCACCTAAACCTTTTACAAAGTTCCCTAAAGAAGTTGTTTTTATTGCTTTAATACATTTTATCCTAGCATTTCTTTCTGTTCGTTTGAGCTTTAAGATAAACTTGATCTGTCATGTATTTGGGTTACTTCTCTCTATCTTATAACCATCCTTTTCCTCCCACTATCCTAACCTTTGTAGCGTCTTTAGCCAAAGGGTCACAAATCTGATAAGAAGGTAAGATTTGCCATACTGGGTTAGACCAAAGGTTCATCAAGCCCAGTATCTGGTTTCCAACAGTGACCAATCCAGATCACAAGTTCCTGTTGGGTTCCTCCAGGAACTTGTACAAACTTTTTAAAATCCAGTTACACTAACAACTTTTACTACATCCTCTGGCAATAAATTACAGTGTGTGTGTTAATTTAAAAAGTGTAGTTACTCCCTGTAAGATGTGTTCTCCAGGGACAGCAAGAATCAGTCCTCACTGATGGGTGACGTCGGCACCGACGGATCTCACGCGAAGGAATTCCCCAGCTTTCAAAGAAAGCCTTTGGGATTGCTGCCATGCATGCGTGGTCCTCTTCCCGCCCAAAGGTGCCATCTTGCTCAGTCAGGTCCCCTTAGCTCAAGCCCTACCAAGCAGATGGCAAGGGAAGGATAAAAATCCAGCAACTCATCAGGGGAGGTGGGAGGGTAGTGAGGACTGATTCCTGCTGTCCCTGGAGAATACCTGTTACAGGTAACTATGCTTTCTCCAAGAACAAGCAGGAAGTCAGTCCTCACTTATGGGACTCCCCAGCTATAGGCTACCGAACCTGTAACAAAAAACGCCTCCGTGAGGTCGTAAGCAGAAACCGCTGCCCAAAGGAGCCTGGGTCCCTGAGGCAGCCGTCGAGAAGGGTCGGAGGGCAGGAGTTGCTTATACCCCGAACAGGTTAGAGTACAGCCTGGCTGAAGGCGCTGTCCCGGCAGGACTCCCTCTCCAGGCAGTAGTGGACAGCAAAGGTATTCGCTGAAGACCAGGTCGCAGCCCAAGAGATGTCCGTCAGAGGCACTGAGCGCAACAAGGCTACAGAAGCCACCGTGGCTCGGACGCCGTGTGCAGTGACCCACCACTCCAATGGGGCACCCGCCTTCGCATCAGCGAAGGCAATGCAGTCCGCCACCCAAATGGAGAGGGTGCGTTTTGTGACCGCCTGCCCCAGGCAATTGGGATTGTAGGTCATGAAGAGCCGGCCAGACTTGCAATGAGGCTGGGTGCGCTGCAGATAGAAGGCAAGAGCCCTCTTGCAGTCGAGTGTATGCAAAACTGCCGACGCCTGGTCGGCATGGGGTCTCGGGAATAAGGTCGGCAAGACTATCTCCTGATTGAGATGAAAATCCGAGACAACCTTCGGCAGGAACTTGGGGTGGGTACGGAGGACCACCCTGTTCCTATAGAACCTAGTGTAAGGGGCTTCAGCCATGAGAGCCTGGAGCTTATTGACTCAGCGGGCCAAGGTCAGTCACCAGGAAGACCACTTTCCAGGATAGGTGCCAAAGCAAGCACATCGCCATCGGCTCAAAGGGTGAACGGGTAAGCTGCATGAGCACTACATTCAGGTCCCACTCCACCAGGGGAAGCCGGATGGAAGCAAGAGGCCCCGCATAAAGCGAGAGACCAAGGGCTGCTCCGAGAGGGGTTTGCTTTCTACGGGGAGGTGATTTACCGAGATGGCGCTCAGGTGTATCCTGACAGAGTTCGACTTCAGCCTCTCCTTCGAAAGATGGAGAAGGTACTGGAGGACCCACCGAGTGGGATAAAAAAAAAGGTCGATCTGGAGCTCGGTACACCAGACCGAGAAGTATTGCCACTTGAAGGCGTATGCTCGTCTCATCAAGTCCTTCCTCGACCTCCTCCGGGAGATCTAGCATGGCTAGGGAGACCCATTCAGCCACAAGGCTGTAAGGGACAAAAGGGCCATGTCCGGGTTTAGCACCCGCCCCTCGTTCTGCATTAGCGGGCCTGGGGCACAGTCCAGGGGAACCGGAGGCTCGGTCGCGAGCCGGAGCAGGAGTGGAAACCACGGTTGCCAGGGCCACGAGGGAGCAAGGAGTATCATGGACGCTCGGTCCCGCTGAGCTGGAAGGTCCTCGCAATGAGAGGAGTGGGAGGGAATGCGTAGAGAAGCCCAGAGGTCCAGCTCAAGAGGAATGCATCTGGAGCCTCCCTTCTCGGATGCGGGACCGGGCCACAGAAGCAGGGAGGCTGTGTATTCATCGGGCTGGCGAACAGGTCCATGGTCAGGGTCCCCCACAAATGAAACAGCAAGCCGGTAACCTCCGGGTCCAGCCGTCATTCGTGTGGGTGGAGGATCCTGCTGAGTTTGTCCATAAGGATGTTCTCGTGGCCCGGGAGGTAGACCGCTCGTAGGGTCATCCCTCGATGGAAGGCGAAGGAGCAGAGGAGGACTGCTTCCCGGCAGAGGAGGTGTGATCCTGT
Organism: Ichthyophis bannanicus; assembly: GCA_033557465.1. Classification (NCBI taxonomy): domain Eukaryota; kingdom Metazoa; phylum Chordata; class Amphibia; order Gymnophiona; family Ichthyophiidae; genus Ichthyophis; species Ichthyophis bannanicus. The sequence goes on from CM066031.1 coordinate 1,107,429,419, forward strand.
GCCCCCCTCCTTGTTGATGTAGAACATTGCCACTTGATTGTCAGTCTGCATGAGCACTGACTTTCCTTTGAGATGGTCCTCGAAGGCCCTCAGGGCCCACCCGAAGCTCGAGTCAGTTTATTTGCTGTTGAGATTCTTCGGGTGACCATCGCCCCTGTGTGCACAGTGCACCGCAGTGGGCTCCCCACCCTAGCAGGGAAGCATCCATTATCAGTACAAGTTCGTACTATGGGGTCTGGAAGGGCAGCCCTCGGAGAAGGTCACGTGGGTTCTACCACCAGTCTAAGGACCGGCGAAGGTTGTGGGAGACCCAAATGGGGTCTCTGAGGTGACCAAAAGCTGGGCTCCACTGAGTGCTGAGGCACCACTGGGCCGTCCGCATGTGCATGTGGGACTACATGGACGGTGGAGGCCATGTGCCCCAGGAGGTGTAGCATAGTTTGTGCCGTGACCCGAGTGTTGCTCTGGACCTCGGTCACCTGGACTCGGAGGCGAGCCATGCAACATGCTGGCAGAAAGGCGATCGTCCGCTGAGTGTCAAGGCGTTCGCCAATAAACTCCAAGGCTTGTACCAGTTCGAGATGGGACTTGGGGTAGTTGACCAAGAACCCCAGGTGCTCGAGGAGGATCGTGCATGATGCCGTCAGGCGGGCTTCCCCGGCCGAGGGCCCCGTGACAAGCCAGTCATCGAGGTAAAGTAAGATCGGTACGCCCTGCCGTCTGAGGGAGGCTGTGACCATGGAGAGGCACTATGTGAAGACCAGCAGGGCAGATGCGAGTCTGAAGGGGAGCACCTTGTATTGGTAATGCTCCCCTTGCACCCTGAAGCGTAGGAACTGCCTGTGCTGGGGTTGAATCAAAATGTGAGCGTAAGCGTCCCTGAGATCCAAGGAGCATAGCCAGTCGCCCTGCTGGAGGAAGGGCAGCAGGATGCCAAGTGATAGCATTTTGAACTTCACCCACACCAGAAACTTGTTTAGCTTTCGGAGGTCGAGGATGGGCCGTAGGCCCCCGTCTTCTTTGGGACGAGGAAGTACCGGGAATAGAAGCCCCGACTTCAGAGGTGCGGTGGTACCCTCTCGACCGCTCATTGGGTGAGGAGGTTGTCTAACTCCCGCTGTAGGAAGGTCTGGTGCGCGGGGAGTTGAGAAGGCTCTGCTGGGGAGAAGGGAGGGGAAAGCCTGTCCAGATGGAGACGGTAGCCGTCCTGGACTACTCGGAAGACCCAAGTGTCCGATGTGATGGACGCCCACTGAGGGGCGAAGGACAGGCGTCCCCCTACCGGATGGGGTGCTGTCGGAGGGGCGAAAGGCTATGTTACTGGTGTCAAAACCCCTGGACGGGATGAGGCGGCACCGGGGTTTGGGCCTTAGGCCCTTTCGACTTGCGGTGACCGGGCGGCCCAGACTTTCCCTACGTCGCGGTGGTCAGTGCGGGTAGCCCCGGTAGGGTAGACCCTTCCGCAGGAAGAATGGCGTCTTTGTTTGCTGTTTCTTCCGAGGGAGGGAGGAGGTCTTGCGCGAAAGGCAGGTTCGGGTGATGAACTCAGTTTCTATATTGGTGGCCTTATCCTCCATCGGTTTACCAAAGAGCTGCTCACCAAGGCAGGGTACGTCTAGGAGCTTTTCCTGGACCCACGGTTCCAAGTCCAAGGACTGGAGCCATGCCTGGCGTTGTGCCCCGATGCCAGCAGCCACCACCTCGAGCCGAGGACTTGAATCCATCGTAGGCGGCGCGGGAGAGGTATTTCGAGCACTCTGCGACGGTCTTCAGAAGGGGCCAGAACCTATTGAAGAGTTCGTCTGCGAGGCCCGTGGAGAAACCCCCAAGTTCCGTGGATAGGTCACGCAAAAACATGCCCAGGTACAATTGGTATGCCTGAATACGGCACGAGAGCATGGACCCTTGATAGGTCTTGCGGCCTAGGGCATCGAGAGCTCTCGACTCTGCCCGGCGGAATCGAAGAATGTGACTTCGGGCTCTTTTGTTTTCTGATAGTTGATTCCACCACCATGGAGGTGTGGGGGAGTTGGGTTTTTCTGAACACAGGGCCGCGCTGGACCCTGTACATCGTGTCGAGGCGCTTGCTCACGATGAGAACTGAAGCAGGGGTCTCCCACATGAGTAGCAGCCTAGACAGAATGGGAGGAACCGGGACAGTAAGAGATTCGAGGCGGGGACTCGTACTGCAAGATATCGAGCTCTTAAGCTCGAGGCTCCTCCTCAGCCCGGGTAGCCAGGTTGAGAGCCCGTGACAATATCCCACACAAACACCAAAAAGGAGCTGTTTTTGGGTGGCGAATGCCTCTGGAGAGCGGGCGGGGATGGGTCTGAAGGGAGGTCCCGATGGGCATGGGTCTCCCAGAAGGTATCCCCGTCTGACTCCCAGCCCAAGAAATTGGAGGAGGAATTCAATTCAGGCTGGTTGCCTCATCCGGAAGCTGAGGCCCATTTGGAGCCGGAAGCCCTGGAGGATCTCGCCCCCGAGGAATGGGAAGGTGAGCGAGACCGACGCTGAGGACCCTCATGAGGCCCATGGCTCTCGGGGGTTTCCAGGGCAGATTTTGGTGTCCCTCTGTCACATTCTGCATTAGAGGCATGAGGCCTCGGAAAAAATACAGGAAGATAAATTGATTGATTTAAATGAAAAAAGCGAAACCACCTTTGGCATAAAGTGTGGATGAGTTCTAAGAACAACCTTATCATGATGAAACCTAGTATAAGAAGGATCAGCCACTAAAGCTTGCAATTCACTAATGCGACATGCAGAGGTGATTTCAATTAGGAAGATGACCTTCCAGGTCAAAAACCTAAGGGCTGTAGTGGCCAAAGGTTCAAAAGGCAGCTTCATGAGCTGCCCGAGAACTAGATTTAGATCCCATGCCACCGGTGGTGGCTTAATGGGAGGTTTGGTTAATAAAAGGCCTCTCATAAATCTTGATATGAGTGGATGAGAGGAAATTGGTTGTCCATTCAGAGGCTTATAAGAAGCTGCAATTGCACTAAGATGGACTCTTACCGAATTGGTCTTTAGACCAGAATTCGATAAGTGAAGGAGATACTCTAGTATTGATTCTAAGGGTATGACAAGGGGGTTTAATCCCTTCTTGGAGCACCATATAGTAAAACATTTCCATTTGAAGGAGTAAGATCTTCTTGTGGAAAGTTTCCTAGATAATGCCTCTGTATAAGTCTTTGGTGCGACCTCATTTGGAGTATAGTGTGCAATTCTGGAGACCGCACCTTCAAAAGGATGTGAACAGGATGGAGTCGGTGCAGAGGGTGGCTATTAAAATGATTAATGGGCTTCATTATAAAGCATATGAGGACAGACTTAAGGATCTTAATATGTACACCTTAGAGGAAAGGCGGGATAGAGGTGATATGATTGAGATGCTTAAATACCTCCGTGGCATAAATGTTCAGGGAGAGAGCCTCTTTCAATTTAAAGCAAGTTCTGCTACGAGGGGACATGGGATGAGGGTGAAGGGAGATAGGAGTGATATGCAGAAATATTTCTTTACGGAAAGAGTAGTGGATCCATGGAATAGTCTCCCAGTGAAGGTGGTAGAGATGAGGACAGTAACTGAATTCAAAAAAGCATGGGACCAACACAGAGGATCTCTAAAGGTAAAAAGTGGACTGTTGTAGTTGTTGATATGGAAGGACAGACTAGATAGGCCATGTGGTCTTTTTCTGTCATCATGTTTCTATGTTTCTATTAGAAGCCTGAAGGATATAGAGTAGTTACTCACCTATAGCAGGTGTTCTCCAGGAGCAGCAGGAATCAGTCCTCACATATGGGTGTCATCGGTGCCGATGAAGCCCCAGCGGAGCATTTCCCCAGCTTTCCATGAAAGTCTTTGGGAATGCTGGCACACATGCGTGGTTCCCTTCCCGCCTAAAGGTGTCATCTTACCTCGGTCAAATGACATAGCTAAGAACAGCACACAAAAATGTAAAACAAACTATGTACAACTGCAACTCCAAGGGAAGGAGGGAGGGTTCTGAGGACTGATTCCTGCTGCTCCTGGAGAACACCTGTTACAGGTGAGTAACTACTCTTTCTCCAGGACCAAGCAGGAAGTCAGTCCTCACATATGGGTGACTCCCTAGCTCTGGGCTACCAGGAACCCAGGCTGAACAAGAGAACTCCCTCTAGTCACAGCATCAAAGAAAAGGCTTTTCAAGGACACAACCTCCACCGGTAGCCCAACAGAAAGAAGGAGGGCAGGAGTTGCCTAAACCTCAAAGAGATTCCGGAGTACTGCTTGGCCAAAAGCACTGTCCCTACGGCACTCCCTCTCCAGACAGTAATGGGCCGCAAACGTCTGGCTTGAAGACCAAGTTGCAGCCCTGCAGATGTCTACCAAGGGCACAGAACGGAGATGAGCCACTGAGGCAGCCATTGCCCTGACACGATGGGCCGTGACCCTACCCTGCAAAGGAAGGTCAGCCGCCTTGTAAGCCCAGGTGACACAGTCAGCCACCCAGATGGACAAGGTACGCTTGGACACAGCCAACCCCAACTTATTGGGGTCAAAGGAGACGAAGAGCTGAGTAGCCCTTCTATGTCCCTGCTTATGGTCAAGGTAGAAGGATAAGGCCCTCCTACAGTCCAGCTTCAGCCTGGCTAGCATGAGGCCTAGGGAAGAATGTTGGAAGAACCACCTCCTGGTTGAGGTGGAAAGAGGAGACAACTTTAGGGAGGAACTTTGGATGAGTCCTAAGGACTACCCTGTTCCTATAAATCCTTGTGTAAGGTCTATCACAAACCAGGGCCTGAAGCTCACTCACTCGCCTAGCCGAGGTGAGGGCTATCAGGAAGAGAGTCTTCCAGGAAAGGAAGCATAGAGGGCAAGTAGTCATTGGCTCAAAGGGTGGGCGAGTCAGTTGCTGCAAGACCACATTCAGCTCCCACTCAAGAGCAGGAGGACGGATGGGGGGCTTGAGCAAAAGCAAGCCCCTGAGAAAGCGGGACACCAAGAGGTGACCTGACAGAGAATGTCCCTCCACCAGTGAGTGGTGAGCTGCTAGAGCTGAGAGGTGGACCCAAACAGAATTGGACTTAAGTCCCTGATTTGATAAGTGCAGTAAGTACTGAAGCACTACTGGCACAGTACAGGAGAAAGGATCCTCTGTACGAAGCTGACACCACACAGAAAACCTCTTCCATTTGAGGGCAGAGGTTTTCCTAGTGGACTGTTTCCTAGAGGCTAGGACAACCTCCTCAACTTCCTGAGGTAGACCCCAGGGAGCCAAAATTACCCTTGCAGCCTCCAGGCCATCAAATTGAGAGCTTTGAGATTGGGGTGCAGAAGGGAACCCTGCTCCTGTGAGAGAAGGTCGGGTTGCAACCCCAGAGGTAGTGGGGAATCCACTGCCAGCTGAAGCAGAAGTGGAAACCAAGGCTGCCTCGGCAACCTGGGAGCTACCAGCAGGACCGAGGCCTTGTCCTGAAGAGTCTTGAAAAGAGTTCGGGCCACCAAGGGCGTGTGAGGAAACGCATACAGGAGGCCCTGAGACCAGGACATCAGAAAAGCATCTGGTGCTATCCTCAAAGGATGCAGTTGTCTGGAGCAGAACTTGGGCATGTGCTTGTTCAGTAGACTGGCAAAGAGATCTATCCAAGGGAGACCCCACTTCAGGAAGATCTTCTGAACAACCAAGGGATGCAGCTGCCACTTGTGGGGCTGCAGAATTCTGCTCAACCGGTCGGCCAGGCAGTTCTCCTGTCCTGGAAGGTACACCGCCTTGAGAAGCATGTTGTGCTTCAGAGCAAAGGAACAAAGGTCCTGAGTCTCTCGACAAAGGAGCTTGGACCCAGTCCCGCCCTGTTTGTTCACATAAAACATGGCTACCTGGTTGTCTGTTTGAATCAAGACTGAGCGGTGAGCCAGGGCTGGAGAAAAAACCTTGAGAGCCAAGCGGATAGCTCGAAGTTCCAGGAGATTGATTTGTTGGGCTGCCTCCCAGGGAGACCAGAGGCCCTGAGTGCACTTGTCTAGACAATGAGCACCCCAGCCCTTCAGAGAGGCGTCGGTGGTGAGGACCACCGAGTATTCTGGCATTTGGAATGGCATCCCCTTCAGCAGATTGGGTGGATGTAGCCACCAGCTGAGGGAAATCAAAAGGGGTCTGGACACCTTTATCCTGTCTCTTAGGCAGCCTGTGGCTTGAGACCACTGAGTCCGAAGGCACCACTGTGCAGGCCCCATATGGAGCCTGGCATTGGGAGTCACATGCACTGTCAAAGCCATGTGGCACAGAGATCTGAGGCAGAGTCTGGCGGAGACCAGAGACCTGTTCAGGAACTGTTTGGCCACGTCCATCAGTCTTTGAGCCCTGTCTTCTGGCAAGAATGCCTTCGCCAGTTGAGAATCCAACCTTGCCCCTATGAACTCCAAGTTCTGGGAGGGGAGCAAAGTGGACTTTGCGAAGTTTATGACAAAGCCTACGTTTTGAAGCAGAGCAATGGTGCTGAGGGTGGCTTGTCTGGCCTCCAGGGACGTCTGACCCCTGATGAGCCAGTCGTCCAGATAGGGAAAGACAAAGATGCCTTGATTTCTCAGGTAGGCCGCAACCACTGCTAGGCACTTGGTAAAGACCCTGGGAGCGGAGGTCAGGCCAAAAGGTAGTACTCTGTACTGATAATGGTTTCCTCCCACCATGAACCTGAGGTACTTTCTGTGGTCTGGATGAATGAGGATGTGAGTGTACGCATCCTTTAGATCTAAGGAGCATAGCCAATCTCCCTGCTGGAGGTAGGGCAGAAGTGTTCCAAGAGTAAGCATCTTGAACTTTTCTTTCTCTAGGAACTTGTTGAGGTTCCTGAGGTCCAGAATGGGTCGAAGGCCACCGGTCCTTTTGGGTACCAGGAAATACTTGGAGTAGAATCTGTGACCTTGCAAGTGGGGAGGCACAGGCTCCACTGCCCTGTCCACCAACAGACCTTGGAGCTCTCGAAGGAGAAGGTCTGTGTGCAGGGGAGGACTCAAGGGCATCCCTGGGAAGTAAGGAGGCGGCAGTTGATGAAAATGCAGGGCATAGCCCTTTTGGACTATGTCCAGCACCCAACTGTCGGTGGTAATGAGAGGCCACTGGTGGGCAAAGAGTACAAGGCGACCGCCTGTGCAGGGCTGGGAAAGCAGGGACGGAGTGGCTACGCTCAAGGAGTCAAAAACCCCCACCCTGCTGAGTGGTAGCAGGGGCCTGAGGCTTGGGGGTTCTCTGCCTACGGGGCCCATTACCCTGGTCCTTGGCTTGCTGACCCTGGGGGCAGCTTGGGCAGCCGGATACTGAGGGTAATGTTTGTAGGCAGTGCACTTCCTCGGTTCAAAGGACTTTTTACCCGAGCCCTTCTTCTTATGTGAAGGGGCTGAGGTCTTCCTCGACAGCCTTGTCCGGGTAAGGTGCTCGATCATGGGTTTGCCAAAAAGGTTCTCACCTTGGCAGGGGACATCGACCAACTTGTCCTGAACCCATGGCTCGAGGTCTGATGACTGCAGCCACGCCTGGCGTCGAGCCGCGATGCCGGCAGCCGCAACTCGGGCCGAAGCCTAGAAGCCATCGTAGGCGGCACGGGAAATGAACTTGGAGCATTCCCGAATCCCCGAGAACAAGGTCTTAAATCTCTGCAAGGGTTCCCCGGAGAGACCAGCAGAGAATCCGGCCAACTCCTTGGCCAGGTCTCGCAAGTACATGCCCATGTACAGCTGGTAAGACTCGACACGGCAAGCAAGCATAGACCCCTGGAAGCACTTCCTACCGACGCCATCGAGGTTGCGGTCCTCCCTGCCAGGGGGCACCGCAGAGTGCATCTTCTGGCTCTTCAGACGATGCATGGCCGATTCCACAACCATGGAATGGTGTGGTAGCTGTGCTTTCTGGAAACCAGGACTCTTGCGGAGCTGATAGATGGAATTGACTCGCTTGCTCAGAACCGGCGCCGAGGCCGGTGCCTCCCACATCCGGAAGAGGAGCCGTTCCAGCATCGGAGGAACCGGGACAGTAAAGGCCTCCTTCGGAGGAGAGTCATACTGTAGAGCATCGAGCTCCTCGGCTTGAGGCTCTTCCTCGGGATCGGCAGGGATAGCCAAGGCAGCGGCCATATCCCGAACGAACTCCGAGAACCTAGTGTCCTCCGGAGGGGATCTACTCCGGGGCTCAGACTGCGGTGAGTCCGACGGGACACACCGAGTCTTAAAGGTATCGGGAGACTCCTCGTCCTCCGTCTCCCAGGCGGACTCATCCGAGGAGGAGTCAGGGTCCGACCCCGCGGGGCCCCGAGGAACCCGGTCCGACGCAGGGGGCACCGGCGTCGACACACTCGGTCCTGAACAGGAGGTCGAGGGAGACCTCGACCGAGGACGACTTCGAGCCACGAGGGTCTCGAGTATCGGCTCGGTCTCCGGGGTTGACTTCAAAGTCGACGTCCCGGTGGTCGGGGCAGATGCACCAGACAGGCTGGCCATCAGTGCCCGCTGCTGCTCCATGAAGGCAGACAATCTGCACTCCAAGGCTGTCATCCTGAGACTCAGCAGCCACCGACTCGGGCCCCGGCGGCGCCAGGCCCGACGTCGGCTCTCTGGGAGGAGAGTCCACGAGGACTACAGGGCTTACGTGTCCAGCAGACTCCGGCTCCATGCGAGGAACTTTGGCAGGCTTCTCTTGGTCCACGGGCCCGGGACGGCAATCGGGGGTCTTAGACCTGGCCCTCGAGGGACCAGGGACCTCCTCCGACACCGCCCTCACGAGCCGCTTCTTCCTCTTGCGTTCCTGGTCGGGGGACCCCCTGTCCGAGGAGCTTTGATGGCGCTCGGGATCGGAATCCCGAGATGTCGAGGCCTCAGACGAGGTCCGGGCCCGGCCGGAGGCAGAGTCCGAGAAAAACCGTTCCTTCTGATGCTGTCGACTTTTGAGTGCCTTGGAAGACATCTTCCCACATGGCCCACACGACTTGGGGTCGTGGTCAGGGCCAAGGCACCGAAGGCAGCAGTCGTGTGTGTCGGTGAGAGACATAAGCTTCTTAAACCGATCACACTTTTTGAAACCACTGGAAGCCATCGGGGAAAAAAGAGCCCCTGCGAGGTCAAAAGACCGGCCTTCCAGGGAAAAAATGAAAAAAGGGTGCGAACGCCAGCCACGAAGGGCAAAAACCGAAAAAGAAATAAATGGGCTCGATACCAGTGTACCGAACCCGGTGGGAGGGGAAAAGGTGTCGAACCGGAGAAAAAAAGCGAAAAATCGCCTTAGAAAAAAAATCACTTTTATCTGGGAGAACAGGACACACGTCCGATGGGCTTCTCGGAAAAAAAAGAGACTGAGGTAAGATGGCACCTTTAGGCGGGAAGGAAACTGCGCATGCATGCCAGCATTCCCAAAGGCTTTCATGAAAAGCTGGGGAAATGCTCCGCTGGGGCTTCATCGGCGCCGATGACACCCATATGTGAGGACTGACTTCCTGCTTGGTCCTGGAGAACTTTTACCTGTTCGGACAGGTTGAGATCCTGTCGGTCTAAGCCTTCAGCAACCAAGCCATGAGGTGGAGTGGAGGAGTAGCCTAGTGGTTAGAGCACTGGCTTGGTAACCAAGCAACCAGGGTTCAATTCCCACTAGCACTCCTTGTGGCCTTGGGCAAGTCACTTAACCCTCCATTGCCTTGGAAGAAAGGCCTGCCAATCTACTTCCGGTGACACTGCCAAGAAAACCCAGGAGCTTCTGGGTCACCAGGACTGACTCGAAGGCACACACTGCATTGTTGCTGTCACATTTTTTAAAACCGGTGGCCATTGGGGCATAAAGGGGCCCCCCCCCCGCTAGGTACAAGACCTTTGCGGTTAGTGGTTGAGGGAAAAAAGGGCACGAAGCCCGTAAAAAGGAAAATTTCACACGAAAGGACATTCCCTCGCTCAAGGGAAAAAGAGAGCAGGGGGAGGGGGAGGATGGGTAGAGGACCGGTGCTACTGGAAAAAACAAAGGCCAGGGGCCGAAAACAACACACTTTTTCCGAGAGACAAGGATGTGCGTTCGAAGGGCACCGCGGAAAAAGGGAGACTGAGCAAGATAGTACCTTTGAGCGGGAAGAGGACCACGCATGCGTGGCAGCAATCCCAAATGCTTTCTTTGAAAGCTGGGGAATTGCTCCATGTGGGCTCTGTCGGTGTCGACATAATCTATAAGTGAGGACTGACTTCCTGCTTGTTCCTGGAGAAAGCATAGTTACTCACCTGTAACAGATGATCTCTGGGAACAGCAGGAATTTAGTCTTCACATATGGGTATCGTCGGTACCGACGGAGCCTGCGCGGGAATGCTTCCCAGCGTCCAATAGGAACGCTTTTGGGAGCATCCCTCAGCACATGCACACTGCCTTTCCACTGTCCCTCTTCAGTTAAGTTTGTAGCTGAGTGAAAGGATAGAGGGAGAGAGGAAATAGACAAAGAGATAGAGAGACAACTCCTAGGGGAGGTGGGTGGGTTGTGAAGACTAAATTCCTGCTGTTCCCAGAGATCACCTATTACAGGTGAGTAACTACGCTATCTCCAGGAACAAGCAGGAATGTAGTCTTCACATATGGGGACTCCCTAGCTGAAGATGCCAAGGAGATAGCCCCAGGAAGGTGCCACCCTAGAAGGTGGGAATGCTTCCTCCAATGGATCTCTAGCATTCCACCAGGGTTGGTGTGTAGGAGTTGATTTAGGTCTGAAAGAAATTTTGAAGAACAGCTTGGCCAAAGAAGGCATCCAGACGGGAGGCTTTATCCAGGCTGTAGTGGGCTGTGAAGGTGTGTACCGAAGCCCAGGTGGCTGCTCGACAAATGTCATCGATAGACAGAGTGGAGATTAGCCATAGAAGCTGCCATGGCTCTCACCTTATGAGCTGTGACATGGTCCTGAAGAGGAAGACCCTTCCTCTCATAAGCAAAGGATATGCATTGGGCAATCCATTTAGATAAAGTTCTTTTGGAAACTGGAAGTCCCAAATGACTAGGGTCAAAAGCTATAAAAAGTTGCGAGTACTTTATATGTTGCTGTGTTCTTTGTATGTAAAAGGCTAATGCCCTTTTACAATCCAAAGTATGAAGGTTTCTTTCTGCATTAGAGGCATGAGGCCTCGGAAAAAATACAGGAATATAAATTGATTGATTTAAATGAAAAGGCGAAACCACCTTTGGCATAAAGTGTGGATGAGTTCTAAGAACAACCTTATGACGAAACCTAGTATAAGGAGGATCAGCCACTAAAGCTTGCAATTCACTAATGCGACGTGCAGAGGTGACTGCAATTAGGAAGATGACCTCCCAGGTCAAAAACATAAGGGCTGTAGTGGCCAAAAGTTCAAAAGGTGGCTTCATGAGCTGCCCGAGAACTAGATTTAGATCCCATGCCATCGGTGGTGCCTTGATGGGAGGTTTGGTTTATAGGTCTCTCATAAATCTTGATATGAGTGGATGAGAGGAAATTGGTTGTCCATTCAGAGGCTTATAAGAAGCTGCAATTGCACTAAGATGGACTCTTACCGAATTGGTCATTAGACCAGAATTCGATAAGTGAAGGAGATACTCTAGTATCGATTCTAAGGGTATGACAAGGGGGGTTTAATCCCTTCTTGGAGCACCATGTAGTAAAACGTTTCCATTTGAAGGCGTAAGATCTTCTTGAGGAAAGTTTCCTAGAAGCCTGAAGGATATCTTTTACCTGTTCGGACAGGTTGAGATCCTGGAGGTCTAAGCCTTCAGCAACCAGGCCATGAGGTGCAGGGACTGGGGATTTGGGTGCCATAGCGTCCCGTTCTCCTGGGAAAGGAGATCTGGAGCATGCCCTAACTCCAGAGGTGCTGCTTGAGAGAGATGTAGAAGCAGGGGATACCACGTTTGGCGTGGCCATCATGGTGCTATGAGGATCATGCGACCCCTGTCTCTCTGAAGCTTGAAGAGCATTTTGGGGATGAGGGGAATGGGTGGGAAGGCATAAAGGAAGTCCTGACCCCAGTGAAGGAGGAAGGCATCCCTTGCCTGACAATTGTGAGCCGGAATCCTGGAACAGAACCGGGGAAGATTGGCATTCAGTGGACTTGCAAAGAGGTCTATGTCTGGAGTACCCCAGAGATGAAATATCTTTGCCACCTGATCTAGGTGGAGGGACCACTCGTGAGGCATAAGTACTCGACTGAGTTTGTCTGCCCAAAGGTTTTGAATGCCTGGAAGATATACCACTAGAAGGTGAATTTGATACTCTCTGGCAAGGCCCACAGTTGCAAAGCTTCATTGCATAACGACAGAGAGCCTGTTCCACCCTGCCTGTTCACATAGAACATGGCTACTTGATTGTCCGTCTGGACTAGGACTGTCTTGTAGCTGAGCTGGGCGTGGAATACTCGAAGAGCGAAATAGATTGCTCTTAATTCCAGGAGGTTTATGTGTAAACCGGTCTCCTGTGGAGTCCAGGTTCCCTGGGTAGAGAGATGATTCAGGTGTGCTCCCCAACCCACCTGTGATGCATCTGTTGTTAGGGTGGCCTGAAAAGATGGTTGATGAAAAGGAGACCCCACTGTCAGGTTTTCTAGTGACTGCCACCATTGGAGGGACAAAATTAGTCGTTGAGAGTTTATTATTTTGTCCGACAAATGACCTGTGGCCTGTGTTCATTGTGTGGATAGGGTCCACTGAGCTGCTCTCATGTGGAGGCGAACATATGGGACTACATGAACTGTGGATACCATATGTCCTGGTAACTGTAGTAGCTCTCGAGCAGTGAGGGAGATTTGCCTGCTGCTTGAGAAGCTAGTTGCATTATGCGAAGACACCGGGCCTGTGGAAGGAAAGCCTTTGCCTGTCTGGTATCTAGACAGGCTCCTATGAATTCCAGGCATTGGGAAGGAACAAGTTGGGATTTTGGGAAGTTTATTACCAATCCCAAGTATTGGAGAATTCGCATTGTAAGGGACAGTGCAGCACTGGCCTCTGCAACTGTAGGGGCTCGAATGAGCCAGTCGTCTAAGTAAGGGAAGACAAATATCCCCAGGGTTCAGAGAAATGCAGCTACTACTGCCATGCATTTCGTGAATACCCTTGGTGCTGAAGCAAGACCAAAGGGAAGAACCCTGCACTGGAAATGTCTTCCCCTGAAAAGGAATCGTAAGAATTTCCTGTGATCTGGATGGATAAGAATGTGAGTGTATGCATCCTTTAAGTCTAGAGAGCAAAGCCAATCCTGGCTTTGAAGGTATGGCAGAAGAGTTCCTAGAGAAATCATTTTGAACTTCTCTCGAAACAGGCATTTGTTCACTTCTCTGAGGTCCAAAATGGGTCTGTGTCCCCCTGTTTTCTTTGGAATAAGAAAATAGGGGGAGTAGAACCCTGCACCCCTTTGAAGAATGGGCACTTCCTCTATTGCTCCTTGGGCAAGTAGTGTCGAGACCTCGTAATCTAACAGATTGTCTGTGGAGGTTTGAGAATTGAATTGCTTTAGAATTGTAGGAGGGGGCATGCTGTGAAAATGAACCTTGTACCCTTCTCCTACAATAGACAAAGTCCAATCTTCTGCTGTTATCTGATGCCATCTGTTGGCAAAGTGGCATAACCTGCCCAGGATATTGGGGGGTTGGGGACCCCTCAGAGGCAGGAAGGCAAAGCTCTCTAGGAAGGAGTCAAAGCCCTTGAGGGGGCTGAACCTGGAGAGCTGGTTGGGCTCTCAGGCCTTTTGGCTTCTTTTGCTGTCTAGTTTGCCCCTTTTGGGCAACCTGACCCCGAGTCTGACTCTGCTGGGTATAGGAAGGATAAAATTTCCTCTTTTTGTTGAAAGAGGGTTTTTTATAAGGCTTCTATTTTGGCTGGAGTGGCTGTAGATTTTGACTATCTAGAGTAGTATTGTCAGCATCTAACTCATTAGCCTTTTCCTGCCAGTTCTTGCCGAAGAGATTCTCCCCCGTGCAAGGAATGTTGCCTAATTTGTCCTGTACCCAAGTCTGATGCCTGCAGCCAGGCAATCCGTCGTGCACCAATGGCAATAGCAGAGGTTCTGTTGATGTATTCGAAGCAGTCAAAGGCTGCACGATTTACAAACTTGGAGACATCTTGAGCATGCTTAACTAGAGCAAGAAAATCTTGTCTCTTGTCATCTGGGAGAAATGGGCTCATAAGTTCCAAGTCTCCTGTGACTTCCTTGAGGAACATTCCCATATATAGAATATATGAACTGATCCTAGCTGAAAGCATGGAAGCTTGAAAAGTGCGGCGCCCAAAAGCATTCAGAGTCCTGCATTCACGACCTGGAGGATTGGATGCATGTCTCTTTGCACTTTTCATCCTACGCATGGCTGACTCCACTGCCACTGAATGGTGTGGCAGCTGAGTTTTTGAAATCCAGGACATGGCGGAACTCGATACATAGTATCAAGTCTCCTAGAGTGAGAAGTAGTCAGAGGTGTCTCCCACATTCTGAGCATCAAGTTATGCAGAATTTCATGGATAGACAGAGTGGCTGCCTCCTTAGGAGCTTTAGGATACTGGAGAATTTCCAATTCCTTTGCTCTGGGTTCCTCTTCAGGAGCTACTGTGATTGAAAGACCTTTGGCCATATCACGGATAAAATCCTGAAAGGACATGTCCTCTGGAGGTGACATTCTGCGTTGGGGAGAAGAGGGATCTTCTGGGAGAAACCCTCTAGTACCAGCAGAATTGTCAGAGTCTTCGGAATATGGAAATTACACTAACCTGGTAATTGTAGTTCCTGGAGGGTCCAGTTTAGTCCTCCAACATCGGGTAGTGCCCCTCCTCCTGCAGCCTGGAGACTGGACCAATCAAGTCTTCTGTAGTATATATGCAGACGGAGCTCCCAGAAGCCCCCAGTGTACTAGTAACAAAGCATACTTAACGAAGCAACACATTAGATTAATATACAAAATGACATAATGAAAATGACATAATTAAAGAACAATTTGTTTCCCCCCCACAAAAATATCCAACTTTCTCCCCAAACGAGGAAGTCAGAACACTGTATTGCGCTGGAACCAACGCCCCAGAAATCAAAATACAGCTCCGTATCAGAAATCTCAGGAGCTGACTGAACACCTGAGAAAGGAAGAGCCATAGCCAAAAACGCAGCTGCAAAAAAGGTTCGAACGGCAAGAGGAACCGTCTTATGATCCACCGTTCGGAAAGCGCACCGCATTTTTATAACAGATAGTCGGGAGGGAAGGAGGACTAAACTGGACCCTCCAGGAACTACAATTACCAGGTTAGTGTAATTTCCATTTCCTGTTCGGTAATCCAGTTTAGTCCTCCAACATCGGGATGTAACAGAGCAGTTAAGACCGGGCGGGACCTTGCCATCCGGCGCGCAGAACCGCCGAACAAAAGAGGAATCCCGAGCCGCTGACACATCTAAACGATAGTGTGTACTGAAAGCATGCAGAGACGACCAGGTGGCCGCCTTACAGATATCTGCTGGCGGAACTAGGCTATACTCCGCCCAAGCGGTCGCCTGAGCCCTAGTGGAATGATCCAGTAGCCCCTCCGGAACAGACCGCTGCTGCAACAGATACGCAGACGCGAACGCTTCCTTGAGCCATCTTGCAACGGAGGCCTTAGCCGCCACCTCCCCTTTACGTGCACCACCGAAGAGCACGAATAGCCGGTCAGTCTTCCGAAAAGATTCGGTAGCCGTCAAATAACGACGAAGTGCACGACCCACATCGAGACGGTGAAGACTTTTGTCCGCCGACCCGACAGAGTGGGAAGAAAGAACTGGAAGAAACACTGCCTGATTCACATGAATAGGGGAAACCACCTTCGGCCAAAAGGAAGGGACCGGGGAAAAAGACAAAAAAGGTTCTCGGCAGGACAACGCATGTAGATCTGAAATACGCCGTGCCGAACAGATGGCTACAAGAAAAACCGTCTTCAGCGTAAAATCTTTCAGAAACGCCCTACTCAGGGGTTCAAAAGGTTCACGAACCAGGGCCCGCATCACTAGATTCAAGTCCCCCGGAGGAACGAAAATCCTGCGGGAGGGCCGCAAATGAAAAACAGTCGTAAGAAAACGACGTACGTCCGGATAAGAACCGCGGAGACGGCCTAAAACTTTGCCTCGATAACAAGAGATAGCCGCCAACTGGACTTTCAGGGAACTAGCCGCAAGGCCCTTATCAAAAGCAACCTGAAGAAACTTAAAACGACGGAAACGGAAACCGTCGCCGCCCGGACTCCACGCCGGGAGCACCAGTCTTCAAAGATCCCCCAAATCTGAACGTAAGTAAGAGAAGTGGACGTTTTCCCCGCCCGCAGTAGGGAAGAAATCACCGCGGGGGGAGTAACCCTTCTTTTTCAGCCGAGCCCTCTCCATGGCCAAACCGTAAGCGAGAATCGACCCACTTGGGGCATCCGCAAGGGTCCCTGAAAAAGAAGATTCGGCAGCGTGGATAGGAGCCAAGGAATGCCGTCGCTCAGCCGGACCAGATCGGCATACCAGGGCCACCCAGGCCAGTCCGGGGCCACCAGTAACACTCGACCCCGATGGCCCTCGATGCGCTGAACGACCCGGCCAATCAGAACCCACGGAGGAAAGACATAAAGAAGGCCGGACGTTGGCCACGGCTGAATGAGAGCGTCGAGCCCCTCGGACATGCGCTCCCTTTGCCTGCTGAAGAAGTGTCCTGTCTCGGCCGATTGAAATGTCGCCATGAGATCCATGAAGGGCGGCCCCCCCCCCGACGAACTATTTGCGCGTAAACTTGCGGGTTTAGCTCCCACTCTCCGGGGTCCACCCGCACTCTGCAGAGAAAATCAGCCTGAACATTGTCTGCGCCTGCAATAGGCGCTGCCGAGATGGCCGGAAGACGAGACTGCACCCAATTGACCAAGGCCATCGCTTCTGATTCCAGGGCCATGCTGCCGGTGCCCCCTTGGCGATTGATGTAAGCTACGGTGGTCGCAATGTCCGAGAGGACTCGCACCGGCCGGTCGAGAACTAGGGCTTTGAGGCCAAGAGGGCTAGCCGCACCGCCCGCAATTCGAGGCGGTTGATCGACCAAGAAGTCTCCAGGGGAGACCATTCCCCTTGAGCGAAGCGGGTCTCGCAGTGAGCCCCCCAGCCGGTTAGGCTGGCATCCGTTGTGAACGGACCCCAAAGTGGAGGCTCCAGGGAATCCCCCGCGCCAGGTTCTCGGAGGAGAGCCACCACCGGAGTGATCGGCGAACCGCCCTTGGGCAAGTCAATCTCCTGTTCAACGAGTCGAATTGGTTGGACTAACGGCGCAGCAGAGCACTCTGCAGCGGGCGCATGTGGAAGCGCGCCCAGGGCACCACCTCCAAGGTTGCTGCCATCGTACCGAGGAGCTGTAGCTATCACCATGCAGACGGAGCGGGCATCCCCCTGAAGAGTCGGACAAGAGACCGAATGCGGCGCTCCGGCAGGCACACCAAGCCCCGTGCTGTGTCGAGGCTCACTCCCAGATACTCGAGATCCTGAGTCGGGCACAGACAGCTCTTGCATTCTTTCACCACCCAGCTGAGGGACCGCAGCAGAGCCACCACCCTGCTCGTGACGTGCACACACTCCCGACTGGACTTTGCCCGAATCCACCAGTCGTCGAGATACGGATGGACCAGGATGCCCTCTTTGCCCAAGGCCGCCGCGACCACTACCATCACGTTTGTGAAGGTGTGGGGGGCCGTGGCAAGACCAAACGGCATGGCCGGAAATTGGAAGTGGCCCCACGGAAGAGCGAAGTGGAGAAACCATTGATGAGACGGCCGGATGGGAATGTGTAATGTGGTCTGCAGCGGCTGTGGAAGATCCTGCAGCAGGGGCTCTGAGGAGGGGGGAGATAAGGTGCTGAGGGACCCAGCTAGCAACGCAGTGGGTATGGGGAAAGCCTCCGGGATGCAGCGTGCAGGTGTAACACAAGCAAGCTATTAATGTACCCTTCGGCTGATTACATTTCACATATAATAGTCAGAGAAAAAAGCATTGTAGAGACTTAAACCACCTTTCCTCTTCTTGTGTGGGGTTTCATTTATTTATTTATTTATTTATTTTTGCATTTAAAACAAAAAGCAAGGAAGGCTCAGGGAAACCCAAGACTGTTTAAGAAAAGGATTTTGAAACTCCACGTGCCTCCACAGCATGATTAAGTGTGTGGAAACTGCTGTTTAGAGCTGCTTCCTCTAAAAAGAAACACTGAAGAGAAAAACAAAACAGCCGCTGGCACCGAAAAACTGTCAGGCATTCGCAGAACTGAGAAGGGAACTGTCAGTCATTCACTGTGCTGGCATAGAGAAACTTTCAAGGTCAGGGTAAGGCAATTACAGTGACTGAAAGTAGGGAAATTAGAGTGGGATCCCTCCGCAGCCATTCAGACCTCCATGGTAGGGGCTGAAAGGTGTTTCTGGGGAGGGATGTAGAAGCTCAATCCAGCCATAGGAAAATTACAGTGAGCATGCTTAATTAGGCCGAGCCCAAAACAGTCAGGATCCAAAACACTGACTTAAAACCTCAACCAAATGGTATATTGAATAAGACAGGTACAATAATCAGTAGGACGTACAAAGTAACCCGGCTGCAGTTTGTGGACTAAAAAGTCAAAGTAGGCACTTCCAAACTCAGGGGCAGCCGGTCCGGATACAGCTGAAAGCATCCCAGAGCAGCTGAGGCAAGGAAGAAAAAAACAAAAACAGAGTACTCACAGTTTTCTTACAGAAAATGATACCTGAACTTCCTGGAGGTATCCAAACTCTTGTGGTAAAGACTCAGTGCAGCGTAAAGCCAATGGAGAGCTCCCCCGAAGCCAAGCTCCGGAGTTCCCAAGTTCCTCAGGGGAAGCAAGATGCTGGGGGAAGAGCAGAGCTGATGCCTGAGGTCCCTGTGTTTCTTCTGACAGCCTATGCAGCGTAAACCTGAATAAGGCACAGGGAGAACTAAAAAGAAATAACTGCGTCCCGCAGGAACAGGCATTTAACAATATTCCCCATAATAGGTAATGCCTCAGCCAGCCTTCTTTGTTGGGCACAGTGGGGAATGGAACCCATGAGCCCTGCACCCTTCGTCAGTGACTCAGCATTGTACTGTGGCTCTGAATTGCATACTGTTCTCTATCCATGCCTTCTGTACTTTTTATCCATTATGTTCATACATAGGCAGAGAAAAAAGCAACCTCTGCACAACTCACAGCTAGCAAGTGTTGTGGAAAAAAACTGAAACAACAATATAGCTTTTAGAAGCCAGCAGAGAAGTAATCTGGCTTCCCGCCAAAAACCAAGGCTCATTAGCTATTCAAAATGGCCACCAGCAAAAATAAAACACCAAAAGAGTGAATTAAACCCCCCAAAAGCTAAGGAATTAACTTAAAAAGTCAAAGAAGAAGGTGGGAGGGTTGCAGGCATGAGAGAAATGCCTAAAATCGCTGAAAAATCAAGAAAAATCAATCGAGTTACCACAGAGCTGCAAACAGCAGTGGGAGAAGACATTCCAGGTCTGAAGAAACTGCAGCACAGCTCTTGCAGATGCCAGAGTCAGTCATTGTACCTCTGCGGGACCCACAAATCACACATTGAGGTTTGGCAGCCATGCTAAGGCAACCTGCTTCCAGGGGGAAAGAAGGAAACAGGAACAGGGAAGTCCACAGCAAAGGGACTAACCGTATTCAAATCAGTACAGCTTTAAATTTAAAACGTGTTTTTTTTTTTTTTTTTTTTTACAGAAAACAAAATACTCCCCAGAATCCTAGGGGTGCCCTGAGCAAAATCGCCAGCAAAAGAAACCCCAAAAATGCCAGGGGAACCCGTGCACAAGTGTTAAAAAGTGCCCTTAAAAAGCACACTTTAGAAATCCAAAATGGCCGCCGCATTTTTTCACCCACAATAAAAAAAGGCGCGAAAATACAAAGGTAACCAAATAATATGGAAAAGAAAGAAAATGACCCTCTAATACAGGGCAAGCGAAAAAAATCAGGAAAAAGTGCAATTCGGAAGCCAGGGGAGCCGACAGAGCCTCTGACAATGCAAAAAACAACAGAGCTGAAAAGTTAAAGCAAGGAAAATTCCTACCAGCTCAGGGAACAGCAAGGAACTCAGCCAACTTCTCCAAGTGACAGGCAATGCTGTAGCAGGTATGGCTCTTCCCCGAACAGTCTTGGGGAGAGCTCAACCCAGGTTTCAGATATTCCCAGGCAGGAAGGCAGGAGCCCAATGCAGGTCTGGCTTCCCCCAGGATGTCCCCTGTGGCAATGCTCCTTTTTTTTTTTTTTTTTTTTTTTTTAAAGATACAGCTACCTAGCAAAGAAATGATAAATAAAGGACCCAAAATAAAACCCCAAAAGAACTAATTAACTAGTGTTGCTCCTTCAAGTGTCACTTAGTGTGCCCAGAAAGGGCACAGAAGTCTGCAAGCTGCAAGGAGACTGGACACACTGGGGGCTTCTGGGAGCTCCGTCTGCATATATACTACAGAAGACTTGATTGGTCCAGTCTCCAGGCTGCAGGAGGAGGGGCACTACCCGATGTTGGAGGACTAAACTGGATTACCGAACAGGAACGGAGGATTCAAAGTATTCCTGACCCCGATGCTCTTGCAAAGCCCGATCCCGGTATCTATCAAAGTTGGTACCGAGTTGATCCGATACCGGTCGATTCCAGCCAGAGATGGCGTGGGAAGAATTCCCACCGGGGCCGGTACCATTGGTACCGGTATCGTTGGTACCGGTGTCTGTACCAGTGTCGGTACCGGCATCGGTGCCCGTTGGACCAACGGTACCGCAGCTGAGAGAAGAGCTGCGATGCTGTGTTCGATAGCGAGGAACCTCTGGTCTATCGACGCTGCCGATGCCTGGGTGTCGGTACTGGTAAAAACGTCCGGAACCCCTGAGCATGGCACAGGTAGTTCTTGCAAGGTTGGGGCCTTGAGAACATCCTGAAGCCCCATCGATGCTTTGGAAGCCGAAGCCTCCCGCCGGGGCTGTTTTGCCGGTGTGGTTCCCTCAAGGGCAATGCCAATGGCCTCTCGATGCTTAGCAGGAGAGTTACCCTTTGAGGACCGGCTTTTATGTTTAGTTACCTGAGATCCATGGGAGGAAGAAGAGGCCCTTGACGATGTCGATGCAATGGATCTGACATCCGAAGAAAAGAGTGTACCGAGCTTTGCAGGCCGGTTCTGTCTTGCTCTTTTAGTCATCCCCCATACAGAAGAGACATTCAGTTGGAGAATGTTCAGGCCCTAAACATTTCAGACACCAATCATGGGTGTCAGTGACGGAAATGGTACCGCCACACTTAGTACATTTTTTAAAACCACTAGTTGTTTTTTCCATGTTTTAGGAATATGGGGCCTAGTGCCCAAAATGGCACCTAGCACCAAAAGAGAAAGGTTTCTTAAGAGAAACAGTTTAAAGTATAAATTTTTTTTTTTTTTTAAAAGAATGGAACCGGCGGTACTGGTAAGCGTTGTGCAGCAGGCAAACGCGACCACAAGAAAACAAATTTAAAGACGGAATTTTCTGCGGTGACAGGGATTAGATTCTGTCGGCTCCGCGGAAAATGAAGAACTGAAGAGGGACAGTTGGAAAGGCGGGAAGGCAGCACGCATGTGCTCGGGGATGCTCCCAAAAGTGTTCCTATTGGACACTGGGGAGCGTTCCCGCGCAGGCTCCATCGGTACCGACGATACCCATATGTGAAGACTACATTCCTGCTTGTTCCTGGAGATAATATTTTATCCGATTAGTCTTAAATGTGCTCATTGTAGCTATACTGCATGTCACTAATCTTTCTACTTTTTGAAGGAGTAAACAACTGATCTATATTTATCCATTCCACTCCACTCATTATTTTATAGACTTCTATCATATTTCCCCTCAGCCATTTCTTTTCTAAGCTGAAGATCCCTAACCTTAAGTCTTTCCTCATAAGGATATCCTTCCAATCCCTTTTATCATTTTGGTTGCTCTTCTTTGTACCTTTTCTAATTCCAGTATATCTTTTTAAAGATATGTCTGACCAGAACTACACACACTATTCGAGGTGTGGTTGCACCTTGGAGTGATATTGAGGCATTATATCATCTTTGGTTTTATTTTCTGTTCCTTTCCTTATGATTTCTAGCTTTTCTATTTGCTTTCTTGGCTGCTGCTGCACACTGGGCAGAGAGTTTCAACATATTATCCATGACGCCGCCTAGATCCTTTACCTTGGTGGCAATTCCTAACGTGGAATCTTGCATTGTCTAACTACTACTACTACTACTGAGCATTTATATAGTGCTACCAGTCGTACGCAGCACTGTACAGACATGTAAGAGACAGTCCCTGTCATCAGAGCTTACAATCTAGTCAAGACAAAACACAGAAAGTGTAGGCAGGGATAAAACTAGGGGAAAGAAAGGGAGATCAGGTGAGTCAAGATCCAAAAGCAGCAGCGAAGAGATGAGTTTTCAATTTGAATTTGAAGAGGGTTACGGTGTACAGACACAGGTAGTTTGTTCCAGGCGTAAAGTGCAGCAAGGTGAAAGGAGTGAAGTCTGGAGTTAGCAGTAGAAGAGAAGGGCACAGATAGAAGCAGTTTGCTAGAAGAGCGGAGTTTCCGAGGGGGGTTGTAAGGAGAGATAAGAGAAGAAAGGTACTGAGGAGCTGCAGAGTGAATGCATTTATAGGTCAGCAGGAGAATTTTGAACTGGATGTGGAAACGGATAGGGAGCCAATGAAGTGACTTGAGAAGGGGAGTAATATGGGCATGACGAGGCTGGCAGAAGTTTAGTCGTGCAGCAGAGTGTTGAACAGATTGAAGGGGAGAGAGATGATTCAAAGGGAGACCAGCAAGGAGTAGGTTACAGTAGTCAAGACGGGAGGTGATTAAGGAGTGGATAAGCGTTTTAGTAGTGTGTTCAGAAAGGAAAGGGCGGATTTTGCTAATATTAAAGAAAAAGAAGCAGCAGGACTTAGCTACGAGATGGATATGTGCAGAGAAAGAGAGAGAGGAGTAAAAGACAACCCCCAGATTGCCGGCCGAGGAAACAGGAAGGAGTACAGATTTATCCACAGAGACTATTCACATTAAATTTAATCTGCCATTTTGATGTCCAGTCTCCCAATTTCTCAAGGTTGTCTTGCAATTTTTTAACAATCCTCTTGTAATTTTACAACTTGGAATAATTTTTTATCATCTGCAAATCTGATTACCTCACTTGTTCCCATTTCCAGGTCATTTATGAACATGTTAAAAAAGCTGTTGGCTCAGCACAGATCCCTGGGATACTCCACTATTCGCCTTTCCCAATTGAAAAAATTGCCCTCTTAGCCTTACTCTGTTTTCCATCAATTCCCCATCCACAATAGTACACTGCCTCCTATTCCATAATGTTTTAATTTCCTTAAATGTCTCTAATGTAGGACCTTGTAAAAGTCTTTCTGAAAATCGTATTAACCAGCTTACCTTTATCTACCTTTTTATTCTCATTTTCAAAAAAATAATTGATTAGTGAGACAAGACTTTCCTTGGCCAAATCCCTATTGGCTTTGTCCCAAACAATAGGAGAACATAAAATCTATCATCTCATCACTCAACACAACCACCTCCCCCTCTTGATCCATGCCCAGTAGGCTGGATCAAAGCAGCTAAACAAGATCTCTGCCCGATACTCAGCAGAATCACACAATCAGCCCTGCAACAAGGTCAAATGCTTGACTGCCTAAAACTATCCTTCATATGCCCCACCCTAAAGAAGCCTGACCTCAACCCATCAGACCCTGTCTCCTACAGACCTATCACCAGCCTCCCCTTCACAGTAAAGGTCATTGAGAAAGCCATCCAACAATTCCAGGACCACATCAACCTCCAACAGCACGGTTTCCACCCATTCCATCGAGTAGAAACACTCATGATCTCATTCATGAACACCCTAATAAAGGGGATTCAAGACACGGAACAAGGGTACATATTGATCTTCCTGGACATCTCCTCAGCATTTGACACTGTTTGCCATAACATCCTCCTCCAGCATCTACGATCCACCCGAATTCAAGGTGCCGTACTACAATGGTTCGAATCCTACCTAACAGACACCAACAAATAAAAATAGGAGCCACCATAACCCACCCCTTACTGCCAAACCCAAGGCGTACAAGGATCCACCTTATCCGCTCTGTTCTTCAACATCTACCTTTAATTATTCTGCTCCATTATCAAATCCCACAAGATAGAGTAGTTACTCACCTGTAACAGGTGTTCTCCAAGAGCAGCAGGAATCAGTCCTCACATATGGGTGTCATCGGCGCCGATGAAGCCCCAGCGGAGCATTTCCCCAGCTTTCTATGAAAGCCTTTGGGAATGCAGGCACGCATGCGCGGTTCCCTTCCCGCCTAAAGGTGCCATCTTACCTCAGTCAAATGACATAGCTAAGAACAGCACACAAAAATGAAAAATAAACTATGTACAACTGCAACTCCAAGGGGAGGAGGGAGGGTTGTGAGGACTGATTCCTGCTGCTCCTGGAGAACACCTGTTACAGGTGAGTAACTACTCTTTCTCCAGGACCAAGCAGGAAGTCAGTCCTCACATATGGGTGACTCCCCAGCTCTGGGCTACCGAGGAACCCAGGCTGAACAAGAGAACTCCCTCTAGTCTCAGCAGGAAAGAAAGGCTTTTCAAGGACACAACCTCCACCGGTAGCCCCACAGAGGGCAGGAGTTGCCTAAACCTCAAAGAGATTCCGGAGTACTGCCTGGCCAAAAGCACTGTCCCTACGGGACTCCCTCTCCAGGCAGTAATGGGCTGCAAAAGTCTGGCTTGAAGACCAAGTTGCAGCCTTGCAGATGTCTACCAAGGGCACAGAGCGGAGATAAGCCACTGAGGCAGCTATTGCTCTGACACGATGGGCCGTGACCCTATCCTGCAAAGGAAGGTCAGCTGCCTTGTAAGCCCAGGTGATACAGTCAGCCACCCAGATGGACAAGGTACGCTTGGACACAGCCAACCCCAACTTATTAGGGTCAAAAGAAACGAAGAGCTGAGTAGCCCTTCTATGCCCCTGCGTACAGTCAAGGTAGAAGGATAAGGCCCTTCTACAGTCCAGGGTATGCAGGACTGCTTCAGCCTGGCTAGCATGAGGCCTAGGGAAGAATGTTGGAAGAACCACCTCCTGACTGAGGTGGAAAGAGGAGACAACCTTAGGGAGGAACTTTGGATGAGTCCTGAGGACTACTCTGTTCCTGTAAATCCTGGTGCAAGGCCTGTCACAGACCAGGGCCTGAAGCTCACTTACTCGCCTAGCCGAGGTAAGGGCTATCAGGAAGAACGTCTTCCAGGAGAGGAAGCGAAGTGGACAAGTAGCCATCGGCTCAAAAGGTGGGCGAGTCAGTTGCTGCAAGACCACATTCAGCTCCCACTCAGGGGCAGGAGGACGAATGGGAGGCTTGAGCAAAAGCAAGCCCCTGAGAAAACGGGACACCAAGGGGTGACCAGAGAGATGTCCCTCTACCAATGAGTGGTGAGCTGCTAGAGCTGAGAGGTGGACCCGAACAGAATTGGACTTAAGTCCCTGATTGAATAAGTGCAGTAAGTACTGAAGAACTACTGGCACAGTACAGGAGAAAGGATCCTCTGTACGTAGGTGACACCACACAGAAAACCTTTTCCACTTGAGAGCATAGGTCTTCCTAGTGGATTGTTTCCTGGAGTCTAGGACAACCTCTTCAACTTCCTGAGGTAGGCCCCAGGGAGCCAAAACTACCCTTGCAGCCTCCAGGCCATCAAATTGAGAGACTTGAGATTGGGGTGCAGAAGGGAACCCTGGTCCTGTGTGAGAAGGTCGGGTTGCAACCAATGTTCCCTCTAATTTTCTGAAGGCTGTGTGCGCATAAAATATCAGCTGTGTGCAGCTTTTGAAGGAAGGTTAAATTTTTGTGCGCCACATAACGACACTCGGAATTATATACTTTAAAATGTGATTACACGTCAGAATACAGTATGTACACCACATTGATTTTAATCAAATTAAATGAAAATAGACGATTACTAAATGAAGCGGGAAATTTCTAGTAATTACAATCAGAACTTTTAAATTTTAAGACGTCTGTGTTGTTTTCTATCAGAATCAGAGCCATAATTTTTGTGCGCTCTGTTGTAAAGTATGTGCGCTTGCTCGGCGAGGTGTGTGTGCGCGCGCACACGCGCACAGCTTAGAGGGAACAGTGGTTGCAACCCCAGAGGCAGTGGAGGATCCACCGCCAGTTGAAGCAGAAGAGGAAACCAAGGCTGTCTCGGCCACCTGGGAGCTACCAGCAGGACCGAGGCCTTGTCCTGGATAATCTTGAATAGGGTTCGGGCCACCAAGGGCATGGGAGGAAACGCATAGAGGAGGCCCTGAGACCACGATATCAGAAAAGCATCCGCTGCTGTTCGCAGAGGATGTGGTTGCCTGGAGCAGAACTGTGGCAGTTGCTTGTTGATGGGGCTGGCAAAGAGATCCATCAAAGGGAGACCCCATCTCAGGAAGATCTTCTGAACTACTGAAGGATGAAGCTGCCACTCGTGGGGCTGCAGTATCCTGCTCAATCTGTCTGCCAGGTAGTTGTCCTGGCCAGGAATGTACACAGCCCTGAGGAGCATGTTGTGCTTGAGGGCAAAAGAACAAAGGTCCTGAGCTTCCCGACAAAGGATCCTGCACCCAGTTCCGCCCTGTTTGTTCACATAAAACATGGCAACTTGGTTGTCTGTCTGAATCAGGACAGACTGTTGAGCCAGGGTAGGAGTGAAAGCTTTGAGTGCTAACCGAATAGCTCTGAGTTTGAGGAGATTGATCTGCTTTGCAGCTTCCCAGGGAGACCAGAGGTCCTGGGTGCACTTGCCCAGACAATGTGCTCCCCAGCCTTGCAGGGAGGCATCTGTTGTTAGCATCACAGTGTAATCTGGAATCTGAAAGGGCACCCCTTTCAGCAGATTGGGTGGGTGTAGCCACCAGTTGAGGGAGTGCAGAAATTGTCTGCACACCCTTATCCTGTCTCTGAGGCTGCCTGTGGCCTGCGACCACTGAGACCGAAGGCACCACTGTGCGGGCCTCATATGGAGCCTGGCATTGGGGGTCACATGTACTGTTGAAGCCATGTGGCCTAGAAGCCGCAGGCAGAGCCTGGCGGAGACCAGGGACCTGCTGAGAAACTAACTGGCCAAGGCCATTAACCTTCGGGCTCTGTCTTCTGGCAAGAATGCCTTTGCCAGGAGAGAGTCCAACCTTGCCCCTATGAACTCCAAGTTCTGGGAAGGGAGCAAAGTGGACTTTGCGAAGTTTATGACAAACCCCAGGCATTGTAGAAGAGCAATAGTCCTGAGGGTGGCTTGATTGGCCTCCTGACATGTCTGACCCCTGATGAGCCAGTCGTCCAGATAGGGGAAGACAAAGATGCCCTGATTTCTCAGGTAGGCCACCACCACTGCTAAGCACTTTGTAAAGACTCTGGGGGCGGAGGTGAGGCCGAAAGGCAGCACTCTGTACTGATAATGGTTTCCTCCCACGATAAACCTTAGGTACTTTCTGTGGTCTGGATGAATGAGGATGTGAGTGTATGCATCCTTTAGATCTAAGGAGTATAGCCAATCTCCTTGCTGGAGGTAGGGCAGAAGGGTTCCAAGAGTAAGCATCTTGAACTTTTCTTTCACTAGGAACTTGTTGAGGTTCCTGAGGTCTAGAATGGGACGAAGGCCACCGGTCCTTTTGGGCACCAGGAAATACCTGGAGTAGAATCCGTGACCTTGCAAGTGGGGAGGCACAGGCTCCACCTCCCTATCCACCAACAGACCCTGAAGCTCCTGACGGAGAAGGGCTGTGTGCAGAGGAGGTCTTGGAGGCTCCCCTGGAAAATATGGGGGTGGCAGTTGGTGGAAATGGAGGGCATATCCCTTGTGGATTATCTCCAGCACCCAACTGTCCCCTGTGATAAGGGGCCACTGGTGGGCAAAGAGGGCGAGACGACCTCCTGTGTAGGGTTGGGAGAGCAGTGGAGGAGAGGCTATGCTCAAGGAGTCAAAACCCCCCACCCTGCTGAGTGGTAGCAGGGGCATGAGGCTTGGGGGTCCTCTGCCTACGGGGCCCATTACCCTGGCCCTTGGCTTGCTGACCCTGGGGGGCAGCTTGGGCAGCCTGATATTGTGGGTACTGTTTGTAGGCAGTGCCCTTCCTCGGGTAAAAGGGCTTTTTACCCGAGCCCTTCTTTTTATGAGAAGGGGCAGAGGTCTTCCTCGACAGCCTTGTCCGGGTGAGGTGCTCGGTCTCGAGCTGAGTGGCCTTCTCGGTCATGGGCTTGCCAAAAAGGTTTTCACCTCGGCAAGGGACATCGACCAACTTGTCCGGAACCCATGGCTCGAGGTCCGATGACTGCAGCCATGCCTGGAGTCGAGCCGCGATGCCGGCTGCCGCAACTCGGGCCGAAGCTTCTAAGCCATCGTAGGCGGCGCGGGACATGAACTTCGAGCAGTCCCGAATCCCCGAGGACAAGGTCTTAAATCTCTGCAAGGGTTCCCCGGAGAGACCAGCAGAGAATCCGGCCAACTCCTTGGCCAGATCCCGCAAGTACATGCCCATGTACAGCTGGTAAGACTGGACACGGCAAGCAAGCATCGAGCCCTGAAAACACTTTCTACCAACGCCATCTAGGTTTCGGGACTCCCTGCCAGGAGGCACCGCGGAGTGCATCTTCTGGCTCTTCAGACGATGCATGGCCGA
Organism: Ichthyophis bannanicus; assembly: GCA_033557465.1. Lineage (NCBI taxonomy): Eukaryota > Metazoa > Chordata > Amphibia > Gymnophiona > Ichthyophiidae > Ichthyophis > Ichthyophis bannanicus. Next base: position 1,107,458,124 of record CM066031.1, read on the forward strand.
TACCACAACCATGGAATGGTGTGGTAGCTGCCCCTTTTGAAACTCAGGGCTCTTCCAGAGTCGATAGATGGAATCGACCCGCTTGCTAAGAACCGGCGCCGAGGCCGGTGCCTCCCACATACAGAAGAGGAGCCGTTCCAGCATCGGAGGAACCGGAACAGTAAAGGCCTCCTTCGGAGGAGAGTCATACTGTAGGGCCTTGAGCTCTTCAGCTCGAGGCTCCTCTTCGGGATCCGCCGGAATAGCCAAGGCAGTGGCCATATCCCGGACGAACTCCGAGAACCGTGTGTCCTCCGGAGGGGACCTACTCCGGGGTTCAGACTGTGGGGAGTCTGAAGGGACGCACCGAGTCTTAAAGGTATCGGGAGACTCCTCGTCCTCCGTCTCCCAAGCTGACTCGTCCGAGGAAGAGTCGGGGTCCGACCCCGTGGGGCCCTGGAGCACCCGCCCCGATGCCAGAAGCACCGCCGTCGATGCCCTCGGTCCCGAACGGGAGGTCGAGGGAGACCGCGACCGAGGTCGACTCCGAGCCACGAGGGACTCGAGTATTGGCTCGGCCTCCGGGATCGACTTCGACGTCGATGTCCCGGTGGTCGGGGCAGATGCGCCAGACAGGCTGGCCATCAGTGCCCGCTGCTGCTCCATGAAGGCAGACATTCTGCTCTCCAAGGCTGTCATCCTGAGACTCAGCTCGGGAGACGCAGCAGCCACCGACTTGGGCCCCGGCGGCGCCGGGCCCGACGTCGGCTCCCTGGGAGGAGAGTCCACGAGGACTATAGGGCTTACGTGTCCAGCAGACTCTGGCTCCACACGAGGAACTTTGGCAGGCTTCTCCGGTTCCACAGGCCCGGTGTGACGGTCGGGGGTCTTAGACCTGGCCCTCGAGGAGCCAGGGACCTCTTCCGACGCCGCCCTCGCGAGCCGCTTCTTCCTCTTGCGTTCCCGGTCGGGGGACCCCTTGTCCGAGGAGCTTCGATGGCGCTCGGGATCGGAATCCCGAGATGTCGAGGCCTCAGACGAGGTTCGGGCCCGGCCGGAGGCTAAGTCCGAGAAAAGCCTTTCCTTTTGCTTTTGTCGACTTCGTAGTGTCTTGGAAGACATTTTTCCACAGGCCATGCACGACTTAGGATCGTGGTCGGGGCCGAGGCACCGAAGGCAGCAGTCGTGTGTGTCGGTGAGAGACATTAATTTCTTACACCGATCACACTTCTTAAAGCCACTGGAAGCCATTAGGGAAAAAAAGAGTCCCCGCGAGGTCAAAGGACCGGCCTTCCAGGGAAAAAGAGAAAAAAGGGCGCGAATGCCAGCCACGAAGGGCAAAAACCGTAAAAGAAGAATTGGACTCGATACAGGTGTACTGAACCCGGCGGGAGAGGAACCGGCGTCGAACCGGTAGAAAAAAGAGCAAAAATTGCTAAAAATCTGATTTTAACCGGGAAACGGGACATACGTCCGATGGGCTTCACGGAAAAAAAGAGACTGAGGTAAGATGGCACCTTTAGGCGGGAAGGGAACCGCGCATGCGTGCCTGCATTCCCAAAGGCTTTCATAGGAAGCTGGGGAAATGCTCCGCTGGGGCTTCATCGGCGCCGATGACACCCATATGTGAGGACTGACTTCCTGCTTGGTCCTGGAGAACAACCTCCACATCTATGTCGATGACATCATACTCTACAGACCATTCAACACAAATCAAACTACAAACCCACACCTCCTACAGTGCTTCGCCGAAGTCTCAATGGCTTATTAACAACCACCTTGCTATCAACTACAAAAAAATGGAAGTCTTATTCATTACAAAAGACAACTTCACACCCCCAACCTACCCCATTCTAAACACCACCCAAGAAAAAGTTCAACCCCAAATAAAATATCTTGGCATCGCCTTAGATCAAACTCTCTTCTTCAAACTACAGGTAGACAAAACAGCCAGAACCTTACAACGCTTGCGCCCCTTCCTTGAACCACAAGAGTTCTGCTCAGTCCTCCAGGACACGATACTCCCTCACCTCGACTGTTGTAACTCCATCTATCAAGGTCTACCACAATCCACCCTTATTCCACTACACACAGCCCTTCACACAACAGCATGCATTATACAAAGAGCTTCAAAATATGACCATATCACACCCATCCTAAAACAGCTTTACTGGCTACCACTGACCAGATACATCAAATACAAGACTCTCCTCCTGACATACAAAGTTATTCACTCCCCATTTCACCTCGCACCTTCATACCTTACTCCAAGAATTCCAGCCCTGCACAGCTACAAGACAATCCGCAAACACCACGCTTGTTATCCCTCATGCAAGAACAAAGAGCAACAAACAAGCCTGCACAAGATCCTTCGAAATGTGCGCACCATCCATATGGAACTCTCTCTCTAATCAGATGAACAGATGACCTCCTCACTTTCCGTAAAAACCTAAAGACGCACCTCTTTCTTGAGCACTTTGGTTCCTCCGCCTAATCCCCCTCCAAACGGACAGCAAGCTTCCAATTTCCACATCCCTTACCTAAACACTCAAGTTTATGTCCCATGTAAATAAGTTAATTGTTTCCATGTATATACATTAATTCCTGTTTGATGCAACTTCTATAACCTGGGTTCTATGTACACCTCTTTGACCTGGTAAAAAGCAGTATATAAGCCTAGCTAAATAAAACAATACATAAATTAAACCACTACTGACTATATGCCCAGTAATTTTGTTCTTTACAATGGTTTCTACCATTTTGCCCAGAACGGACATCAGGCTCCCTGTTCTGTAGCTTTCTGGATCAAACCTGGAACCCTTTTTAAAAACTGTATTATACTGGCCAATTGGCATTACTCTGCATCTGGACAGTACATATGGCTCCAATAAGTCTGTCTTCCCAAAGCAGATATTTGTATTCTTTGTACACTGTGTTGAAAAACCTCTCTTTAGATTCTTATTTGCTTCAATATTGTCATGCAAGAGACAGAAGACAAAATGAAACACTAGATTTCTTTCTTTTTTTTTATTTAAAAACAGTGCTTTATTACCGTTTTGCAAGGGGGGAGCAGAGCCCGCTACCCCTTTTCCCCACCTTGCTTAGAGTTTATAAAAGCCGGTAACATCCTCAATAATTTATACACATGAATAATACAAAAAATATAATAAAGAATAAAAGCTAGAAATCTAACTACTCCAACCTTCACAATTCCAGCTACTCTAAATAATGGTAACTACCCCAATGAATACTGAATGGTCTGATCACTACTACTATACAATAATATACTTAGCAATTCGAAGGGTGGGGAAGGGGTAGATTTTCATCACCCAGTTCTGGGGGGGCAGGGGGGCTCAATATCCATTTACTTCGATTTATCAGATAACCAGAGAAAATCATCCCTGGGAAGTAGCTCTAGACAAAAATCTACAAACCCTTAAGATGAGATTTTTTCCCCCTACAAAGGAGATGCAATCAAGATGATTTTTTGTAGCATTTGAATGGCAAACTTGACATTCTAGGCATCTCTTTGGGGATAAAATTTTCTTTGCAAAATAGGAGACTTGAGTGTGTTTGTGGTTAACTGCCTTACAACTTACAAGTCATATCTGCTCAGTTTATCTATTAAAAGTCAATTCTTTGGCCCTTTTATTTAGTGTTCAATGATAACAGTACACAAAATCTCAAAACAATCCTTTTCCTGAATAGAAAGTTATTGAACAGTTATTCTACAACAATATGACCAGATCAATGTCAGTTTAGGGAAGAATATTAATTTCAGCATTCCATTTTCAGGAGGCTAGAAAAGCTTAAAAGCAACACTTCAGTATAGCTAACTATAAAGATGCCTGTGTTTAAATATCATGCAAGTATTTCAATATTACACACAGAGCATTTGATTTTAGATTTTAGCTGATAAAACACCTTGATGCAGATATAGTAACATAAAAGAGGCAATTATTGGATATGCACTGGTAAACCACCATTTCCTCTAATGTGCTTTGGATCCTTCATGCGTTTAATGCCTTTTCCATGCTGATGGCTTCAAGGCTGCACAAATGTATGTATCTGATTCAACAAGAAAAGTTAACCATTTGAGTGTTGTGGAAATCAGTGATTCTCAGTTCAGTCCTCAGTGCTTGGTTGGTTAGGTTTTCTGGATATCCACAATGAATACTGCTTTCCTTGTATGCAGATCTACACCTCATACATATTCGTTGTGGATATCCAGAAGGCCTGACCGGTGAAGTGATATCTAAGGACTAGGTTGAGAGCCACCAACAAACACCAACGATTTTTCAGACCCTCAGAAACCTCTCAATCAGCTGGAAAACACAAACCTAAATTTATAATTTATAAACATGTAAAAGCCAAAGTCCTAATCACACAGCACTACATACAAACTGAAAACACAAATAGCTTTAAATTCAGGAATATTTTTTCTTGTACCTTTGAAAATAGATGTTGACCCATCTTGACTTGTCTCAAAAAGAGCAGGTTCCACAAGACAGCCTATCTAAAAAGAACTTAGAGCTAGATTTACAAAAGTGTACTATCATGTCAGTGTGCACTAATGTTGTTTATGTTAGTAAACAGGCCCCATTACATAAAATGGGATCTTTGGTACATAATATATCCAGGGCTGGTGCCACCATTACATGAACTAGGCAGTCACCTAGAGTGCCAGGTTTTGGAGGGCATTATGTTCGCACTCCCTCTTACCGCTGGTGACAGCAGTAAACAAGCCAGAGTGCTGTGCGGAGGGAAACCTTGACCTTAGTGCTGCACTCAAACTGCAGCTGGAAGTCTCTGTCGGAAGGAGCGAGACTGGCTGCATGCAGGGGCTGAGTTTTCCCTCTACGCGGTGCTCCAGCTTATTTACTGCGGTCACTACTGGACGTGGGAAATATGGCATGGTGGTGGCAGCAACAGCAGCAGTAAGGGGAGGTGGGAAGACTAATGCTTGCCGGGAGGAGGGGGGGGAGACTAACAATTGCCCAGGGCGGCCAATGCCCTTCCACCAGCCCTGAATATATCACCACAGTAGCACCTTTTAGTACATCTAGCCCTAAGTCTACAGCCAATGTTAACCTCAGAAACAGAGGAAAATAATACAGTATTTTAATTACATAGGTTTTAGATCTTGTGTATCTATGGAGCTTTAGAACAGTGTTCAAATTATTTTGACACAGCCATTTCAAAAGCTGGCTATACTGAAGTGCTACAAAAGTGATCTTAACCATTAGTCAGTAAGGTGGACCATACGTCTTGGCAGAAACAGACAACCTGAACATTTTTATGTGGGGTACACTTCTTTCTTTGCACAAACTAGACATAATAAAGCAAATGTCTGTTAAATTCTTCAGTTAATTATTTTTGCAAAACAAGCTATATTCAAATTAAACACCCCCTGCCATTCACTCTGGAAATGTGAAAAATAAATCATTAGGAAAAAAATCTTATTAAAAATCGTGTTTTCAATTGAGAAATCCTAACCCACCCATTGTAATTTAATTTGTATATACAGCCACAACAAAATATAATTATAAAAGCACAACATCCGGCTTGGTGAAGATGGAAGAATTTACAAAGCAGGTCACCAAATCTTCCCCTTCTCTCCCCTCCCTCAAAGCAAACCTGGAAACTTCCACAAATCATGGATTCTGATAGAATTCTGTGCTTCTTGAACATTTTGTGATTAAGGGGTATGTTTACTAAACTGGGCTAACGGTTAACCCGAGCTATCTGCCACTAGGTCCCATATTATTCAATGGGACCTAGTTGCAGATAGCCCGGTTTAGTAAACATACCCCTAAGTATCTGAAGCTACTTGTTTTGTAGGTGAGTTGTGGATATATGCTCACAGTGAGGGGCTTTCAACAGTTCAAGGAGGAGTGAGTAGAAGAGTAGCTTTAACTCTTAACAATGTGATCATAAACTACTACCTGCTCGAACAGGTGAAAAATTAAGTCAAAATGGTCAATAAAAGCTAAATAGGAAATCAACTCTGTTTCTCTGCAATCTTGGTGGATAAGCCAAAAAATGTGGGCTAATAGTTCAAACTAATGAGGGGTAGAATAAAGTGGCTTTGGTTCATTTAATCAATTTCACTGAATCCGTGAGACTTTCTTTTTGCCATACTTCTTATGAATATAAACATAGCTAATTCCTGACATGGAAAATAATATGATTGGTAAGATAGTGATGTAGTAATTACATAGTCAGAGAGAAATTGATGCCCCATCTCAGCTAACTGTTGGAATTTATTTTATTGACCTGCAATTACAAACAGGAACAAATAAAAAATAATAAACAATATAAGCAGGTCTCCTGCCCTAATTAAAAAGCTATTCTCTTTCAAAATAGTTCTCCTCCCTCCCTTAAAAAATCTTAGTTTGCTTTACAAACATATTCAAATGCAAATTTAATGTTTCACAGAAAACTGTGGATCCAGAGCAGTGTGATGGAGAGTCAAAAGTTTTGGCTTGATTTTGTTGCATCATCACAGAGTCATAAAATATGACAGGCTTGAATGGGTTATACCAATTCAAGATGAGAAGGGGGAATCAGCACACTGCACTATGGTTTGACAGATCCATGATGGAGTCTGATGTCACATCTGTCACACACATCTACCCACAGCAGAGGTTGAGCAGGTAGAACATAGGTGATGGCAGTGGGATAGGGATGACAATGTGCCATGAAACCTTCCAAGAAAGCTCAGTTGAAACATTTGTTTTCCTGCCTCACTCATTGAGTCCATTGTCACAAGCTGCAAGTATTTTTTTTCTGGCTTAACAGAAGCATGACGAGGGGAGAGGTTGCCAGCATTTTGTTTATCTTCTTCAATAGAAACAACATAGTAGTGTTTTATGCAACAAAGCAAGTCCGATCAGTGAAAAATACAGAATAAAAAAAAGGTTAACTTCTTCCAAAAGCATTACAACTCCAATAGAACAAAAAAAAAAAAACCCTGACAAACATACAGAGAAATTTACACTAGAAGCCTATCCGTTTGGGAACTTTACTTCTTTCCTATGTAAATAGTGAAAGCATATGGTGGTTCTTTAATTTCTCTCCTTTCCTTGTGGGAAGTCAGTCATGTCAGTTCCATGGTCATTTCTGGAAATATGGTAAGCTTTGCACAAAGTATTTGCTAAAACATCACTGCAATATTCTTGTGTCAAAGGCAGTGATGCATGCATCAAGGAACTCTGAATCATGGGACACTCTAGTTCAAATTTACAGATACCCAATCCATGATGATTTCCCACCACTTATTTAAAAAAAAATTATTCCAATCATGCTATTTTCCTCAGGTTCTGGACTCTAATATTATAGAGTCCCTTTTGTAATATCTCACATTAAATAAACTTCTCAAACTCTACATACAGACCCTCCCTCCTTACTTTTTTTTACTTGTGTGACCACAAGAGACCAAGAATGCATACTCAAGATTGGGCACCACAGATGGATAGGCTTTTTAACACAAGGAACTTACACACTAGTGATTCACAACAGCCATTTATGTTTTTCTCTTAAGTACTGAACCTTCTCTTGCGTACTTTCAATTCAAATTTCATAGATTTTGGAAGAATCCAAACTCTTCCCAATTTCCTTTGTGCATTCTACCTAAAATATTTATGAGTATAAAAAAAAAAGGCCTCAACAGACACCAAGTTTTGGCTTGAAAAAATAACAATGAAATGGCCATTGAGATAGGAGTATTGATAAATCTGTAGCATCCCCTTTTTTCTTCCCCTAGACAGTCAATAGCTAAGCGAATCTGCTTAACTAAATCGGCAAGAATGTGTCTGTGACTGCCTTTTCCAGGCACCTAGTATAGATCAACAGAAGAGTATGGATATCTGGGCTAGTATACATTTAGGGTTATCAAATGCAGAGCCACAAGTATTTAGCATCCCTATATCACTGTTTGCACACCAGAGAACAGAGGATGAGAGGATTCTCATCAAGGCTCTGCACACACATAGGTGGAGAAGGGAGAAATGGAAACTGGCATGCTGATAGGTACCAGTTAAGAATGGAAATTTATTAAAAGTGTTTGTATTTATTTTTTTATGCTTCTGTTAATATACGATATGCTCTAGCCCAGTGAAAATGATGGAAACAGTCCTGTACTGCTTGGTTTTACTCACATACTAATACATTTGGGGACAAGTGGGTTCTTACTGCCAGAACCTTTTTACCACTCGTTCAACCCCTAGATGTGTAAGAGGTGTTAAGTTGAAATCATAAAATTGTAATGGGGTACCCATATGCCCCTATCTAATGGAGCCACAATGGAGGTAATTCTGTAAGGGGCAGCTGGATTAATGCACTTGTTTAAGTGCATATATCACTGCATTCTAGTGGTTTTTTTGTGCAAATCACCTCATAGACGCGTAAAGTAGCTGGTCACAGTTCTGAAAGAGCATGCGTTAGGCAGATCATACAGTTTTAGTTCAGGCATGTACATGGACAGTTTGGGTGGAGTGTGCATTTACATACGTATTTTATAGAATATGGCCGAACACACATAAGATAGGTACGATCATTTACACTATCTCCAGAGATGGTGCAAGTGATTGTGGCTTTATTTATGTATGTTATGCTGCTATTCTATAAAACCAGAGGGGATTTGACTTCATAGAACAGGCGTGACTTATCGCGCATATATACATGTTTTAATCCAACCACCCCTTACAGAATTACCCTCAATGAGTCTTAAAACATCCTATAGAACTCTTCCTTATTAGGACTTTTATGTAGGTAGAGTATTTGCTTGAGACTCTGGTAACTCAAGGATTTTCATATCATTAAAATGTTACAGCAGCTCCACTTAAATTTGGAGGGCAAGTATCCGCTATAAAAGGAAATGGAATAGTTAAGTGCCCATCACTTCAAGATTTTCCAGAAGTGATATGACTCAACAGCAAGGCTCAGGCTATAAGGAAGTATACTTAGGTCAAGAGGAAAGAAAATTACTGTTGCTGAAGAGGCAGCCCCTAACAGTCAACTAGTGGTATGGATGGTGCACCTTAGAAGAGAGACCCCCCCCTTCCCCGGGTTTCTTGTGTTACTTGACAGACCTTCAAGGACACAAGGAAAAAAAAACAAAACAAAACACCATGCAAGTTTCAGTATGTGTGACTACTGAACAATCTTAAGACTCAATGTCATTTGCAAGCCCTCACTTTCGGTCTCTGCCAACAAGGGATTCTGGGAGAATTTGCTTATGGAAAGGAAGGGGAGGGAGGTGGATTTTAATGATAGATTGAACTTTTATTTTCAAAGCAAAGCCAAGCTAGTTTAACCAGATTATCAAAAATTCTAACAGGCCTATTCCTTAACCTCATCTGTTCATATTTAAAGATATCGTCATCACAGGAAAGCAGAATGTTTAGTCTAGTCCTGAACCACCACCACCACCAATGATGCAGTGACATGGTAAACACCAAACTGCAAATAACTATGCTGATATAAGAACAGCATGCAATTTATTAATCTATTTTTCTGCTGCCTTATAATTTGTAGGTCAGTTAAGCAGAAATTTATGAGAAGTCAAAACAGTTTTACACACAAACTAGATTTTGTGTAATACTGAAACTCTGCTCCCAGAGCTTTTAAAATTCAGCTAAGCACCTCTGACTCCCATTCTTCCAGCCTAATCTATACATGATCTAGCCCTGTTCAACACTGTTAAAGTACTCTCATCTGCAAACAGCTCGAGACTGGACTAGGCTTGAGAATAGAGGTCAGATTTCTTGCATGTGTTTACGGTTTGCATTAAGCATGGTGATTATCATTAAACCAACCTCCATGTTTATTTTACAACAGTTTTATAAGTAGTGGCCTATGAAAGAACTTAAAGATGATGTAATCAAGTAGGGATGGAGAGTCACTATTTTCCCATATCAAAGATTTGGCTCTCTCCAAGAAAGATTGAAAAATTCTGCTTAATAAAAAGAATCATCATCTGCCATTGATTCCCTTGGGGACAAGAGTTTCCTTCTTGGACATCAATGGAAGGCCACATTTTATACACACATTTATTTATGGTTCAAGAGATAAATATAAACTTAACGTCAGGAAGATAAAGGGTAAAGGTCACCAGCCCAGAGAATTCTGGGAACACAATGGTATACATAAGAGAGTGCATCTAAGCATGGTTAAGATGGGACAAAGCCTAGCATTTCTAGGTCCTCCTACTCTTCTGTGTCTAACAGCAAGTGGTTACATGGGATCTATACAAAAACCACACCAAAACAGCCCATCAGCACCCTCTGTCATATCCACAGTTTGCTTGCCTTTCATAGCTCTGTATTTGGTTACAATGTTATAAAGGATTCTCTCCTCAACCCCCAAAATTTCCCATGCTACTAAGTACTGCACCACACTGTGTACGTACACACTGGTAAAGAGAAGCATAAGGGAATATTATTGGTAGAAGGGGGTCAGCTTTTAAAATGTAACAAAAAAATAAATTCTCAACAGAATCCCTTCCAGCAACATCTTAACAGTTTGTTAAATTCTACAAGGATCACACAGATCACAATTGCATGGAGTTCTCAGGGTGGGTAGAAAGATTTCATATTCCAGATGCACAGCTCCTTACACCCCCTTTCTACCCTGGTAATGTTGCTTTTGCACCTACATGAGCTGCTACAAATGCCATGATCTGTGTTCCTAAAAATTGTTACTTTTTGCCAATTTTGTTTTGTTATTTCTTCCATGATCTGCATAACAAACTAAGCAAGTACATATTGTATATACATGGAAAAAAAAGACTGCACTTTTCTCTTTTACCACAGTTTTAAAAAAACCCCACATAACAAAACTCAAGAAAAAAAACTGCACAATCTTTGGAACAAAAAAAAATCAAGGCAGAAATTTAAAGGCAAAAAAAATATTTAAAGGACACAGTGAGGTATAAAAAAGTATTTTCTTATTTTCTCTGTTGTAATTCCTCTTCGACTTTGCTATAGAGTTCCTTTACTAGTAGTAGGTATTGCAATAGCCAGGCCTCAGGAACCAGGGGGGTCTTGTCCCACTGCACGGAGAAGTTTGGGATGGGGGTTGGTGGATTTCATGTTACTTTAGTAAGGAGCAAACCGGCTGTAACCGCCTCGGTATAAACTCGCCTGTAGTGACAAAAAGAGGAAGAGATTATTCTAAGAACATTTTAAAAAGACAAAAATCACGATTACTACAAAAATATGTACCTATTGATTTTGCTGACAAAACAACCAGATGATGTATCATTTCCCACCTTTAACAGGTGTTTTCTGTAGGCAACATAATTGTTCATGCACACAAGTGGCAACATCATCTAATGACTCTGGGAAGGAACAGCTCTCCTAGACTCAGAACTAGTGCAAGTTCTGAGAATGTGCAATCTTCCTGCATGCAGTGGTCTCCTTAGCCCCTCTATAGCTCAAGAAAGAATACACCTCTCAGGGAGGTGAGAGGAACAGTGTGCGTGTTCAAGCCTACTGTCTACAGAAAATGCCTGTTAACAAGCATGCAAGTCGATGATTCCCCAAGGTCTGGGCTGCTCAGTTTGCTGACGCTTGTCCAGTGCTCAGGAGCAGTCTACTCAAAGAAAAGGGTTGTCAAGGGTTGCCAATGTTATAAAGATACATTAGCCAGCACAGCTCACCTGAAAACTCCATCTCTGAATGTGGATTAGTCCAAATAACAGAGTGAAATGAAGGTATGAACTGAAGACCAAATAGCTGCCTTGTATGTGTTGTCAAGTGAAGCATATTTCAATAGAGCAATGGCACCACGGTTTGTTAGGCAATATTCTGCATCTAATTCCGTTACAATGTGCTAACATTTGCTTGGCTATTGAAATATCATGTCTATTAGAGGTTGAAGGAAACAAGTAAACAAACATCTGCATACATATTCTGATTGATACAGCTCTTTTAAGCTATAAGGGTGAGGTCTTTTGCAGTCCAGAGTGTGAAGGGACAAAATGTATTCCCTCACTGACATGAAAAGATTGGACATTCTTCAGTAGGAATTTAGTGTAAGTCTGTGGAACTATCCTGTTGTGATGAAATTGGGGTTATGTTCATAGGCGATCAAGGCTGGAAATTAACTTATTCTTCTAGCTAAAGTAACTGCTACTAAAAAGAGTATCTTCCAGGAAACATGCTTGAGTGAAGTGGATTCCATTGGTTCAAATGCTGGCTTTTTTACAAGAGTATAAGGACAATATTAAGGTTCCATGAGACAGGGGGTGTGTGAACGGGTGGCTTGATGTGAAGAACCTCTTCATGAATTGAGAAGTTATCGGACACTGTGAAGCTGGAAGTCTATGTATAGGGACATACTTAATAAGCTGACACTGCATTGATATATACTCTGATGGAGGACATTTGCAGCCTAGTCAATACAGATGGTTATAGGTAAGTGAAGAATAGTATTCACTAGACATTAGTCGGGATCATGACCATTAGTCGGGATCATGACCATTAGTCTTGAAGGACTACAAAAGGGGACTACTACTTCTGGAGATAGATCTGCAATTGTAAATACTTACTTCTGGGAATTTTTCTGAATCTTGGGGAAAAATGAATTCTTTACATTAAAGCTGATTAATCTGTGAACCCAGTGTATTTGTTAAATCAGTCATGGCCTAGTAGCAGCAAAGAGTTTTCAGTTTAAATTTAACACACAGAAGAGAGCTTTCTGGTTAAATTTAGAACCCAAGACTCCCTCTATCCAAGAAAGGACTGTGGGGCTCCCCCTGGAGATTGGTCACAGATTACCTTAGAAGCACAGGACAGGGTACTGTGTGACAGCCAACTTTTAATAAGTCTTTTTTCCCTCCCTCCCTCCCCGTCACCCATCCACCCCTGGGATAATCATAGCTTTATAGATGCTTAAACCTCTTAAAGGAAAGGAGGAGCCATATTCACTCTCAGGTGCAGCTGTTTATTCTCATCAGCATACATTAAGGACCTGAGATTAATTAAACTTCAGGTGAACAAAGTACATTAAACGTATTAGGTATAGGTTTATTAGTAAAATTATCCCCAGCAACCCTTAGTAAGTAAAGAACTTAAATATCTAAACACAAATTTAAAATGAAGATGCAAACAGCAGTCCAGCAGCGAGATGGGGGCTTTCCAGTTTTTTGTACATGTATGATTTTCTCCCAGCTGGTGAGGGGTCTTATGTGTGCAGAACGTGCAAGGAGCTCTTTGCTCTCAGGGAACGAGTCCGATCTCTGGAGGCAAGAGTAGCAAATTTGGAAGACATAAGGAAGACAGAGAGGTACATAGATGAGACCTACAGGGATATAGTCCTGAAGTCCCACCTTCTGTCTGGCAGCATTCCTGTTGCCATGGAGGAGAGAAGTCACGTGACAGGAGAGCATCACCCTGGTGTGGCAGAAGTGATCCTATAGCTAGGACCTGTACTCCAGGTGATGTAAAATCCTCTCGCACCGAGGAAGTTTCTCCAGGGCCATGTGTCCATGAGGAAAGGGTTAGGACAGCCGTTATAGTTGGTGATTCGATCATTAGGCATGTAGATACCTGGGTGGCTGGTGGATGTGCGGAGGTAGAGGACCTCACGCGCCACCTAGACAAGGTCTTAGATAGTGCTGGGGAGGAGTCTGCTGTCTTGGTACACGTTGGTACCAATGACATAGGAAAATGTGGTAGGGAGATTCTGGAGACTAAATTTAGGCTTTTAGGTAGGAAGTTGAAATCCAAAACTTCCAGGGTAGTGTTCTCCGAAATGCTTCCCGTTCCACGCGCAGGACCCAAAAATGCAGGCAAAACTCCGGAGTCTCAAAGCGTGGATGAGACGATGGTGCAAGGATGAGGGTTTTGGATTTGTTAGGAACTGGGGAACATTCTGGGGAAAGGAGGGGCTCTTCCGAAGGGGTGGGCTTCACCTTAACTGGGATGGAACCAGGCTGCTGGCATTAACCTTTAAAAAGGAGATAGAGCAGCTTTTAAACTACATAATAGGGGAGAGCCGACAATCGCCCATGAGTGCATGGTTCGGAACAATGTATCGTTGAAGGATACTACCAACAAAATGAAGTTAGGGCACATCAGCAGAGAGGTTCCAATAAAGACAAAGGCAGCCCAAATGCCCTTGAGTACAGAGCAGACAGAGCTTAAAGATTCCAAATTACACCTGCCTACGGATAACCAGATTAATAGGAATAAAATACAGTCTCTAAGATGCTTGCATGCAAATGTTAGAAGTCTAAAAAATAAGATGGGAGACTTAGACTATATAGCACTAAATGACATGTTAGATATGATTGGTATCTCAGAGACATGATGGAAAGAGGACAACCAGTGGGACACTGATATACCTGGGTACAAACTATATTGTAATGATAGAGCTGATCAAATTGGTGGGGGGGGGGGGGGTTGCGCTCTATGTTAGAGAGGGCATTGAATCACAAAGGATTAAAGTTTTGCAGGAAACAAAATTCACTGCAGAATCTCTATGGATTGAAATTCCATGTAAAAAGAGGAAGGCAATGGCAGTGGGGTTGTACTATCGAACGCCTGGCCAGAAGGAACAAATGGATGATGAAATGCTCAGAGAAATCAGGGAAGCTAACAAAAGTTACAGAACAGTAATAATAATGGGTGATTTCAATTACCCCAGTATTGACTGTGGCAGTGTCACGGCAGGACATGCTAGGGAGACAAAGTTTCTAGATGAAATAAATGACTGCTTCTTGGAGCTGCTGGTTCATGACCCGGCCAGAGGGGAAGCCATTTTGGGGTTAGTCCTTAGTGGGACACCAGATTTGGTGCAAGAGAGAAGGATGTTGGGGCCACTTGGCATGATCGCGTTTGATCTAATTAATGGAGGAGGGATGGTAAGGAAATCCACAGTACTACCTTTTAACTTTCGAAAGGGAGACTATGATAAAATGAGGAAAATAGTTAAGAAAAAACTAAAAGGAGCAGTTGCAAAGGTTAAAGACTTACACAAGCTTGGGGGCTGTTTAAAAATACTATATTGGAAGTGAAGACTAGCTGTATTCCACGCTTTAAGAAAAGTGGAAGGAAGTCCAAAAAAATGCCAGCATGGTTCAAAGGTGAGTTCAGAGAGGCTGCTGTTGCCAAAAAAGCATCTTTCTGGAAATGGAAAAAAGAGCCAAATGACAAAAACTGGAAACAGCACAAGCACTGGCAAGTTAGATGGAAGGCATTGATAAGGCAGGCAAAGAGAGAATTTGAGAAGAAGCTTGCTGTGGGAAGCAAAAACACGTAATAAAAGACTTTTTTAAGTACATTCGTAGCAAAAAAACTGTAAGAGAGTCAGTTGGACTTTTAGATGATAGAGGGGTAAAAGGGGCAGTAAGAGGGGATAAGGCTATAGCGGAGAGACTGAATGAATCCTTTGCTTTGGTCTTTACCGAGGAAGATGTAGGGATGTTACCCATGACTGAAGTGGTATTTATAGGTGATACTGCGGAAGAATTGAAAGAAATAGCGATACCCCGGGAAGATGTATTACAACTATTTGATAAACTGAAGAGTAGCAAATCACCTGGACGGGATGGTATACATCCAAGGGTGTTGAACGAATTGAAATATGAGATTTTAGACCTGCTATTAGTAATCTGTGAACTATCATTAAAATCATCTGTAATACCTGAAGACTGGAGGATCACCAATTTAACGCCAATTTTTAAAAAGGGTTCCAGGGGTGATCCGGGACACTACAGACCGGTGAGCCTGACGTCAGTACCGGGAAAAATGGTAGAATCCATCATAAAGAACAAAATTACTCAACATGTAGATAGTCATGGCTTAATGGGAGACAGCCAACATGGCTTTAGGCAAGGAAGATCTTGTCTTACTAATCTTTTATGTTTTTTTTGAAGGTGTGAATAAACAGGTAGACAAAGGTGAGTTGGTTGATATAGTGTATCTGGACTTTCAGAAAGCCTTTGACAAGGTCCCTCATCGGAGACTTTTGGCAAAACTAAAAAGTCATGGGATAGGAGGCAGTGTACTATTGTGGATCAGGAACTGGTTAAAAGATAAAAAGCACAGGGTAGAGCTAAATGGCCAATTTTCCCAATGGAAAAAGGTGAATAGTGGAGTACCGCAGGGATCTGTGCTGGGTCCGCTGCTTTTTGACATATTCATAAATGACCTGGAAAAGGGAATAACGAGTGAGGTTATCAAATTTGCAGATGACACAAAACTATTTAAAGTTGTTAAAACGCAAGAGGATTGTGGAAAATTGCAAGAGGATCTTGATAAATTGGAAGACTGGGCATCCAAATGGCAGATGAAATTTAATGTGGACAAGTGCAAAGTTATGCAGCTAGGAAAAAACAACCCAAACTATGGTTACACGATGCAAGGTTCCACATTGGGGACCACTACCCAGGAAAAAGATTTAGGTGTCATCGTAGATAACATGCTAAAACCCTCCGCCCAGTGTGCAGCAGCGGCCAAGTGAGCAAACAGAATGCTAGGTATCATAAGGAAAGGAATGGAAAATAAAACAAAGGATATTATAATGCCTCTGTATCATTCCATGGTGCGACCACACCTTGAATATTGCGTGCAATTCTGGTCGCCGTATCTTAAAAAGGATATAGCGTTATTAGAAAAGGTTCAGAGAAGAGCCACCAAAATGGTAAAGGGGATGGAAGGATACTCCTATGAAGAGAAGCTAAAAAGGTTAGGGCTCTTCAACCTGGAAAAGAGATGGCTGAGGGGAGATATGATAGAGGTCTATAAATTAATGAATGGAGTGGAACGGGTAAACGTAGATCGATTGTTTCCATCATCAGAATATAAAAAGACTAGGGGACATGCAATGAAGCTACAGGGTAACCTATTTAAGACTAATAAGAGAAAATATTTTTTCTCTCAATGTGTAATCAAACTCTGGAATTTGTTACCGGAGGATGTAGTAAAAGTTGTTAGTGTAGCTGGGTTTAAAAAAAATTTGGACAAGTTCCTGGAGGAAAGGTCCATAAACCATTATTAAAAGGGACTCAGGATGTCACTGCTTGACCCAATAAAGAAGTAAAACCAAGAGAAGAATGAGGTATCCGCAGAGTCAGGTGAGAGAAACCAGGAGCGGAACCCAAGGACCAGGCCTACACGTCGGTGTGATTGTGCAAACAAAGTTTATTGGAGGACCCAACTAAAATGTTTCGGCTGGAGGCCTTCTTCAGGGGTCACAGGGTGTAGCAACAACGTGTAAACAGGCAAAATGCTCTTCTCAATCACTGAGACGCGATAAAAAATAACATATATATCAAAAAAGGAATTATTACAAATGCCCCATTATTGTAAGAGAGCCATGCACGAAAGCCGAAAGTATCTATACTATGAACAAGTATAGATACTTTCGGCTTTCATGCATGGCTCTCTTACAATAATGGGGCATTTGTGATAATTCCTTTTTGATATATATGTTATTTTTTATCTCGTCTCAGTGATTGAGAAGAGCATTTTGCCTGTTTACACGTTGTTGCTACACCCTGTGACCCCTGAAGAAGGCCTCCGGCCGAAACCTTTTAGTTGGGTCCTCCAATAAAATTTGCTTGCACAATCACACCGACGTGTAGGCCTGGTCCTTGGGTTCCGCTCCTGGTTTCTCTCACTGCTTGACCCAATACAAGCATTGAGGAACCTGTGTCTTTTGGGGAGACTGCTAGGTACTTATGACCTAGATTGGCCGCTGTTGGAAAGAGGATACTGGGCTTGATGGACCTTGGTCTGACCCAGTATGGCATCTCTTATATTCTTATCAGATAGAGAATCTCTTCTACTTAAAGACACAGGTATGTCTTCTAAAAGATTTTTTTTTTTGCTGTGACTGAGATATTTTGTATAGATGTTGGTAGACCCACAGCAGATATTAAATGCTGTTTGATTTACATGGTATCAGGCTAGTGATTCAAGATTTGGATGTAGAAGGCAGACTTTGTCCTGTGTAATCAGCAATGGAAGTATTAGAAGCCTGCATGGAGAAAGGAACTATAAAAGCTTTTGATAAGATGAAACTAGTTCCAATGAGAATGGTCATTGTGCTAAGCCTCTACTAAAACCTATGTACAGTTTGTGCTATTAGACGGATGGAGGGATAAACGCAGAGGAGTGGCCATGACCAGTGTATGGGTAGGGTATCTTTTGCTAGCTGATCTGGGGGTTGGTGTAGTGAATAATAAAGGAGTAGTTAAGCAATGTCTTTGCTGGTAAATAAATATTTCAGGAGTGCCACGTGCCTGAAAATCTCTTGTAAAAATAGAAGGTCCAGAGACTATTTGTAGTTATGAAGATCTCTGCTGATCTTGTTGGCTAGCTGGTTCTGATCAGCTGGGCTTTAAGTAACTTGAACAATTGGAACCAATTTTCAAATTCATGCTGCTTCTCAGCTTAAGTGAAGGGAACCAGTTCCTCCCTGTTTGTTGACAGAAATGAAAACTTGAATGTCCATCTGAATTAAAACTGAATGACTTTGAAGAAGATGCACAAACACTCAGAGGGAGAAGAATGTTGTTCAGAGTTCCACATGATTGATTTGAACAGTATTCTGGTTTACAACCAGGTTACTTGAGTATGATGAGCTTCCCAATTGGTGTTGTGAAACATATGCTGTAAGGATAGAGTGATATTTGATGGGTACAAGAGAGACACCTCTGGTTAGACAGAATTCAGACATCCATCACTGTAGCCAAGCCCTAAGCTAAACTCATGGATGGATTTTGATAGAAAACGTCAGTTATGTTGATTCAACTGGAATTTGAGATCCTATTGTGTCTTTCTCATTTTCAGACAAGTATTGGGTACACCACCAACTGCAGCAGTCATACAGCACAACATCTGCAAGTTGGCCCTAATTGTGATAGTCATAGAGCACTGAATGTTGTGGACATATAGCATTAATCTTTGTAATTTGTTTGGTGGCAGAAAGGTTTTCAACTGAACTGTGTTCAGGAATAGCATTTATGAACTAAAGACTATTCGTAGGTTAAAGTGCTGACTTCTTGAAGTTGATGATAAACCCCAGACCTGAAAGAAGCCATATTGTTTCATCAAAGAAACATGCTGGTAAAGACAATTTCTCCAAATGGGTTAGAGTTTTGCACATACCATGACAATAATGAACCTCACTCCAAAGCCAGAGTGTGTTGAGTATGATTCTAACTCTCTCAGAACTACTAATGTTTGCCATAGATTTTGCACTGTGCCAAAGAGAGCTTCCTTCTGGCGTTCATAAGATCTAACATGTATAGTCAAATTTTCAAGGTGTGATTGAAAATACCTCAATCAGGA
Source organism: Ichthyophis bannanicus (assembly GCA_033557465.1). Lineage (NCBI taxonomy): Eukaryota > Metazoa > Chordata > Amphibia > Gymnophiona > Ichthyophiidae > Ichthyophis > Ichthyophis bannanicus. The sequence continues at coordinate 1,107,477,407 of CM066031.1, forward strand.
CTGTGGTTCCCAATATAACAGGCAATATTTCTGTATCTTTCTGCACGTTTTCTTGGTTTCTGACCGTGTATCTTGGAACGTGAGGATTTTCTCCTCCACTTGATTCACAGAATAATCACTCAAAATACCTCTATTATTGATGCCGTTCTGATGCTTTTCTCATTTACCTCTATGTTGGGTTTCTTGCATCCAGCTTAACATCTGACAGAATGGGAATATCCCAAGTGAACATAACTTCTTTATTCTCCATAATTCTCTTACGGTAAAAATACCAGTGCTACTCTCATACAGCGATACTGTAGTGCCACAATGGATGAGGCGGAAAACCTTATTGTGTCTTTCTGTACAAAAATCTTTTGCCATCAGAACTTTGCAACCAGCTAAGAGATGAGTAACCGTTTCCAGTTCTTTCTTACAGAATCTCCATATGTCCATTTTACCAGTTTTCTACATGCTTGCTGTAAATCATTTTATCAATAATCCACAGTAATGGGCTGTAAACTATTAATCCCTCATCCTTTGGTTTTATTCACCTCTCCTAAACCATTCATGTGTCTGCTTTTGATCAACAAATGGTTCCTGGAGTAACACTTCGTATTTCCCAATGTGTATGTGCATTTGCCACTTATTTTCCTTGTTTGATATAATTATCTGAAGAGTTTTTCTTTTCCAAATTCTGTTGCTTTTTTCCTTGTGTGCGCACTGATCTCTTCTACTCGTTGGACTGCCTGTCCAAGTTTAATGATGGAGACAGATTCTGGCTTTTTAACTTTCATATTTCAGCAGGTTTAGGCTCTTAAGGTCTAATAATAGATGCAATCTTCCTGTCTTCTTAGGGATTAGAAAGTACCTGGAGTAGAAGCCCTGATTTCCTTCATTGACTTATTACAACCTCTATTGAGTTTGACTGCAGGAGAAATGCAACTACGTCTGGAAACAAATGGCTTGAGATATCAAAATCAGAAGTCAATTTGGTAACAAAGATTGAAACCTGTGGGGATATCCCAGTTTTATGATGCTGCGAACCCAAGAATTTGTTGTGATCCTTTTCCCACTGTTGAAGAAGAGCTGTAGGTAGGGCAGAAAAGCGTAGTTACTCACCTGTAACAGGTGTTCTCCAGGGACAGCAGGAATCAGTCCTCACTTACGGGCGACGTCGGCACCGACAGAGCCCGTGCAGAGCAATTACCCAGCTTTCAAAGAAAGCCTTTGGGATTGCTGCCATGCATGCTTTGTCCTCTTCCCGCCCAAAGGTGCCATCTTGCTCAGTCATGTCCCCTAGCTAGAGCCCTACTATGCAGATGGCAAGGGAAGGACAAAAAATAGCAACTCTTCAGGGGAGGTGGGAGGGTAGTGAGGACTGATTACTGCTGTCCCTGGAGAACACCTGTTACAGGTGAGTAACTACGCTTTCCCCAGGAACAAGCAGGAAGTCAGTCCTCACTTATGGGACTCCCCAGCTACAAGCTACTGAGCCTGTAACCCAAAAATGCCTCCGTGAGCAGAAATCGATGCCTGGAGGAGCCCGAGTCTTTGGGTCCCCTTGGCGAAGCTCTCGGTAGCCGTAGAAGAAGGGTCAGAGGGCAGGAGTTGCTCATCCACCAAACAGATTATGGAGTATAGCCTGGCCAAAGGCACTGTCCCGGCGGAACTCTCTCTCCAGGCAGTAGTGGACAGCGAAAGTGTTCGCTGACGACCAGGTCGCAGCCCGGCAGATGTCCGTTAGAGGCATTGAAAGCAGCAAAGCCACCGAAGCCGCCTTGGCCTTGACGCCGTGTGCAGTGATCTGTCGATCCAGTGGGGCGCCTGCCTTTCTTTGGGCGAAGGTGATGCAGTCCACCACCCAGACGGAGATGATGAGTTTGGTGACTGCCTGCCCCAGGCGATTGGGATCATAGATGACAAAGAGCTGGTCAGACTTGCAATGAGCTTGGGTACACTGCAGGTAGAAGGCAAGAGCCCTCTTGCAGTCGAGTGTATGTAATACCGCTGATGCCCGATCGGCATGAGGTCTTGGGAAGAAGGTCAGTAGGACTATCTCCTGGTTGAGATGAAACTCTGAGACCACCTTCGGTAGGAACTTGGGATGGTTGCGGAGGACCACCCTGTTCCCATAGAACCTGGTGTACGGAGCCTCAGCCATGAGGGCCTGAAGTTCGCTGACTCAGCAAGCCGAGGTCAAAGCCATCAGGAAGGCCACCTTCCAGGAGAGATGTTGAAGCGAGCACATCGCCATCGGCTCGAAGGGCGCTTGCATGAGCTGCAACAGCACCACATTGAGGTCCCACTCTGCTGGCGGAGGCCGGATGGGAGGGCTGGAAAGCAGTAGACCTCGCATAAAACGAGAGACCAAGGGCTGCCCCGAGAGGGGTTTACCCTCGATGGAGAGGTGGTTTGCCGAAATGGCGCTTAGGTGTACCCTGACTGAATTGGATTTCAGCCCTGCCTTCGAGAGGTGGAGGAGGTACTGGAGAATCCACTGGGTAGAGCAGGAGAACGGGTCAATCTGAAGCTCGGAGCACCAGGTCGAGAAACGTTGCCACTTAAAGGTATATGCCCGCCTTGTTGAGTCCTTCCTCGATGCAAGGAGGATCTCCTCGACGTCCTCCGGGAGACGCAGCAGAGCTAAGGTGATCCGTTCAGCCTCCAGGCTGCAAGGGACAGCGAGGCCAGGTTCGGGTGGAATACCCGACCCAACTCCTGCATCAACAGGCCCGGGGCGCAGCCCATGGGGACTGGGGGCTCGGACACGAGCCGGAGCAGCAGTGGGAACCAACTCTATCCAAGCCATGAGGATCACCGAAGCTCGGTCCCGCTGAGCCTTGTGGAGAGTCCTCGCAATGAGAGGAGTGAAAGGAAATGCGTAAAGAAAGCCGGAGGTCCAGCTCAAGAGGAATGCATCAGGGGCTACCCTGCTCAGGTGTGGAACTGGGCCGCAGAAGCAGGGAAACTGCGTGTTTGCCGGACTGGCAAACAGGTCCATGGATGGGGTTCCCCCACCAATGGAACAAGACACCGGTGACCTCCAGCTCCAAGCGCCACTCATGTGGGCAGAGGATCCTGCTGAGTTTGTCCACGAGGACATTCTCCTAGCCTGGGAGGTAGACCGCTCACAGGGTCATCCCCTGGCGAGACGCAAAGGAGGATCACCTCTCGGCAAGATCCTGTTCCCCCCTCCATGTTGATGTAAAACATGGCTACCCTGTTGTCGGTCTGCATGAGCACCGACTCCCCCCTCGTATGTTCCTCGAAGGCCCTCAGGGCCCATCGGACCGCCCGAAGCTCGAGCAAGTTGATCTGCTGCCGAGACTCCTCGGGCAACCACTGCCCCTGGGTGCACAATGCGCCACAGTGGGCTCACCACCCCAGCAGGGAAGCATCCGCTGTTAGGACGAGCTCGTGCTGCAGGGTCTGGAAGGGCATTCCTTGAAGGAGACTTCGGGGATCCCGCCACCAACTCAGGGAGTCGTGGAGAATGCGGGAGACCTGGATAGGGTCTATGAGGTGGCCGAAGGCCTGGCTCCATTGTGTCAAGGCAGTCCGCATGTGCAGGAAGGCGTGAGGGACCACATGGACGGTGGAGACCATGTGCCCGAGGAGGCGCAGCATTGCCCGTGCCGTAACCCAAGCCCTGCTTTGGACCTGGGATGCCACGGCTCAAAGGCGGTCTTGCTTGGTCTGTGGGAAGGAAGGCAGTCGCCTGCACCGTGTTGAGGCATGCACCGATGAACTCCAGAGCCTGCACCGGCTCGAGGTGAGACTTGGAGCAGTTGACCAGGAAGCCGAGGAGCTCGAGGAGAAGGATAGTGCACGATGCCGCCAGGCAGGCTTCGCTGGCTGAGGTCCCCGTGATGAGCCAGTCGTCGAGGTAGAAGAAGACGGGGTTGCCCTGCTGCCTGAGGGAGGTGGCGACCACAGAGAGGCACTTTGTGAAAACCCGTACTGCACACGCAAGCCCGAAGGGGAGCACTCTGTTCTGGTAGTGTTCCCCTTGCACCCTGGAGCGCAGGTATTGACTGTGCTGGGGGTGGACTAGGATGTGGGCGTAAGCGTCTTTAAGGTCCCAAGGAGCATAGCCAATTGCCCTGCTGAAGGAAGAGCAGCAGGATGCCAAGCGATAACATTTTGAACTTCTCCCGCACCAGGAACTTTTTGAGGTTTCTGAGGTCGAGGATGGGGCGCAGGACCCCCGTCTTTTTCGGGACGAGAAAGTAGTGGGAGTAGAACCCCTGACCTCAAAGATGCCGCGGTACCTTCTCGACCGCCCGTTGGGTGAGGAGGTTGGACAGTTCTTGCTGTAAGGTGGTCTGGTGCACGAGGAGCCGAGCAGGCTCCGGTGGGGAGAAGGGAGGGGGGCGCCTGTCCAGACGGAGACGGTATCTGTCTCGGATCACAAGGAGGACCCAGGTGTCCGACATGATTGACCCCCTCTGGGGCGAACAGGGACAGGCATCCTCCCACCGGTGGAAGAGCTGCCGTGGGGCGAGAGGCTATGCCGACGGCATCAAAACCCCTGCGTAGGCTGGGGAAGCGCCAGTGGTTGGGCTTTAGGCCCTTTAGGTTTACGGTGGCCATGTACACCTCTCTTGCCTTGCGTGCTGGGAGCTGGTGCAGAGGTGGGCGGGAAAGGCGGATAACCTACCTAAGGGAGCCCCTTCCTTTGGAAAAATGGCTTTCTGGATCGCTGCTTCTTCCTAGAAAGGGAGGAGGTTTTGCGCAAGAGACGAGTTTCTATCTCAGCAGCCTTATCCCTCCATAGGTTTATCGAACAGCTGTTTGCCCAGGCAAGGGACATCCAGGAGCTTCTCTTGGACCCACTGTGCCAGGTCCGAAGACTGGAGCCATGCTTGGCGCCGGTCCCCAATGCCGGCCGCCGCCACCTGGGCGGAGGACTCAAACCCGTCATATGTGGCACAGGAGAGGTACTTCGAACACTCCGCGTTGGATTTGAGGAGGGTTTGGAACCCTAGGAGGGGTTCATCCCCAAGGCCTGTGGCAAAACCGCCGAGCTCCTTGGCCAGGTCCCACAGGAACATGCCCATATAGAGTTGGTATGCCTGGATACGGCAAGCGAGCATGGAACCCTGATAGGTCTTATGCCCCAGGGCGTCGAGGACTCTCGACTCCCTACCTGGGGGGACTGAAGAGTGAGACCGGGCTCTTTTGCTTCCGCATAGCTTACTTCACAACCATGGAGGTGTGTGGGAACTGGGTATTCTGGAACCACGGGCCATGCTGAACTAAAACATGGTGTTGAGGCGCTTGCTCACAATGGGGTCCGAAGCAGGTGTCTCCCACATGTGGAGGAGCAGCCTTGACAATATGGGGGGGAACCAGGAGAGTAAGAGATTCCCGAGGCGGGAACTTGTACTTTAGAATATCAAGCTCCTCAGCTCGCGGTTACTCTTCAGTCTGTGTAGCCAGGATGAGGGCCTGTGCCATGTCCCGCACGAACGCCAGGAACGATGTATCCTCGGGCGGCGAAAGCCTCTGAGGGGACGGGTCCGAAGGGAGGTCCCTGTGGGCACAGGTCTCCGGGGAAGTATCCCCGTCCGACTCCCAGCCCGAGAGGTGCAAGGAGGAGTCCGACTAGGGCAGGTCGCCCCATCCAGAGGCCAAGGTCCGTTTGGAGCCAGAGGCCTTGGAGGATCACGCTCCTGAGGACCAGGAAGGCGAATGAGACCGATGCCAAGGACCCTCACGAGGCCCGTGGCTCTCAGGGGATTCCAGGGTGGATTTTGGTGTCCCTCTCAAGGGAACCTCGGTCTCGAGGTGCAGGCCAGTGGTGCTGGACAGAAGTATCTGTTGGGCAGCTAAAAAGGCAGAAATGCTGCGCTCTAATGCCAGCATTCGGGACTCCCATGGGGGCGTGGGACCTTGCGATGCCAACACTGGGGTCACCGGGTCTGGCGTGGAGGAGGAGAGGGGGGTCCTCACCGGGACGACCCTCAGGAGACTGGGCATCATCACCGAAGGCCTGTTTCTGTACGAGGTACCTTTCGAGGCCGCTCCTTGTCAGATTCTCGAGAACACCACGGGGGACTGAGCGACTGAGCGCCCGCACTTATCCAGAGCCCCTGACAGCGACTCTGAGGCCTTCTTCTTCTTATGCCGCTCCACTTCAGGGGACCTCTGGTCAGAGTGCTGCCGAGAATGCGGAACCGAAGTGGGGGATCACAACAGCGGAGGGGCGACCGAGGGTGCCGCCGAGGATTCCGGGGCCACCTTCCGGAAAATGTCATCTTCTGCTTACGAATGAGCAGGGCCTTGGAGGACATTTTCTTGCAAAGAGAGCAGAGCTCCGGGTCATGGTCGGCCCCAAGACGCTGAAGACAACAGTCATGGGTGTCCGTGAGAAACATGTTCTTGGAGCATCTGTCACATTTTTTAAAACCGGTAGCCATGGGAGCAAAAAAGACCCCTGCTAGGTCGAAGACCTTCGTAGCCAGCGGATGGAAGAAAAAACGGCACGAAGCCCGCAAAGGGAAAAAAAAAACTTTTAAGAAGGACATCCCCTCACTCGAGGAAAAAGGAGAGCAAAGGGTGCGTGGTGGAAGAGGACTGGTGCAACCAGAAAAAACCACGGCCCAAGGGCCGAAAACAAAATACTTGTTCCGAGGGACGAGGACGTGCGTCCAAAGGGCTCCGCGGATAAAGGGAGCCTGAGCAAGATGGCACCTTTGGGCGGGAAGAGGACCACGTATGTGTGGCAGCAATCCCAAAGGCTTTCTTTGAAAGCTGGGGAAAGAGTAGTTACTCACCTGTAACAGGTGTTCTCCAGGAGCAGCAGGAATCAGTCCTCACATATGGGTGACGTCGGCGCCGACGGAGCCCTCGTGCGGAGCATTTCCCCAGCTTTCAAAGAAAGCCTTTGGGAATGCAGCGCGCATCCACGGTCCCCTTCCTGCCAAGTGTGCCATCTTGCTCAGTCTGATGACATAGCTAAAAGACAGCAAAAAACAAAATGAAATATATGACTACAACTCCAATGGGAGGAGGGAGGGTCGTGAGGACTGATTCCTGCTGCTCCTGGAGAACACCAGTTACAGGTGAGTAACTACTCTTTCTCCAGGACCAAGCAGGAAGTCAGTCCTCACATATGGGACTCCCCAGCTCTAGGCTACCGAGAACCCAAAGCTGAAAAATAAGCTCCCTCTAGAGCCTCAGCATGCGAGATAAGAATCTTCTCTGAGAACGCCCCCGAACGGTAGCCCAACACAAGGGCCGGAGGGTAGGAGTTGCCTAAACCTCAAAGAGATTACGGAGTACTGCCTGTCCGAAAGCACTGTCCCTGCGGGACTCTCTCTCGAGGCAGTAATGGGCCGCAAAAGTCTGGCTTGAAGACCAAGTAGTGGCCCGGCAGATGTCCGCCAACGGAACAGAGCGGAGATGAGCTACTGATGCAGCCTTCGTCCTGACACTGTGAGCCGTGACTCGACCCTGCAAGGAGAGGCCGGCTGCCCTGTATGCCCAGGCAATACAGTCTGCCACCCAAATGGCCAGGGTACGCTTGGAGACAGGTAACCCCAACTTATTAGGGTCAAAAGATACGAAGAACTGAACAGCCCTTCGATGCCGCTGCGTATGGTCAATGTAGAAAGACAACGCCGTCCTACAGTCCAGGGTATGCAAGACCATTTCAGCCCAGCTGGCATGCGGCCTGGGAAAGACTGTCGGAAGAACCACCTCCTGATTGAGGTGGAAGGAGGAGACAACCTTTGGAAGGAACTTAGGATGAGTCCGTAAGACCACCCTGTTCCTATAAAACTGTGTGTACGGTCTATCACAGTGATGGCTAACCTTTTTGAGCCCGAGTGCCCAAACTGCCGCACAAAACCAAAGAATTTCCTCAAAGTGCCAGCACGTCAATTAAAGCCTCATTTGCATAAGGTGCCTCATTTGCATAAATATTTGCATAATGTTACCATACACTAACTTTTAGTAAACATGCCTCTTAATGAGTATATGGATAAAGAAAGACTAAAAGGTTTCTACATTACTATAATCCAGTACCAACCGCCAGGCACATTAGGAACTACTACAAACGCTGCCCATTTAGAACCCATAGCAAACCCGCCGTATCCTAACAGCACTACCAGGACTCACAAAGCACCATACCCTAACTATCAAAAGGCAACACTGCAAATATTAAACCAATACATTTCAGAGAACAACAATACATGACCTACTGGGGAAAGAACAAGTGGCAATGTCAAATAGGAATTATATAAACAGAATACCTCAGCTCAGTTACACATGCAGAACAAACCATCACCAAACAAGGAATCACAATTTAGAAACAGGAAGACAATAATTAAACTGGGAACCCCAAAAGCCAAACTTGGAATATACAACAACACTGTAGAAATAAAACTATAAATTAATTTCCTCTTGTACTAAACAAAGCGCAAAAATTAATGATGCACATTTCCCAGAGCTGACATATTCCAGTTAATAAATTCAAAATAAAGAGATATTTTTCTACCTTTTGTGCATTTTTTTTCAGTTGCAATTGTTCCAGCCACTTTCTTCTGGTTTCTTCGTGTCTTCTGCTAACTCTCCATCTGCTGTCCATTTGTCCTTTCTTCTGTCTTGTTTTTTTTTTTCCATTCTCTCTCTACATCTGCTTTAACATACTAATCTTTCTCCTTTTGCTCTTTCCTCATTCCTATTTCATCTACTCAAAATTTACCCCTTCATCCTCAATCCCCACTTATTCTCCCAATACCCGGCCAATTGTAGATTTTTTATCCCTCCCACACAAAATATTTTTCCCCTCTCCATTTTACTCTCCCAGCCCCATCCCATTCTAATCCTCCCCCAACACCAGCTCCCTTCTAGTTCCAGCCTCACCCAGCATCCATTCCCTCCTAGTCCCTGCATCAGCCCATTTCCAGTCCTAGCAGCCCCCCAACCCATTTCCAGTCCTAGCAACCCCCCAACCCAATACCAGTCCTAGCCCCCCTCATCAACCCACTTCCAGTCCTAACCCCCCATCACCCCATTTTCAGTTTAAGCCCCCCTATAAACCATTACCAGTCCTAACCCCCATCAGCCCACTTCCAGTCCTAACCCCCCATCAGCCCACTTCCAGTCCTAACCCCCATCAACCCATTTCCAGTCAGCCCCCCATAGCCCATTGCCAGTCCTAACCCCCCCATCAGCCCACAGTCCATTACCAGTCCTAACCCCATCAACCCACCTCAAGTCCTAACCCCTCCCCATCAGCCCAGTACCTGTCCTAGCCCCCCCATAGTCCATTATCAGTCCTAACCCCCCATAGCCCATTACCAGACAGCCCCCATCAGCCAACAGCCCATTACCAGTCTTAACCCCCCCATAGCCCATTGCCAGTCCTAACCCCCTCCATCAGCCCACAGCCCATTACCAGTCCTAACCCCATCAGCCCACCTCCAGTGTTAACCCCCCATCAGCCCATTTCCGGTCCTAACCCCACCCCAAAGCCCACCGCCAGTCCGAACCCCGCCCCAGCCGCCCAGTTCCGGGCCTAGCCCCCCATAGCCCATTACCAGTCCTAAGCCCCCATCCATCATCAACCCACTTCCAGTCCTAATCCCATCAGCCCATATAGACTTAGCTCCCCCATAGCCCATAACCCCCCCATAGCCCATCACCACTCCTAACCTCCCCCAGCCCATCACCACTCCTAACCCCCCCATCAGCCCATTTCCTGTCCTAGCCCCCCATAGCCCAGTACCAGTCCTAGCCCCAACAGCCCACAGCCATTACCACTCCTAACCACCCCAGCCCATCACCAGTCCTAACCCCTCAACAGCCCCCAGCCATTACCTCTCCTAACCCCACACGCCCAGTTCCACTCCTAACCCCCACCGCACATCACCACTCCTAACCAACCGATCAGACCATTTACTTTACTAGCCCCCCCCAGCCCATCACCAGTCCTAACCCCCCAACAGCCCACAGCCATTACCACTCCTAACCCCCCCCAGCCCATCACCAGTCCTAACCCCCCCAGCCCATCACCACTCCTAACCACCCCCCCCCCCCAGCAAACTTTTTTTACAAAGAAAGCTGTCGCTGCCGGGGCCGGGGCCGCCGCGGCAGAATCGAGTGTGCCGCGGGGCCCCCCCGCCCAGCAGAGCCTGCCCTCCGTCCCCGGTATCACCTCTCTGAGCTGCCTCCAGTCACACGCGCCGGCTTTCAGAGCGCGAGGGAAGAGTTTCTCCCTCGCTGCTCTGTTAAGCCCGCGGGGCTGATGGGAACTCAGCCCCCGCGGGCTTAACAGAGCAGCGAGGGAGAAACTCCCCTCGCGCTCTGAAAGCCGGCGCGTGTGACTGGAGGCAGCTGAGAGAGGTGATACCGGGGACGGAGGGCAGGCTCTGCTGGGCGGGGGGGCCCCGCGGCACACTCGATTCTGCCGCGGCGGCCCCGGCCCCGGCAGCGGCAGCTTTTTTTTTTTTTTTTAATGCCGCATATTTTGATTGCGGACCTTCCCGCGTGCCAGCTGCAAGGCCTTCGCGTGCCACAGCTGGCACGCGTGCCATAGGTTCGCCATCGCTGGTCTATCAGAAACCAGAGCCTGTAGTTCACTCACACGCCTGACCAAAGTAAGAGCCACCAAGAATGCCACCTTCCAGGAAAGGAAGCGTAAAAGACAGGTAGCCATCGGCTCAAACGGTGGGCGAGTAAGTTGTTGCAAGAACACATTTAAATCTCACTCAGGGGCTGGTGGACGAATAGGAGGCTTGAGCAAAAGCAGGCCTCTGAGGAAGCGGGCTACTAAGGGGTGGACCGACAGACTGGCCCTCCACCGGCGAGTGGTGCGCTGACAGAGCACTGAGTTGGACCCGAACAGAGTTGGATTTAAGGCCTAGATCCGACAGGTGAAGCAGATACTACTGCAGCACCACTGGTACCAGGCAGGAAAACGGGTCCTCTTGGCGCTGAGCACACCAGACGGAGAACCTACGCCACTTGAGGGCATAAGATTTCCAGGTGGATTGTCTCCAAGAGGCCACTTACGAATGACCTATGAATATTCTGTAACACATTGTATATAACCATTTGTAAATAACCTATGTAAATAGTTTGGACAGTTTATCGCATTTATTATTTGTAAAAAGTTAGAAATTTTCTGTTCAATGTAAATGTATACTGAAGTATACAAAATTGTTAACTTGTTCCATGTAAACCGCCCTTGATCTCTGGAAGGGGCGGTATAGAAGAAATAGATAAATAAATAAATAAAATAAAATAAAACCACCTCTTCCACTTCCATAGGTAGAAGTAAGGGGGCTAGAACTACCCTGTGCCTTTCTGTATTGTCATTGTGTTCCCTCTCTCCCTTCATGTCTGCCTTCTGTATCCCCCGACTGCTATCTGCTTCTATCTCTTTTCTCATGATTTTATGGCGTTCCTTTTTCCGTTTCTCTTTCCGCAGCCCTCTCTCTTTTTAATTGCTTTTATGTATTGTGAACCGCCCAGATGCTAATTGTATTGGGCGGTATATAAAGTTTTAATAAACAAACATACCCTTTCAGCAGCCAGGCCATCAAATGGAGAGACTGGAGGTCGGGGTGCAGGCGAGATCCCTGATCCTGAGACAGGAGATCGGGTTGCACCCCCAGAGGAAGTGGAGTGTCCACCGCCAATTGCAGAAGGAGTGGAAACCATGGTTGCCTCGGCTATCTGGGGGCTACCAGAATCAGCGAGGCCCTGTCCCGAAGAACCTTGAATAGGGTTTGGGCCACTAGAGGTGTTGGAGGAAACTCATACAGCAGGCCCGTAGACCAAGAGATTAGGAAGGCATCTGCTGCTATTCGCAGAGGATGCGGTTGTCTGGAACAGAACCTGGGCAGCTGACGGTTCAGTGGACTGGCAAAGAGATCGATGGTTGTAAGACCCCATTTCAGGAAGATCTGCTGGACCACTAGGGGATTCAATTACCATTCGTGAGGCTGTAGAATCCTGCTCAACCTGTCTGCCAGGTAATTTTCTTGGCCAGGCAGATAAACAGCCTGGAGAAACATGCCGTGCTTGACTGCAAAGGCGCACAGGGCCTGTGCTTCCTGACACAGAAGCCTGGATCCTGTGCCTCCTTGTTTGTTCACATAGAACACTGCTATTTGGTTGTCTGTCTGAATTAAGACAGACTGGTGAGGGAGGACATGAGAGAAAGTTGTAGAGCTAATCGAATAGCTCGCAACTCCAACAGATTGATCTGCTGTGTGGCCTCCCAAGGGGACCAGAGGCCCTGAGTGCATGCCCCCTGGCAATGTACACCCCAACCCTGAAGAGAAGCATCGGTCATAAGCACCTGTGTATGTGGAGGTCTTTGATCAGGTTCGGGAGATGCAACCACCACTGTAGGGAGGCCACTAGAAGTTTGGACACTCTTACTCTGTCTCTCAAGTCCCCTGTGGCCTGTATCCACTGAGCCCTGAGGCACCATTGAGCAGGCCGCATCTGCAGACGAGCATTTGGAGTTACATGGACAGTGGATGCCATGTGGCCCAAAAGCCTCAGGAAATGTCTGGTAGAGACCAGAGATCCACTGCAGAACTGCTGGGCCAGAGCCATCAGTCTGTGAGCCCTGTTCTCGGGCAAATAAGCCATTGCTTGTAGGGTATCCAACCTTGCCTCTATGAACTCTACGTCCTGTGAGGGGAGCAAAGTGGACTTTGCAAAGTTTATGACGAAGCCCAGGTGCTGGAGGAGAGACACAGTGCGAAGAGTGGCTTGTCTGGCCTCCTGTGGAGACTGACCCCTGATGAGCCAGTCGTCTAGGTATGGAAAGACAAGGATGCCCTGGTTTCTGAGATAGGCCGCCACCACCGCCAGGCATTTGGTGAAAACCCTGGGCGCGGAGGTTAGGCCAAATGGAAGTCCCCTATACTGAAAATGCTTTCCTCCCACTACAAATCTGAATATTGTCTGTGGTCTGCATGAATGAGGATGTGAGTATAAGCATCCTTTAGGTCTAAGGAGCATAGCCAATCTCCCTGCTGGAGGTAGGGCAGCATATTCCAAGGGTAAGCATCTTGAACTTTTCCCTCTCTAGGAACTTGTTGAGATTTCGCAAGTCTAGGATGGGCCTGAGGCCTCCTGTCCTTTTTGGTACTAGAAAGTACCTGGAATAGAAGCCTCGTCCTATCAGGTGGTGAGGCACCGGTTCCACCACCTGCTCCTGTAGAAGTCTTGCCAACTCCTGAAGGAGGAGGTTCCTGTGCAGAGGGAGTCTTGGAGGCTCCCCCTAGAAAATAGAAGGGAGGTAACTGGTTGAAGTGGAGCAAGTAGCCTTTTTGGACTATGCTCAGTAACCAGGTATCCCCTGTTATAGCTGACCATCTGTGGGCGTACAGTGTCAGCTGGCCTCCTGTGCTGAGTGGAGCCAGCTGTGCGGGAGAGGCTATGCAGTGGGAGTCAAAACCCCGATCCCTGCTGTGCAGGAGCCGGAGCTGGTGGCTTGGGGTTTTCTGCCTACGGGGCCCATGTCCCTGCACCTTGGCCTGCTGACCCTGTTGGGGAGCTGTAGAGGCCTGGAATTGAGGGTAATATTTGTAGGCAGAGGCCTTCCTTGGGTAAAAGGGCTTTTCACCCGAGCCCTTCTTCTTCTGAAAAGGGGCAGAAGTCTTTCTGGCCAGCCTTGTCCTGGTGAGAGTCTCAGTCTCGATTTCTGCAACCTTTTCAGTCATGGGTTTGCCAAAGAGGTTCTCACCCCGGCAAGGGACATCGACCAACTTGTCCTGGACCCATGGCTCGAGGTCCGATGACTGTAGCCAGGCCTGATGGTGTGCACCGATGCCGGCCGCTGCTACTCTGGCCGAAGCCTCAAAGCCATCATAGGCTGCTCGTGATATAAAATTCGACCACTCTCGAATCCCCAATGACAAAGCTTTGAACCTTTGCAAAGGTTCCTCGGAGAGGCCAGCAGAGAACCCGGCAACCTCCTTTGCCAGGTCTCGGAGGTACATGCCCATGTACAGCTGGTAAGTCTGGACACGGCAAGCTAGCATAGAGCCCTGGAAGCACTTTCTACCGAGGGCATCCAGGTTCCGGGCCTCCCTGCCGGGGGGCACAGAGGAGTGCATCTTCTGACTCTTCAGACGATGCATGGCTGATTCCGCAACCATGGAGTGGTGCGGTAGCTGTGCCTTCTGGAACCCAGGGCTCTTACGGACCCGATAAATGGAATCGACCCGTTTGCTGAGAACCGGCGCCGAGGCCGGTGCCTCCCACATACGGAAGAGCAGCCGTTGCAGTATCGGAGGAACCGGTACAGTAAAGGCCTCCTTCAGTGGAGAGTCATACTGGAGGGCCTCGAGCTCCTCAGCTTTAGGCTCCTCCTTGGGATCCGCGGGGAAGGCCAAGGCCATGTCCCTCACGAAGTCCGATGGAACCCACCGGGTCCGGAAAGTGTCCGGGGACTCCTCGTCCTCCGTTTCCCACCCCGACCCCTCCAAGGAGGAATCGAGCGCTCCGGTCGGGCACTGATGCCATCCACCCCGACGCCGAGGGTACCGGCGTCGACGACCTCGACCCCATACGGGAGGCCGAGGGAGACCTTGGCCGAGGATCGACTCGAGACCGCATGGACTCGAGGATGGGCTCAGCCTCCGGGTCGACTTGGACGTCGAGGTCTTGGCGGTTGGGGCAGATGCACCTGTCAGACCGGCGATCAGCACCCGCTGCTGCTCCATGAAGGCTTTCAAGCTGCTCTCCAAGGCCGTCAACCTGAGACTCAGCTCAGGAGACTCAGCAGCCCCCAACGGCGTCGGGGCCGACATCGGCTCCCCCGGAGGAAAGTCCACAAGGACAACGGTACACACATGACTCGGTGACTCCAGCTCCACATGAGGCAATTTGGCAGGCCTCTCCGGCTCCGAGGACCCAGGACGGTGGTCGGGGCTATGTGACCTGGCCCTCGAGGGACCAAGAGCGTCCACTGACGCCGCCCTCACGGGTTTCTTCTTCCTTTTGTGTTCCCGTGAGGGAGACCCCCGCTCAGAGGAGCCCCGACGATGCTCGGGGTCGGACTCCCGAGACGTCGAGGCCTCTGATGAACTCTGGGCCCGGTCGGACGCGGAGTCAGAGAAGATCCTTTCTCGTTGATGTTGACGGTTCCTCAGCGCCTTAGAGGACATTTTACCACACGGGCCACAGATCATCGGGTCATGATCGGGCCCGAGGCACCGGAGGCAGCAGTCGTGTGTGTCGGTGAGAGACATCAGTTTCTTACACTGATCACACTTCTTGAACCTGCTGGCAGCCATCAGGGGAAAAAGGGCCCCTGCAAGGTCAAAAGACCAGGCTGCCAGTGAAAAAGAAAAAAAGTGCGAATACTAGCCTCGAAGAACAAAAACCGAAAAAGTAGCTCCGGGCTCGATACCGGTGTACCGTGCCCAGGCGGGAAGGGGAACCGGCAAAAAACCACAAATTCTTCGAAGAAAATCAACTTTAAATCGGGTGACCAAGACACACGTCCTGAGCAAGATGGCACCTTTGGGCGGGAAGGGGACCGTGCATGCACGCTGCATTCCCAAAGGCTTTCTTTGAAAGCTGGGGAAATGCTCCACACGAGGGCTCCGTCGGCGCCGATGTCACCCATATGTGAGGACTGATTTCCTGCTTGGTCCTGAAGAATTGCTCCGCGCGGGCTCCATCGGTGCTGACATCATCCATAAGTGAGGACTGACTTCCTGCTTGTTCTTGGAGAATGTGTATTCTAGAGGGACAATGTCTGTGACTGAAGAGGACAGTCAAAAAGTAGAATGCTGTTTTGTTTGTGCAGGTTCAATCTGCATCAATTGCCTCCTTTCTCAATGACAAGATTTAGTGAATGTTGAATACTGAATTTGTTGTAGTTAGAACGTAAGAACATAACATCATAAAAAATGCCATACTGGGTCAGACCAAGGTCCATCAAGCCCAATATCCTGGTTCCACACATGGCCAATTCAAGTCATAAGTACCTAAAAAGGTACACAGGTTCCACAATGCTCATCCCTGGGTAAGCAGTGGATTTCCCTGATACTCTTTAATAATGATTTAAGGATCTTTCCTTCAGGAACTTGTCCAAACTTTTTTAAACTCAGCTACATTAACAGCTTTTGCTACATCTTCTGGTAATGAATTCCAGAGTTCTGATTATGTGTTGAGTGAAAAAATATTTTCTCTTATTAGTCTTAAGTGGGTTACAATGTAGCTTCATTGCGTGTCCCCCTAGTCTTTCTACTTTTTAATGGAGCAAACAACTAATCTACGTTTATCCTTCCACTCCATTCATTAATTTATAGATCTCTATCATATCTGTCCTCAACCGTCTCTTTTCCAAATTGAAGAAAATCTTTTAACCCTTTCCTCATATGGCTATTTGTCCATCCCCTTTATCATTTTGGTGGCTCTTCTCTGTATCTTTTCTAATTCTGCTATTTTCTTTTTAAGATATGGCAATCAGAATTGCACACGATGTTGAAGGTGCAGTCGCATCATGGAACGATACATCATCATCCTTGGTTTTATTCTCCATTCCTTTCCTTATGATTCCTAGCATTCTATTTGCTTCTTGGCCAATGCTGCACACTGGGCAGAGGGTTTTAATGTATTATCCAAGACGATGCCTAAATCTTTTTCCTGGATAGCAATTCCTAATGTGGAACCTTATATCGTGTAGCCATAGTTTGGGTTGTTCTTTCCTAGGTGCATAACTTTGTACTTGTCCACATTAAATGTCATATGCCATTTAGTCCAGTCTTCCAATTTATCAAGAATTTCTTGCAACTTTTGACAATCTTCTTGTGTTTTAACAACTTTGAATAATTTTGTCTCATCTGCAAATTTGATCACCTCATTCATTATTTCCATTTCCAGATCATATATGAATATGTTAAAAAGCAGCGGGCCCAGCACAGATCCCTGGGGTACGCCACTATTCACCTTTCTCCATTAAGAAAACTGGCCATTTAGCCTTACTCTTCTACTAGACCAGTCCAGACAAGTGGGTTGTGTTCCCTACCAACAGACTGGTGGAGACAAAGAGCAAATGCAAAGCCCATGTTTCAATGACATCACTCCCATGCCTCTATACGCCTCAGCCATCAGAGGTCCCTTCAGTATTTGTCCCAAAGCATATGGGAGAAACATGGCAAGTGATCAACAGTTGAAGACTATGTACAGGAAAGCATAAACATAAGGCTATCAGTATACAATGAACCTGCTGAGCCATGTATATAAAATCATAGTGTACCCAAGGGTAACACTGCAATAGAACAAAGCAAATACAGTTTCAGGATGAGTTCTGGACTGGTCTAGCAGGACTCAAGGACAGGACATTAGCTGGTAAGTAAAATGTCACCTTCCATATTAGAGCTCTTGGACTTTAGGACTGCCTCTAAGATGACTGACTGGTGTGGGAGCTGCTGATGTTGAAATCCCAGTGCTGGTAAAACTTTGTACTTCTGATTTAGGTGTCGAGACGTGGCACTGCCCAATGTGGGCGTTTTCCAGATAGCTGCTGGAAACCGAGAAGTATCTGGGGTACTGGGAGGGCAGGATCTCCTTGGGGGTGCCAGAAGCTCTGAGGATGGACTGGAAATCCTGCTTGTTAGTGGAGTCTGTGAATCGCTGAGGGCCAACGCCCGTGAGATCTTTAGGAGGAATTCAGGGTAAGAGAGGTCCTCCACGGGTTCCTCTAGAAGATCCTGCCCTGGAGGGGATAAGTCCATCCATGGAAGGCTCTTAAGTCTCCCATGGGGCCGAGAAGGTATGCAGGGAGCCCGTGTCATCGTCCAGGGGTGGGGGATGGTGTCAATGGACTAGTGGGGATTCTTCTGACCATCCCATCCAGGGACCCCATCTGGGGTCACAAGGGGCCTCTATTGTGGGCAGGTTAGTAGTGGCTGCTGTCCCTTGAAGGAGAACATAGCTGTCCTGTAGAAATTTGTGCAGGAGAGCCAGTAGGGAGGCTTGGGGCGTGAAAGGCTCCCCTACTGGGGTAGGGGGGCTATTGGGGGATGTGGCTGGTATCTTGGTCAGTGGACCCCTGTGTGTTTCTCTTGGAGGTAGTCTTACCCGGCAGAAGAACAGTGACAGCAGGAGCCGATAAGGGAGTACACTTGCTGTCATGCTCCTGCTTGTGTTTTTCCTCATCTGCCGCTTTCGCTGCTTGGTGGGCAGGGGAAGTGTAGGTGAGATGGGGATCAAATTCAGGTGCATAGCAGCTTGAGGTTCCTTGCCTCTGAAGCAGTTACTGAGGATGAAGCAGCTGCCGGCACAGCAGACTGCCCTATAATGCCTGAAGGAAGGAGGGAGGAAGAGCAGATACAGTCATCGGACATGGGGGGGTTCCCCGCAGAGGCTAAAGCAGAGCAAGGAATGCCCTGTCTGTGTGGGACTGAATTTACTTTGCACTGCTGTGATTTGGCTCCCGGTGTTACATTTCCCCTTTCTGATGTTTTGTTTCTCTCTCTCTCTTTTTTTCTTTTTTGTGAAATTTACCTCTGGCATGTAGCTGCTGCGAGGAGGGGTGACGGCCAAGCAGCTGAGAGGAAGTACCGCTAAGAAGGAGTGACATCTCTCTTTTTTTTTTTCTTGCTTTCAATTTCAGTTTGGAGAGCCCCGGTAGCGATTGCAGGCAGAGAATGAAGACGGCGGACAAAAAAAAAAGACGCAAAAGATGAAGTTAGCAGGCAACAGAGGCGCAAATGGGGCCAACTTTCTACAGGGCCAAGCAGGCAGGAAGTAGGCACGCATGCTCAGAGAAGTAAAAGCTTTGCTTTTCTTAGCAATGGGAGATCCAGGAAACTCAGGCTCAGTCAGAGACTTCACCCTTTAGAGTGTGCCTGCATCTCCTTGCCTGTCTCCGGAGAAATCCTGTCACAATGTTTGCAATCAGCCTGAATATGCTTTGAGCCCAGACAAGCATTTGGAAGGAGTAGTCAAAGTTCAAGATATTTCTCCTGCATTGAGGACAGTGCTGGAACCCCAACTTCATCTGAGACATTTTCTCAAACAAAAACAAGATAATAAAACTATTTTTTAGGAGAAACAAAACGACAAAAAATAATGCTGGAGACAAACATTAAGAAATCTCTTCAATACAGGAGGGCTTTGTTTTCATGGTTGTTTAGCAAAGTGAAAAACAAAACAAAACTGAGGGGCTGAGGAGACTACTTCCCATAGGGAAATCCATGAACACTCAGAACTTCTAAGCTCTGGAAGAGCTGCTCTGTCCCGATACTACTGGATGATGTCACCTACTTGTGTGCATGACCTAATCCTACTTGCCAACAGAAAATATATTAAAGAACACAAATATTCTACGAAGTCCCTCTTTAAACATGGAAACACAGAAATAAAATAATGACAGCATTTAAAGTCCATCTAGTTTGCCAAATTTATCTCCTAGGACAATTCCTTAAGAGTGACATCTAATGGCTAAATTCAAGGCCGATAACTGCAGGGTTGCAGAGGAGGTCCTTGGCATGGTCCCTGGGGCCGAGGACCATAACCATGAGCATCACAGCAGTGACCAGATTGTGTTCATCAAGAGAGGGGAGATTTACATAGGGGAAAAAATCTTCAAGCAGTCGGGAATGAAGGCTCATGACGCCAGATCTCAGTCCTAGTTCCAAATGAGCTGGAAGTAAAACGGAGCAGGAGACTGCTGGGTAAAGTACTGAGAGAGAAATTGGTGAATAAGGTATTATATTAAAAATACAATGTATGGGGCCTCTACCAATAGATGTGCAACTTTCTTCTGACAGCAGAGAATATAAATGGTTTGCTCACCACAGCGCCCACTCCGTAGCTGGCAGCGGGAGCCAGGGCATGGTAGGGATCAGCTGTGTAAACCCGTCCATAGCTGAAAGAAAAAGAGGGTTACAAAATAACTAACACTTGCTTTCAAGTAGAAGAGGTAGGGTGACAATAAGTTTCCCATTTTAATCCTATATGGGTGAGATATTACACAGACTTTCTTTGGCTAAGAGACTGGAGTGGGCTTGTGAGCCATGCTGGTTATCTAGTAGGTAGCACTGAAAGAATACTATTCTCAACAATATTCTTGACCTAAGTCAGCCTGAGTGGATTGAAACCTTCTTCCTCCTTTTAAATCCACCCAGGATCTTGAACTGAAGAAGATAGGAGGGATAATGACAGAAAGATATCAGGAGAAAGGGGGATATGGCATCCAATGACACTGTGGGTGAGGGAAAAGGAAGTGAAGAGTGGGTGACATAAGAAGTGAGGGAATGTACCATATATACATCCATACCTGTCACTGTAGGCAGCTGCTGCAGCGGCAGCTGCTGCTGTAGCTGCTGTGGCGGTGGCTGGCTGTGTGTATCGGTAAGCTGCATATCCACCCTGTAGAGGCAGAGAGATAAGATGAAGCAATTCACAAAAGTATCACAACCATAATGGCAAGAGAACAGAGGGATTAGGGAAGGAGGGAAAAGTCTCAAACTGCATGTATTTCACATGTCACAACTGCCAAAAATATGAGGAGCAGTGCAGTCAGTCAATGTGCCTTCTATTTAAGGGACTCTAAGGGATGCTTCAGTTAACCTCAATATGGAAGCTTTTCACATTTTAAGAGCCTTCAAACATAAGATGGAAGTATATCACATTCTAAATTCTGATTTGATACTCAGCATATTATTTCCGAAATCTACTGTGTATCATTAAAGTTTCAAAAATATTTAACTGAGCCTCTGGGTGCCACAGGAGTGTATCTGACTTTTTCAACATGCCATTTGGCTGACTAATTCTGTCTGTCTTACCTATAGAAACTAAAAGTTATTTGATGAAAAATGTCTCACTATGATAGTTCCTTACAAATATCAAACCTGCATTTTGTTTATGTCATCTTCTCAACCCCTAGTAATTTTCTTTTTTTCTCTGCTTTTACTTCCCTTTCCAAGAATGCATTAGCATGGTCTACACTAAAGTATCTCCCTCCCCAAGAGCATAATGTAAATCTTTCTAGCCCTACAGCTCTGAGACTGCAATCCACTGGAGTGTAGTGGAATGATCCATAGTTTTTATTCCCTTAATATCCCAACAATCTAAATAAAACTTTGTTCTTTTTATTAATTTTAAATGTAAATTAATGCTATATAAATTTTGGGGCGGCATGCCATCTAAGGGCTCTCTAGGAGCATGGCAACCAATGGATTTTGCATTTGTTATCAAAATCTCCTCCTTCAGCTAGGATAAAGGTTTATAAGGGACCAGAGTTCTATTTATGGTGGGAGGCCAGGGCAGATAAACTGTTAAACATCACAATTGCATTAGGCTGTAAAGGGGCTGTGGGCATGTGGAAAGTAGTTTTATAACAGGGCTTTTTTTTAAAAAATGGCATGAAATTGTATGTTTAATTTAAAATGGCAACATATATGAATATATGCCCCTACAATTATTCTAAGTAGTACACAAATGCTCTTGCACAAAATTACACTTGCTCTGAGGCATGTGCAACTATGTGCATATCTTCGATGCAGGTACATGCATATTTTATAAATATAAAAATATGCCTACCCATGGATGACATAAAAGTATGGATGCTGTTTTTTTAGCACGTGTACTAGTCGGCAAACATATATCTGCGCAATTTTGTAATAGCCATTTTCCACATGTGAAACAAGCTTGAATGTGGAAATGCCTTAGAAAATTATCCTGCTAAGTGAAGAACTCTTGAATGTTGCAAATGAAGTTCATGTTGTCGACTTTGCATTCCCTCCCCTCTCATTGTTAATTTGACAAATAGTGATATTCACTAAAGTACAGTAACCTGCAGTAGTGTTAAAGCTGGTTGTGCTAATCTACTGTAGATTACCACACACACTGCCACATCCCATTACATTTAATGAGCTGACCCACTAACCTATGCATGGTAATATACAGTAAAATTAGCATGACCCACATTTCAGTAAACAGCCCATATGTGAGGTATGGATAGGTTTTACTAGCAGAGATTAGCCTAATTGGAGCAAAATGTAAACTTTATCTTGCAATTAAATAAAACAAGAGATGTTGTGCTACTGCCTCTATCCATGTGTGTGTGTGTGTGGGGGGGGAGGGGGCAATTTGTGTTTGTCACACGTGTACACAATGCAGTAAGAAACAATGTTTTAAATTTTTATAATTACTTTGTGGGGTAAAGGGTAAGAAGAAAAACAGCACAAGAGGGCAGCAGAATAAAGTGAGGTAGAAAGGGGTATCAACAAATCACAGTAAAATAACAATGATATACAAATAATTGAAGCATGCGAACATCTGGAGCTAAAACAACCAGCAAAGAAAAAAAAAGATATAGAAAGAATAAAAAGGGATACTAAAATCACCACGATCATACTCCATTGGCTAAATTCTATCTATCCCAGCATTCTCTTGGGACAGAGGATTCATCCTAGGCGTCTAACACAAGCTTTGGTGAAGAATATGAGACAGCCTCCAACTAGCACGTGCAATCACAACGGAACATTCTTGCAACAAGTCAGTCAAAATTGAAAGGGAAAGAAATAATAATAAAAAAAAAAATTAAAATGCCAGTCACCAGTTCAGTTAACATTCCGGCCCTGCACACCCGCACTACAGGCCCCCCCTCTGCCAATAATATTTAAAGAATTAAAATAAATTCTAGTACTCCCTTAGCCTCCCTCCCCCAAGTCCCACACCACAAATGTTAATATTGATAACAAGCAATTCCCATCTGTTATATCAGAGAGGGGAACAGAGACCTAGAGCGAGGAGTTTAATGCCTCTCTGGGAGATGACAAACTAATGGAAGGTGAGTGGTAGTGGTACCAGGGAGGGGCTTAAGGGGAAAACAAAGCAGGGGGGAAAACAAAGCAGGATAATCAATTGGATATAAGTTATGAAACAATTTATGGGTATTCTACAATTTCTTTCTCACACCGAGAATTTAATTTGTGGGCTTATATCCACTGTCATTAAAAGACAAATAAAGTGAGGGCTAACCATACAGTTTTCTTCACCCCTGGTCATATGATATGTTTCAATGAATTCCTACATGAACAGAAGCTGAAACAAGCTGTACATGGTACAAAGTTTAACATGACATCTTTCAGCAAATTTTAATACGTAATTAATATTTGCATATTTTTTCACAGATGAAAAAAGGCAGCAAATATTGCAGGTGCAAAAGTCTGGATACGCTTTCGTTCAGTAATTTGAAAAAAAATTTCTTTGGCAGGATCAACAGCTTTCAAATGTTTCCTGCAACCAGTTAAGAGACTTTCTATTCTCTCTTTTGGAAAATTTTCCCCCCTTTTCCTTAAACTCTTCTTGCTCAAAAATATTCTTAGGTTTCCATGTATGCACTGCATATTTGAGATCTTTCCACAGATTTTTAATAATATTCAAGGGACTGTGAATACCATTTCCAATTCTTAATCTTTCTTTCCTTCCTTAAGCATGTCACGGTTGATTCTGAGGTATGTTTTGAATTGTCTTTCTGAAAATTTCCAACTCTTTAGAGCTTCAATGTTTTCACAGACTGTGAAATAGACAACTTCTAGGATATGTTGATATCTTGTTAAATCCATTCTTTCTTTCTTCCACCTACACAATATTTCATGTGCCACTGGCTTTCACATGACCTAAAACCATAACAGATCCAGTCCCTTAGCAGTTGGTATGGTGTTTGTTCTTCAAATGCTTCATCTTTTTCTCTTAAAATGAATCAATTTGGCTGTGGCTGAGCAGTTCAATTTTCATTTCAATGGTACAAACCACTTTGTTCCAAAAGGTTTCAGGCTTATCAAGGTTTTCATGGTCATGCTTTAAATAATTGGGTCAATATTCAAAAAGATTTAACTGGTTAGCAGATCTTCTAACCAATTAAATCATGCTAAGCAGGATATTCAGCAGCACATAGCCGGTTTGTGCCACTGAATATCCCCCTCTAATGCCACTAGATGTCCTGATGCTGTTTAGCATAGGAGCATTCAGGGGCCGGCGATGCAGTTAGCTGGCCAGGGGCCATACTCAGGAGCTGGCTGGTTAACTTAAGCCAGCTAAGATTAGGAAAAATAAAAGCAGTCCTAACCTTAACTAATTTAGCTAACCGGGTAGAGGCTAAATATCACCATTACCTGGTTAGCAAAATGCTAAACGGGTACATGGGATATGACCCCGGCATTGAATATCCAGATCTAGTTTAAAGTAGTGATGGTCAGGCGCTTTAACAGTAATTTTTCTTGATCTTTTAAATCTTAATTTGATTTCAGCAGTTTCATGTTATTTCCATTTCAAAATGTTTCTGACAGTTGAAACTGCTAAGATGGAAATGTTGATTTTTTTATAGCTTCCCCTGCTTTGTATAAGCAAATTATCTTCATTTTCAATTCCTCAGACAGCTGCTTAGAAAAGCTCATGGTTGCTGAAAAAGCATAGTTACTCACCTGTAACAGGTGATCTCCGGGAACAGCAGGAATTTAGTCTTCAGATATG
Source organism: Ichthyophis bannanicus (assembly GCA_033557465.1). Taxonomy (NCBI): domain Eukaryota; kingdom Metazoa; phylum Chordata; class Amphibia; order Gymnophiona; family Ichthyophiidae; genus Ichthyophis; species Ichthyophis bannanicus. The sequence goes on from CM066031.1 coordinate 1,107,501,863, forward strand.
GGTATCGTCGGTACCGACGGAGCCTATGCGGGAGCACTCCCCAGCATCCAATAGGAAAGCTTTTGGAAGCATCCCACAGCACCTGCGTGCTGCCTTCCCACCATTCCAACTCTCCTTCGTCAGTTGAGTTTATAGCTGAGACAAAAGGAGAGAAGGAGATAAAGAGAGAGACAACTCCTAGGGGAGGTGGGTGGGTTGTGAAGACTTAATTCCTACTGTTCCCAGAGATCACCTGTTACAGGTGAGTAACTATGCTATCTCCAGGAATAAGCAGGAATGTAGTCTTCGCATATGGGGGACTCCCCAGCTGAAAGATGCCAGGGGGATGACCCCAGGAAGCAGCCAACCTATGGGGAGATGAGTCATGCTTCCTCCCATGGATCTCTGGCATCCAAACCCGGGACGGCGGGTAGGAGTTGTACTAAGTCTGAAAGAGAGGCTGGAGAACAGCTTGGCCAAACAAGGCATCCCTACGGGAATCCTTGTCTAAACAGTAATGGGCTATGAAGGTGTGTACCGAAGCCCAAGTGGCTGCTCTACAGATGTCGTCAATGGACACAGAACGAAGATTAGCCATAGAGGCTGCCATGGCTCTTACATTGTGAGCTGTGACATGGCCTTCGAGAGGAAGTCCCTTACTCTCGTAAGCAAAGGATATGCAGTTTGCAATCCACCTAGACAGAATTCTTTTGAAAACTGGAAGTCCCAAATGACTAGAATCAAAAGCAACAAAAAGCTGAGAAGATTTTCTGTGTTGCTTAGTTCTTTGAAGGTAAAAAGCCAGGGCTCTTTTACAATCTAAAGTATGAAGATTCCTTTCTGCATTAGAGGCATGAAGCCTAGGAAAAAATACAGGAAGGTAAACTGCTTGATTTAAATGAAAAGGTGAAACCACTTTTGGCATAAAATGGGGATGAGTCCTAAGAACTACCTTATCATGGTGAAATCTTGTATAAGGAGGATCTGCCACTAAAGTCTGTAATTCACTGATGCGTCTCGCAGAAGTGAGAGCAATTAGGAAGATGACCTTCCAGGAGAGAAACTTTAGAGCTGTAGTGGATAAAGGCTCAAAGGGTGGTTTCATGAGCTGCTCGAGAACAAGATGTAGATCCCATGCCACCGGTGGTGGCTTAATGGGAGGTTTTGTTAAGAGTAGACCTCTCATAAATCTTGCTACAAGTGGATGAGAGGAAATAGGTTGTCCATCCAAAGGCTTGCAAGAAGCTGCAATGGCACTAAGATGGACCCTTATTGAATTGGTTTTAAGACCAGAATTTGATAAATGGAGGAGATACTCCAGTAGCGATTCCACAGGCACCGAAAGGGGGGTAAGCCCCCTTTGAGAAAGCTCACCTGTAACAGGTGGTCTCCGGGAACAGCAGGAATTTAGTCTTCAGATATGGGTATCGTCGGTACCGACGGAGCCTGCGTGGGAACACTCCCCAGCATCCAATAGGAAAGCTTTTGGGAGCATCCCACAGCGCCTACGTGCTGCCTTCCCACCATTCCAAATCTTCCTCTTCAGTTAAGTTTATAGCTGAGAGAGAGAGAGAGAGAGAGAGAGAGAGAGAGAGAGAGAGAGAGAGAGAGAGAACTCCTAGGGGAGGTGGGTGTGTTATAAAGACTTAATTCCTGCAGTCCCGGAGATCACCTGTTACAGGTGAGTAACTACGCTATCTCCAGGAACAAGCAGGAATGAAAAATGCCAGGAAGATGGCCCCAGGAAGCTGCAAACCCGCGGTGAGATGGGTCATGCTTCCTCCCATGGATCTCTGGCATCCAAACTCGGATGGTGGGTAGGAGTTGCATTAAGTCTGAAAGAGATGCTGAAGAACAGCTTGGCCAAACAAGGCATCCCGATGGGCGTCCTTGTCTAAACAGTAGTCGGCTGTAAGTGTGTACTGAAGGCCAAGTGGCTGCTCTACAGATATCGTTGATAGACACAGAATGAACGTTAGCCATAGAGGTTGCCATGGCTCTCACATTGTGAGCTGTGACATGGCCCTCGAGAGGAAGTCCCTTACTCTCATAAGCAAAGGATATGCACTGTGCAATCCATCTAGAAAGAGTTCTTTTGGAGACTGGAAGTCCCAAATGACTAGAATCAAAAGCAACAAAAAGCTGAGAAGATTTTCTATGTTGCTGTGTTCTTTGCAGGTAAAAAGCTAAGGTTCTTTTACAGTCTAAGGTATGAAGGTTTCTTTCTGCACTAGAGGCATGAGGCCTCGGAAAGAATACAGGGAAGTAAACCGCTTGGTTTAGATGGAAAGGCGAGACCACCTTTGGCATAAAGTGAGGATGAGTCCTAAGAACGACCTTATCATGGTGAAATCTTGTATAAGGAGGATCAGCCACTAAGGCTTGTAACTCACTAATGTGTCGTGCAGAAGTGATTGCAATTAGGAAGATGACCTTCCAAGAAAGGAATTTTAGAGTTGTAGTGGCTAAAGGCTCAAAGGGCAGTTTCATGAGCTGCCCGAGAACAAGATTCAAATCCCATGCCACCGGTGGTGGTCTAATGGGAGGCTTTGTTAAGAGTAGAGCTCTCATAAATCTTGCTATGAGTGGATGAGAGTAAATAGGTTGTCCATTTAGAGGCTTGTAAGAAGCTGCAATAGCACTAAGATGGACTCTCACTGAATTGGTCTTAAGACCAGAATTTGATAAACGGAGGAGATACTCCAGTAACAATTCCAAAGGTATCGTAAGAGGGTCAAGTCACCTTTGAGAACACCATATAATGAAATGTTTCCACTTGAAGGCGTATGACTGCCTTGTGGAGGGCTTTCTGGAATCCTGAAGGATATCTTTTATCTGTTGAGAAAGGTTGAGATCCTGAAGTTCTATGCTTTCAGCAACCAGGCCTGAGATGCAGGGACTGTGGATTCAGGTGCCATAGCGTCCCGTTCTCCTGGGAGAGAAGATCTGGAGAATACCCCAACTCCAAAGGTGTGGCTTGAAAGAGACGTAGAAGCAGAGGATACTACGTTTGCCATGGCCAACATGGAGCTATGAGTATCATATGACCTCTGTCTCTCTGAAGCTTGAACAGTGTTTTGGGAATGAGGGAATGGGTGGGAAGGCATAGAGGAAGTCTTGACCCCAGTGAAGAAGGAAAGCATCCCTTGCCTGACAGTTTTGAGCCGGAATTCTGGAACAGAACCGGGGAAGTTTGGCATTCTGTGGACTTGCAAAGAGGTCTATGTCTGGGATTCCCCAGATTTGGAATACTCGGGCAATCTGGTCCGAATGGAGAGACCATTCGTGTGGCAGCAGTACTCGGCTGAGTTTGTCTGCCCAAAGGTTTTGAATGCCTGGAAGATATACCACTAGGAGGTAGATTTGATGCTCTCTAGCGAGAGCCCATAGTCATAAAGCTTCGTTGCATAACGACAGAGAGCCCATTCTGCCCTGCTTGTTCACACAGAACATGGCTACTTGATTGTCGGTCTGGACTAGGACTGTCTTGTAGCTGAGTTGGGCTTGGAATACTCGAAGAGCAAGGAAGATTTCTCTGAGTTCTAGCAGGTTTATGTGGAGAAAAGCCTTCTGTGGGGTCCAAAGACCCTGGGTGGAGAGATCTTGCAAGTGGGCCCCCCATCCCAACTGGGAAGCATCTGTCGTTAGAGTGGCTTGGAATAGAGGTTGCTGGAAAGGACAGCCTATGAGTAGGTTTTCCAGTGATTGCCACCATTGGAGGGACAAAATAAGTCATTTTGTCCGACAGGCGACCTGAGGCCTGTGTCCACTGAGAGGACAGGGTCCACTGGGCTGCTTGCATGTGAAGGCGAGCATAGGGAACTACATGGATGGTGGATGCCATATGTCCCAGAAGCTGAAGCATTTCCCGAGCAGTTAGGGAGGCCTTTGCCGCTGCTTGGGAAGCCAGCTGTACTATACGTAGACAGCGGGGCTGTGGAAGGAAAGCCCTTGACTGTCTGGTATCTAGGCAAGCTCCTATGAATTCCGAAGGGACTGAGAAGGAGCGAGATGGGATTTTGGGAGGTTTATGACCAATCCCAAGTGAAGGATTTGCATTGTGCGAAAAAGAGCGAAGCTGGCTTCTGGAGCAGCGGGTGCTCGAAAGAGCCAGTTGTTCAAGCAAGGGAAGACGAATATCCCCAGAGTTCTTAAGAATGCAGCTACTACAGCCATGCATTTTGTGAAAACTCTTGGGGCAGAAGCCAGACCGAAAGGGAGGAACTCTGTATTGGAAGTGTTTTCCCTGGAAAAGGAATCGAAGGAATTTCCTGTGATCTGGATTTATGAGAATATGCGTATATGCATCCTTTAGATCTAGAGAACACAGCCAATCCCGACTCCGAAGGTATAGGAGTAGTGTTCCGAGAGAGATCATCTTGAATTTTTCTCGGAACAGATATTTGTTCAATTCTCTGAGGTCCAGTATGGGTCTGTGTCCTCCTCTTTTCTTTGGGAAAAGAAAATAGGGGGAGTAGAATCCTATACCTTGTTGAGGTATGGGTACCTCTTCTATTGCTCCTTGAGCAAAAAGTGCCGTGATCTCCTGACTCAAGAGATCGGTGACAGGGGTCTGAGAATTGTACTGTCTTATGATTGTAGGAGGGGGCATGCTGTGAAAATGAAGTCTGTATCCATCTCGTATAATGGACAGAGTCCAATTTTCTGATGTTATTTGGGGCCATCTGCTGGTAAAATGGCATAACCTGCCGGGGATGGTAGAGGGTTCTGGACCCTGCAGGGGCAGGAAGACTAAGGGGCTTGTTTACAAAGCCGCGGTAGTGGTTCGCGATCGCGATCGCAGCCGCGGCCCCATTGAAATCAATGGGGCCGCGGCTCCGATTACGATCGCAAACCGCTACCGCGGCTTTGTAAACAAGCCCCTAAGTTCTCTAGGAAAGAGTCAAAGCCCCTGAGGAGGCTGAGCCTGCTAATTTTGCTGAGCTCTTGGGACTTTTGGTTTCTTCTGTTGTCTAGTTTGTTGTTGTTATCCCTTTTGGGCAACATGAACTGGACAGTGACCCTGATGGATGTAAGAAGGATAAAACTTATTTTTCTTGTTGAAGAAGGGTTTTTTATTAGATCTCTTCTTTGCTGGGTTGTCTGTAGACCTTGACAATCTGTCCAAAGTGATATTGTCAGAGTCAATCTCATTAGCCTTTTCTTGCCAGATCTTGCCAAACAGATTTTCTCCTGTGCAAGGAATGTTTCCCAGTTTATCTTGTACCCAAATTTCCAAGTCTGATGCCTGAAGCCAGGCAATACCACAAGCACCGATGGAGATAGCAGAAGTTCTGCTGATGCATTCAAAGCAATCAAAGGCTGCACGGTTCACAAACTTGGAAACATCCTGGGCATGTCTGACCAGAGTAAGAAAATCCTCTCTTTTATCGTCAGGAAGAAGAGGGCTCATAAGTTCCAAGTCTCCTGTAACCTCCTTGAGGAACATCCCCATGTAAAGGATGCATGAGCCGATTCTAGCTGACAGCATGGAAGCATCGACGGACAAAGGCATCGAGAGTCCTCGATTCTTGGCCTGGAGGATTGGAAGAATGTCTTTTTTGCACTCTTAATCCTATGCATCGCCAATTCCACTACCATTGAATGGTGTGGTAACTGAGTCTTCTGAAAGCCAGGACAGGGTGGAACCCGATACATGGTATCCAGTCTCCGAGAGTGTGGAGATGTGGTTAAAGGAGTTTCCCACATTCTCAGCATAAGATCATGAAGAATCTTATGAATGGGCAGAGTAGCTGCCTCTTTAGGAGCCTTAGGGTATTGAAGAATTTCCAACTCTTCTGCTCTAGGTTCCTTTTCAGGAGTCACCGTGACTGCAAGGCCTCGAGCCACATCACGTATGAAATCCTGGAAGGACACATTCTCCGCTGAGGAGTAGGAGATGGATCCTACGGAAGGACTGCTCTAGTACCGGCAGAGTCATCAGAATCGGAGGATTCAAAATATCTTTGATCTCGATGTTCGTGCAAATGCACGGTACCGGTATCAATCAAAGTCGGTATCGAGGTGTCTCGGTATCGATCTCTCGATACCAGAGATTGACTCTAGACTTGGCATGGGGGGTATACCCACCGAGGTCGGTGCAGTCGGTACCGGTACCTGTGGAACGGTCTGAAGCAGTTACAGCGGTACTGAAGCTGTTAAAAGAGCTGCCAGACTGCGTTCGATGGCAAGAAATCTTTGATCTATCGCTCCTGCCGATGCTTGGGTGTCGGTACCAATAGAAGTGGCCAGAACCCCAGAGCATGGCACCAGTAGTTCTGCAGAGGTGCAAGTCTCTAGAACATTCTGGAGCCCCATTAGTGCTTTGGAAGCCAAAGCCTCCTGCCGGGGCTGTTTTGCCGGTGAACTTTCCTCGAGGGCAACGCCGATGGCATCTTGATACTTGGAAGGAGATCTACCCTTTGAGGACCGGCTAGTCTTAGGAGACTGATGTTTAGTTACCTGAGATCCATGGGAGGAAGATGAAGCCCTGGGAGACGTCGATGCAACAGACATCGCATCTGTGGAAAAAAGGGTACAGAGTTTTGCAGCTCTATTCTGCAGGCCCCTCTTGGTCATCTTTCTACAGGAGAGACAGTCCAATGGAGAATGGTCAGGTCCTAAACATTTGAGACACCAGTCATGGGTGTCGGTGACGGATATGGTACCGCCACACTTAGAACATTTTTTAAAACCAATGGAATGCAATGTGTGCCTTCAAGTCAGTCCTGACTCCTGGCGACCCAGAAGCTCCTGGGTTTTCTTGGCAGTGTCACCGGAAGTAGATTGCCAGGCCTTTCTTCCGAGGCAATGGAGGGTTAAGTGACTTGCCCAAGGCCACAAGGAGTGCTAGTGGGAATTGAACCCTGGTTGCTTGGTTACCAAGCCAGTGTTCTAATCACTAGGCTACTCCTCCACTCCTTTTTAAAACCACTAGATGGTTTTTCCATTTTAAAAGAAAAATGGGCCTAGTGCCCAAAATGGCGCCTAGCACCGAAAAAAAAAAAAAAAAAAGGAAGAGACCCCTGAAGAAAAGATATGAAAGCTAGGTTTTTTTTGTTTTTTTTTTTTAAAGAAAAGAGAACCGGCGGTACCGGTAGGCGTTGAGTGTAGGCAGATGCAACCACAAAAAAACAAAAGAAGAATTTTTCTGCGGTTACAGGGATATGTCCTGTCGGCTCCGTGGAAAACGAAGAACTGATGAAGGAGAGTTGGGAAGGCGGGAAGGCAGCACGCAGGCGCTGTGGGATGCTCCCAAAAGCTTTCCTATTGGACGCTGGGGAACATTCCCGCGCAGGCTCCATCGGTACCGACGATACCCATATGTGTAGACTACATTCCTGCTTGTTTCTGGAGATAAAACAATGATCAAAATGTAGGGTTAGAAGGGTCAGAGTATTTGGTCAACCATGGAAATGTCATTACCTTATTAACCCAAAGCCTAGGAAGAAACTAAACATTTTTGGTCTTATTAACAACTAAGGAAAATTAAATGTAGCAGTAAATGAATCAACTGTAAGATTGTCCAAACTTTTGCACATGACATTTTCACTTGTTTATTAGTTGCAGTCTGTTAAAATCAGCAAACAGCAATTATGCATTAAAATGTGCATAAATATTTCTTTTCACAATACAACATACAAATCTTTGTCTAGAGCATAGACTCCCCCCACCAAAGACACCTTCTACAAGACATTTGCCCTCATCCATTATCCCGCATAACTACCACTCATACAAAACTCAGTAGTTCACCCAAACTCCCATTTAAAAATGTGGGAGTCATTTCTGAATCCGGACACTTTTGTCATTTCATCCATTCTTTATTTTTCTTCTTATATACTCTCTTCCTTATATCTGTAAGCTTCTGCATTTGACCAATAACCCCGATCCTAGACTTCCTAATAACCCCAATCCTAGACTTCTGCAACCCAATCTATCTTGGCCTAACAAAACAGACACGCAGGCCACTGCAACTGGCCCAAAACACAGCAGCTCGCATAATAACTGGCACCACAAGACAACAACACATCACACCTACCTTAAAAGATCTCCACTGGCTACCAATCAGCTCCCGCATCAGATACAAGACAATCATAAACATAAATATAGTCAAAATCAAGCAACAGTCGTCAGCTTTCAGCCTACACCCACTCATACAACCCGACAGCAGCACAAGACCGAGGAGGAGAGGTACATGCAACCGTGTCAACACGCCTAAAGACATCAACAAGGTACGCAAGGACACCGAAAAACGAGCCTTATCAAAGGCGGCACCAACAATCTGGAACGCCCTCCCTGATGAACTACGGTCAACAGACATTAAGGACTTTAGGAAACTGTTAAAGACGACCCTCTTCATAGAGCACTACGGTGACGTCACTTAAACGGTGCAACAGACAATACCCCAACTCAACACCCCACCCTAGCGACATGATTTAGTATTAAAGTCCTGATGTATATAGTATTGCAAATAGCGCACGTTGTAAATAGCTCACCAAGAATCAATGTCCATCTACACACACACACACACTCACTGCTCAATGTATGCACACACTAGACACTGTATCTTGTTGATTGTTTGCTGTGTAGACAGCCTTGATTGTAGGAAAATGAGGTATAGAAATCCATTTAAATAAATAAATAAAATTTGGCCTAGCCTTTCCAGTCTTTCATGTTGGAAGCCATCCATTGCTTCCAATGCACAGCTATTTCACATCTACTCAGCATTATCCCCATCTTCAATCTATTTTCTTTTGCATATTTTTCGGGATCGTTCCCAATAAAAAGCACCCTTATCCCCACCATCTTCCTCTCCCTCTCTTACTAAAATGCACAGAAAGACATTCCATTTAAAACTATACCATGCAGAGGATGTGTCAGCTTCTGCTCATTTAGGGATTCACTGAAACAGACCATTTGATCAGAATGCCCAAATATTTGCAAACAACTGTATTGAATGGATACTGATTTGAGGGAAAAATTATCTGTGTCAAGTATCACCTTCAATATAAAGAACAAGTATAATAATTTTAGGAATGCTTTGTGTATAAAAATTTAACATAACTGTGGCCCTCGCTTGGTATCATTTCAAAAATAAAAATATTAGTTTTCAGAATGTTTTTTTGTGAGAATGAGAATTCATGGCTGTCTTGGAAATATCTGATTTAATCATCTTTTTGCTTAGGTCCTGTTTCCTTTTTAGAATTTAAAGTGCACAGCCGCAAAAATGTGGAAAAACCCTTAATGCATTTAATAAGAACAATGGAGTTTAATTTTCTTTTATTTAGGAAATTGTTTTTAAATCAATAGAAGACTAAATTAGCTTTTTAAAAGTGATATTCATGTCAAGTGTTGGAATCCTACCTGCATTAGAATGCTCATCAGCTAAAAAGTTTGAATCTGGAAATATGCTTTAGATATGCATTATGAACTCAGGAAGGAATTTATTCTCTTTAGAATTTGACAGTATTTTTACATTAGAGTATCAGCAAAGAACATTAAGGATCTGTGGGGGTGTACAGCTCTCAAGGGATGTACCTTGCTCTGTTATGCAATGGCTCTTATGAAAACTGTATAGGTATAAATTACATTGCCTGTGGGAATTCTCTTTCTCAGAGCTAATGTATCAAAGGTTTGCAAATACATCTACTGCAACCATTTGACAGAACACTGATACAGGGAAGCAGATGCTAATGGAGTTATGAATTCATGGAATGGTCAATGGTTCCTCAGGTAACAGTAAGAACAAGCAGAGTCATGAATAATTATGGGTGATTTCAATTACCCTAGTATCGACTGGGTCATCATCACAACAGGATATGCTACAGAGAGAAAGTTTCTAGATGAAATAAATGACCGCTTCATGGAGTAGCTGATTCATGAACCAACACAAGGGGAAGCTATTTCAGACCTAGCCCTTAGTGGAACACAGGACCTGGTGCAAGAGATAATGGTGTTGGGGCCACTTGGCAATCGTGATCAGAATGTGATCGCATTTGATTTAATAAATCAAGGAAGGATAGTTAGATTGTAGATAGTTACCCTTGTTACCCAAGTTTATTGCCCTGTTATCTGTAACTCATACGTGTTTTCAAATGTACTGAGATTGTTTTGTTCCATGTAAACCGCGCTGATGCTAAAGAGCGCGGTATATAAGAAACTTTAAATAAAAAAAAATAAAAAAAAAAGGACAACAAGGATATCCACAACACTAGCTTTTAATTTTCAAAAGGAAGTCTATGATAAAATGAGGAAAATAGTTAAAAAACTAAAAGGAGCAACTGCAACGGTTAAACATATACATCAAGCATGGGTGTTGTTTAAAAATGCTATCTTGGAAGCCCAGACCAGATGTATTCCACACTTTAAGAAAGGTAAAAAGGCAGCCAAACGACTGCCAGCATGGTTAAAAGGTCAGAGATGTTGCTGTAGCCAAAAAAGTATTTTTCAGGAAATGGAAAAAGGAGTCAAATGATGAAAATAGGAAACATAAGCACTGGCAAGTTAGAGGCAAGGCATTTTTAAAGAAGGCAAAGAGCAAATTTAAAAAGAAGCTTGTTGTGGAAGTCAAAATGCATAATAAATTTTTTTTCAAGTACATTTGTAGCAAAAAATCTGAGTGTGTCAGTTGAACCATTAGATGATAGAGGGGTATTCTTTGCTTGGGTCTTTGCTGAAGATGAATTAGGGAAGTTACCCATGCCTGAAATGGTATTTAAAGGTGATGTATTGGAAGAATTGAAATGAATCTCAATAAACCGGAAAGATGTATTACAATGTTTTAAAAAAACTGAAGAGGAGCAATCACCTGGACCAGATGGTATACATCCCAGGGTGCTGAAAGTGCAGTTACTCACCTGTGGCCCAAGTCCAAAAACGTAGCACAAAGAAGGGAATGCTTAAAAAGATTCCCTTCTTTGTGCTATGATTTTGGACTTGGGCTTCTAGTGTGCGTAGCACAGTGCTTTTTTGTTGTTACTCACCTGTGGGACAGCAGGATCAGTCTTCACATATGGGTGATGTCTATGGGGTTGGAGCCTGCGTGGTAACCTCTCCCCAGCTTTCAAAGAAAGCTTTTGGGAGATGTACCACGCATATGTGGTCCTCTTCCTGCCTAAGGGTGCCATCTTGCCTCAGTATAACATAGCTCAAGATGGCAAAATGAAAAGCAACTCCACAAAGATGGAGGGTTGTGAGGACTGATTCCTGCTGTCTCCAGAGAACACCTATTACAGGTGAGTAACTATGCTTTCTCCGGGAACAAGCAGGAAGTCAGTCCTTACATATGGGACTTCCTAGCTACAGGCTATTGAAAAAAAACTGTGAAAAGCCACGGGTGACCAGAAAAAAAGTGAACCGTGCGAAGCAACAACTGAGTTAAGGACACTAGACCCACGAGCGGCCCCAAGCGTCAAGCGAGGAACCAGATCTCTGGTATCCTGAACACATCGAAGGACCGGAAGGCAGGAGTTACCTTACACCCTAAACAAATGGAGTACTGCCTGGCCGAAGGCGCTGTTCCAATGGGACTCCCTCTCCAGGCAGTAATGAGCTGTGAAGGTATGGACTGAGGACCAGGTGGCGACCCTGCAGATCTCCACCAAGGGGACGGAGCACAGGTTTGCCAGAGGCCGCCATGGCCCAGACGCTGTGTGCCGTAACCAGATGCTCCAGCAATAGAACGGCCTGCTCGTAAGTGAAGGCAATGCAGTCTGCCACCCAGGTGGACAGGGTATACTTAGAGACTGCTGTCCCCAGATGATTTGGGTCATAGGAGACAAAGAGCTGTAAGGAGCGATGGTGGGCCTGAGTACTCTTCAGGTAGAAGGACAGAGTGTAGAGAGCCACCTCTGCCCTGCTGGCATGGAGCCGCAGAAAGAATGTAAGCACCACCACCTCCTGGTTGATGTGGAATGGGGACACCACCTTTGGGAAAACTTGGGGGGGGGGGGGGGTGTGGAGCACATTACCATTATTGAAGAACCTTGTATAAGGTAGATGAGCCACCAGGGCCTGGAGCTCGCTTATCCTGCGAGCTGAGGTGAGCGCCATGAGGAAGACCACCTTCCAGGATAGATATTTAAAGTAGCATGAGCAGAGAGGCTTGAATGGTGGCACAGTGAGTTTTGAAATAACTATGTTGAGGTGCCTGCCATCGGGGGCGAATGGGTTGCTTAGAGAGTAGTAGGCCCCTCAAGAATCGAGTCACGAGGTGCTAAGCAGTGAGGGGCTTGCCCGCCACAAGAAGATGGTGTGCCGAAAGCGTGCAAAGGTATACTCTGATGGAGTTGGACTTAAGCACTGCCTGGGACAGGTGAAGCAGGTACTGGAGGACTAGTTGGACCAAACAGAGAAGGGGTTAATCCGCCTCTCCGCACATCAGACTGAGAACCTACGCCATTTGAACGTGCAGGCTTGGCAGATGGAAGGCTTGTGAGCAGCCAAAAGGACTGCTTCCACCTCAATGGAGAGCTCTAAGTGGGCCAGGGCTACCCTTTCAGCAGTCAAGCTGTCAGAGACAGGGAGCTCAAGCTGGGGTGCAGAAGGGAGCAGTCGTCCTGCAAGAGTAGACCTGGGTTGCTCCCCAGAGGGACTGGGGGCACTAGGAACAGGCAGAGGAGCAGCAGAAACCATGGCTGCATGCCCACTAAGGGGCCACCAGTTTCAATGTGGCTCTGTCAAGCTGGACCTTGAACAGGATCTTGACGATCAATGGTGTGGGCAGGAAGGTGTAGAACAGGCCCTCCATCCATGGGATGAGAAACGCATCCACTGCCATCCGCAAGGAATGTGGCTGCCTGGGGCAGAAGCAGATTAGCTGGGTATTGGCCGGGCTGCTGAAGAGGTCCACCTGCGGAAGCCCCCAGAGGTGGAATGGTTGACTGGCCACCTTGGGGTCCAGGCGCCACTCATGTGGTTGGAGAACATGGCTGAGCCGCTCTGCCAGGGCATTGTCCTGGCCTGGGAGGTAGACGGACCGCAGTAGCATCCCACTGCTGCTGGCGAAGGAGCATAGGCCCACTGCCTCCTGGCACAGGAGGAACAAACCTGCTCCTCGCTGTTTGTTGATGTAGAACATCGCCAATTGGTTTTTGGTCTGGATTAGGATTGCTTGATGCTGAAGGTAGTGCTGGAAAGCCCAGAGAGCAAGTGCTATTGCCCGAAGCTCCAGGAGGTTGATCTGCTGGAGGCTCTCTGCTTCCGACTAGCTGCCCTGAGCACACAGATTGTTGCAATGGGCTCCCCAGCCCAATTTGGAGGCATCCGTGGTAAGGATCCTCTGGGGGGCAGGGGTCTGGAAGGGCATCCTGGCCTGCAGATGCTGGCTGCTGTCACCAGCTGAGGGAGTTGGCCAGAGAATGGATGACGACCACTCTGTCCTAGAGGTGTCCCGTTGCTTGCGACTACTGGGAGCTCAGAGCCCACTGGACAGCTGCATGTGCAGGCAGGCTCCGTGGATGCCATGTGGCCCAGAAGGTGAAGCATGCAGTGGGCAGAGACAGAGGGAAGAACCTGGATGTGCCCTGTGAGCATCTTGAAGCGCTGGGCCCTGTCTGGAAGGAGGAAGGTCTTGGCCTGGATAGTGTCCAGCAGTGCCCCTATGAACTCCAGGTGTTGTGCTGGATGAAGATGGGACTTTGGGTAGTTTATGATGAATCCCAAATGTTCCAAAATGAGGTTGGTGTGGGCATCGACTGATGAACCTCTGTGGCAGTGCTGCCGTTTATGAGTCAGTTTTCTAGGTAGGGGAAGATGAATACCCCCTGGAGACACAGGAAGGCAGAGACTAATGCCAGGCACTTGGTGAAGACCCTTGGGGCAGAGGCCCCACCGAAGGGCAGAACCCTGCACTGATAGTGGCAGTTTCCTACCATGAAGCGGAGGTACTGCCTGTGCAGGGAGTGAATAAGGATGTGTGTATAGGCATCCTTTAGATCCACAGAGCACAGCCAGTCTCCCTAGCAGCAGTGTTCCAAGGGAGAGCATGTTGAATTTCTCCCTCACCAGGAACCGGGTGAGGTCTCGCAGGTTCATGATGGGCTGAAACCCTCCTGTCCTTTTGGGCACCAGGAAGTAGCGGGAATAGAACCCTTTGTTCCTGAGGTGGAGGGGGCCAGGTTCTGCTGCCCTGTCTGCCATACGGTTTGTGAGTTCCTGCTGAAGAAGGTCCCAGTGAAGGGAATGTATAGGGAGCTCTTCCTTTAAGAATGGCGGGGGCGCCTGTTCAAGGTGGAAGAGGTACCTCTCCTTCACCACCTGCAAGGCCCATGTGTCGGTGATGATAGCAGGTCAGCAGCCGGCAAAGAGTACCAGACGCCCCTCTGTGTGCTGCGGGGCAGTCCTTTCCAGGGGCAAAGAGGCTATGCCCCAGGAGTCAACTCCCTCCTACCAGGTTGCGCCTAAGGTACTAGCTGATGCTTGAGGGCCTTAGGCTTATGAGGGCTGTGTCCTTGTCCCTTGGTCTGCTGGCCCGGTTAGAGCTGGGAAGGCCAAGTGCTGAGGGTAGTTTCTGTAAGTCTTCCTCTTTTTTGGGTGTAGGGGCTTTTTACTTGAATCCTTCCTCTGGAAAGGGTCAGTGGTCTTAGAGAGCATGGTCCTGGTCAAACTCGGGTTTCAGCTCAGAGGCCTTGTCTGTCATGGGCTTGCCAAAGAGATTTTCAGTCCGGCAAGGGACATCAACCAATTAGTCCTGTACCCATTGCTTCAAGTTAGAAGATTGTAGCCAGACATGGCGGCGGGCACTAATGCCCAGCGTTACTACTCTAGCTACCGACTTGAAGCCTTCAGAGGCTGCCAGAGTCATAAATTTGGTGCACTCCCTGACTGTGGAGACCAGAGTCCAGACCCACTGAAGAGGTTCCTCGGAGAGACCAGCTAAGAAACTGGACAGTTCCCTCGCCGTGTTCCGCAGGAATATGCCCATGTACAGCTGGTAGGCCTGGATCTGTAAGATGAGCACTGAGCCCTGGAAGTACTTACTGCCCAGGGCGTCCATGGCGTGGGCCTCCCTACTTGGGGGCACCGAAGAGTGCTTTTTCTGGCTCTTGAGCCTACACATGATCAACTCCACGATCATGAAGATGTGAGGCAGTTGAGCTTTTTGGAAGCCAGGTCTCTGGTGGACCCAGTACATTGAGTCCAGCCATCTGCTCACAAAGGGAACAGAGTATGGGGTCTCCCACATACGGAAGAGCAGCTGCTCCAGGATAGAGGGAATATATACCGTGAGTGCCTCCTTAGAGGGAGACTTGTACTGAAGGATCTCAAGGTCCTCCGCCCAAGGTTCCTCATCAGACTCAGTGGTTAAGGTAAGGACCCTCGCCATATTCCTCACAAAAGTCCAGTAAGGCCAGGTCCTTGAGTGGGGACCAGTACCGGGTCTATGGAGGGGAAGAGTCCATGGGCACATCCCTGTGGAGCTCGGTATCCGGGGACTTGTTGTCCTTGGTCTTCCAATCCGACCCTGTGGACTCAGGGCAGCTGGCTGCGCTCTGAGTCAGGTGTGCTGTGGGAGGAAGTCCTCAGTCCTGAACGGGACCGGGCCTGAGGAGCCTCTCAAGGCTTATGGCTAAGGATTGGCTCCACTTCTGAGGCCCCCTCACTGTGGAGGGGCCGGTGGTTGGGCGTGATGACCTAGAAGAACCGGGCATTAGAGCCTGCTGTTTGGCAATGAAGGCAGACAAACTGCGTTCCAAGGCTGTCATCCTGGCCTTGATGCTATATGGCTCTCCAGCCATTGGCACAGGAACAGAGCTCCACAAGCCCAATGCCAATGCCGTTGAAGGGGTGTCCGACAATGATGGCCTTGCAGGACCAGACCAATCCCCAGATGCCGATGGCGTTTTCTCCCACAGGGGCAGCTTTGAGGGCCACTCCTGGACATCACCCTCAGCCTCATGTCGAGTGCTCCGAGACCAGGTGCCATGGGACTTCCCCACAGTCCCGGACTCATCACCCGAGGCAGCCAACAACGATGTCAGGCTCTTCAAGGGGCATCCTTCCCTGAGGGAGCTGTGACTCGACGCTCCATGACCTCGAGGCTCTGAGGCAGTGTGGTCACTGCGCGAGATCAAAGCCTCTGCAGCAGCTCGAGAGCACTGGTCCCGCAGATGGTTCCAGGGCTCAGTCAGTCTTATGAAAATTGACTCATATTGCTTCGTGTGGCCTCGCCCTTGGGGGGTCATCTGCTGACAGAGATCACATGCCAAGGCATCATGATACGGCTTGAAGTACCGAAGGCAACAATCATGCAGATCCGTGCGCTACATATTGTGAGTGCAAAGGTCGCAAGGCTTGAAGCCACTGACTGAGGCCATGCAGGGAAGACTGTCCACACGAGGTCAAACTCCCATGGCCAGGCCAGAAAGGACATGAAAACCCACACACTGGAGAAAAACCCCCAAAGGGGAAAAAGAACAGAACCTGAAGAAAAATGTGATGCCAAAGGGAAGTGGAATCAGGACACCGGTACGTCACCAGAGAGAGAAAGGAAAAAAAAAAGACACATGAAAAAACCCTCAACTTTTTCTGGTGGGGAACAGACACGTCCGATGGGCTTTGTGGAAAAAAGGAGACTGAGACAAGATGGCACCCTTAGGTGGGAAGGGGACCACGCATGTGTGGTACATTTCCCAAAGGCTTTCTTTGAAAGCTGGGGTTACTGCAAAGGCTCCATCGGCGCAGACGTCACCCATATATGAGGAATGACTTCCTGATTGTTCCCGGAGAAAGAACTGAAATATGAGACTGCAGACCTACTATTAGTATTCTGTGAATTATCATTAAAATCACGTGTATTACCTGAAGATTGGAGAATGGCCCATGTAACATCAATTTTTAAAGAGTTTTCAGGGGTGATCTGGGAAACTACAAACCGGCGAGTCTGACATCAGTACTGGGCAAAATGGCAAAAATTATTATAAAGAATAAAATTACTGAACATGTAGATAGACATGATTTAATGGGAGAAAGCCAACATGGATTTCACCAAAGAAAGTCTTGTTTTACCAATTTTTTATATTTTTTTGAAGGTGTGAATAAATAGGCAGATAAAGGTGAGCTTGTTGATACAGTGCATCTGGATTTTCAGAAAGCCCTTGACAAAGTCCCTCATGAGAGACTCTTGTGGAATTTAAAAACTCATGGGATAGGAGGCAGTGTACTATTGTGGATCAGGAACTGTTTAAAACAGAAAACAGAGTCGGACTAAATGCCCAATTTTCTCAGTGGAGAAAGATGAATAGTGGAGTACCTCAGGAATCCTGTGCTGGGCCCATTGCTTTTTAACATACTCATAAATGACCCGCAAATGGGAATAACGAGTGAGGTGAACAGATTTGCAGATGACACAAATTTATTCAAAGTTGTTAAAACACCAGAGGACCTTGATAAATTGTAAGACTGGATGTCCAAATGGCAGATGAAATTTAATGTTAACAAGTGCAAAGTTATGCATTTAGGGAACAACCAACCAAACTACAGTTACATGATATAAGGTTCCACCTTAGGAACCACCATTTAGGAAAAGGATTTAAGGGTCATTGTAGATAATTCCTTGAAACCCCTGTCCAGTGTGCAGCGGTAGACAAGAAAGCATATAGTATGCTAGGAATCATAACGAATGGAATGGAGAACAAAACAAAGGATATTATAATGCCTCCGTATCGTTACATTGTGAGACCGCAGCTTGAATAATGTGTGTAATTCTGGTTGCCATATCTCAAAAAGGATACACTGGAATTAGAAAAGGTACAGAGAAGGGCCATCAAAGTGGTAAAAGGGATGGAGTATACCCCTATGAAGAAAGCCTTAAAAGGTTAGGGCTCTTCAGCTTGGGGAAAAAAGATGGCTGAAGGGAGATATTATAGAGGTCTACAAAATAATGAATGGAGTGGAAAGGGGAAACAAATCATTTGTTTACTCCTTCAGAAAGTAAAAAGACTAGGAGACACACAATGAATCTTCAATATAGCCCATTTAAGACATAGGAGAAAATATTTTTTTACTCAACGTGCAATCAAATTCTGGAATTCCTTAACGGAGAACGATGAAAAAGCTGTCAGTGCAGCTGGGTTTAGAGGTTTGGACAGGTTCCTGGAGGAAACGTCCATAAACCATTATTGAAGAGGACCATTGAAATCCACTGTTTACTCTGGGATAAGCAACGTGGACTCTGTGTACCTTTTTGGGAACGTGACAGGAACTTGTGTCATGGATTGGCCGCCGTTAGAAACAGGATACTGGGCTTGATGGACCTTGGTCTGACCCAGTATGATATATCTTATGTTCTAAAGAACAAGAATGTTCCTTTAGGAACCACATAAGGGTGAAAACTGTGCAACAGCTAGAATAGGACATTTGACTTGAAAGTAGTAGATGAGATGAAATAGCGTAGTTACTTACCTGTAACAGGTGTTCTCCAGGGACAGCAGGAATCAGTCCTCACTTATGGGTGACGTCAGCACCGACGGAGCCCGCTTGGAGCAATTCCCCAGCTTTCAAAGAAAACCTTTAGGATTGCTGCCACGCATGCGTGGTCCTCTTCCCCCATCCAAGGGTGCTATCTTGCTCAGTCAGGTCCCTTAGCTCGAGCCCTACCAAGCAGATGGAAAGGGAAGGACAAAAGTACAGCAACTCATCAGGGGAGGCGGGAGGGTAGTGAGGACTGATTCCTGCTGTTCCTGGAGAACACCTGTTACTACGCTTTCTCCAGGAACAAGCAGGAAGTCAGTCCTCACTTATGGAACTCCCCAGCTACAGGCTTCCGAACCTGTAACCAAAGAACACCTCCACGAGGTCGTGAGCAGAAGCTGATGCCCAAAGGAGCCCAAGTCCTTGGGGTGAAGCCCTCGGTAACCGTGAAGAAGGGTCGGAGGACAGTTGCTTATACCCTGAACAGATTACGGAGTACAGCCTGGCCAAAGGCGCTGTCATGACCGGACTCCCTCTCCAGGCAGTAGTGGCCAGCGAAGGTATTCGGCGAAGACCAGGTCGCTGCCTGGCATATGTCCATCAAGGGCAGAGAGCGCAGCGAGGTCAACAAAGCCGCTTTGGCCCGCAACCCCATGCGCGGTGACGCGACAATCTAACGGAACACTCACCTTCGTGTGAGCAAAGGTGAAGCAGTCCGCCACCCAAATGGAGAGGATGCATTTAGTGACTGCCTGCCCCAGTCAATTGGGATCGTAGGTGACAAAGAGTCGGCCAGACCTGCAATGAGCCTGGGTGCACTGCAAATAGAAGGCAAAAGCCTTTTTGCAGTCGAGTGTATGGAGAGCCGCTGATGCCTGGTCAGCATGGGGCCTCGGGAAGAAAGTCGGTAAGACTATCTCCTGATTGAGATGGAAGTCCGAAACAATCTTCGGCAGGAACTTGGGGTGGGTATGGAGGAGCACCCTATTCCTACAGAATCTCGTGTAAGGGGCACCAGCCATAAGAGCCTGGAACTCGCTGACTCGGCGGGCCGAGGTCAGGGCCACCAGGAAGACCACCTTCCAGGAGAGGTGCCGAAGCGAGAACGTCGCCATCGGCTCGAAGGGCGAACATGTAAGTTTCATGAACACTATATTCAGGTCCCATTCTTCTGGGGGCGGTCGGATGGGCGGTTTGGACAGCAAGAGATTCCGCATAAAGCGGGAGACCAATGGCTGCCCCGAGAGGGGCTTTCCCTTGACGGGGAGGTGATTTGCAGAGATGGCACTCAAATGCACTCTGACGGAGTTCGACTTCAGACCTTCCTTCGAAAGATGAGGAGGTACTGAAGGACCCACCAAGTGGAGTAAGAGAATGGGTCGATCTAGAGCCTGGAGCACCAGACCGAGAAACACTGCCACTTGAAGGCATAAGCTTGCATAGTCGAGGTCTCCCTCGACGCAAGGAGAACCTCCTTGACCTCCTCTGGGAGACCCAGCGGGGCTAGGGAGACCCATTCAGCCGCCAGGCTGTGAGGGATAATGAGGCCAGGTTCGGGTGCCGCACCCGTCCGTCCTCCTGCGATAGCAGGCCCCAGGCACAGCCCAGGGGGATTGGAGGCTCTGTCAACAGCCGGAGCAGAAATGAGAACCAGGGCTGTCGAGGCCTCGAGGGAGCTACAAGGATCATCGATTCCCGGTCCCGCTGAGTTTTGAGGAAGGTCCTCACAATGAGAGGAGTGGGAGGGAATGCATAGAGCAGACCGGAGGACCAGCTCAGAAGGAACGCATATGGGCCCTCCCTGCTCGGGTGCAGCACCGGCCCATAGAAGCGGGGGAGCTGTGCATTCAGTGGACTGGCAAACAGGTTCATAGCTGGAGTCCCCCACCGAAGAAACAGCCAGCCGGCCACCCCCGGATCCAGCTGCCATTCGTGAGGCCGGAGGATTCTGCTGAGCCTGTCCACTAGGACATTCTCTTGGCCCGGGAGGTAGACCGCTCTGAAGTTCATCCCCCAATGGAAGGCAAAGGAGCAGAGGAGGAACAGAGGAGGACCGCTTCCTGACAGAGGGAGTGTGATACGGTACCCCCTTCCTTGATGTAGAACATCGCCACACGGTTGTCAGTCTGCACAAGCTCCGACCTCCCCTTGAGGTGATCCATGAAGGCCCTCAAGGCCCACCGAATCGCCCGGAGCTCGAGCAAGTTTATCTGCTGCTGAGACTCCTCGGGCGACCACTGCCCCTGCATGTACAACGCAACGCAGTGTGCTCCCCACTCCAGCAGGGATTCATCAGTTGTCAGCACTATGCTGTGCTGTGTGGTCTGGAAGGGCAACCCCTGGAGGAGGTTGCGGGGGTTTTGCCACCAGACCAGGGACAGGCGAAGGCTGTGGGATACGGAGGTGGCTAATGGACAGGCTCCACTGGGCATCAGTCTTACTAATCTGTTATGTTTTTTTGAAGGAGTGAATAATCAGGTGGACAAAGGTGAGTCGGTTGATATCGTGTATCTGGACTTTCAGAAAGCCTTTGACAAGGTCCCTCATCAGAGACATTTGGCAAAACTAAAGAGTCATGGGATAGGAGGCAGTGTACTATTGTGGATCAGGAACTGGTTAAAAGGTAGAAAGCACAGGGTAGGGCTAAATGGCCAATTTTCCCAATGGAGAAAGGTGAATAGTGGTGTACCCCAGGGATCTGTGCTGGGTCCGCTGCTTTTTGACATATTCATAAATGACCTGGAAAGTGGAATAACGAATGAGGTTATCAAATTTGCAGATGACACAAAACTATTTAAAGTTGTTAAAACCTAAGAGGATTGTGGAAAATTGCAAGAGGATCTTGATAAATTGGAAGACTGGGCATCAAAATGGCAGATGAAATTTAATGTGGACAAGTGCAAGGTTATGCACCTAGGGAAAAACAACCCAAACTATGGTTACACGATGCAAGATTCCACATTAGGAACCACCACCCAGGAAAAAGATTTAGGCATCATTGTGGATACCATGTTAAAACCCTCGGCCCAGTGTGCAGCGGCGGCCAAGAGAGCAAGTAGAATGCTAGGTATGATAAGGAAAGGAATGGAAAATAAAACAAAATATATTATAATGCCTCTATATCGTTCCATGGTGAGACCACACCTTGAATATTGTGTGCAATTCTGGTCGCCGTATCTTAAAAAGGATATAGCGATTTTGGAAAAGGTTCAGAGAAGAGCCACCAAAATGGTAAAGGGGATGGAAGGATATTCCTATGAAGAAAGGCTAAAAAGGTTAGGGCTCTTTAACCTGGAAAAGAGACGGCTGAGGGGAGATATGATAGAAGTCTATAAATTAATGAACGGAGTGGAACGGGTAAACGTAGATCGATTGTTTACCTTATCAGAATATAGAAAGACTAGGGGACATGCAATGAAGCTACAGGGTAAACTATTTAAGACTAATAAAAGAAAATATTTTTTACTCAACGTGTAATCAAACTCTGGAATTTGTTACCGGAGGATGTAGTAAAGGCTGTTAGTGCAGCTGGGTTTAAAAAAGATTTGGACAAGTTCCTGGAGGAAAGGTCCATAAACCATTATTAAGAAGGGACCCAGGATATCAATGCTTGACCCAATACAAGCATTGTGGAACCTGTGTCCCTTGGGGAAACTGCTAAGTACATATGACCTAGATTGGCCACTGTTGGAAACAGAATACTGGGCTTGATGGACCTTGGTCTGACCCAGTATGGCATATCTTATGTTCTTTATTTTATTTATTTATTTACAGTTTCTTCTATATCGCACTATTCAGTATCAGCGCGGTTTACATGGAACATAACAATCAGACAGGGTACATAAGTCTGATATTACAAATAACAGGAGAACCAACTTGGATAACAATATAACTATTTACACAACAGTGTCAATAACGAGATATAGTAAAGAGGTGAATTTATGTTCTTATGGGCGCTGAGGCACCGTCTGCTTGTGCAGGCGGGCGTGGGGAACCACATGTACAGTGGAGGCCATGTGGCCCAGGATGCACAGCATAGTTCGGGTCATGACCCGGTGGGGGGGGGGGGGTGCTCTGCACTCAAGCTGCCAGGGCTCGGAGGCAGTCGGCGCGATCCGCTGGTAGAAACGCGGTCGCCCGCTGAGTATTGAGGCACACCCGAATGAACTCTAAGGCCTGCACCGGTTCTAAGTGGGATTTGGGATAGTTGACCAAGAAACCCAGCCCTCAAGCAGAAGAATCGTGCGCGACACCGCCCAGTGAGTTTCCTCGACCCAGGATCCTGTGACGAGCCAGTCATTGAGGTAGGGGAAGACCGATAAGCCCTGACGCCTGAGACAGGTGGCGACCGCGGAGAAGCATTTCGTGAAGACCCATGGGGCGGAAGCAAGGCTTAAGGGGAGCCCCCTGTACTGGAAGTGCTCTCCCCACATCCTAAAGCGTAGGTATTGCCTGTGGTGGGGGTGAATCAAAATATGGGTGTATGCGTTTTTTAGATCCAAGGAGCATAGCCATTCGCCCTGCCGGAGGAAGGGCAGAAGAACGCAAAGGGATAACATCTTGAACTTCTCTTGCACCTAGAACGTTTAATTTTCAGAGGACGAGGATGGGCTTCAGACCCCCCTGTCTTCTTTGGGACGAGGAAATACCGGGAATAGAAACCCCGATCTCGGAGGTGTGATGGCACCTTGTCGACCACCCGTTGGGCGAGGAGGTTGACTAATTCCTGCTGCAGGAAGACCTGCTGCACGAGGAGTCGAGGAGGCTCCGCCAGAGAGAAGGAAGGAGGAAGCCTGTCCAAGCGGAGGCAATAGCCGTCCCGGATGATCCAGGTGTCCGAAGTGATGGAAGCCCACTGAGGAGCGAAAGAGGACAGGCGTCCCCCACCGGCTGCTGAGTCGTTGGAGGGCGAAAGGCTATGCGGCTGGTGTCAAAACCCCTGTGCGGGTTGTGGCGGAGCTGGGGTTAGGGCTTTGGGCCCTTTCGACCCTTTCGGCTTGCAGTGACCCTTGCCGGACTTCCCTTGCGCTGAAGTGGTTGACGTGGGGGTAGTCGGGTACGGCGGGTAGCCACGGTAAGGAAGGCCTTTCCTCGGGAAGAAAGCCTTTTTGGCCTGTTGTTTCTTCCGCGGGAGGGTGAAGGTCTTGCGCGAGAGACAGGTTCTGGTGACGAACTCCATCTCTATCTCCGCGAACTTATCTTCTATCGGCTTGCCAAAGAGCTGCTCACTGAGGCAGGGTATGTCCAGGAGCTTTTCCTGCACCCACTGCTCCAAGTCTGAGGATTGGAGCCATGCCTGGCGATGAGCCCCAATGCCCACTGCCACCATCTGAGCTGAGGACTCGAAACCATCGTAGGCGACATGAGAGAGGTATTTTGAGCAGTCTGCGACAGACTTCAGCAGGGTACTGAACCTACTGAGGGGTTCGCCCTCGAGGCCTACAGAGAAACCTCCGAGCTCCTTGGCCAGGTTGCGCAAGAGCATGCATATGCATAATTGGTATGCTTGAATGCGACAGGAGAGCATGGACCCTTGGTAGGCCTTGCAGCCTAAGGCGTCAAGGGCTCTTGACTTCCGGCTTGGGGGAACCGAAGAGTGCGATTTTGGGCTCTTTTGCTTTCTCATGGCCAATTCCACCACCATGGAAGTGTGGGGAGTTAGGTCTTTCTGAATCCAGGGCCGTACTATACCTTGTACATGGTGTCGAGGCACTTACTCATGATGGGGACCAAGGCGGGTGCCTCCCACATACGGAGTAGCAGCCTGGACAGGATGGGAGGGACCAGGACAGTAAGAGACTCCCTAGGTGGGGACTCATACTGGAGGATGTCAAGCTCTTCAGCTCGAGGATCCTCCTCGGCCTGGGTGGCCAAGTTAAGGGCCCGTGCCATGTCCCGAATGAACACCAGAAAGGAAGTGTTCTCGGGCGGTCAGGAAGGGGAAACGCAGGCGGGGAGGAGTCCGATGGAAGGTCCTGGTGAGTACGGGTTTCCGGGGAGGTGTCCCCGTTGACTCCCAGTCCGAGAACTCGAATGAGGAAGCTGAACCGGGCAGGTCGCCCTGTCCAGCTGCCGAGGCTCACTTGGAGCCGGAGGTCCTGGATGATCTCGCCCTAGAGGAACGGGAAGGCAAGCGAGACTGACATCAAGGACCCTCACGAGGCCTGCGGCTCTCGGGGGTTTCCTGGAAGGATTTAGGTATCCCAGGCGAGGGAACCATGGTCTCTGGGCATGAGTCAGCGAAGCTGGCTGTGAGCACCTGTTGGGAAGCGATGAACGCAGAAACGCTGCGTCCCAGTGCCAGCCTGCAGGATTCCCACACGGGCATGGAGCCCTGTGATGTCGACCCCGGGGTCACCAGGTTGGGTGTTGAGGAGGAGAGGGGGGTCCTCACCGGGACAGCCCTCAGGAGTCCGGGCGCCTTCACCGTGCTCCTTGTCCGACTCTCGAGAACCCTGAATAGGGCTGAGCAACCGAGCATGGGAGCACTCACTCTTGTTGGGAGCTCCTGACTTCGAGGCTTTCTTCTTCTTGAGCCGCTCCACTTCAGGGGACCCCTGGTCGGAGTGCCGTTGAGAGCGCGAGGCCGAGGTAGGGGATAGCACTGGAGAAGAGACGACCGAGGGCACCACTGGGGACTCCGAGGCGGCCTTTCTGAAAATGTCTTCGGATTCTGCTTACGACTGAACAGGGCTTTGGAGGGCATTTTCTTACAAAGCGAACAGAACTCCGGATCATGATCAGCTCCGAGACACCGCAGGCAACAGTCATGGCTGTCCATAAGTGACATGTTCCTAGATCATCTATCGCATTTTATGAATCCGGTGGCCATAGCGGCAAAAATGGCCCCCGCGAGGTCGAAGACCCACGTGGCCAGCGGTTGGAAGAAAAAAGGGCACGAAGCCCGTTACAGCAAAAAGGCGAAGAAAACCGTCCCCTAATAGCTCTAAAAACGGTAGAGCTATTAGGGGAAGGATGGGTAGAGGGCTGGTGCAACCAGAAAATAGAAGGCCAGTAGGCCAAAAATGAAATACTTTTTCCGAGAGACGAGGAAGTGCATCCGAAGGGCTCCGCGGAAAAAGGGAGACTGAGCAAGATGGCACCCTTGGGCGAGAAGAGGACCACGCATGCATGGCAGCATATCCAAAGGCTTTCTTTGAAAGCTGGGGAATAGCTCCTGCTTGTTCCTAGAGAACTTATGAATATTCTTAAAAATAACAGCTTCTTTTAAAAAGTGTGTGACACCTTTCTGAAAGCAGATTAAGAAATTTATCATTTTGGTCATACTTTGCAAATGGAAAATAAAGTAATGGATGGAAGAATTCTTCAGGTTTAGGCAGGTTACAAACTGTATTGACTTTTGGCTTTCATTCGTTTCAGGTATTTAAAATTTTACTTGTTCATAGGGTGGAAAATGCTAAGTATTTCCATCTGATGTAATAATTAATTTAGATCATACTGAAGTCTTCCTAATGAAAACACTGAGCTTCCTAATGAAAATAAAAGCCTGAAGAGAATTAAATTTACTGGACAGAATGGATTCTGAAGAACCCAAACATTGCAGTGAAAATGGAAATTTTATTTCCCCTTACCTGGCATACTGATGTTGGGCCTAAGTCACATTGTCCTAACATATAAGGTTGTTACTCACCTGTAGCCCGTATTCTCCGTGGACAACAGGAATAGGTCCTCACATATGGATGATTTCATTTGACGAAGTCCGCATGGGAATGCTTCCCAGCTACTACATGATGCTTTTGGGAGCTTCCTTTGTGCATATGCGCCATCTTCATATGGTACCATTTTAGATTAGTCTGGCATCACAGCTTTAGTAGAAAATACCACCCAGGGGAGGTGGGAGGGTTGCTGTCAACAGAGAACACCTGCTACAGGTGAGTAACTACCTTTTCTCCATAGACAAGCAGGAATGAAGTCCTCACATATGGATTCCCTAGCTACAGGCTACCGCAAGCACATGAGAGTACCGACGAGCCCAAGACTGGCAACTAAGATCATCTGCTTTCTGGCAACAGGCCTTTTACATGCCCAGATATATTAATATATATAATAAAAGAACTCTCTCTTTTTTTTTTAGGTAGCTTGAACAGAAAAAATGGGCCTAGTGGGGATGAAGTTGGATTTTAAACTTCACACTGTCGTGTCGGGAATCCCCTTCCAGATGGTAGTGAGATGTGAATGTGTGGATTGAAGACCACGTTGCAGCTTTGCAAATCTCCTCCATGGAGACCGAGCGCAAGTTGGCAATTGATGTAGCCATGGCTCTGACACTGTGAGCTATGACATGACCATCAAGATTCAGGCCTGCTGAGGCATAAGTGAAAAAGATGCAGTCTGCCAGCCAAACTGAAAGAGTGTGTTTGGAGACAGCAGCACCTAGCTTATTGGGGTCAAAAGAAACAAGAAGCTGGATAGACTTTCTATGGGCTTATGTTCATTCCAAGTAGAAGGCCAAAGCTCGCTTGTAGACCAACATGTGTAATGTTGTTTCCCCTTCGTGGGCATGAGGTTTTGGGAAAAATGTTGGTAGGACAATTGATTAAGATGGAAATCCAATATCACCTTTGGAAGGAATTTAGGATGAGTATGGAGGACCGCTCTGTTATAATGAAATTTGATGTAAGGTGGATGAACTATGAGAGCCTGAAGCTCACTCGCTCTGTGTGCAGAAGTGACTGCCATCTAAAACAAAACCTTCCAGGTCAAAAACTTCAGATAGCGGGAGTTGAGTGGTTCCAAAGGAGCTATTATCAGCTGTGCAAGAAGCACACTGAAGTCCCAAGACACTGCGGAAGTTTTGTATGGAGGCTTCAAGAGAAGCAACCCCCGCATATAGTGAACAACGGAAAGGAAGCACAGAGATGGACTTCCCCCTCTACACCTTGATAAGCTGCAACTGCGCTGAGGTGAACCCAGACTCAGAGGTTTAGAAGATACTCATACAGTTTTTGTGTGGGACAGGCGAAGGGATCTAGGGCATGGTCCTAACAGACAGTAAACCTCTTCCACTTGCATGAATAAGATTTTCTCGAAGCCCTCCTGGAGGCCAAAGGGACAATGGTCACACTGAACGGCAGGATGAGTTTGGATAACAGCCTCTCAACATCCACACCATGAGGGCTAAGGATATGATGTTGGTATGCAAATTCATTCCCTTCTCCTGGTCCGGTGCCTGGCCCAGTCAAAGTGGTTCCCAACTGGAGAGCAGCAGCAGTAGAGGAAACAAAGCTGTCGGGGCCAGTATGGAGTGATGAGAAATCATCATGCCTCCATCTCTTTTGAGCTTCAGGAGTGTCTTTGCAATGAGAGGTATTGGAGGATACGTATACAAAAGACCCTCCCCCTAATGTAGGAGGAAAATATCCGGGGCTAGACTAAAGTGTGATCTTATTTTGGAATAGAACTGATCCACTTAGGCATTCTACGGAGTCTCAAACAGATTTATCGAGGGTGTCCCCCACTCTCGAAATATGTGAGTTGCAACGCATGCACACGAGGGTGTGTCCATTCGTGTGTTGGAGGACTCGACTGTCTACCAGAGTGTTTTGTTCACCTGGAAGGTATGTGGCTCTCAAGTCCATCCCGTGGGCAATAGCAAACTTCCACAACCTGACTGTTTCCCCAACACAGGAAATACGAGCCAGTTCCTCTCTGCTTATTGATGTAGAACATTGTTGGCTTGAGTCAGACCAATTTGATTGGCTAATCACTTTCTGAAAGCCTTTAGAGCATTAGCTATAGCTTTTAACTCCAAGAAGTTGATCTGATGGAAACTTTCCTGGAAGGACCAATTGCCCTGAATGTGAAACTCATCAAGATGAGCTACCCAACCCAGTTTGGATGAATCTGTCGTCAAAACATTTTGAGGTGGAGCAATTTGGAAGGGGAAATCTTTGAGCAACTTGTGGTGGACTGTCCACCATTGTGGTGACTGAATGAGTGAATCAGTGACATAAAGATGATCCCTGAATCGATCTGTGGCCTGGATCCACGGAGAGTCCACTGAGCCTGTCTCATATGGAGACATGCCAAGGGTGTTACATATACTGTAGAGGTCATATGACCTAGTAAAGTTAACATCCTGTGAGCAATGACTCACTTGACCTCTCACAAACTAACACTGTTAATCTGTAGAGTCTGTAATGCAGAAGGAAGGCTCTTGCCTGAGTCATGTCCAGCACGGCTCCAATGAATTCCAATTGTTGAGTGGGCTGTAGGTGGGATTTCGGTAATTTATGATGAACCTTAGTAGTTCCAGCACCCAAATGGTCAACAGAGCTGATTCTTGAACTCCTTCCAGAGTGGTATTGAACTCCTTCCAGAGTGGTATTCTTGAATAGTCAATCGTCCAATAGGGGAAAGACAACCACTCCCAGCGTCTCGAGGTATGCCAGGCATTTTGTGAAGACTCGTAGTGCTGAGGCTAGGCCGAAGGGCAACACTCAGTACTGAAAGTGTTGTCCCCCCCAGAACGAATCTGAGATACTTCCTGTGAGAGTGATGTATCTATATGTGCGTGTACGCATCCTTTAGATCCAGGGTGCATAGTCATTCTCCTTTTTACAGATAAGGGAGTGCACAGAGAAATCATTCTGAACTTTTCCTTGATGATGTTCAGATCTCTGAGGTCTAGGATAGGACCCGAATCCTCCTGTTTTCTTGGGAATCAGGGAATACTGGAATAAAATCCTAGCTCTCTTTGCTTCGGTGGCACAAGCTCGATCACAAGATCTCCCAAGAGGGTAGTGATTTCTTTCTGAAACACTTCCTAATGCCAAGGGTCAATGTGATGCACCCTTGAGGGGCAATTTGCAGGCAGGTCAAATAGATGTAATTTGTAACCGCTTTGGACAATTTGCAGAACCCAAGTATCTGAGGTTACGAGGAGCCACTTATGACCAAAAAGAGTGAGCCTTCTCCCGACAGAAGAGTTTTCTACTGCAGTTACCAGCAGAGTGGCTATGCTCTGAAGGAACCAGTCAAAACTAGGCTTTGGCTGAAGAGCCGGCTGGGGCTTCTGAGGCTTCTCACATTGTGGTTGTATTGAGGCGCGTGCTTTCGTTGAGAGGTTTGGGACCCAGGAAAGTACTTAAGTATACAAGAGTTACAGCGTAGTTACTCACCTGTAACAGGTGTTCTCCAGGAGCAGCAGGAATCAGTCCTCACATATGGGTGATGTCGGCACCGACGGAGCCCTCATGCAGAGCATTTCCCCAGCTTTCAAAGAAAGCCTCTGGGAATGCAGTGCGTATGCGCGGTCCCCTTCCCCCCAAGGGTGCCATCTTGCTCAGTCTTATGACATAGCTAAAGGACAGCAAAAAAAAAATCAAAATGAAGGATATGACTGCAACTCCAGGGGAGGAGGGAGGGTCGGGAGGACTGATTCCTGCTGCTCCTGGAGAACACCTGTTACAGGTGAGTAACTACGCATTTTCCAGGACCAAGCAGGAAGTCAGTCCTCACATATGGGACTCCCCAGCTCTAGGCTACCGTGAACCCAAAGCTGAAAAAATAGCTCCCTCTCGAGAGCCACAGCATCTGTGACAAGAATTTTCTCTGAGAACGCACCCTGTACAGTAGCCCAACATGAAGGGCCGGAGGGTAGGAGTCGCCTAAACCTCAGAGATTACGTAGTACCGCCTGGCCGAAAACACTGTCCTGCCGGGACTCTCTCTCTCCAGGCAGTAATGGGCTGCAAAAGTCTGGCTTGAAGACCAAGTTGCGGCCCGGCAGATGTCTGCCAACGGAACAGAGTGGAGATGAGCTCCTGACACGGTGGGCCGTGACCCAACCCTGCAAGGGGAGGTCGGCTGCCCTGTATGCTCAGGCGATGCAATCTGCTACCCAAGTGCGCTTGGAGACAGGTAACCCCATCCTATTAGAGTCAAACGAGACGAAGAGCTGAGCAGCCCTTTGATGCTCCCGCGTATGTTCTATGTAAAAGGACAACGCCCTCTTAACAGTCCAAGGTATGCAAGACTGTTTCAGCCCGGCTGTCATGCGGCCTGGGAAAGAAGGTCGGAAGAACCACCTCCTGATTGAGGTGGAAAGAGGAGACCACCTTTGGGAGGAACTTGGGATGGGTCCATAGGACCACCATGTTCCTACAGAACCACGTGTACGGTCTATCAGAAACCAGAGCTTGTAGCTCACTCACACGTCTGGCCGATGTAAGAGCCACCAGGAAGAGAACTTTCCAAGAGAGGAAGCGCAAATGGCAAGTAGCCATCGGCTCAAATGGTGGGCGAGTAAGTTGCTGCAAGACCACGTTCAAATCCCACTCAATCGCCAGTGGACGATCCGGAGGCTTGAGTAGAAGCAGATCTCTGAGAAATCTGGACGCCAAGGGGTGAACCGACAGACTGTCCTTCCATGGTGAGTGGTGCGCTGACAAAGCACTGAGGTGGACCCGAACAGAGTTAGACTTAAGGCCTAGGTCTGAGAGGTGAAGTAGATACTGCATTACTACTGGCACAAGGCAAGAGAAGGATCTTCATTACACTGAGCACACTACACCGTAAACCTACGCCACTTGAGGGCATAGGCCTTTCTGGTGGACTGCCTCCTCGAGGCCAATACCACCTCCTCAACTGCCTTAGGTAGACGTAAGGGAGCTAGCACTACCCTTTCATCAGCCAGACCATCAGATTGAGGGACCTGAGGTTGGGGTGCAGAAGGGAACCCTGCTCTTGAGACAGGAGATCGTGTTGCAGCCCTAGAGGGAACAGAGCTTCCACCGCCAACTGCAGAAGAAGTGGAAACCACGGCTGCTTCAGTCATCTGGGGGCTACCAGAATCACCGAGGCCTTGTCCCGAAGGATCTTGAACAGAGTTCAGGCCACCAGGGGCGTGGGAGGAAATGCATATAGGAGGCCCATAGAACAAGAGATCAGAAAAGCATCCGCTGCCATCCTCAGGGGATGCGGCTGTCTGGAGCAAAACATGGGTAGCTGACGGTTTAGTGGACTTGCAAAGAGATCGATGGAAGTCCCCAGCGGAGGAAGATCTGCTGGACCACCAATGGATTCAACTGCCATTCGTGAGGCTGGAGAATCCTGCTTAGCTTGTCTGCTAGGAAGTTTTCTTGACCAGGTATGTAGAATGCTTTGAGAAACATACCCTGCCTGACCGCAAAGGAGCAAAGGGCCAGTGCCTCCTGACATAGGAGCCTGGACCTTGTGCCCCCTTGTTTGTTCACGTAGAACATTGCCACCTGATTGTCCGTCTGAACTAGGACAGACTGTTGAGAGAGGGCATGACAGAAAGTTTGCAGAGCTAAGTGGATTGCTCGCTGCTCTAAAAGGTTGATTTTCAGTGTGGTCTCCTGAGGGGACCACAGGCCTTGAGTGCATGAGCCCTGGCAATGTGCACCCCAGCCTCTTAAGGAAGCATCCGTCATCAGCACTCTTGTGTGTGCTGGAGCCTGAAAAGGTACACTCCTGAGGAGGTTTGGTGGATGTAGCCACCACTGCAAGGAGTTCAGAAGTCGTTTGGACACCTTTACTCTGTCTCTGAGGTCGCCGGTGGCTTGTGTCCACTGATCTCTGAAGCACCATTGAGCAGTCTGCATGTGCAGATGGGCATTCGGGGTCACATGTACAGTGGATACCATGTGGCCCAGGAGATGCAGGAAATGCCTGGTGGAAAGATGACGATGGACCTGGTTGACCAAATCCATAAGTCTGTGGGCCCTGTCCTCGGGCAAGTAAGCTCTTGCCTGAAGGGTATCCAACCTGGCCCCTATAAACTCTAGTTTCTGAGAGGGGACCAAAGTGGACTTTGCGTAGTTTATGACAAAGTCCAGATGCTGAAGAAGAGAGACAGTGCAAAGAGTGGCCTGTCGGGCCTCCTGGAGCGACTGGCCCGATTAGCCAGACGTCCAGGTATGGGAAGACAAAAATCTCCTGATTTCTGAGAAAAGCCGCCAACACCGCCAGGCATTTGGTGAAAACCCTGGGGGCAGAGGTCAGGCCAAAAGAAAGCACCCTGTACTGAAAGTGGCTTCCTCCCACCACAAATCTGAGATATTGTCTGTGGTCTGGATGGATGAGGATGTGAGTAAAAGCATCTTTTAGGTCTAAGGAGCATAGCCAGTCTCCCTGCTGGAGGTAGGGCAGCAGTATTCCAAGGGTAAGCATCTTGAACTTTTCGCTCTCTAGAAACTTGTTCAGATTTCGCAAGTCTAGGATAGGTCTGAGGCCTCCTGTTCTCTTTGGTACCAGGAAGTACATGGAGTAGAAGCCTTGCCCTTTCAGGTGGTGTGGCACTGGTTACACCGCCTGTCCCTTTAGAAGACTTGCCAACTCCTTGAAGGCTCCCCTGGATAGAAGGAGGGGGGTAGCTGGTGGAAATGGAGCATACAGCCCTTCTGGACTATGCTCAGTACCCAGGTATCCCCTGTGATGGCTGGCCACCTGTAGGCGTACAGGGTCAGCCGAGCTCCTGTGCTAAGTGGGGCCACCGGCGGAGGAGAGGCTATGTTCTGGAAGTCAAAAACCCCCTCCCTGCTGTGCAGGAGCCGGAGGCTTGTGGGTTTTCTGCCTACGGGGCACATGCCCCTGCCCTTTGGCCTGCTGGCCCTGTTGGGGAGCTGGCCTGATATTGAGGGTAGGATTTGTAGGCAGTTGAAGATTTAGCATTATGTTTAACTTTCGAAAAGGAAACTATGATAAAATGAGGAAAACAGTTAAGAAAAAACTAAAAGGAGCAGTTGCAAAGGTTAAAGACGTACATCAGGCTTGGCTGTTGTTGAAAAATACTATCTTGGAAGCCCAGACCAGCTGTATTCCACGCTTTAAGAAAAGTGGAAGGAAGTCAAAAAAACTGCCAGCATGGTTTAAAGGTGAGGTCAGAGAGGCTGTTGTTGCCAAAAAAGCATCTTTCAGGAAATGGAAAAAAGAGCCAAACGACGAAACCTGGAAACAGCACAAGCACTGGCAAGTCAAATGCAAGGCATTGTGATAAGGCAGGCAAAGGGAGAATTTGAGAAGAAGCTTGCAGTGGAAGCAAAAACGCAAAGTAAGGACCTTTTCAAGTACATTCATAGCAAAAAACCTGTGAGAGAGTCAGTTGGTCCATTAGATGATAAAGGGGTTAAAGGAACACTAAGAGGCGACAAGGCGATAGCGGAGAGACTGAATGAATTCTTTGCTTCAGTCTTTACTGAGGAAGATGTAGGGATGTTACCCATGACTGAAGTGGTATTTAAAGGTGCGTTAGAATTGAAGGAAATATCGATACATCGGGAAGATGTATTACAACTATTAGATAAACTGAAGAGTAGCAAATCACCTGGGCCGGATGGTATACATCCAAGGGTGTTGAAAGAACTGAAATACGAGATTGCAGACCTGCTATTAGTAATCTGTGAACTATCATTAAAATCATCTGTAATACCTGAAGACTGGAGGATCACCAATTTAACGCCAATTTTTAAAAAGGGTTCCAGGGGTGATCCGGGACACTACAGACCGGTGAGCCTGACGTCAGTACCGGGAAAAATGGTAGAAACCATCATAAAGAATAAAATTACACAGCATGTAGATAGTCATGACCTAATGGGAGACAGCCAACATGGCTTTAGACAAGGAAGATCTTGTCTTACTAATCTGTTATGTTTTTTTGAAGGAGTGAATAATCAGGTGGACAAAGGTGAGTCGGTTGATATTGTGTATCTGGACTTTCAGAAAGCCTTTGACAAGGTCCCTCATGAGAGACTTTTGGCAAAACTAAAGAGTCATGGGATAGGAGGCAGTGTACTATTGTGGATCAGGAACTGGTTAAAAGATAGAAAGCACAGGGTAGGGCAAAATGGCCAATTTTCCCAATGGAGAAAGGTGAATAGTGGTGTACCCCAGGGATTTGTGCTGGGTCCGCTGCTTTTTGACATATTCATAAATGACCTGGAAAGTAGAATAACGAGTGAGGTTATCAAATTTGCAGATGACACAAAAGTATTTAAAGTTGTTAAAACCCAAGAGGATTGTGGAAAATTGCAAGAGGATCTTGATAAACTGGAAGACTGAGCATCAAAATGGCAGATGAAATTTAATGTGGACAAGTGCAAGGTTATGCACCTAGGGAAGAACAACCCAAACTATGGTTACACAATGCAAGGTTCCACATTAGGAACCACCACCCAGGAAAAAGATTTAGGCGTCATTGTGGATACCATGTTAAAACCCTCGGCCCATTGTGCAGCGGTGGCCAAGAGAGCAAATAGAATGCTAGGTATAAGGAAAGGAATGGAAAATAAAACAAAAGATATTATAATGCCTCTATATTGTTCCATGGTGAGACCGCACCTTGAATATTGTGTGCAATTCTGGTCGCCGTATCTTAAAAAGGATATAGCGATTTTAGAAAAGGTTCAGAGAAGAGCCACCAAAATGGTAAAGGGGATGGAAGGATACTCCTATGAAGAAAGGCTAAAAAGGTTAGGGCTCTTTAACCTGGAAAAGAGACGGCTGAGGGGTGATATGATAGAAGTCTATAAATTAATGAACGGAGTGGAACGGGTAAAAGTAGATCGATTGTTTACCTTATCAGAATATAGAAAGACTAGGGGACATGCAATGAAGCTACAGGGTAAACTATTTAAGACTAATAAAAGAAAATATTTTTTCACTCAACGTGTAATCAAACTCTGGAATTTGTTACCGGAGGATGTAGTAAAGGCTGTTAGTGTAGCTGGGTTTAAAAAAGGTTTGGACAAGTTCCTGGAGGAAAGGTCCATAAACCATTATTAAGAAGGGACCCAGGATATCAATGCTTGAACCAATATAAGCATTGTGGAACCTGTGTCCCTTGGGGAAACTGCTAGGTACATATGACCTAGATTGGCCACTGTTGAAAACAGAATTACTGGGCTTGATGGACCTTGGTCTGACCCAGTATGGCATATCTTATGTTCTTATGTACCCTTCCTCGGGAAAAGGGGCTTCTTCCCCGAGCCCTTCTTTTTGTGAGAAGGGGCAAAAGTGTTTCTGGACAGCCTTGTCCTGGTGAGAGTCTCGGTCTCGATTTCTGCAGCCTTTTCAGTCATGGGCTTGCCGAACGGGTTGTCACCTCGGCACGGGATATCGACCAACTTATCCTGCACCCATGGCTCCAGGTCCGACGACTGTAGCCAGGCCTGACGACGTGCACCGATGCCGGGCGCGGCTACCCGGGCTGAAGCCTCAAAGCCGTCATAGGCTGCTCAAGAAATAAACTTCGAGCACTCTCGGATCCCTGTAGACAAGGCTTTGAATCTCTGCAAAGGTTCCTCGGAGAGGCCAGCCGAGAACCCGGCAATCTACTTTGCCAGGTCTCGTAAGTACATGCCCATGTACAGCTGGTAAGTCTGGATACGGCAAGACAGCATCGAGCCCTGGAAGCACTTTCTACCGAGGGCATCCAGGTTCCGGGCCTCCCGGCCGGGAGGCACCAAGGAGTGCATCTTTTGGCTTTTTAGCCTGTGCATGGCCGATTCCACAACCATGGAGTTGTGCGGCAGCTGTGCCTTTTGGAACCCAGGGCTCTTACGGACTCGATAGATAGAATCGACCCGCTTGCTAAGAACCGACACCAAGGCCGGTGCTTCCCACATTCGGAAAAGCAGCCGTTCCAGCATTGGAGGAACCGGTACAGTAAAGGCTTCCTTTGGAGGAAAATCATACTGGAGGGCATCGAGCTCTTCAGCTCAAGACTCCTTCTCGGCACCCGCTGAGAATGCCAAAGCCTTGGCCATGTCCCGGACGAAATCCGAGAACCGGGTATCCTCCGGGGGGGGGGGAGGAGGGAGGACCTTCTCCAAGGCTCGGACGCCAGTGAGTCTGACGGGATGCACTGGGTCCGAAAGGTGTCGGGAGACTCCTCGTCCTCCATCTCCTATGCCGACTCCTCCGGCCATGTGGGCCTTGATGCCACCCGTCCCAATGCCGAGGGCACCGGCGTCGACAACCTTGGCCCCGTACGGGAGGTCGAGGGAGACCTTGGCCGAGGATTGACTCGAGGATCAGCTCGGCCTCCGGGGTTGACTTAGACGTCGAGATCCCGGTGGTCGGGGCAGATGCACCGGTCAAACCGGCGATCAGTACCCACTGCTGCTCCATGAAGGCAGCCAGGCTGTCAACCTGAGACCGAGCTCAGGAGACTCCGCAACCCCCGACGGTGTCGGGACCGATGTTGGTTCTCCTGGAGGAGAGTCAACGAGGACAACCGAAGTTACCTGACTCGGCGACTCCGGCTCCAGGTGAGGTAGTTTGGTCGGCTGCTCCGACTCCGAGAGCCTGGGACGGCAGTCAGAGCTTCGCGACTTGGCCCTCGAGGATCCAGGAGCCTTCACTCAAGCTTCTTCTTCCTTTTGTGCTCCTGGGTGTGAGAGCCCCTCTCAGAGGACCCACAACGGTGCTTGGGGTCAGACTCCCGAGATGTCGAGGCCTCTGACGAAATCCGGGCCCGGATTCCGAAAAAATTCTTTCACGTTGATGCTGACGTCTCCGAAGTGCCTTTGACAACATCTTGCCGCATGGGCCACAGACCAGCGGGTCATGGTTGGGCCCGAGGCATCGGAGGCAGCAGTCGTGTGTGTCGTGGGAGACATAAGTTTCTTAAACCGATCACATTTTTTGAAGCCGCTGGCAGCCATCGGGGGAAAAAGGGCCCCTGCAAGGTCAAAAGACAGAGCTGCCAGTGAAAATAACAGAAAGTGCGAATGCTAGTCACAAAGGACAAAAACCAAAAAGTAGTTCCGGACTCAATACCGGTGTACTGAACCGAGGCGGGATGGGGAACTGGTGTCAAACCGGATAAAGAGATGCGAAAAATCACAGAAAAAAAATCTACTTTTCCCGGGTGACACGAACTACGACTGTTGGGCTCCGCGGAAAAAGAAAGACTGAGCAAGATGGCATCCTTGGGCGGGAAGGGGACCGCGCATGAGCGCTGCATTCCCAAAGGCTTTCTTTGAAAGCTGGGGAAATGCTCCGCATGAGGGCTCCATCGGCGCCGACGTCACCCATATGTGAGGACTGACTACCTGCTTGGTCCTGGAGAAAGGTCTTTTTCTGGGCTCCCCCTTGGTACCTCCTGCAGTAGGCGGCCAGCTTGGACATACGCCTTGAGAGATTCTGAAGGGTGACATGCTGCTTTTCAATGAAGCAAACTTTCTCCTCGACTTGTTCTCCAAAGGGATTCTCTCCTGGCGCGTCATCAAGCTTGTCCTGTACTGATCTGAGCCAGGCGACTCCTGTAGCAGCAGCTCTCATTGCCGTTTTGCAGATTTCATGGTCTAGGCAACCTATGATCTTCGAGCAGTCCTTGCTGTGAGCCACTAGGGTACGATATTGCTCCAATTTCTATGGAGGAAGATACTGGGACAGATCAGTGAGATTATATATGATGTTCTTCAAAAACATGTCCATACAGAGCTGGTAAGAGGCCATGTTGGCCATGAGTCGAACTATGAAAAATCTTCTAATGTTTGAGCTTCTCTCCCTAGGAGCGCCGAAGATTGAATCTTGGAACTTCTGGATCTCTTAAGGATGGATTCAACCACCATGGAATGGTGAGAAAGCTGGGGCTTTTCAAACCCAGGAGTCTTCTGTACATGGAGTCAAGTGTTCTACTAACTGGAGGCACAGTGAGGAGGTTCTCCCACATTCTCATATGCACTCTGCACCACTTTCTTAGGGGGCCTAAGAGTACTGAATGATCTCCCGTTCTTCTGCCCTGGATTCATCCTCAGTCTAAAGAAACTGGTATGGCCTTGGCCATATCCCTGACAAAATCTTGGAAGGTCATATCCTCAGGAGGGAAATTGCACTGCTCATGAGTTGTCGTCGTCATCTGATGGAAGCTCTGGAGACCTGTCCTAAGACAAGTCCTCGGACTCAACATCGCTGACCCAGCCTTCTAAGTCAGAGAGGAAGATGAAGTACTTCTGAGTCTCTGCCTAGATTGCTCTCCTGACCCTCGGGGATCAGGAGCTCCTTTGGGAGTGATGATGCACCGATGCTTGTCTAGACTTTGAGAGTGCATTAGACCCTGAAATATAGAGAGTGATATCGGCCGGACTGGCACACAGTGTTGGGGCTCTTCGATGCCCCGATGACTGTGCTTCTCCCACAGGCAAGCCATGCGTTTCGAAGATTGGATGGACAGTTGCCGATGTTGATG
This sequence comes from Ichthyophis bannanicus, assembly GCA_033557465.1. NCBI lineage: Eukaryota > Metazoa > Chordata > Amphibia > Gymnophiona > Ichthyophiidae > Ichthyophis > Ichthyophis bannanicus. Next base: position 1,107,540,431 of record CM066031.1, read on the forward strand.
CAGCTGACGTTAAGGCACTGGACTGCTGCATGGCCAAGAGTGCCATGATCCATTCCTCAAGAGCTTGCAGAAGGTGTTTCTTCATGGCTGACTCTGAAGGCTGAGGGGCCTCAGCAAGCTTGACCGATGTACCTGCAATCTGTAAGGGGTTTATCGGTGGCTTGGTCTCAGCTATCAGTAGGCCATCGCTGCCCCTCCAATGTTCTAGAGGATGAGTTCTCTTCTCTTAGGGGCAGCTTATAGAGGCACTCTTGTGGGGCCTCATCACTCTCGATGATATGCCTCGAGGAGCTTCGATGCCAGTGCACTGGAGCCTTCACTCAGTGTTCAGTGTGATCACCCTGCAGCGCCAATGAAGACAAATCCTTTTTCATCACAGGGTAGAGATCGATTGATGGCCGATGCTCCGGGGCACTACAGTTGCTTGGCTCTGAGTAGGCTCGAGAACTCCTTGATGTTGATGTATCACCAGCATCTGGTGCAGCCTTCGAAGCCATTGAGCTTGGTGCCACCGATGCCTTGGACTTGTGAGCACCAAAAAGTGATTTGCACTGTTTCTCTTGACTCCTGAGTTCTCTTTTTGTCATCTGTAAACACAAATTAGAAGAAGAGAGCTGATGATCGAGTCCCAGGCACTGAAGGCACCAGTTGAGAGTATCCATGGTGGTTCTGGTCCTTGAGCACCAGGAACATTTCTTAAACCCACTGGCCAGGTTTCGGGACACACTTGCAAAATCAAACAGCTCAGTCCTGAAAAAGAGCAGGACCCACAGCCAGAGCACCAGAGCCTAAGGCAGCAAAGGTGCTGTGGAAAATAATAGAAACAGATGAAACTAATCTATCTAAAAGGGTAAATAGAAAACCGCGACAAGCAGGCAGGAAAAGAAAAACAAAAGTGCCACTAAAGTTGAGGGGCAAAAAATTACCAAAATGACAGAGTGCGAAACGCGTCTGTTGGGCTCCTCAAAAAAACGAAGACTAATCTTCGATGGTGCCACAGTGACAGGTGGGAAGATGGAAAGCATGCACAGAGAAAGTTCCCAAAAGCTTGAACTAGTAGCTGGGGAACATTCCTGTGCGGGCTTCGTTGGATGACATCACCCATACTTGAGGATATTCATTCTTGCTTGTCCACGGATAATGTTTGGTTCCTTGCTATAGGTATAAAAATATATATTTTTTTTAGATGAAAATATCAATTTTCTAGCTCCTTGATAGTCACACCACATGAAGTGATGGCTACATCTGAAATCCTTCAGGCTGCAGACAGCGATAGGGGTTCTTGGAAGGTAAATCTGGAGCTTTTCAGTAAAACGTTCTCAATTCTCATATTAGACATGTGGCTACTGCCCATAGGAATTGATATAGCACATTCTTCATTATGAAATACCTCAAGGTACCTGTAAACCTATAGTTAGAGACCTTTGCTTTCAGGTTTTGCTTTATTTTTCTTGTGGTTTTTTTTGTGTTTATTAGCAGAACAATGATGAGACAAAATCAGCACAAAAAAAAGACTCATCACTTTTCCAGGTAAATATCAGAGTTTATTTTGGTGGTTAACAGCCAGCTAGTATTCTGAAAAAAATAAAACAAAAGATAATGAAGGTGCCTACTCATAGGGGTATGTTTACTAAGCAGCAATAGCGGCTTAGTAAACATACCCCATAGTCTGTATCAGCTTAAATAAACATAAGCTCAAGATAAATTAATTTGATATACGGCCTTACTTTAACAATTAGAGCGGTTCACAGTTTACAATAACTCAAAAAGTGGGCACAAGGCCAGAAAGTGAAAGGAAATTACAATCAATAATAGGACAGTGGTAGTAAATAGGCATACAAGACAGAGGGCAGAGTAACAATTGTAGTTGGGGGAGCGGGTCAAACCAAAGGGGAGGGAAGGTCAAAGGCTAAGGAAAAAAGGTGGGTTTTTAGGTTCTGTTTGAAGGTGATGTGATGGGGTTCTAACCTAAGGGAAGTGGGCAGTGAGTTCCAGAGTGCAGGGCCAATAAAAAAACACAGATGAGCGGGTGGACTGGAGGTGGGCGAGAGAGGGAGAAGGGAGATGAAGGCGGTTCAGATGGAATGAGTGGGGGGTATGTCTGGGGGTGTGAAATGTGATAAGACCTGCCAGGTATTAAGGGGTGCTAGTGTGGAGGGCTCTATGAACCAGAGTTAATAGTTTGAACTGAGAGTGAAAGGAGATGGGCAACCAGTGGAGGCGAAGGAGGAGAGGTGTTACATGGTCACGATGGGAGGAGTGTGTGATGAGACGGGCAGCAGTATTCTGAATTCGTTGTACTGCCTAGTTGTGACTCTGAAAGGCTGATGAGAACAGAGTTAGAGAAGTTGACACGGGACATAACCATAGAAGAGTAGTGAGAGCAGGTGGTGTGAGAAAAGGGCGAATTGCACGAATTTGGCGAAGGAAGAAAAGGGAGGTTTTGGTGATATGTGAAATGTGGACCTGAAAGGAGAGATCAGAATTGAAAAGAACACCCAGATAGCGGAAGCAGGAAACTATGGATATGGAAGATCCTGAGAAAGAGGGAGCCAGTGGTGGGGAAGGACTGCCGTGGGTGAACCAGATTGCAACGGTTTTAGTTAGGTTAAGATGAAGACAATTAGAGGTGAGCCAGTCAGTGACGTCTGCAAGACAAGAGTTGAGAGTAGACAGTTCAGGGTAAAGGGGGGGGGGGGGAAGTGTGGTGAAGAAGTACTAGATCATCTGCATAATAGCTTTATTTTAATTTAATTTTGATTACTTTCAGACCATGTTATGCAAAAATGGTAGCTAGGGAAGAGAAAAAAATATGATTTGGTCAAATACAGTTTCTAAAATTTGAAGCCACATAATACATGGGGAAAGCACAATTAGGGAAAATTGGAAGCAATTTTCTAAAGAAGCACTTAGTTTTAGGTGCCAACAAAAGACCTCTTATACAATACCAACTAGAGTAAAAATATGTGTAGTTTCCACTGCACTTATTCTGCCTGTAGGAGTTTAGGCTGAATTTGGGTGATGCGAGCAAGTACACACGTAGTTTATAAAATGTAATAATTTACACGTCTATCTGCAAAAAGTAGGTGGAATCATTTTTGCCAGCTCTAGGTATGTCATCGCCCTTAATTTAAAGTGCATTTTATGCAATTTACACTAGCGTTTTATAAAGTCAAGTACATGCATACTTGACTTTATAAAAAGCGTAGTTACTCACCTGTAACAGGTGTTCTCCAGGGACAACAGGAATCAGTCCTCACATATGGGTGACATCGGCATCAATGGAGCCCGCGCGGAGCATTTACCTAGCTTTCAAAGAAAGCCTTTGGAAATGCTACCATGCATGCGTGGTCCTCTTCCCGCCCAAAAGGTGCCATTTTGCTCAGTCAGATGACATAGCTTAGGCAAAAAAAAAAAAAAAAAAAAAGGGTAAAGGAGGCAACTCCAAGGGGAGGAGGGAGGGTTATGAGGACTGATTCCTGCTGTCTCTGGAGAACACCTGTTACAGGTGAGTAACTATGCTTTCTCCAGGAATAAGCAGGAAGTCAGTCCTCACATATGGGACTCCTTAGTTCCAGGCTGCTGGGGCCCGAACCACGACAGCAGCAACAGCGACCCGAGGAAGGCCGTGAATTGCAGGTGAGTCCCTACCAACCCGTGTTGTAGTTGTTGTTATGGAAGGACAGACTAGATAGGCCATGTGGTCTTTTTCTGTCATCATGTTTCTATGTTACCAAGAGATTCTGTAGATCCCAGCGTCCAGCATCACCGTAACTCCAGTAACCTGAACACTGAAGGGTTGGAGGGCAGGAGTTGCCTATACACTGAGAATGTTTCTGATCACTGCCTGGCTAAAGGCACTATCCCTATGGGACAAACTCTCAAGGCAGTAGTGAGCTGCGAATGTATGGAATGAAGACCAGATGGCGGCCTTACAGATTTCTTACACCGGCACTGCGCGCAGGTTGGCCACTGAAGTGGCCATAGCCCTCACGCAATGACCAATGATCCGGTGCTCCAGAGAGAGGTCAGCTCGCTCATAAGCAAGGGCAATGCAGTCTACCACCCAGGTGGATAGGGTTTGCTTGGTCACAGGTAGCCCCAGTCTGCTGGGGTCATAGGAGATAAAAAGCTGAGGAGCTTTTCGATGGGCCTTGGTCCTCTGTAGATAAAAGGACAGGGCAGTCTTGCATGCGGCCCTGGGAAGAAGGTGGGGAGAACTACCTCCTGACTGAGGTGAAAAGCAGACACCACCTTTGGGAGGAATTTGGGGTGCGTACAAAGCACCACCCTGTTCATATAGAACCTGGTATAGGGGGGGTCTGCCACCAGGGCCAACAGCTCACTTACTCTGCAAGTGGACGTCAACGCCACCAAGAAGGCCACCTTCCAGGAAAGGTGTCTCAGGTGGCAAGAGGCTGAAACAGCGGCCTAGTGAGCTAGGAGAGCACCACATTGAGGTCCCATTCTGCTGGAGGGCGGAGAGGGGGCTTGGATAGCAGGAGGCCCCCGAGGAATCTGGAGACCAAAGGCTGGCCTGAGAGGGTTTTCCCCTCTATAGGGTGATGGTTAGTCGTTATGGCGCTGAGATGCACCCTCACCGAGTTAGATTTCAAGCCCGAGTGTGAGAGGTGCAGTAAGTACTGCAGCACGAGCTTCACCTGACAGGAGAATGAATTCTCATTCCTTTCTGCACACCAGATGGAGAACCTCCTCCACTTGAAGGCGTAAGCCCCTCTAGAGGATGGCTTCCGGGAGGGCAGGAGGATCTGCTCGACTTCACCTGGGAGGTTGAAAGGGGCTAGTGCTACCCTTTCAGCAGCCATGCTGTCAGCATTAGGGACCCCAGGTTGGGGTGTAACAGGGAGCCCTCCTCCTGTGACAGGAAGTCCGGGACCTGGTCCAGTGGTTCTATATCGTTCCATGGTGAGACCGCACCTTGAATATTGTGTGCAATTCTGGTCGCCGTATCTTAAAAAGGATATAGCGATTTTAGAAAAGGTACAGAGAAGAGCCACCAAGGTGGTAAAGAGGATGGAAGGATGCTCCTATGAAGAAAGGCTAAAAAGGTTAGGGCTCTTTAACCTGGAAAAGAGACGGCTGGGGGGAGATATGATAGAAGTCTATAAATTAATGAACGGAGTGGAACGGGTAAACGTAGATCGATTGTTTACCTTATCAGAATATAGAAAGACTAGGGGACATGCAATGAAGCTACAGGGTAAACTATTTAAAGACTAATAAAAGAAAATATTTTTTCACTCAACGTGTAATCAAACTCTGGAATTTGTTACCGGAGGATGTAGTAAAGGCTGTTAGTGTAGCTGGGTTTAAAAAAGGTTTGGACAAGTTCCTGGAGGAAAGGTCCATAAACCATTATTAAGAAGTGACCGAAGATATCAATGCTTGACCCAGTACAAGCATTGTGGAACTTGTGTCTTTTGGGGAAACTGCTAGGTACATATGACCTAGATTGGCCACTGTTGGAAACAGAATACTGGGCTTGATGGACCTTGGTCTGACCCAGCATGGCATATCTTATGTGCTTATGGGGTTGCCATCGACAGGGAGAGCTGCAGGGGGAACCAGGGCTGTCTGGGCCACCTGGGAGCAATCAGGATTACTGAAGTGTGCTCACTCTGGATCTAGAAAAGGTACTTGGCTATCAGAGGGGTCGGTGGGAATGCATAAAGCAGGCCCTGTGACTAGATCATCAGGAATGCATCCACCGCCACCCTCCTGTGGTGTGGCTGAGGAGAGCAAAATTTGGGCAGCTGTGAGTTGTCCGGGGAAGCGAACAGGTCCAGCTAGGGTCTTCCCCAGAGGTGGAAAAGTCTCTGGGTCACCCTGGGGTCCAGGCGACACTCGTGAGGCCGAAGGACACTGCTGAGGTTGTTCGCCAGGCGGTGGTCCTGGCCTGGTAAGTACACTGCCCTCAGAAGCATATGGTTGTACACTGCTTCCTGACAGAGGGAGTATGAGCCCGCACCACCCTGCTTGTTCACAAGGAACATGGCAACCTGATTGTCTGTCTATATGAGGACCAGGAGGTTGCTCAGGTGGTGGCGGAAGGCCTGAAGGGCCAGGAAGATGGCCCTGAGCTTGAGGAGATTGATTTGCAGGAGGGATTCCTCTGGAGATCAGGTGCCCTGGCCCTCGCAATGTGCACCCCAGCCCACAAGGGAGGCATCTGTCGTCAGGACTCTCTGAGGGGTCTGTGCCTGGAAGGGCATCCCTGTCCTGAGGTGATGCGGGGACTGCCACCAGGTGAGGGAGGCTGCCAGCTGGTAAATGACCTTCATCCTGTCCCTCAACCTGCCTGTGGCTTGCGCACACTGGGAACGGAGGCACCACTGGGCTGCCCGCATGTGTAGTCAAGCCAAAGGCGTAATGCGAACTGTCGAGGCCATGTGGCCTAACAGGCGGAGGAGAAGGCGAACTGGCACCAAACTGCAGCTCTGCACCTCCCTTGCCAGCTGCATCAGGCAGTGGGCTCTTTCCACAGGGAGAAAAGCCTTGACCTACAGTGTGTCCAGCTGGGCCTCTATGAATTCCAGATCTTGGACCAGAGAGAGGCTGGACTTGGGATAGTTGATGATGAAACCCAAATGCTGCAGGGTGCAGATAGTGAGCCTTGTGGCCCGACTGGTCTCCAGAGGTGTGTTGCCTCTGATGAGTCAATCATCCCGGTAAGGGAAGACGTGGGCCCCTCGGAGGCGCACATGGGCGGCCATGACCGCCAGGCATTTTGTAAAGACTCTTGGAGAGGAGGTGAGGCTGAATGGTAGTACCCTGTACTGGCAGTACTGCCCCACTATCAAAAATGTCAGGTAATGCCTATGGGAGAGGTGGATCAGGATGTGGGTGTAAGCATCCTTGAGATCCAAGGAGCAGAGCCAGTCTCCCTGGCGGAGGTAGCGCAGCAGTGTTCCAAGGGAGAGCATCTTGAACTTCTCCCGCACCAGGAACTAGTTCAAAATGCGCAGGTCCAGAATGGGCTAGAGGCCCCCTGTTCTTTTTGGGACAAGGAAATACCTTGAGTAGAACCCCTTTTCCCAGAAGTGTTGGGGTACAGGTTCCACTGCCCTGTCCCTGAGCAAGCCTGTGAGTTCTGTGGTGAGCAAGGCTTGGTGGAGGAGAGGTTGAAGTGGCTCTCCTAGGAAGAAGTCTTGAGGGTTCTGCTGTAGATGGAAGAAGTATCTCTCCTGCACAATCTGCAGAACCCACTGGTCTATAATGATGCTGGCCTATCTGTGGATGAAAGAGGCCAGTTGACCCCTGTGAGCTGAGGTGGGGACTCCTGGTGGAGGGGAGGCCATGCCCAGGAAGTCAAAAGCTTCCCCCTAGTTGGGCGGGAGCTGATGCCTGGGGCTTGGGAGCTTTGGGCTTCGTGGGCCTGTGTCCCTGGCTTTTTGGTTGTGTGGCCTGGTGAGGCTGCCCTGAGTAAGGCTGGTAGTGGCCGGTCTGGGGGTAGCCCTTTTTTCCTTGGGGAAAAAGGGCTTTTTCCCCCCGAGGATTTTTTCCTGGGGAGGGTCGAGGTCTTTTTGGACAGTCTCCCCCCGGTTACTATCTCAGCCTTGATTTCCGCAGCCCTATCAGACATCGGCTTCCCGAATAGGTTCTCACCATAGCAGGGGACATCCAGCAGCTTTTCCTGTATCCACTGCTTCAAGTCAGAGGTCTGTAACCATGCCTGGCGCTGGGCATCGATGCTGGCAGCTGCAACCCTGGCTGCAGACTCGAACCCGTTGTAGGCAGCACGGGAGAGGAATTTGGAACAGTCACGGATGGCTGCTGCTAGGGACTGGAATAGTTGCAGAGGTTCCCCGGTGAGGTCCGCCGAGAGCACCCCAGGATGGCGCCCTGGTAGCACTTGCGCCCCATGATGTCGAAGGCCTGCACTTCCTTGCTGGGGGGAACTGAGGAGTAGATCTTTTGACTCTTCAATTTTTGCATGGAGGACTTCACCACCATTGAGTTGTGGGGGAGTTGCGACTTATGGAACCCAGGGCCCTTCCGGATGTGGTAGATGGCATCCAGGTGCCAAATGACCACTGGAACCGAGGCCAGGGACTCACACATCCAGAGCAGCAGTCTTTTGAGGATGGGTGGAATTGGCACCGTGAGAGTCTCCTTGGGAGGGGACTCATATTGTAGGATCTCAAGCTCCTTGGTGCGCGAGTCGTTCTCCGACTCAGTCTGGATCGAGAGAGCCCGGGCCATGTCACAAATGAAGTCATGAAAGGTCACGTCCTCAGGCAGGGGGGGGGGGGGGCACCAAGACTCTGGAGGAGATGGCTCAGAGGGAACATCCCGGTGTCAGGAGGTCTCCAGCGAGGCCTCGTCCTCGGTCTCCCGGAAACTCGTTGGGGAGGACCGGATCATCGAGGAGCGTGATAGAGATCTTGATCGACGCTGAGGAGTTACCAGAGGCCGGTGGCGCTCGGTGCCAAGTTCGATACCTGGAGGCTCCCCCGAGGCCGGGGGGCCCGGTGTTGGGGCTGATGATGTTGGGGGACCTGATAACACCCACTGCAAGGCCAAGATGGAGGAAAGGCTCTGCTCCATGGCCATCATGTGGGACTTGAGGCCCGATGGCTGTGCAGCTCCCGGCGTGGACACCAAGGCCCTCGGGTCTGACACTGGCACTCCGGAGAGTGTGTCCTCGAAGAGGACTATAGGCTCACGGGTCCGCCAGCCGAGGACTCTTGTCTAGAGACTTTCTGAGGGTGTTGCTCGGAGTTGCCTGAGTCCCAGCGAGGGACTTGCCAGGTTTGTTCGGAGACACCTCCTTTGGGACCACCTTCTTTTTAGGAGGGTCTGGGGCTGCACCGGAGGAGCAACCAACACAGGACTCAGAGGATGCCTGGATCTCTCACGAAGGGCTGGCTTCAGGGCTTGGCAATGAGAAAGCCGGGATAGAGTCAGATCTTGGAAACAGCTTCTCCTGCGACTCAGACTGCCTACTGTTGGTTTTAGGGTTCATGGCCTGGCACCGGTCCCAGGTGGAACTATCAAAGTCCAGGCCCAAGCAGCGGATGCAGCAGTCATAAGCATCAGTGACTGCAATAGTCTGAATGCAGCAGTCGCATTTCTTGAACCCACCGGGAGACATGATGGGAGAACACCCGGCCGTGGTCGAGGACCACCAGGCAAAAAGCGGTGCGAAGGCCGGTAGAGGGAAAACCTCAAGAAGAAAAGAAAAAAACGGGGAACCGAAACCGGCGCCGCCTTGAGGCGGGATAGAGACCTGTGCAGCACTGGAAGAAGAGAGAGAGGTTTGGCACTTTTTCTGGGGAAGTAGAGGACTACGTCTGTTGGGCTCCGTGGAAAAAAGGAGACTGAGCAAGATGGCACCCTTGGGCGGGAAGGGGACCACGCATGCTTGGTAGCATTCCCAAAGGCCTTCTTTGAAAGCTGGGGAAATTCTCCATGCGGGCTCCATCAGTGCTGATGTCACCCATATGTGAGAACTGACTTCCTGCTTGTTCACGGAGAATAAGCATAAAATGCACAGAAGAAAATGTGTGTTAACTAGGTGCAACTTTATAAAATTACTCTTGTGTTCAATTGTTCTGTTTTTTAAGGTTCTAAGACAGTGACTGTTATTAACTTTGTTAACCTCAAAGGTCCATCTGGTGGGGGCCTTAATGAGTTTTGGTTGTCTTTTTCTTTGCAACATGTTCATCAGGAAAACACGTCAAGTCCCAAATGATCAATTTGTGAACATAGCAGCAGCTCTGGCAGCTTTACAGATACCCTAAATAGGAAATGCCAACACTGGCAGCATCCCTGCTGTACTCTGATCTACTGTTGAGTTCTGGGGATCGATTTCTCCCATAAAGTGCATCTTTAGCAGCGATTTTGGCTGGTGTAATAACCTCTAAAATAGTGGTTGAGTCTGAGAAGTTGCAGATAGTAGCAACTCTGAGGGCCCTGCAGAAAAATGAGGATCCATTGGAACAGACACTGCTAATATGAGTGCTCCTGAGGTACCTGGATTATTACAGAGTAGTACTGGGCTAGCTGGATGTATTTGTGCAGTAGGTGTTTGGGTTGCAAATCCCTCTGTTTCTGTCCTTGCTAGTGATGTTGCGATTTGCGGGTGGAATGTGCTTGAAAAGCCCAAGGACATAATGTTCTACTTTTACCCATTACTAATCATTTGAATAGTGCTACAAGGTGTAAGCAGTGCTATACAAATAAAGGAAGAATAATCCCAAACCCTGGCAATGTTCAAGTTCATCTAGAATGCCAGTGTCATCTATGGTTAAGTTATTGGCTGATATTTCTTCTGCAATGTTAGATTTACAGCATAAACTTTCTTAGGATTTGTTTTTCTCTGCCCATGTCAACAGGGTCAAGAGATTTCCACAACATAGTCCTCAAATGTGATTTTAAGGTAAACGGTGCAATCTGAGGTTTTTGAATTTTCTCATGCTGTCTATTGTGTCTGCTAAAGACATAAGGAAAAATATATCCTGATAGAATATTTTTGATGATGACAATTCTAAACTATCTCCTTCACGGGAAATAGAAAGGAATGTGAAAGGTCAAAGAGATATAGGACATCATCCTTGGACTGTAGGGCTGGTACCCCTGCAATTCTGCGGCTGCAGATCTCCGGCCTCCTCAGAAGCTGAAGCCTGAACCAAAGTTCACCGAACAAGATGGTTTCCTGTTATAAGAAAGTTTTGCTGTGTTTCCAGTCTCAGACTTGACTTTCAAGCAACTGCTTGCCAAAAGTTTATGTGTGTGCATACTGAAGCCCATTGTTCCTGGCTAATTCACTGCCCACATGCAAGAGCATCTGCTTTTCCAGTTCTTATCATCTATAGATGGTTCTACTGGCCTTGGACACTTGTACCTATGCCCAGAAACTACATACCATTTCCTCTGCATGACATCTTAGTATGGATCCTTTATCTGCAAGAAAGGTACCTGTAGACTACCTCCTGATTCGCTGAGAACTCTTCGGATTGTCTCAAGCCAACCAATTACCAAAAAGTGATAAGGACGCATCACAAAGAATAATACAGTCTGCACAGAACCTTTGCACCTTTTTGCCATTTGTGCCCTGTGTACCTTGTGTTTGCTACCTGGCCTGTCTGCAAGACAGATACACACGTGTGCAAGGCTGTTCTCTTAAGGACAGAGATAAAACTTTCACAGATACCTTCAGTTCTGTGTTCTCATGCGGCTAGCCTTCGAAAGGGCTGTAAGCCGGCATTATCTAGCCTAGCTGCCTCTATGGACCCCGTGCTGCTCTGGAGACTTATTGGACCTCAGCCACCAGAGGGAGCTAAGGTACCGCCTTATTTCTCCTCCTCCGGATGGGCAATGGTTAGCTAGAAACTTATTCCATAACTTTTCTCAGTGCAGAGCAAATCAGTGACTTCTGGTTACTAATCAGTGATTTATCACTTTGCTTAACTGTAATCTTGTGCTGCTACAACTTGCTACCTCATATTTCTAATTATATACCTTTAGCTATATGTCTGTATATTTTTCTACCTCGCTGCCCATAATAAACATACAGACGAGGCTTCTTTTGTGGCTTATTACCATATACTCATAGAACTTTGGGCTGGGTATTAGTAGCTAAGTTCCCCTGTACATAACTGAGAGCATAACTTATCTTTGTTTGCTACTAATAATCCCTACAGGACCAGGAAGTAACTATGACAAGCTCAATTGTATGGCATGTGCTGGAGCCAGATTTAGAGTGAACGATAACCTTTTATTGGGCATAAATATGTATTTCATATATGCAAGCCAACTCATGTTAACTGTCTAAAATATTTGGATATGTATCAGAAGGTAAAGTCTTTGTGGGTACATTTTTTTCTTTTAGATTTCCATGACTTAAGATTTGCAGTAATAGATATGTATTATGTCCCACTTAGCAACTGTAGTTCTAGCAAGTTTGGTAATAGACCCAGTCAACAGACCACTTGAAAAGGAAGTGGTTGCTTGGGATTGGAGAAAGGTGGATATTATATACAAAAGTGGGAACATAAAGAAGGATGGAAATATAGGCCAGTTCTTAGGTTCTTACCTCAGTGGGGGACAATTGATGTAGATTTTTAAAGGAAAGGAGAGTAAAGTATCTTTAATCCAATAGGTTCAAGGATCATAAGCAACATTGTTTTATGAGAAGGGGATCATGTCAAACAAATCAGATCAATTTTTTTGACTAGATGACTAGCCAATTACATAAATGGCACGCACTAGCTATGATTTAAATTAATTTCAGCAAAGCTTTCAAAACTGCATCACATGAAGGGCTTATAAATAAACAGAAGCCAGAGGCTGAGCTCCAAGGTGGCAGACAGGATTATACTCTTGTTAAGAGAGAGAAAACAGATGGTATTAGTAAATGGAATTCATCCTCAGGAAAGAAAGAAAATTAGTGGAGTGTCTCAGGGTTCAATCCTGGGGCCAGCTCTGTTTAACATCTTCATGAAAGATGTTGTTGAAGGAACAAGAAGGCTGATTTGCACTAACCAGAAGACTAGCCTGAGGGCAACAGCGTTTAGTGATCTAAAGGTAAAAAGTGAATTAAGATGGTGGTTAGACTCTGAGTGATGCTACGGTGCATAGGCATAACCACCAGAAAAAAAAAAAGGTAACCATGCGTCTGTACACATCACTGGTGAGACCTCACCTAGAATTGTGCCAAATTCAGAAGGCCATTCCCTCTAACAGTTATCAAGCTGTGAGTGGCCTAAAGAATGGTTACCAAATGGTGCTGGTATGTATCAAAGCAGCAATTAAAATTTAGTAAGAAAGATTTGCTTCAAGAGCCCTTGTTCAGAGAAATGAGCAAAACATGGGATAAGGGTTACAGTGCTTTCAGTGTTGGGACTAAGTTTATGGAATGTCCTTATTTTTAGAGCTTTGACAAGAGCAAAATTACATGTCCTTTAGAAAAAAAAATGAAGACCTTTTTTCTTTTTATTATGCGAGGTGAGGTTTTGATGGTAGAAGTGTTTAGTGGGGTCAACCAGAACGTTATGGCCAGGTGGCAGGGAGACATCAGATGTGAAAGAGTAATCGTTGAGTTCTAGAGGATGAAAGGATAGTTACTCACCTGTAACAGGTGATCTCCGGGAACATCAGGAATTTAGTTCTCACATATGGGTACTGTCAGTACCGACGGAGCCTGCGCGGGAATGCTACCCAGCGTCCAATTAGAAAGCTTTTGGGAGCATCCCACAGCGCCTGCGTGCTGCCTTCCTGCCTTTTCCAACTGCCTCTCTCCAGCTGAGTTTTAAAGCTGAGACAAAGAGAGAGAGAGGGAAAGGAAAGAGATAGAGAGATACAACTCCTAGGGGAGGTGGGTGGGTTGTGAGGACTTAATTCCTGCTGTTCCCGGAGATCACCTGTTACAGGTGAGTAACAATGCTATCTCCAGGAACAAGCAGGAATGTATATAAGAACATAAGATATGCCATACTGGGTCAGACCAAGGTCCATCAAGCCCAGTATACTGTTTCCAATAATGGCCAATCTAGGTCATACGTACCTAGCAGTTTCCCCAAAAGACACAGGTTCCGCAATGCTTGTACTGGGTCAAGCATTGATATCCTGGGTCCCTTCTTAATAATGGTTTATGGACCTTTCCTCCAGGAACTTGTCCAAACCTTTTTTAAACCCAGCTACACTAACAGCCTTTAATACATCCTCCGGTAACAAATTCCAGAGTTTGATTACACGTTGAGTGAAGAAATATTTTCTTTTATTAGTTTTAAATAGTTTACCTTGTAGCTTCATTGCATGTCCCCTAGTCTTTCTATATTCTGATAACGTAAACAATCGATCTACGTTTACCTGTTCCACTCCGTTCATTAATTTATAGACTTCTATCATATCTCCCCTCAGCCATCTCTTTTCCAGGTTAAAGAGCCCTAACCTTTTTAGCCTTTCTTCACAGGAGTATCCTATGAAGAAAGGCTAAAATGTAGTCATCACATATGGGGACTCCCTAGCTTTAGGTGCCAGGGAGAGACCCCAGAAGTTGTGTGTTCCTGAACAGAGCTCCACTTCCCCCCATGGATCTCTGGCATCCTACAAGGGATGGCGGGTAGGAGTTGATTAGGTATGGAACAGGTGTTGGAGAACAGCCTGACCAAACAAGGCATCCCGGCGGGAGTCCTTGTCCAAGCAGTAATGGGCTGTGAAGGTATGAACCGAGGCCCAAGTGGCTGCTCGACAGATGTCGTCGATAGACACAGAGTGCAGATGAGCCATTGAGGCTGCCATGGCTCTCACATTGTGAGCTGTGACATGGCCCTCCAGAGAAAGGTTCTTACTCTGATAGGCGAAGGAAATACACTGAGCAATCCAGTTAGACAGTGTTCTCTTGGAGACTGGAAGTCTCAAATGAGAAGGATCAAAAGCAACAAAGAGTTGAGAGGACTTTCTATGTTGCTGTGTTCTTTGTAAGTAAAAGGCTAAAGCTCTTTTACAGTCCAAGGTATGAAGATTCCTCTCTGCATTTGATGCATGAGGCCTTGGAAAAAACACAGGTAGGTAGACCGCTTGGTTCAGATGAAAAGGTGAGACCACCTTTGGCATAAAGTGTGGATGAGTCCTAAGGACTACCTTGTCATGATGGAACCTTGTATAAGGTGGATCAGCTACTAGCGCTTGCAACTCACTAATGCGGCGTGCTGATGTGATTGCAATGAGAAAGATAACCTTCCAAGAAAGGAATTTCAAGGAGGTAGTAGCTAAAGGTTCGAAAGGTGGCTTCATGAGCTGCCCAAGAACCAGGTTTAAGTCCCATGTCACTGGTGGTGGCATAATGGGAGGCTTAGTTAAAAGCAGGCCTCTCATAAATCTTGCTATAAGAGGATTAGAGGAAAAGAGTAGTTACTCACCTGTAACAGGTGTTCTCCAGGAGCAGCAGGAATAAGTCCTCACATATGGGTGACGTCGGCGCCGACGGAGCCCTCGTGTGGCGCATTTCCCCAGCTTTCAAAGAAAGCCTTTGGGAATTGCAGCGCGCATGCGTGGTCCCCTTCCCGCCCAAGGGTGCCATCTTGCTCAGTCTGATGACATAGCTAAAAGACAGCAAAAAATTAGCAAAATAAATCATATGACTGCAACTCCAAGGGGAGGAGGGAGGGTTGTGAGGACTGATTCCTGCTGCTCCTGGAGAACACCTGTTACAGGTGAGTAACTACTCTTTCTCCAGGACCAAGCAGGAAGTCAGTCCTCACATATGGGACTCCCCAGCTTAAGGCTACCGGAGACCTCAAGCCGAAAAAATAAGCTCCCTCTAGTTCTTTAGTACGTAAGGAAGGAATCTTCTCTGAGAACGCACCCGACCGGTAGCCCAACACCAGGGCCGGAGGGTAGGAGTTGCCTAAACCCCAAAGAGATTATGGAGTACTGCCTGTCCGAAAGCACTGTCCCTGCAGGACTCCCTCTCAAGGCAGTAATGGGCCGCAAAAATCTGGCTTGAAGACCAAGTAGCGGCCCGGCAGATGTCTGCCAACGGAACAGAGCGGAGATGAGCCACTGATGCAGCCTTCGACCTGACACGATGAGCCGAGACTCGACCCTCCGACGAGAGGCCGGCTGCACCATAAGCCCAGGCGATACAGTCAGCGACCCAGATGGACAAAGTACGCTTGGAGACAGGTAACCCCAACTTACTGGGGTCAAAAGAAACGAAGAGCTGAACGGCCCTCCGATGCTCCCGCATACGGTCAAGGTAGAAGGATAATGCCATCCTACAGTCCAGGGTATGCAGGACCATCTCAGCCCGGTTGGCATGCGGCCTGGGAAAGAAGGTCGGAAGAACCACCTCCTGATTGAGGTGAAAAGGGGAGACAACCTTAGGAAGAAACTTCGGGTGAGTCCGTAAGTTTACCCTATTCCTGTAGAACCTAGTGTAAAGAGGATCAGACACTAGCGCCTGAAGTTCACTCACTCGCCTAGCAGAGGTAAGAGCTACCAGAAACAAGGTTTTCCAGGAGGGAAAACGGAGAGGGCAGGTAGCCATAGGTTCAAAGGGCGGACAAGTAATCCGCTGTAAGACCACATTCAGATCTCACTCAGGGGCTGGTGGACGCAAAGGAGGCTTAAGCAGGAGGCCTCGGAGAAAACGAGCCACCAAAGGGTGGTTGGAAAGAGGCCTTCCGTCCACCGGCGAGTGGTGCGCTGAGAGAGCACTGAGGTGAACCCGGACAGAGTTGGACTTAAGGCCTAGATTGGAGAGGTAAAGCAAATATTGCAATACTACCGCTACCAAGCACGAGAAGGGATTCTCGCTGTGCTGAGCATACCATGCGGAGAATCTATGCCACTTAAGAGCGTAGGATTTCCTGGTGGATTGCCGCCTAGAGGCTAAGACTACATCTTCCACCTCATGAGGCAGTAGTAGGGGAGCCAGGACTACCCTTTCAGCAGCCAGGCCATCAGATGAAGGGACTGGAGGTTGGGGTGCAAGAGAGTCCCTTGATCCTGAGACAGGAGGTCGTGCTGAAACCCCAGAGGAAGAGGGGTGGCCACCACCAGTTGCAGCAGAAGCGGGAACCACGGTTGCCTCGGCCACCTGGGGGCTATCAGGATCATTGAGACCCCGTCCTTGAGGACTTTGAACAGTGTTCTGGACACTAGTGGCGTAGGAGGAAACGCATATAGTAGACCTGTGGACCACGAGATTAGAAACGCATCCGCTGCTACTCTGAGAGGATGCGGTTGTCTGGA
Organism: Ichthyophis bannanicus; assembly: GCA_033557465.1. NCBI lineage: Eukaryota > Metazoa > Chordata > Amphibia > Gymnophiona > Ichthyophiidae > Ichthyophis > Ichthyophis bannanicus. The sequence continues at coordinate 1,107,557,153 of CM066031.1, forward strand.
GCAGAATCTCGGGAGTTGCCGGTTCAGAGGACTGGCGAAAAGATCCATGGTGGGGAGGCCCCACCTGAGAAAGATCTGCTGAACCACCAACGGGTTCAATCTCCATTCGTGTGGTTGCAGGATCCTGCTCAGTCTGTCCGCCAGGTAATTTTCTTGACCTGGGAGGTAGACAGCCTTGAGGAGGATTCCGTGATTGACGGCCCAAGAGCACAGCCGTTGTGCCTCCTGACATAGAAGGAAGGAGCCTGTGCCTCCTTGTTTGTTCACGTAGAACATGGCAACTTGATTGTCCGTCTGGAGTAGTACAGACTGGTGAGAGACGAGATGGGAGAAGGCTTTCAGATCTAGGTGTATCGCCCGTAGCTCCAGGAAGTTTATCTGTTGAGCAGCCTCCCAAGGGGTCCAGAGACCCTGAGTACATGTCCCTTGGCAATGTGCTACCCGACCTAGAAGAGAAGCATCTGTCGTCAGCACTTGAGAATGAGGAGGGGATTGAAAAACCACTCCGAGTACCAGATTCGGAAGATGAAGCCACCATTGCAGAGAGGAGAACAGCAGGTCGGATATTCTTACTGAGTCCGCTAGGCTCCCTGTGGCCTGATGCCACTGAGTGCGAAGGCTCCATTGAGCAGGCTGCATGTGCATGTGGGCATTGGGGGTGACATGAACTGTGGAAGCCATATGGCCGAGTAGTCTCAGGAATTGCCTGGCAGAGACCAGGGAATTGCTGTGAAACTGCCTGGCCAGATCCATCAGCCTGTGGGCCCTGTTCAGTGGCAGAAAAGCCTTCGCTTGAAGAGTGTCCAGCCTTGCTCCTATGAATTCTAAGTTCTGGGACGGGAGCAAAGTGGACTTTTCGAAGTTTATGACATACCCCAAGTGCTGAAGCAGAGCCACAGTGCGAAGGGTGGTTTGATTGGCCTCCTGGGAAGACTGGCCCCTTATGAGCCAGTCGTCCAGGTACGGAAACACAAAAAGACCTTGAAGCCTTAGGTAGGCTGCCACCACTGCCAGGCACTTGGTGAACACCCTGGGAGCGGAGGTCAGGCCAAAGGGTAGTACTCTGTACTGATAGTGGTTTCCTCCCACAACAAATCGGAGATATTGTCTGTGGTCTGGATGAATAAGGATGTGAGTATAAGCATCCTTTAGATCCAAGGAGCATAGCCAATCTCCCTGCTGGAGGTAGGGCAGCAGGATTCCAAGGGTAAGCATCTTGAACTTCTCCCTCTCCAGGAACTTGTTGAGGTTGCGCAAGTCTAGGATGGGTCTGAGGCCTCCTGTTCTTTTTGGTACCAGAAAGTACCTGGAATAAAAGCCGTGACCTCTCAGGTGGTGGGGCATTGGTTCCACAGCCTGTTCCTTTAGTAGACTTGCCAACTCCTGAAGGAGTAGGTCCCTGTGCAGAGGGAGTCTTGGAGGCTCCCCTGGAAAATAGGAGGGAGGTACCTGGAGAAGATAGCCCTTTTGGACTATATGAAGCACCCAGGTATCTGATGTGACGGCTGACCACCTGTGGGCAAAGTGGGCCAGTCGGCCTCCTGTGCTGAGAGAAGCCAGCTGAGGAGAAGAGGCTATGCTTTCTGAGTCAAAAACCCCCACCCTGCTGAGCAGGAGCCGGTGTTGGTGGCTTGGGGGCCTTCTGTCTACAGGGCCCATGACCCTGTCCCTTGGCCTGCTGACCCTGTTGGGAGAGCTGCAGAGGCCTGATAATGAGGGTATTGTTTATAGCAGGGGTCTCAAACTCAAATTGCTTTGAGGGCCAAATGAGGACTTATAAAGTAACCCGGGGGCCGCATAAGACGCGGGGCCTCATTTGCATAAGGGGCCTCATTTGCATAAATATTTGCATAATGTTACCATACACTAACTTTTAGTAAACATGCCTCTTTAATGAGTATGGATAAAGAAAGACTAAAAGATTTAGAAACAAGAAGACAATAATTAAACTGGGAACCCCAAAAGCCAAACTTGGAATGTACAACAACACTGTAGAAATAAAACTATAAATTAATTTCCTCTTGTACTAAACAAAGCGCAAACATTAATGATGCACATTTCCCAGAGCTGACATATTCCAGCTAATAAATTCAAAATAAAGAGATATTTTTCTACCTTTTGTGCATTTTTTTCAGTTGCAATTGTTCCAGCCACTTTCTTCTGGTTTCTTCATGTCTTCTGCTAACTCTCCATCGTCTGCTGTCCATTTGCCCTTTCTTCTCTCCTAGTTTTTTTTCCATTCTCTCTCTACATCTGCTTTAACATACTAATCTTTCTCCTTTTTCTCTTTCCTCATTCCTATTTCATCCACTCAAATTTTACCCCTCCATCCTCAATCCCCACTTACTCTCCCAATACCTGGCCAATTGTAGATTTGTCTTCTCTCCCAGACAAAATATTTTTCCCCTCTCCATTTCACTTTCCCAGCTCCATCCCATTCTAATCCTCCCCAACATCAGCTCCCTTCTAGTTCCAGCCCCACCCAGCATCCGCTCCCTTCTAGTCCCCCCATTAGTCCATTTCCAGTCCTATCCTAGCCTCACCATCAGCCCATTTCCAATCCTAGCCCCCCATCAGCCCATTTCCAATCCTAGCTCCCTCCCCTCACAGCCCATTTCCATTCCAAGCCCCCCTCCCCATCAGCCATTTGCAGTTCAAGCCCCCCTTCCACTCAGCCCATTTCCAGTCCTAGCAACCCCCCCCCCCAGCCCATTTCCAGTCCTAGCAACCCCCCCCCAGCCCATTACCAGTCCTAGACCCCCCATAGCCCATTACCAGTCCTAACCTCCCCATAGCGCACTTCCAGTTTTACCCCCCATCACCCCATTTTCAGTCTTACCCCCCCATAGCCCATTACCAGTCATAACCCCCCCCTGCCAATAGCCCACTTCCAGCCCTAACCCCCATTACCCCATTTCAGTCAGCCCCTCCATAGCTCATTACCAGTCCTAACTCCCCACATCAGCCCACCTCCAGTCCTTGCTAACCCCCCCCTGCCCATTTCCAGTCCTAGCCCCCACCATAGCCCATTACCAGTCATAACCCCCCTGCCAATAGCCCATCTCCAGTCATAACCCCCCCCTGCCAATAGCCCATTTCCAGTCATAACACCCCCCCCGCCAATAGCCCATCTCCAGTCATAACCCCCCCCCTGCCAATAGCCCATCTCGTCATAACCCCCCCCCTGCCAATAGCCCATCTCCAGTCATAACCCCCCCTGCCACTAGCCCATCTCCAGTCATAACCCCCCCCTGCCACTCGCCCATCTCCAGTCATAACCCCCCCTGCCAATAGCCCATTTCCAGTCATAACCCCCCCCTGCCAATAGCCCATTTCCAGTCATACCCCCCCCTGCCAATAGCCCATTTCCAGTCATACCCCCCCACTGCCAATAGCCCATTTCCAGTCATACCCCCCCCTGCCAATAGCCCATTTCCAGTCATACCCCCCCCCTGCCAATATCCCATTTCCAGTCATACACCCCCCCCTGCCAATAGCCCATTTCCAGTCCTACACCCCCCCCAGGTAAATTAAAAAAAAACCTGGCTTCTGCTGCTGCAGCAGAAAATCAGCTGTCCCGCGGCCCCTTCCCCTCTGCGCGGAGAGCCCTGAGTGTGCTTCATCTGCGGCGTGCTTTTTAAGCCGCGAAGAGAGTATTTCCCTCTCGCGCGGCTTAAACCTAGTCACTTTTCAAGCCTCGCGAGAGGGAAATACTCTCTTCGCGGCTTGAAAAGCACCCGCTGATGGAGCACTCTCGGGGATCTCCGGGCAGAGAGGAAGGGGCCGCAGGACAGCTGATTTTGCTGCTTGAGCAGCAGAAGCCAGTATTTTTTTTTTTAATTGACTGTCGATTCTGCCGTTGCCACGGCGGCAACGGCAGCAGCAGCAGCAGAAGCCGTCGCGGGCCGCACAACGTTCTCTCGCGGGCCGCGTGTTTGAGACCCCTGGTTTATAGGCAGATGACTTCCTCGGGTAAAAGGTATTTTTTCCCAAGCCCTTCTTCTTCTGAGAAGGGGCAGAGGTCTTTCTGGACAGCCTAGTCCTGGTCAGAGTCTCGGTCTCGAGTTCTGCAGCCTTTTCAGCCATGGGCTTGCCAAAGAGGTTTTCACCTCGGCAGGGGACATCGAACAACTTGTCCTGTACCCATGGCTCGAGGTCGGATGACTGTAGCCAAGCCTGTCAGCGGGCACCGATGCCGGTCCCGGCTACTCGGGCCGAAGCCTCGAAGCCATCGTAGGCTGCTCGAGAGATAAACTTCAAGCACTCTCGAATACCGGTGGACAAGGGCTGGAACCTCTGCAAAGGTTCCTCGGAGAGACCAGCAGAGAACCCGGCAATCTCCTTTGCCAGGTCTCGGAGATACATGCCCATGTAGAGCTGGTATGTCTGGACACGGCAAGCAAGCATAGAGCCCTGGAAGCACTTCTTACTGAGGGCATCCAGGTTCCGGGCCTCCCGGCCGGGAGGCACCAAGGAGTGCATCTTCTGACTTTTCAGTCGATGCATGGCCGATTCCACAACCATGGAGTGGTGCGGTAATTGTGCCTTTTGGAACCCGGGGCTCTTGCGGACCCGATAGATGGAATTGACCCGCTTGCTTAACACCGGCGTTGAGGCCGGGGTCTCCCACATGCGGAAGAGCAGCCGCTCCAGCATCGGAGGAACCAGTACAGTAAAGGCCTCCTTCGGGGGAGAGTCATACTGGAGGGCCTCGAGCTCCTCGGCTCGAGGCTCCTCCTCGGGATCCGCGGGGAAGGCCAAGGCCTTGGCCATATCCCACACGAAGTGCGAGAACCGGGTATCCTCCGGTGGGGATCGTCTCTGAGGTTCGGACTCCGGCGAGTCTGATGGGACACACCGAGTCCGATAGGTGTCGGGTGACTCTGCGTCCTCCGTCTCCCAGCCTGACTCCTCGGGGGAGGTGTCGAGCGGCTCCGGTCGGGCAGGCACCGATGCCCTCCGCCCCAACGCCGAGGGTACCGGCGTCGATGATCTTGGTCCCGAACGGTAGGCCGAGGGAGCCCGTGGCCGAGGATCGACTCGAGCCCGCATGGACTCGAGGATCGGCTCGGCCTCCGGGGTCGACTTGGATGTCGATGTCCCGGTGGTCGGGGCAGATGCACCGGTGAGACCGACGATCAATGCCCGCTGCTGTTCCATGAAGGCAGCGAGGCTGCTCTCCAAGGCTGTCAACCTGAGTCCGAGCTCAGGAGACCCAGCAGCCCCCGACTCGGGCATCGACGGCGTCGGGCCCGACGTCGGCTCCCTTGGAGGAGAGTCCACGAGGACTACAGCACTCACGTGTCCAGGAGACGCCATCTCGAGACGAGGTTGCTTGGCAGGCCTATCCGACTCCGAAGACCCGGGATGGCTATCGGGGCTATGCGACCTGGCTCTCAAGGAACCAGGAGCGTCCACCGATACTGCCCTCGCGGGTTTCTACTTCCTGCGCTGTTCCCGTGAAGGAGACCCCCGCTCAGAGGAACCTCGACGCTGCTCAGGGCCGGAGTCCCGAGACGTCGAGGCCTCTGACGAGGTCCGGGCCCGTCCGGACGCGGAGTCAGAGAAGATCCTATCCTTCTGGTGCTGCCGACTCAACGCCTTCGAGGACATTTTGCCACACGGACCACAAATCATCGGGTCATGATCGGGTCCGAGGCAGCGGAGGCAGCAATCGTGTCTGTCGGTAAGAGACATAAGTTTCTTACACCGATCACACTTTTTAAACCCGCTGGCATCCATCGGGGGAAAAAGGGCCCCTGCGAGGTCAAAAGACAGGGCTGCCAGTGAAAAAAGAAAAAATGGCGCGAACGCTAGTCACGAAGGACAAAAACCGAAAAAGGTGAGAGTGGGCTCGATACCGGCGTATCGGGCCCAGGCGGGAAAAGGATCCGGCGTCGAACCGAAGGAGAAGTACAAAAAAAAATTGTGAAATCAACTTTTTCCTTGGCGAAAAACGAACTACGTCCGTCGGGCTCCGCGGAAAAAAGAAGACTGAGCAAGATGGCACCCTTGGGCGGGAAGGGGACCGCGCATGCGCGCTGCAATTCCCAAAGGCTTTCTTTGAAAGCTGGGGAAATGCTCCGCACGAGGGCTCCGTCGGCGCCGACGTCACCCATATGTGAGGACTGACTTCCTGCTTGGTCCTGGAGAATAGGCTGTCCATTTAGAGGCTTAAAGGAAGCTGCAATAGCACTCAAATGGACTCTTACTGAATTAGTCTTAAGACCTGCATTGGATAAATGAAGGAGATTCTCCAGCAATGATTCCAGAGGTATCGCAAGGGGGTTAAGACCCTTTTGCAAACACCATATGGTAAACCTTTTCCACTTGAAAGCATAAGAGCGTCTTTTGGAAGGTTTCCTGAAAGCAAAAAGAATATCTTTTACTTGCTGAGGGATATTAAGATCATGGAGATCTAGGCCTTCAGCAACCAAGCCCTGAGATGCAGAGACTGGGGATTGGGATGCCATAACATTCCGCCCTCCTGAGATAGGAGATCTGGAGCAGACCCTAACTCCAGGGAGGGAGCTTGAGAGAGATGTAGAAGCAGAGGGTACCACACTTGCCGTGGCCAATGTGGAGCTATGAGAATCATATGGCCTCTGTCTCTCTGAAGCTTGAACAGGGTTTTGGGAATTAGGGGAATGGGTGGAAAGGCATACAGGAAGTCTTGACCTCAGTGAAGGAGGAAAGCATCCCTGGCCTGAGCCAGAATTCTGGAACAGAACCGGGGAAGTTTGGCATTCCACGGACTTGCAAAGAGGTCTATGTCCGGGGTTCCCCAAAGGTGAAATATCCTGGCCACCTGGTTTGCATGCAGAGACCACTCGTGTGGAAGCAGAACTTGACTGAGTCTGTCTGCCCAAGAGTTTTGAATGCCTGGCAGATACACTGCCAGAAGATGAATCTGATGCTCTCTGGAGAGGGCCCATAGTTGCAAAGGTTCGTTGCAAAGTGACAGAGAGCCTGTTCCCCCCTGCTTGTTCACATAGAACATAGCTACTTGATTGTCCGTTTGAATGAGGACTGTCTTGTAGCTGAGCAGGGTGTGGAACACTCGCAGAGCAAGGAAGATTGCTCTGAGCTCCAAGAGATTGATATGTAGATAACTCTCCTGTGGAGACCAGGTGCCCTGGGTGGAGAGGTCTTGCAGATGAGCTTCCCAACCCATTGGAGAAGCATCTGTTGTGAGAGTTGCTTGGGGTAAGGGTTGTTGAAAAGGGGGACCCCAGCAACAGGTTTTGAGTGGACTTCCACCACTGGAGGGACAAAATAAGGCGACTTGTGTTTGCTATTTTGTCTGACAGGCATCCTGATGCCTGGGTCCATTGGGTGGATAAAGTCCACTGAGCTGCCCTCATATGGAGGCGAGCATAGGGAACCACATGCACAGTAGATGCCATGTGGCCTAGTAGTTGTAACATTTCTCGAGCAGTTAGATGAGGCTTTAGCACTGCTTGAGAAGCTAACTGCACCAGGCAAAGGCAACGGGCCTGGGGGAGATAGGCCCTTGCCTTTGTGGTATCCAGCAAAGCTCCTATGAACTCTAAAGACTGAGTGGGAGTTAGATTGGATTTTGGGATGTTTATTACCAGCCCTAAATACTGAAGGATACGCATTGTGCAGGATAGAGAAGTCCTGGCCTCTGACTCTGTTGGGGCTCGAATGAGCCAGTCGTCTAAGTAGGGGAAGACGAATATCCCTAGAGTGCGGAGAAATGCTGCTACAACAGCCATGCATTTCGTGAACACCCTTGGTGCTGAGGCCAGGCCAAAAGGAAGCACCCTGTATTGGTAGTGCTTTCCCTGAAAAAGGAACCGAAGGAACCTTCTGTGAGTTGGATGGATGAGAACATGGGTGTACGCATCCTTGAGATCTAGAGAACAAAGCCGATCCTGACTCTAAAGGTATGGCAGCAGAGATCCGAGAGAAATCATTTTGAATTTCTCCTTGACAAGGAATTTGTTCAATTCTCTGAGGTCTAAGATAGGTCTGTAACCCCCTGTTTTCTTTGGGATAAGGAAATAAGGGGAATAGAACCATGTACCCTGCTGATGAAGGGGTACTTCTTCTATTGCCCCTTGGGCAAGAAGGATAGCGACCTCCTGAACTAACAGGTTGATGAGAGAGGTCGGAGAATTGAGCTGCTTTACTATTGTGTGAGGGGGCATCCTTGAAAAATGAAGCTTGTACCCCTCCTTTATGATGGAGAGTGTCCAATGTTCTGCTGTTATTTGCCCCCATCTGGGGGCAAAATGACATAACCTCCCTAGAATGGTGGAAGGTTCTGGTCCCCCGAGAACCAGGAAGGCTAAGTTCTCTAGATGAGAGTCAAAGGCTCTGTGGAGGCGGAGCCTGTTGGGCCGGATGAGGCCTAGCAGCCTTTGCTTTCTTCTGTTTGGGTGGTTGCTGACCTTTCCTGGCAAACTGACCTGCAGAACGTCCCTACTGAACATAAGCAGGATAAAATCTTTTCTTTTTAGAAAAGAATGGTTTCTTGAACAATTTCTTTCTAGCAGGATCAGCAGTGGACTTGTATATTCTATCCAAGGTGGAATTTTCAGCATCCATTTCATTGGCCTTTTCCTGCCAATCTTTACCAGATTCTCACCAGTACAAGGAATATTTCCCAATTTGTCTTGTACCCAGTGTAATGGGGAAGATCCGTCCCTTGCTATGCAGTCAGAGGAAACTGAGGAAAGTACATCAGATTCTGAAAGCCAAGTAAAGCACATGGCTACAGGTTGCCAGGGGAGATATAAACAAACCCAGCCACGAGTGCAGCAGCCCCGCCCAAGTTGCAAACAATCCCCATGCCCTGAGTGTAATAGGATTCACCTGGGTGGGGGAGGAACGAAGCTAAGCCCTAAGGCTGATAAAAAGCACTCATTAGAAAGCAGTTCAGGAGAGAGTTCTGGAAAGATATCTGGAAGGAGGTCTGGAAAGGGAATTGGAAGCAGTTCTGGAAGGAGAGCCGTTAGAAGGACTGATAGCAGAGAGGCTGAGAGTGATTTAAGCAGCCCTGAGAACCAACCAGGAAAAGCTTCAGCTGAAAAGGTACAGAGAACTCAAACCCTAAGACGACAGGAAAGCTACTCTCAGTTAAAGCCTGGTGTTGAAGGTAACTGGAGAGAAAAGCCACGCAGAAAGTCAGTTTGGGTGTGCCCAGGAGCTCCGGTGAGAGGAAGGTACAAATCTCTAGACTCTGCTGATATTGAAGAAGCACTGCCAAGTAAACTTTACAGGAAAAAGCCAGAAAGTGGTTTCTGTAAAAGGAACAGGGAGAAAACAAAGAATACCAGTTTTCTCTGGGATAGTAAAGCTCTCCGGGACTCTCTTAAAGGTAAGAGAATTGTTTTAAATCCCTGTGTGAATGTGTTCCCATGTATCCAGCGGGGGAAGGGCTGGAAGATATGCAAGTTGAATCCATAGAGGAATGTATAATTGATGAGCCCATGGATTGTACACTGACTATAGCAGATACCGTAGAATCACTTTGCTGAGTTGGATGTATAAAGCTGTAGGAACAGCATTGAGAAGCAAAGTGAGCATTGCTGCCTTTTAAAAGAAACGTTTATTGATTCTTGTGTTAAAGGACTGTATAGTGAAAGCTGGAAGAAAAAGGAGTTATTTTTCTTCAGTTCCTGATTTACTTTTCTTTGTACCAGACGCATGGTTATTTTGTCCTAAATTCTTTGTGCTTACCAAACCCCGGGACGGGGAAATAAAACCTCATTTTGACCTTACCACTTTTGTTACTTCTATTCCTCTGCTTGGGGAGTGTTTGGGACTTCATTACCCAGAGGGTGTGTACTACTACGCCTCCACTACCCCCACTTCCTGACTCAGGATAGTCACCAGCCTGACCTTCTCTGCGTGCCCTAGGACCCAGGATAGGCCACTGGTGACACCAGAACTCTAGATCAGATGCCTGGAGCCAAGCAATTCTACGTGCACCTATGGCAATAGCCGAGGTTCTGCTTATGCACTCAAAGCAGTCAAAGGCTGCACGGTTGGAAAATTTAGAAACATCTTGGGCATGTTTGACCAAAGTGAGAAAATCCTGTCTTTTATCCTTAGGAAGAAAAGGACTTAAAGCCCCATAATCATCTGTGACCTCCTTCAGGAACATTCCCATGTAGAGACTATAGGAACTGATCCTGGCAGAAAGCATGGAAGCTTGGAAGACCCAACGTCCAAAAGCATCCAGGGTTCTGCACTCATGTCCTGGAGGATTAGAGGCATGCCGTTTTGCACTCTTGATCCTTCTCATAGCTGACTCCACTACAAAAGAGTGGTGAGGAAGCGGAGTCTTATGGAACCCAGGACAAGGAGGGACTCGATACATAGTATCCAGTCTATGAGAATGAGGAGAGGTGGTAAGAGGTGTTTCCCACATCCTTAACATGAGATCATATAAAATCTCATGAATGGGCAAGGTAGCTGCCTCCTTAGGAGTTTTGGGATATTGTAGAATTTCCAACTCCTTGGCCCTTGGCTCTGTTTCAGGGGCCACAGTAATGGACAGGCTCCGAGCCACTTCCCTGATAAAATCCTGGAAGGAAATATCCCCTGGAGGAGACATTCTGCATTTAGGGGAGGAGGGCTCCTCTGGGAGAAGCATCGCTGCATCGACAGAACTGTCAGAATTCTCAGATTCTTCTGAGGACTCGAAGTATCGTCTGTCCAGATGCTCTTGAAGAGCCCGATACCCGTACCGACCAAAGTCGGTACCGGGAGTAACCGGTACCGGGGTATCGGTACCGGAAGTCATTGGATGACTGGGTACCGGCAAAGCAGACATCGATGCCTATGTCGATGCTATCGGTACCGGTACCGAGGCCGGTGCCGGTGGAATTGTCTGTCGCAGTTCCGAGGGCGTCGATGCCGCAATGAAAGCCGCCAGACTGCATTCCATAGCCAGAACTCTCTGGTCTATCGACGCTGCCAATGCCTGGATGTCGGTACCGGAGGAGACCGCCGGTACCCCAGAGCATGGCACCAGTAGTTCTGCCGAGGTCGAGGCCTCGAGAACATCCTGGAACCCCGATAATGCTTTGGAAGCCGAAACCTCCCGCCGGGGTAATTTTGCTGGTGCAGAATCCTCGAGGGCAACGCCAGAGGCATCTCGATGCTTAGAAGGAGATCTACCCTTTAAGGACCGGCTGGATTTATGTTTAGTTACCTGAGATCCACGGGAGGAAGAAGCAGCCCTGGAAGAAGTCGATGCCACCAAAGCTGCATCAGAGGGAAACAGGGTACTGAGCTTAGCAGCTCGGTTCTGCCGACCTCTTTTAGACATCATGGCGCAGGACATACAATCTGTGATGGAGTGGTCAGGACCTAAACATTTTAGACACCATTCATGGGTGTCGGTGACGGAAATGGTACCGCCACACTTGGTGCACTTTTTGAAACCTGAGGCAGGTTTCTCCATGGTAAGGAAAAGTTTTTGGGCCTAAGGCACAAAAAGGCGCATGCACCTGAAGAAAAAGAAAAAAGAGAATATATATATATATATATATTTTTTACAGAAATAAGAAGCGAAAAAAACGGCGGTACCGGTAGAGCATCGAGGAAGGCAGACGCGACCACAAAATAGAAAGAAATAAAAAAGAATTCTTCTGCGGTGACAGGAACACGACCTGCTGGCTCCGCGGAAAGAAGAAGAACTGGAGAGAGGCAGTTGGGAAAGGCGGAAAGGCAGCACGCAGGCGCTGTGGGATGCTCCCAAAAGCTTTCTAACTGGACGCTGGGGAGCGTTCCCACGCAGGCTCCGTCGGTACCAACGATACCCATATGTGATGACTACATTCCTGCTTGTTCCTGGAGATAGGCATTTTTAACCATTATAAATTCTGTTTATTTTAATTGCTTATAATTCTGATTGCTTATATTATGCAATTTCTTGTAATTCCCTGGTCAAGTCATTTGACCTTCTATTGCCTAACGCACAAATCTTACTGTACCTGAATGTAATTTACTTTCAGGACTAGTGCGACCATTAGGCAAACTAGGTGGTCGCCTACAGTGCCAATGGTCTGGGGGAGCCCTATTACCGCCCCTCTCTGGGACCTGCAGCGGTGGCAATGGTCACAAACAGTTTCACAGTGCTTACCTTCAATCCCTGGTGCTGGAAGGCTGATCTGTTCTGGCCCATTGCCAAGGCCCGATTCCTGTTTGCAAACAGGGAGTCAGCATCAGGCCCTGGTGGGGGCAAGAGATGAACAGCCTCGCAGCACTGGAGGTTGAAATAAGTGCTGCGGGGCTGTGTGTGACCACTGTTGCCGCTGCAGTTCCCAGAGAGGGGTGGCAGAAGCAGCAAGGGGAGCTGGGGAGGTGGTGGGAGCAGGAGCTGGGAAGTGGGGTGTTTTGCTTAGGGTGCCTCATCTCCTTGCGCCAGCCCTGTTTACTTTGAGCTACTAGTGAAAAGGCGTGAGATAAATTCAAAACAAATACATCATATTCATGGTTGTAAATTGCTTTGGCTGTCCTTTTATAGGACAGTAAGATGGGTCTGGAGAAAAAAAAAATCAAGTCTCTACAGCTGGACTAAATTTCTGTTATGGACAGGGATAATTAGGCAGATTGAAGGGGCCAATTTATTTTCATTTTTTGCTACTCTAACTACTATACATGGCATGGCATGACCTGACCCTTCCCTTCCCCACCGATTGTCAACCAGTTTAATTTGGAGGGGATATTAAACTTGGTAATATTCTTGATTTGTATAATATTATGTTTAAATATGTTTTTGTCATTGGCCATCTGTTATCTTTGTATCATTGAATGTGAACCAAATATGAACTTGACATTTTTTTTCCTATTTCTTGATAAATGACTGAAAGAGCTTTCACCTTATTTACTGATTTCCTTGCGTGCATGTGCATAATATATAGATATATAAGACATGGGGCCTTTTACTAAAGTGCATTGCCTTTGCCCCTAACGCATGTTTAGTACAAAACTAACATGCGTTAAACGCAAAGCCTCCTTAGTAACTGTTAGGTGTGTAACAAACATGTTCCAGGCAGTTAACATGCAGATGCATACCCCAACACACAGGGCAAGTAAAGTGGATGCGCACCTAACTCCATCTATTACGGTGGCATTAGATGCAACTGCACTAATGGCGACAGTTAGTGCGTGATATGTCCCCCCTCGTTAACTGCAATGTGTTCACCATGCCCATCCTTTGCCTGTACTCCGCATTCAGCACCCCAACATGAGTGACAGCATGTGTTAACTGTCACGCCTCTGTGGCAAATTACTGCAAGTCCAAGCATGCCTTTACCACATGCCAAAATGTGCATGAATTGCTTAGCACACTTTAGTAAAAGAGACCCATAGGCGCATGTTTACTAAACAGAGTTAGTTGATAATGTAGCAGATAAAGCGTAGCTACCTGTACCAGGTTTTCTCCAGGGACAGCAGGAATCAGTCCTCACATATGGATGATGGCGGCGCTGACAGAGCCCGCATGGTAACCTCTCTCCAGCTTTCAAAGCAAGCCTTTGGGAGATGCACGCTTGCGTGGTCCCCCTCCTGCCTAAGGATGCCATTCTTGCCTCAGTATGATGATATAGCACAAGGCAGTAAAAAGAAAAGCAATTCCACAGGGAGGAGGGAGGGTTGTGAGGACTGATTCCTGCTGTCCCTGGAGAACACCTGTTATGGGTGAGTAACTACACTTTCTTTGGGAATAAGCAGGAAGTCAGTCCTCACATATGGGACTCCCTAGATACAGGCTACTGAAAAAAACTGTAAAAAGCCACGGGTGACCGAAAAGGTGAGCCATGAAAAGCAGAGTTGAGTCGAGAGACATCTGATTCCCGAGTGTCCAGCGAGGAACCAGTACTCCAGTAGTGTGAAGACATCGAGGGGCTGGAGTTGCCTTACCACATATCTCCGACAAGGGGATGGAACGGAAGTTCGCCACAGAGGCTGCCATGGCCCGGACGATGTACACCATGATGTGGCGTTACAGCAAAAGACCAACCTACTCGAAGGCGAAGGCAATGCAGTCCGCTACCCAGGTCGATAGGGTGCGTTTAGAGACCACTGCCCCCAACCGATTTGGGTCATAGGCGACAAAGAGCTGAGAGGCTCGGTGGTGGTATGCCGCAGGTAGAAGGCAAGCGCCCACTTACAGTTCAGCGTGTGGACAATGGTTTCTGCTTTGCTGGTGTGCGGAAAAAAGGTGGGAGGCACCACCTGCTTTTAAGGTGGAACAGAAACACCACCTTGGGTACAAACTTGGGATGCATGCGGAGCACGATCCTGTTCTTGTAGAACCTAGTGTAGGGTGGTTCCGCCACCAACGCCTGAAGCTCGCTGACCCTGAGAGCAGAGGTGAGTGCCACAAGGAACACCACCTTCCAGAAGAGATCCTTGAGGTTCTAGGAACTGAGAGGCTCAAAGGATGGTGCAGTTAGCTTGGAGAGCACGACGTTAAGATCCCACTCTGCTGCTGGTGAGCAGATGGGTGACTCCGACAGGAGGCGCCACCTCAGGATTGACTCACCAGGGGTAGAGCAGAGAGGGGCTTGCCCTCGATGAAATGGTGGTGTGCCGCGAGAGTGCTGAGGAACACCCGGATGGAGTTAGACTTCAGCCCTGCCTGAGAGAGGTGAAGTAGGTACTGCAGCACCAGCTGGACAGAGCAGGAGAAAAAGTTGATCCGCCTCTCCATGCACTAGACTGAGAACCTCCACCACTTGAAGGCGTATGCCCGGCAAGTGGAGGTTTTACAGGAGGCTAAGAAGGACCTCTTCCACCTCACTAAAAAGGGGCCAAGACTACCCTTTCAGCAGCCAGGCCATGAGTGTCAAGGACCCAAGTTTGGGGTACAGCAGAGAGCCCTCCTCCTGCATGAGTAGGGTCTGGGTACCATGCCAGTGGAACCCGGGGCGCCATGGACAGGTGGAGAAGCAGAGAAACCATGGCTGCCTGGCCCATTGTGGGCCATCAGAATCATTGTGGCCCTGTCGTGCTGGACCTTGAATAGGGTCTTGGCGATCCACGTTATGGGCGGGAAGGCATAAAGGAGGTCCTCCACCCATGAGATCAAGAATGCATCTAAATCAATACTCCTAGAAAGAGACTTAACTCAAGCCTTATCCTTTAAAAAATCAATCAACTGCATAGGGTCAAAAATAAATACCGTTTACCCTGAAAAATAATAAGGCATTTGCATGGAAACCTAAGGTGGAAAACAGCCCCAGTGGCCAACACACGCGGGCGCAATTCTAAAAGAGCTTTGCGCCGTAGCTGAGTGGCCCTGGATACATCAGGGAAAATTTGAATTGTATGACCACAAAACTTTTCAGATTTTTTTGAAAAATAAGCCCGCAATATTTTATCTTTATCCAATTCAGAAGTAAAGGAGACCAATAAAGTTGCCCTGGAAGGAATATCATCGGAAGTAGTTTCTAAGAAAACTGAAATATCTAAAGTAGAAGAAAGAACTTTATCAGTAGTGACTTTTTCTGATATGGAAAGAGCTTCTACTACCCCCCCAGATTGTTGATTTAAACTCCTCAAAGGCAAATAGTAAATTTTTGAAATTGATGAAACCTGAAAATCAGTAATCAACAAAATCTCTTTTAAATATTTTTGAAAAAGAATCATAGGAGATAGATAATGTGTGCGAGGAAAGTTCAATAGACAAAGATTCCTGGAACGCATCACATTTTCTAAAACCTCATCTTGACGGTGCAAAGAAGTACAATCTTGAGCAAGGGAAGCTAACACATCTTTATTAGCTAAAACATCCGCTTCTAAAGAAATGGCTCCTTGCTCAAGAGACAATATCCGTTTATCATGATCTGCAAGTTTCTGAACAGTAGCCTTGGAAAACTCGGAAACACGCTGCAGCAAAGTCCCCAGAACTGATTCGATACGAGAGATAACCATCCAAATATCTTTTAGGGACAGATCTGCAGGCAGAGTTTGGGGTTCCCCAGGCAATGTAAAAGTCACAACTGAAGGTAAAGGGGGAGGAAGTTCATTTTCCAACCGCAAAAAGGAACCCAAAAACTCATCAGTCTCCTCAACCAGGCAATTCTTCCGCGTTAAAGATGACTCTAAAGCAGGCACTTGCTTGGCCTCTTGAATGGGAGGAGTCAACCCCATTCCTCGGGAATCGTCGCAAGAGGAAAGAGTACTTACTGATAGAATTGCCGCGGCACCATCCTCCAAAGAGGCAGCGAGAGAAGATGAAACAGGTTTTTCTCCCACAACAACATGGGCATCCATCGGACCTATCACTTTCACTGCCTTGGATTGGGCCGACTGAGAAAAATGCTTTCTTCTTTTCCCCATTACAGAGATCCTCCTGCGTCGAACTGATGCCGAAGGGGTGCCAAAGGGGCAGACCTGCCCCTTTGGTCACGCCCCTTTGGGCACGCGCCCACGGGACGCGCCTGCTTCGCGTCCTGCGAGCGGGGCGAGTTGATATAGCCCTGGTAAGCTCCGCCCACGGCAGGGAGCGGCCTCCAAGCTCCGGGAACCAGTCAGGTATGTAGGTAATAATTACAGGAACCAAACAGCACTCCTCGGCGTCCCGCGAGCGGGGCGAGTTGATATAGCCCTGGTAAGCTCCGCCCACGGCAGGGAGCGGCCTCCAAGCTCCGGGAACCAGTCAGGTATGTAGGTAATAATTACTGGAACCAAACAGCACTCAGGGTAAACGGTATTTATTTTTTGACCCTATGCAGTTGATTGATTTTTTAAAGGATAAGGCTTGAGTTAATTAAGTCTCTTTCTAGGAGTATTGATTTAGATTCCTCTGGGGGCCATTCTAGTTTTTCTTTTTTCTTTTCAATATGCAGAACTCCTGCTTGAAGTGGTTTTCTATCTGATGGTTTCTTGTAATTTTTTTCCCTTTATTACATATTATGTGCTTGTTGCATGATTGTTTTCTTTGTAATATGATAAAAATTTATAAATTAAAAAAAAAAAAAAAAAAAAGAAAAGAAAAGAATGCATCTGCCGCCACATGGGTGGGGTGCGGCTGCCGGAAACAGAAGGACGACAGCTGGGTATTGGCTGGGCCAGCAAAGAGGTCCATCCTCAGGAGTCCCCAGCACTGGAACAGCCATCTGGCTACCTGGATGTCTAGCATCCACTCGTGCGGATGGAGGACTCTGCTGAGCCGATCCGCCAGGGTGTTGGCCTGGCCCGAAAAGTATACTGCTTGCAGGAGCATCCCGTTGCTGCTGGCATAAGAGCAGAGGCTCACCATGTCCTGGTAAAACAGGGCTGAACCCATGCCCCCTGCTTGTTTATATAGAATATAGCCACTTGATTGTTGGTCTGAACCAGTACCGCCTGATGCTGCAGGTGGTGGCAAAAAGCCCAGAGAGCTAAGGCTATGGCTCGGAGCACCAGAAGTTTGATTTTCTGGAGGCGCTCATTTGGAGACCAGTTGCCCTGAGTGCAGAGGTCATTGCAATGGGCCCCCCCCCCTACCACAGTTTGGAGGCATTCGTGGTGAGGATCCTCTGTGGTGTGGAGGGTTTGGAAAGGCATCCTGGCCAGGAGGTGCTGGAAGCATTGCCACCAGTTGTCAGTCAGTCAGGAGATGGGTAACAAGCACCCTGTCCTGCAGTCATCCTATAGCCTGGGAGCACTGTGAGTGGAGGGCCCACTGGGCCATTCTCATCTGCAGGCGGGTGTCTGGGGTGACGTACACCATGGATGCCATATGCTCCAGCAGGTGGAGCATGAGGTGGGCTGACGCTGAGCAATGGCACTGAGTGCTGGCTGCGAGTGCCTGGAAGCATAGGGCACTGTCCCGCTGGAGAAAAGCCTTGGCCTGGATGGTGTCCAGCTGCGCCCCTACGTATAAACTCCAGGTGTTCAGTTGGATGGAGATGGGGCTTCAGATAGGTTAACATGAACCCCAGGTGCTCCAGGATGAGAATGGTGCAGGATGTTGCTTGACAAGCCTCGATTGCAGTGCTTCCCTTACGAGCCAGTCATCCAGATAGGGGAAGACGAAGACCCCCTGGAGCCTGAGGTGGGCTATGACCACCGCCAGGCACTTGGCGAATATCCGTTGGGCAGAGGCCAGGCTGAAGGCTGTAATGTTCCTCTCCGACCATAAAGCAAAGGTACTGCCTGTGGAGGGGGTTGATGAGGATGTGAATATACGCATCCTCTGTTAATATGTAAAGTTTATTTTAGTTACCTGTAAACCGCTTTGATTTTACTGAAAGGCAGTATATAAAATAAATAAGTCCAAGGAACATAGCCAGTCTCCCTGCTGGAAGTATGGCAGCAACATTCCAAAAAAGAACATTTTAAACTTCTCCCTCACCAGAAACCTGTTGAGGTCCTGCAGGTCAAGGATGGGACGGAACCCTCCGGTCCTTTTGGGAACCAGGAAATAGCAGAAGTAGAACCCCATGCCTCTGTGTTGAGCGGGGACGGGTTCCACCACCTGGTCGGCCCCGCAGGTCAAACTCACTTGGCCTGGCCAGGAAAAAGATGCTAACTCACGCCGGCTGAAGTAGAGAAAAAATAAAGAAAAAGAACCTGAGAACACGTCGCCGAGGCAGGCGGACTCGGGTCGAGAAAGGAACCAGTACGTGACCAGAGAAAGTAAAGGACAAAAACTAACCAACTGCAGAAAAAAGGAGACTGAGGCAAGATGGCACCCTTTGGCGGGAAGGGGACCATGCTTGCGAGGTACATTTCCCAAAGGCTTTCTTTGAAAGCTGGGGCGAGGTTACCGCGTGGCTTCCGTTGACACCAATGTCACCCATATGTGAGGATTGACTGCCTGCTTGTTCCCGGAGAATGCATACTATCTAGCTATGATAGTAGTTAACATAGGGCAACTGCAAATAATGTGGCAATTTTTCATGTTATTTATTAATTTAATAGGTTTATATAGTAATGTACATTAAAC
Source organism: Ichthyophis bannanicus (assembly GCA_033557465.1). Taxonomy (NCBI): domain Eukaryota; kingdom Metazoa; phylum Chordata; class Amphibia; order Gymnophiona; family Ichthyophiidae; genus Ichthyophis; species Ichthyophis bannanicus. The sequence goes on from CM066031.1 coordinate 1,107,576,072, forward strand.
AGGGAAATTAATAACTTAGATTTTTCTGAGGCAATGGAGGGTTAAATGACTTGCTCAATGCCACAAGGAGTGTTATTGGAAATTGAACCCTGGTGTCTTGGTCCCCAAACCATTAGGTTACTCCTTCACTCCACACACTTCTATTATTTGCAGGTGGTCATTAGCTGCACAAGTGGGTAGGATTAGCTTGGAGAATGGGAGTGTCTACAACATGCGGTTATTGCGGGTTGCAAAAGCACATTGTAACATATTTGTAGACTGTATGGGTGTAGCTGCATTCATGATGCTGCTTGACTGTGTTCTCTGCACTTTTGGTGCGTTATCTGCTGGGGACCTGCTGTACATGACTCCAATAGTTAACACGTCTTTTGCAGCTAATGCAGCGCTATCTGTACTTTTTTGATGCATTAGCTGCAAAAGCCTAACATGGTTTAGTAAACATGCCCCATATTGTTTCTATACAAATGTAGGTATGCTACTAGAAAACAACAAAATTACCTGGAAGTTGCTTAAAATAAAAATTATGAATTCTGAGTTACGAATTTTGAGGACAGGGGGATACCGGGGTGTGCTTTCCAATTCCTTAAGCAGCTGCATTTGGCAGAAAGCTCTACCTCACTTTGAGAGCACATGGTGCATTAGTCTTTAGAGGTCTTCAGACTTTCGGCACTCCTCAAGATATCCACAAGGTCAGTCTTTCTGCTGAGTCCCTTCAGCTCTTTGGATTAACAACTTTCATGAGGGCAGAAAACTCATAGCAGAAAATGAACAAAGGAATGCTGCATGGTTAGAGTTAATACACATGCTCAGAAAATTAAGAATATCCTAGAAAGTTCTGAAAAACCTCTGCAGGTTGATACCAATGGATGATATTACTCATGTGTTAAGACTATGGTGATCTGCTTGTCTTAAGAATGGAGTGGAGCAGCCTAATGTTTAGAGCAGAAGGCTGAGAGCCAGAGACATCAGGTTCAAATTGCACTGCTGCTGCTTGTGATCTTGGGCAAATCACTTAATTGTCCATTGCCTTGGGTACAAGCTTAGATTATAAGCTCTCTAGGGATAGGAAAATACCTACTGTACCTGAATGTTACTTGACTTGAACTTTCTGAGAAAAGCATGAGCTAAATCTATTTCCCTTTAAGAGAAGGCAACTATACCCTATTACCAGGACTTCCCATATTTACTGTAGTGATTCCACGCTTGCTTAGGTTTTTAGGATATTCAAAGGAATCTCCATAACAAATCTGCATATACTATATTCCAGTACATGCAGATTTATTACTTATGGATATGCTGAAAACCCAACTGGCTGTAGGGTTATCAGGACAAGGGAAATTTTTTGAGCTCCGCTGTGATGGGAGAGGGTGGTTCCGGTTTGCATAAGAGCAGAGGTGTGTGAGCGTGGCTCCAGATCAGTGCTTTTTAAAATCTGACCATATCCCCTTTCTGAGTGTCGCCATGAGGCTTGGAGGAGTGCAGCAAGATGCTCAAAACGCTGCGAGTGCGCCTTGATAAAACAAGCAGAACAGGGGAAGCGGAGAACGTAAAACCACAAGCGGCAAATTGCCCGAGCCCACAGGCTAAGATGGCGATGTCTGGCGGAAATGAAAAGACCAGTGATGCAGGAAACCCCACTGGAGGAATGTCAGAGTTGCTGGCAGAAATACAGGCATCCAAGCTGGAAATAATTAATACAGTCTCTGCCCGCTTTGATGAATGATTTGCAACCCTGGTGGAGCGAGTGGAGGACCGGGAAACACACAGCAATAAAGAAAGGGAGAAACTCTGGCAGGCTGTATGATGGCCGGAGGCCAAGACAGAAGATCACGAGAACCGAGATCAGCAGCAGAATCTCTGCATCTTTGGGGGGCATGAAGGGGCCAAATTACCTGATGCCAAGTCTTAAGTGCAGTAACTACTCCAGGCCTGTTTTCCCACTAAAATCACTGATCCCACATATGAAATTGAGCGTGTCCGCCGGGAGACAAAACCTAAACCACCATCAGAAAAACGCCCATGGGCATTGATAGTTTGTATGCTCAGATACCATGAAAAGGACTTTATAATCATGGAGGCACGGAAATCAAAGACTGTGTGCTATCAAAACTGAACTGTCTGTTTTTCCAGATGTCAGCACGGAGACCGCTAGGAAGTGGAAAGCGCTCCTTCTGTACCAGGACTCACTTCTGATGGCAGGACCTAAAGCTGTGGTATAGTACCCCGCCCGCCTCACTACCATCTTTCAGGGAGAGAGACGTTTTCCTTCAATACCCAGAGGAGGTGACAAACCTACTAGCGCATGTGGATGCGGGGTGAAAGGCAGGGGGCACCTCACCACAGTTAGCACAGAGCAGTAAGTCCCAGAGGAGCCTGGTGAGGTCGGGTAACTCAATGCCACCATCAGTGTCTACCTCCAGATCCCCAGAAGGGTTGACCCGCCTCTCTGCTACCCTTTATGTCCCAACTAGGAGAGGAGCAGTCAGAGAAGGCAGACCACTGCAAGAGACCTGATGCAACTCAGGAACTGACAGGGTGACTCCGAGAAATAAACAAACCCATCTTGGACATTTAATGGCCGCCCACTACGTGACAGCTTAGACCATGAGCATGGCAGTGGTGTACTATGTTTGACACTGACATGCGCCACCTGGCCTCCCTGGACCCTGATGGACTTGGGCTCATGACTGGGAAGGCCTTGATGTAAAGAGAGGGAGGGCGACTTTTGGGACATTCTTGCGATTCTGAGTATATTGATTGAGGATCCATGCAGTGCGTATAAAGAGTGAAGATGGAAGCACAGTGTTTACAAAATGTTAAAAGAGAATTAGTTTGGTTCTTATACACAGTTTGCTATAGGTTCTGGGGATGGCGAAGGGGAATCAGGCAGGGGGGTATGGAAGGGAATGTGTATGGAATGTGTGTTGGGGTGTGCCGAGGGGGGGGAGGGGAGAGCGAGAGAAGGGGAATGGACGGTAGTGTGATTGGAGCAATAGAAGAAGGTGCATGAGACATTTTTAGGGTAGCCCTGTGCCTTCAAACCCTGTTAACTATCATGAAGTGGTATGGCTCTTAAGTTGGCTAGGTTGAATGTGGGCAGCCTCAACAGCCCTATCAAGTGGAAGAGGGTTCTTAGCTATTTGCAAAAAGAGCGGGTGGATATTGCCCTCCTTCAGGAAGTGCACCTGCTCCCTTCAGAAACAGCTTACCTCAACCTATAATTTAAAGAAGCGAGGAGTGGCCATCCTGATAAGCAAGTGCACACCCCTTGTTGTAATGGATCATGGGGGAGATACAGAAGAGTGCCTGATCTGGGTAGTGCGGTGGGTTGGCAATCAGTCGCTGTCCTTCTGAATCTGTATGCTCCAAACAGGCCCAAGGACTTCTCCTTCCAGGAGGCATTCTCCACATTTGCCGATAAGGTATCGTTGCTGCGGAACGACTCTCAAAACTGAAGAGAGCTGCCGGGCGCAGCAACGATACCTGTGAAGTTTTCAACACTTATACTGTATGGTGCTAATAAAAACACTGCTGGTAATTCTAGTGAAAGGTGCTTATTGCTTTACCGTTTGCCTTTACCCCTGAAGAAGTTCCGACGAAACACGGCCTATGTCAGGTTGGCAATATGTGTTGGCAATGTTAATAAAATTTTGATACATATCCTTATCCTTGGTTTTGTACCACGTTCTCTGACTGTGTGCTTATCTGTAGAGAGGGCAGAGGGTTTGTATCATGAGATTACTGTGGCAGAAATAGAATTAGCTATCAAGTCCATTTCCACGGGGAAGGCGATGGGTTCTGATGGTCTTCCTATGGAATGGTATAAAGGAAATGGGGATTCCTTAGCGCCAAAACTTTACAGAGTTTTTAACAAAGCTGTGATTACTGGCAAACTCCTGCAAAGTATTATGAGGCCACAATCTCCTTTATTCCTAAAGAGGGCCGGCCTCCTTCAGAGTGTGGCAATTACTGCCTGATATAGCTGTTAAACAGCGATGTCAAGATATTCGCTAGGGTTCTTGCCAACCGGTTAGATGGTGTTATGACATTGCTAGTGCATCCTGATCAGACAAGATTTATTAAAGGGTGGCAGATCTATGACAATGTCCGCAGACTTTTAAACACTGTGATGTCTACAGCTAAAGAGAAGAAGGTCGTTTGGTGTGTTTTGTTAGACATGGAAAAAGTGTTCGATAGGATGGAGTGAGAGTACCTGTTATGGCACGGTTTGGTTTGGGAAGCCGATACATAGGCTGGGTGAGAGCCCTATATGCAGCCTTGATGGCTAGAGTAGTAGTGAACAGAATGAGCTCAGAAGCCTTCCCCTTCCATAGGGGTACACGACAGGGCTGCCCTCTCTCGCCTCTGCTCTTTGCCTTGACGACTGAGCCTTTAGCCACCATGTTACGAGCTGCCACAGACATATACCCGGTGGTAGTAGGAGTTGTCCCACATCATGTGTCCCTATATGCCGATGATACCCTGGTCTTTTTCGAAAACCCACCAGTTTATATTGGAGGGCTCCTTTGTTTACTCCATGACTTCTCTAAAATTTCAGATTATAAAGCCAATCTGGACAAGACAGAAGTACTTCCCCTAGGGGGCGCTAACAGTGTGCTGCCACCAGGATGTCCCTTTAAACTTGCAATATCATCCATTAAATATTTGGGAGTCCGGGTCTCAGCGGACTTTGGAGACCTATTCAAACTTAATTATGGGGCCCTGGCCTCTACTACTGGAGAAGACTTAGCCTGATGGGATGGTCTCATGTTGGGTTGGATCAGCATAGTAGCAGCCATCAAAATGACGATCGTCCCAAAACTGATTTCTCTCTTCTCCTAATTGCCAATACCTGTTCCGATAAGATTTTTTAAGAAGCTGGCGGAGAAGCTTAGTAAGTATGTTTGGAAAAAACCTAGAGTGCATATCAGGTGGAAACATCTTGTACCGGGTGCAGACAACGGTGGCGTAGGATGCCCATATCTATCCCTATAGTATAAGGCTGCTGTCTTACGAGGGTTGCAGTATCACTATGTCTGAACTTCAGACGTGCACTGGGTGCAAATGGAACACACTTGGCTTGCCTCTCACTCAATTTCTGAAGTCTCACAAAACAATCTAGAGGTAACAGGCAGACACGTTTTCTAAAATCCACTGTCCCGTATAAGGCAGCAGATTTACCGAAAAGAGGGAGTGAGATCAAATCTTCCCCAGGGCACTGGTGGCAGATTTTCTTCCCTTCAGCAGCCCCGCATTTGTGAAGCTTCGAGGGGACTGGAGTGCAAGTGGGATACTTAGGTTTGCAGATTTAATTGAGCAGGGTTTGTGCATGAGCATGGCCCAACTAAATGATAAAGGAGGAACGCGGGTACCTTTTTATCAGTACTTCCAGCGGAGACATTTTATTACAAGTACAGGAACCTGGCCCCAGCTTATTCAAAGGCACACTCAACTGGAACAAGTCTTGTTTGACAGGGTCACCCGTTGGAAAGGCCTTCTTTCATGGATCCATAAAGAATTAGATCTCTATTTCCCAACCCCAGAACAACATATAGACTCATGGCATTGACTGCTACATCGTACATTTACACCAGATGAGTGGCATACCATCCATTAGCGGGACTATCGGTGTGTGGAATATGAGCTGTCGACAGATGCAGTATCAGGTAATTATGCAGGCATCTCTCTCTCCAGTTAGGCTATTCCACCTTGGTTTATGGACAGACGGACAGAAGACGGCTGCTGGAGGGGGTGTGGGCAGAGATGCACCTTTTTCCATCTCTGGTGGGAATGCCCCTGGAGAAGCACCTTTTGGCAAACTGTGGTCTCCTTAATTAATGAAGTCACGACGGGGTAGTTAATGGTTGCGCCCTCTGCTTGCTTACTGGGGCTTTTTGGCAAGGATTATGGGGTGGCAGCAGTTTCCAGAAGTTTGGTGAAGTTGCTCCTCTCGGGGGCCTGTACAGTGATAGCGCAGCGCTGGAAGGACTGCAAAGGCCCAACTCTTGGGGACTGGAAGTCCTGGGTGTCTGAACTAAAGAATATGGATTGCCTGATGGAAACCATCAAGGGACAATGAGATACTTACAAAGATCTCTGGAACCCATATTACAGATGGCTCTCTGAGGGCCATAAAAATACCAAGGGGAAGAAATAGCCTTGTGGGAGGGTTTGGGGCCACGGGGTTAGGTTGTTTGAACCATGTCCCCCTTTTGCTTGACTGTGGCCAATACAGAGGGACTAAAATGCCCTAGGGATGTTAAAACATCTGGAGACCCTGAGGCACACCCTATCTTCTTAGAAATCAATACGCTATTGGAAACAGGCCTCACCTCCTTAATGCCAAGAAGTATATTCTAGTAACTAACAAGTGCCAATACATACCATGCCAACCTATACTAGGCTGTACCATGCTGCATACCTATGGGTGGGAGGGGAGGAGTAGTAGTAGTAAGCGTCTATATGGGAGAAGTTTTGAAGCATGAGGTGAATTAGGAGAAGAATGAGTGATCAGATATTACAGTTGTATATCACAGACTGTACTAATGTAAGAATGTGCAAACAATATCATCCTTAGAAGTTTATAAATAAAGAAGGTTATAAAAAAAAATAAAGTGCTGGGAGGACTGGGACAAATGCAGCGAATTACAAATCCAGCTAATTTTTTATCAGGAGAAATTCTCTTTCTAGGCACTTCTTAGGTTTTAAGCTGATTTTTTTTTTTTTAAGACTATGGCTGGGGAGAGTGCAAAGAGGGAGGGGGGGGGGGAGAAATAGCAAATATTTATTTCATCTAACAAAAAATAGAGGATGCTTACTACACTAAAATTACTTTAAAAGCAGGATTCATTTCTGTCCTAGGCTAATGCTGTTTGAAAGTTTTAAAGTTCTAATACTGATCTAGTCATTATAGGTGCAATACCAAACTTCTTGGCATCTGCTTATGCAATGCATGTGGACTTTGGGAGTTAAAGAAGTGACAATGCCCTGAGACATTGATATATATCATGTAACCTGATACCCTAAGTCAGGTATTTTTGTTGAGGTACAGAAAATTCTCCTGCAACATCCATGTTCATTGTATGGGAGAGGGTTCTGAATTATAAAATGTTAAAGGCTTTAGAAAGTTTTGCAGGTTGTCTGTAGAGTTCCTGACATTTTCTACAATTTGCAGTTTCTGTCTACCACTTTAGTACAGAGGTAAAACCTTACCACATCATTAAATAGTCTCTTATCCAATTAGAGAGTTAGCAAGATGCTTACAAATAAAATGCAAAAATAATAAAACTAAGCATTACAGTTACAAGGTCCCTGCTTTCAAAGAATCTGGGTACAAGGAGAAGTTGCTTTGCCCTATTCTCACAATAAATAAGCTGAACCTGGTTCTCAAGATTTAACAGGCCTTAGTTCAATCTATATCTATTCACTGCCAGCTCCTAATTTATGAGCACAGAAAGCGATTTATGATATGGCATTTAAGAGATACCACCTTGAATAGTCTGAGCCAAGAGAACTCACAAAGATGATATTTACATCATAAACACCAATTACTTGAAGCAGCTTTCAAGTGATAGCAACGTGCCTCACTTGATGTTAAACAAAGGCAATTGGGTTTGCCTCTCTCTTCTGGTCAGGACTCGAGCTATTTAATTCGTGCCTAAACATATCAGGGCCATTGTGTATAAATTATTTTTTAATACATATATGTCCACTAGCTTAAATTGTATTTAAACTTAACTCTGAACCTGAGTATACTTATTAGTTTGACTTCAAAACTTTTACTGAATAATTTAAATTATAGAGTCGGTTGGAAAAAAAGGCTTCTGTTCCCATCTCTAATGTGCTACTGGAATGGTTAGTAATAAAATCTTCCACAGCAATCCACAATCTGATTGGATGGCGGGTCACACGGGCACTCCTACCTGAGGTATTTTAGCGCTAATGATTGGTTCCTGTAAGACTATTCTATAACAGAACAACAGAAGAACAATTCAAACAAGAAAAACAGCTGTGGAGGGAAAGAAATTATACAAAACACCCACTGTTACCCCCGAAATAACAAACAAAAATTGGGGGCAAGCCAGCCTTTTCCACCCATGAATCCATTTATGCGAGCAAGCTTCTCAGCATCTTCATTTTTAACTTAGATCCCACTGTTAACTCTGAAAGATCCTGCATTAAGGGTGGCTTTATTTTACTGATATTAAGCTGGTTTTTTGGCCCAGTTCTCTCCCTCCTCTTGGGAGTCATTCTAACAGTCAGGGTACTTTTCCTCCTAGACATTCCTGTAGAAATGTGATTATGGGTTGTTGAATTTAGAAAGAAACAAAAGAAGATGCAAATAAAGAAACGTAAAGGAAAATAAGATGGAAAAAAGGGAAACTAGGTCTGAATTAACACTTTTAGCTCAAAGAGAATCACTGTATGAACTTAAGAGTTGTTTACAGAAATACGTGGCAATACTACTACTTCACTGGGGGCGTATGTATAGTAAGGTGTTTACAGGCCTTACTGTCATCTTGTACCCTTACATGATGTGCCTGTGTTTGTGCAACAATGTGTATTGTTTTGAGGACTAAGCTTGTCTCATTTCTCTTAGTATAGCATCTTCCTTAATGGGGATCTTCTGGGTTCGACTAAGAATGTATAAGTAGAATCTAACACAAGCCTAAAACCCTACACTACAACAGAATATTGAATAAAGTGAATAACTTTCTTCATACAGAGCCAGGGAAAAAATGGCAAAGACACAATCTCCCTTTGGTTCTCAGGCCCATATTAACCACTGGGTAACTGGAGTTGTGTAAGAGTGAGAACTTGACCCATTGGCATATTACAGTTTGAGAGTATGGCTCAACCCCATAACACTATATATGCTGCTGCCTGTATTGTTGCTGTCTCCTACCTATAAAGGACAAAATGCAGTGAGATGTGTTTAAAAACACATCTATGACAGGGTGATCCGTTAACCCCCCCATCAAACTACCATTTCCTCTATGTATAGCGTACAAGGAAAATCATAATTATTTCTTAGTATAAATCAACAACTGAATGATTGTATGTGATCTCATCATTTTTCTTTTTTCAGGTGTTTATACCAGTACAAATAAATGTACTAAAATTTGTTACTTTCTGTTCGAATCACTAATGTTGACCCTCTTGGTGACAGCCCCCCCCTTTCTGTTGACTTGATTACTGTCCACCCCCCCCCCTGTTTTTGTTAGGTCGCTTTGACCCGGTGAAAAGCGGGATATAAATGTAGCTAAATAAATAAATATCCCTCTGTCATCACAGTGCATAAATACAGTGTGTATATTTCTAGGGTATCAAAATTCAGCAGAGAATACATTGGGACAATGTCACTTTGTTACACATTTTAATCAATGTGACTATTTTCTCCCCCCTTGTACATGTGTAAAACTGAATGCATCAGTTTACATATACAGTATCCATATCCTACATCTGCTCTAAAGTGAGCTGACCTTTTTGTATCTTTGGATAGGAAGTAGTGCCAAAAATAGCATGATAAATCCCAACTATAGCACCAGTGCTGGGTCTCAAGATTCAGTGAAATAAATGTTTAATGATTGACTTCAGCTAATTTGTGGACTGCTACTTTTCATTGGTAGACATAATATCTTATTTGAAAGCTAAAGGATCCTAAGAGAGAAAGACCTCCAAATATCTAGAAATGACAAGCTAAAGGCTTACAGGATTTCCCACACCATTCCCCTTTAGGGCAAGCATAGTGACAAGGAAAAGCATGCTCACATTTCTGATATGCACATAGTACTCAACAAGAAAAGAATGAAGAGATAAAATGATAATTAAAAACTGAAGAAAAAAAGGCTGGCTTGCTCAAAAGGGTTATGGATGATAAATGCAATTTGTGTACTTACATACAGCTCAGCGCCATAAAATCCATCCTGATAAACCACACTGCAGAATCACACAAGGAAAGAAAAAAAAAACAAAGAAAAAAAAAACAAAACAGAAAAAAAACACATTCCGGTTATTGAGGACTGTGGCATGCACATGCGAGAATTCACAGGCAGGTGATGTATGAATCTGCAAAACACCCAGACTTTTCAGGCAGGAGCAAGAGACAGCGTGTGAGAGCAGTATAATGGCAAAATCCCATTTTCCAGCATGCTGGGGTGGAGTTGGGAGAAAAGGCAAAGGAAAGGCTGGGAGGTGAGTGAATAACCTTTTCATCACAGTAAAAATCATTGGGGAAGTTACCATTTCCAAAGTCTTTTAGACCCTTTCCTTCCCCATGGTGAAAAGCATCTTGTTAACTAAGAGTTCCTGGTGCATTCACAGAAAACAGGGAGCTGGATGAGATGGACCAGGTGCACAACTGGATTGCAGCCAAGTTCAGCACATCGCCCCCTGGAGGTGAAGAGCTGAACATGATCTCCACTTACTGTCCAGATGACAGAGGTTCAAAAGTTCGCCTGCCATGTAGTAAAGCTCAGGTTCAGGTTACTTTGTAAAAAAAAACAACAAACAAACAAGGAGATGGGTTACAGATTACAAATTCCCACCTCAGTCACATTACAATTCCAAATAAACCAGAGGTGCCAGTAAAGTTACAAGGAAAGTATACTCTATCCTCACACATGGACACATTAGGAATAAATTCATAAAGCATGTTTTACATGCCAACACTGGCTCTTATAAAACAGCACATCAGTATATACATGTAAAAAGTAGGTACACTGCAAGACTGTACCTACTTTTACGAGATTTGCACATAGGCATTTCCAGGGGAGGGTGGAAAGGAATAGCTTGGGCAGAGCTTCAACATACACACATTTTATCAAACATGTGTGTTCACATGTGTGTACATATTTACACCTTCTCTAGAAAAGGTGTAAATTTGTATGAATTTCTGCACTACTGAGCGTAACTGTATGAGCCTATCTCAAAGGCACATTTGAAATTAGTATTGGTCTATAAATTCGTTTGAAATGCTTGCTTTTACAAAATAAGTACCTGCAACCAAAGAAATATGTCATTGTCAACATGTGTTTCACATGAGCTTCCAGGAAATTCTACTAATCACAGCATGCCTAAATAAACCTCCTTTTTAACTTTACTGCTGTTCCTCTTTCTAGTTTGTTTGGAATAGTTTTGATGAGAGACATGATGCTTACTCAGGAGGTCCCTTCTCTGTGGTGCACAACTGTTTTTTGACATAAGACTGCTTATAAATAACCGATACCTTTCTCAGAAAAGGAATACGGTTACCATACACTGATTGCATTTGCACACACAAAATATATTATACATTTTATTCTTGATTAAGGAGACCCATTATAAAGATGGTATGAACATATGTGCAGGTGAACTTTTGAGAGTCTAGCAGCATGTGGAGTCATCATTCCATTGGGCTTTGCCATATGTAGGTTTAAAGAAACAAAAAAAATCCATATGGACAAAAATTTTCCTATTCCCAATCATATTCACAAAAATATTTCTTCAAGGTGGGATATGCAGACAAAATTTGTAGCAGATAGGATATAAAACTACTATAAAGATTTAGCTTGCATAATACCACGAGTTTTGACCAGGCTCATCCTTTACTAGGATGTTTAGTCAAGCAAGATTAATGGCCTAGCGACAATGTTGTGAACTGCCTTGCAAGAGGATCTAGGTTCAGTTTCAGGACACTGATTCTGCTCATCTGATTGATGAGCAAAAATGCTGCCAAGGTAGTGTTCATAGTCCCTCGAAGGAGGAAGAATTCCAGCCATCACATAAGCGTAGTTACTCACCTGTAACAGGTGTTCTCCAGGAGCAGCAGGAATCAGTCCTCACATATGGGTGACGTCGGCGCCGACGGAGCCCTCGCGGAGCAATTTTCCCCAGCTTTCAAAGAAAGCCTTTGGGAATTGCAGCGCGCATGCGCGGTCCTCTTCCCGCCCAAGGGTGCCATCTTGTTCAGTCAGATGACATAGCTAAAAGACAGCAAAAATTAGCAAAAACGAAAGCATATAACTGCAACTCCAAGGGGAGGAGGGAGGGTTGTGAGGACTGATTCCTGCTGCTCCTGGAGAACACCTGTTACAGGTGAGTAACTACGCTTTCTCCAGGACCAAGCAGGAAGTCAGTCCTCACATATGGGACTCCCAAGCTTAAGGCTACCGGAGACCCTAAGCACAAAAATGAGCTCCCTCGAGGTCAGTAGCACAGAAGGAAGGAATCTTCTCTGAATATGTCTCCAACCGGTAGCCCAACATCCGGGACGGAGGGTAGGAGTTGCCTATACCTCGAAGAGGTTACGGAGGACTGCCTGTTCGAAAGCACTGTCCCTGCGGGACCTCCCTCTCCAGGCAGTAATGGGCTGCAAAAGTCTGGCTTGAAGACCAAGTAGCAGCCCGGCAGATGTCTGCCAATGGAACAGAGCGGAGGTAAGCTACCGACGTAGCCTTCGCCCGAACACGATGAGCTGTGACTCTACCTTCCAGCACGAGGCCGGCAGCCTCGTAAGCCCAAGCGATACAGTCCGCAATCCAGATGGACAGAGTACGCTTGGAGACAGGGAGCCCCAACTTGTTGGGGTCATAAGACACGAAGAGCTGAACAGCCTTTCGGTGCTCTCGCGTACGGTCAAGGTAGAAGGTCAACGCCCTTCTACAGTCCACGGTATGCAGGACCATTTCAGCTCGGCTGGAGTGTGGCCTGGGAAAGTAGGTCGGAAGTACCACCTCCTGGTTGATGTGAAAAGGGGAAACCACTTTGGGAAGAAATTTAGGGTGAGTCCGTAGGACTACCCGGTTCTTGTAGAACCTAGTGTAAGGAGGATCAGAAACTAGGGCCTGCAGCTCACTAACGCGTCTAGCCGAAGTGAGGGCTACCAAGAACAAGGTTTTCCAAGAAAGAAAACGCAGCGGACAGGTAGCCATAGGCTCAAAAGGCGGACAGGTAATCCGCTGTAAAACCACATTGAGATCCCAGTCCGGGGCTGGTGGGCGCAAAGGTGGCTTAAGGAGAAGGAGGCCTCTGAGAAATCGAGCCACCAGAGGGTGGTTGGAAAGAGGTCTACCATCCACCGGCATGTGATGCGCAGAAAGAGCACTGAGGTGGACCTTTACCGAGTTGGACTTAAGTCCAAGGTTGGAGAGAGAGAGCAAGTACTGCAAGACCACTGATGCTGAACAGGAGAAAGGATCTTGAGACTGCTGAGTATACCAGACGGAGAACCGACGCCACTTGAGAGCGTAGGCCTTTCGGGTGGAGGACCTCCTGGAGGCCAAGACGACCTCCTCCACATCTGGAGGTAGCTGCAGAGGAGCAAGGACTACCCTTTCAGCAGCCAGGCCATCAGATGAAGGGACCGGAGATTGGGGTGTAGGAGAGTCCCCTGATCCTGCGACAGGAGGTCGGGCTGAAATCCCAGTGGAAGAGGAGTGTCTACCGCTAGCTGCATCAGAAGCGGGAACCAAGGTTGTCTCGGCCACCGGGGAGCTACTAGGATTATCGATGCTTTGTCTCTGAGAACCTTGAAGAGTGTCCGAGACACCAGTGGCATGGGAGGAAAGGCATACAAGAGGCCGGTGGACCATGGAATTAGAAAAGCATCCGCCGCTACCCGGAGAGGATGCGGCTGTCGTGAGCAGAATCTGGGCAGCTGCCGGTTCAGAGGACTGGCAAACAGATCCATGGTGGGGAGGCCCCACTTGAGAAAGATCCGCTGAACCACCAGCGGATCCAGCCTCCACTCGTGTGGCTGGAGGATCCTGCTGAGCTTGTCGGCCAGGTAATTTTCTTGACCTGGGAGATAGACAGCCTTGAGGATGATGCCGCGGTGGACTGCCCAAGAGCATAGTTTTTATGCCTCCTGACAGAGAAGGAAGGAACCTGTTCTGCCTTGTTTGTTCACGTAGAACATTGCAACCTGATTATCGGTCTGTATCAGCACCGACTGGTGAGAAACCAGGTGAGAGAATGCTTTGAGCGCTAGGCGGATGGCTCTGAGCTCCAGGAAGTTTATCTGCTGAGCAAACTCCCAAGGAGTCCAGAGTCCTTGAGTACATGTCCCTTGGCAATGTGCTCCCCAACCCAGGAGAGAAGCATCGGTCGTCAGGACCTGAGAATGCGTAGGGGACTGAAAAGTCACTCCTAGTACCAGGTTGGGCAGATGAAGCCACCATTATAGAGAAGAGACCAGCTGGTCGGAGATCTGTACGGAGTCCGCTAGTCTCCCCGTGGCCTGATGCCATTGATTGCGAAGGCACCACTGAGCAGGAAGCATGTTCAGTCGGGCATTGGGGGTCATATGGACAGTGGAAGCCATATGGCCGAGCAGTCGCAGAAAGTGCCTGGCTGAGACCAGCGCATTGCTGTGAAAGTGGCCGGCGAGATCCATGAGCCACTTGGCCCTGTCCAGAGGGAGGAAGGCCCGCGCCTGAAGTGTGTCCAACCGGGCGCCGATGAACTCGAGATTTTGAGAGGGGAGCAAAGTGGACTTTGCGAAGTTTATGACAAAACCCAAGTGCTGGAGCAGAGCCACAGTGCGATGAGTGGCTTGAGTGGCTTCTTGGGAAGACTGGGCTCTGATGAGCCAGTCGTCCAGGTATGGGAACACAAACAGACCTTGAAGTCTCAGATAAGCCGCCACCACTGCGAGGCATTTGGTGAACACCCTGGGTGCGGAGGATAGGCCAAAGGGCAGCACTCTGTACTGGTAATGATTTCCTCCCACAACAAATCTGAGATATTGTCTGTGGTCCGGATGAATGAGGATATGAGTATATGCATCTTTCAGATCCAAGGAGCATAGCCAGTCTCCCTGCTGGAGGTAGGGCAGCAGGATTCCAAGGGTAAGCATCTTGAACTTTTCCTTTGCAAGGAACTTGTTGAGGTTTCGCAAGTCCAGGATGGGTCTGAGGCCTCCTGTTCTTTTTGGAATCAGGAAGTACCTGGAGTAAAACCCCTGGCCCTTTAGGTGGTGGGGCACCGGTTCCACGGCTTGTTCCTGAAGGAGACTTGCTAACTCCTGAAGTAGTAAGTCCCTGTGCAAAGGTAGTCGGGGAGGCTCCCCTGGAAAGTAGGAGGGAGGTACCTGGTGAAAGTGAAGAAGATAACCCTGTTGAACTATGTGAAGTACCCAGGTATCTGTGGTGATGTTGGACCACCTTTGGGCAAAGTGGACCAGCCGGCCTCCTGTGCTGAGAGAAACCAGCTGAGGGGGAGAGGCTATGCTGAGGAAGTCAAAAACCCCCACCCTGCTGAGCAGGGGCCGGTGGTGCAGGCTTGGGGGCTTGCTGCCTACGGGACCCATTACCCCGTCCCTTGGCCTGCTTTCCCTGTGGGGGAGCCGCTGAGGCCTGATAGTGAGGGTAGTATTTATAGGCAGCACCTTTCCTCGGGTAAAAGGGCTTTTTCCCCGAGGCCTTCTTCTTTTGAGAAGGGGCAGAGGTCTTCCTCAAGAGACGAGTCCTGGTGAGAGTCTCCGTCTCGATTTGTGCAGCCTTCTCATCCATGGGCTTGCCAAAGAGGTTATCACCCCGGCAGGGGACATCGACCAACTTGTCCTGTACCCAGGGCTCGAGGTCGGACGTCTGAAGCCAAGCCTGGCGGCGTCCAGCGATGCCGGCCGCAGCTACTCGAGCCGACGCCTCAAAACCATCGTAGGCTGCTCGAGAGATAAACTTGGAGCACTCTCGAATACCAGTAGACAAGGATTGGAACCTCTGCAAAGGTTCTTCGGAGAGACCAGCAGAGAACCCGGCTATTTCCTTAGCCAGGTCTCGGAGATACATGCCCATGTAGAGCTGGTATGTCTGGACTCGACAAGCAAGCATAGAGCCCTGGAAGCACTTCCTACCAAGGGCATCCAGGCTTCGGGCTTCCCTACCAGGGGGCACTGAGGAGTGCATTTTTTGATTCTTTAGTCTATGCATGGCCGATTCCACCACCATGGAATGGTGCGGTAGTTGTGCCTTCTGGAAGCCGGGGCTCTTGCGGACTCGATAAATGGAATTGACCCACTTGCTTAACACCGGCGACGACGCCGGGCTCTCCCACATGCGGAAGAGAAGTCGTTCCAGCATCGGAGGAACCGGTACAATAAAGGCCTCCTTCGGGGGAGAGTCATATTGGAGGGCATCGAGTTCTTCGACTCGAGGCTCCTCCTCGGGATCCGCAGGGAAGGCCAAGGCCTTGGCCATATCCCTCACGAAGTCCGAGAACCGGGTATCCTCCGGGGGGGGGGGGGGGACCGTCTCCGAGGTTCGGACTCGGGGGAGTCCGAAGGGACACACCGAGTCCGAAAGGAACCAGGTGACTCTTCGTCCTCAGATTCCCAGGCCGACTCCTCGGAGGAGGAGTCGATCGGCTCCGGTCGGGCAGGCACCGATGCTATCCGCTCTGACGCCGAGGGAGTCGGCGTCGACGACCTCGGTCCCGAACGGGAGGCCGAAGGAGACCTCGACAGAGGATCGACTCGAGCCCTCATGGACTCGAGGATCGGCTCGGTCTCCGGGGTCGATTTGGAGGTCGACGTCCCGGCGGTCAGGGCAGAAGCACCGGCGAGGCCAGCAATCAATACCCCCTGCTGGTCCAAGAAGGCAGTCAGACTGCTCTCCAAGGCCGTCAACCTGAGTCCGAGCTCAGGAGACCCAGCAGCCCCCGACTCAGGCCCCGACGGCGTCGGGTCCTTCGGAGGCGAGTCAACGAGGACAACAGTACTCACGTGAGCGGGCAAGTCCACCTCGAGTCGAGGATGTTTTGAAGGCCTCTCCGTCTCCGAGGACCCGGGACGGGAATCGGGGCTATGCGACCTGGCCCTCGAGGAACCAGGAGCGTCCACCGATCCCGCCCTCACGGGCTTCTTCTTCCGATGATGTTCCCGGGTAGGAGACCCCCTTTCAGAGGAACTTCGACGATGCTCAGGACCAAAGTCCCGAGACGTCGAAGCCTCTGACGAGGTCCGAGCCCGGCCGGAGTCAGAGAAGATACGCTCCCGCTGGTGCTGCCGACTCCTCAATGCTTTTGAGGACATTTTGCCGCATGGCCCACAGATCATGGAGTCATGATCTGGGCTGAGGCAGCGGAGGCAGAAGTCATGAGTGTCTGTAAGAGACATGAGTTTCTTACAGAGATCACACTTTTTAAAGCCGCTGGCAGCCATCGGGGGAAAAAGGGCCCCTGCGAGGTCGAATGACCGGGCAGCCAGGGAAAAAGGCGCGAAATCTGTCATGAAGGACAAAAAACCGAAAAATAAGGGACGGACTCGCAACCAGCGTCGCGAGTCCGGGCGGGAAAAGAACCGGCGTCGAACTGAAGAAAAAAGAGAAAAATAGAGAAAAAAAATCAACTTTTCTGCGGGGATTCACAGGTAACGTCTGTAGGGCTCCGCGGAAAAAAGAAGACTGAGCAAGATGGCACCCTTGGGCGGGAAGAGGACCGCGCATGCGCGCTGCAATTCCCAAAGGCTTTCTTTGAAAGCTGGGGAAAATTGCTCCGCGAGGGCTCCGTCGGCGCCGACGTCACCCATATGTGAGGACTGACTTCCTGCTTGGTCCTGGAGAAAGAATGGTACCTATTTATTTATTTACATTTTCTTATATACCGCTCTATTTCCCATCAGTGTGGTTCACATGGAACATTTAACATACGCATTTCACAGGATAATCTGCGTTTACAATTAAAACAGGTAATAGAACTTGGGTGATATGGGTGATATTCAAGATGTATGCATACTAAGTTCTAGAGGGAGTCATGGGACAGCTTCTGCGATGCCTGGGCTATAAAAGGAAGGGGGTGAGAGGAAAAAATTTGGGGAAATCTTGAGACAGCTGACAATGAATATATATGACATTGGGAAAGATTTTAAATGAGCTGTAAGCTCATAAAAGAGGCAAAGGATACTGCTGGGCTAACACAATGAAGGCTACAGAAACCTTTAAAATACCAGAAATTCCTGTAACAGTTAATGTAACCCAGAATTTACAATATGTGGTATGTTGTAACAGTTTGTGCGAATATTTCTCTTAAGTTCATTTTGATACAAAAGTTGGGGAAAGGTTTAACTAAAGGGATAAAATGTCAAGAGGCAGGCCATTCTCTTGAATTTCAAACTGTCAACAGAGCAAGACTGTAATGGATGACAGTTATGTAGAGTGTGAAAGGTAAAGACTGCAGTACACTTATCTAGTCATAAGATCAATTCCAAATAGTAGAATAACTGATGGCTCTACAGTTACCCTATCATAGAATTAAGGGATAAGGGAAAATGAAAATGGAGGTAATATCATCTCAGGATTTCAGACATTGCCATATACTGTGACTTGTCATTACCACATATGACACTTGAACACCTGAAATTCAGAGTTCTCATCACATATTCCATAATATAATTTTATCATGACATATACGAAGGGATCCTAGAACCAAGGCTAATAAGACTGATGGAATGTTTAATATAGTAGTAGTGGTAATAAGTACAGTGGCAAGCCCCTTTTTTGACTTTTTAATGGAAGGGCAAGGGAGTGAGTTTTACATCCCAACATTACTCTCTGAATTGCTATGGTATATTCTCTAGTCAGTATATGAAATAAAATGAAAAAGCATATATGCATTTATTAAAACATCTCATTAACACAACAATTTAGGATTTAGATTATAATTTTACTTATTTCATGCACATTTTTATCTTTCTTGTTATTAAAAACACTTGTGTTGTAATGATGGCAACTGCATTAGAAACAATTGTGCTCTCCTAGTGTCCAACAGTGTTACTTAAATTCTAAACCATTTTGGTATGCAAATTTCACCATTTAAACTTTAGCAAATGCTTTCATTCCTCTGAAAAGTGACAGAAAACAAATTACTGCCCTTGCACACTTTATAATATGGCATAATGAAAAAGCAGACATATCAGATTTTGCATATGCATAAGTGAAAGCAAGGGGAGCATTTTGGCACTAAAACTAGAATACTTTGTGGGACCAAGATGAATGCTACCTTACCAACACTCCTTCAGGAGATAATGGTAGAGCTGGGATAAAATTCAGTTGTGCTGAGATATATAAGCTTTTTCTACTATCCGAGGGCAGTAGACTGGTTATTGTGGTTAGTTTATTATAATAAGAGTTTATATTTAATTTTGGAGTGGAGTAGCTGCCTAGTGGTTAGAGCAACTGCCTAGTACCCAGATGATCAAGGGTTTGATTTCCACTGGCACTCCTTGTGACCTTGGGCAAGTCACTTTACCCGCCATTGCCTCAGAAGAAAAGGCTGGCAATCTACTTCCGGTGATACATTGCCAAGAAAACCTAGAGGTAGCTGGGTCGCTATGAGTCAACAATGACTTGATGGCACTAAAAAATTTTTAAAAAAAATTAATTTTGTCGTCACTGAATGTTCATGGTTAAAGCTAGTGAGGGCAGGGGATGAAGTTAAGTCAGCATCAGATTTGCAATTATTCCTGCGTTATATTATTTTGATGCACTGCGCTATTTTCTGATCAATGAGGTAAACCACTTTGGATCCCATTTTGGGGGAAAAAAGCAGTATAAAAAAAGAAAGTGCTATTCATGCCTTCTTTCTCATTTTGTTTTAAATTCAATATTGCTCATCTGTAAGATGTGCTTTCTATAAGCAAAGGACTGAAAAGGCATGCAAGTGGGCAAAGTCATCTGATGGCATCGAGAGACTACTATGCTCCAACAACTCAGAACTTCAGTGTAAAATTCTCACATGAGCAACCTTTCCCATGAACAGTAAGTTTCCAAGCTTAAGAATGTAGGCAACTCTTGGGAAGGTGGGTGGGATTGTGTGCCTTATCAATCCTGCTGTCTATGGAAAACACCTGTTACAGATGTGCAACACTATTTTTTCCATCAACAAGCGGGACAGAGTCAGGTACACAAGTGGGTGACCTCAAAACTTAGGGCTGATCACCATTTCCATATTCTTCCAAACTTTAGAGCAATCTGCAGTAAAATAGTGTGAGAGTTGCATTTTCAGATGGATAGACTGGCCAGCAAAGCTTGACCAAGACATGTTTACTGAGGCTTGGTCCAAACAATAATGCACAGTTAATGTATGGTAAGAGGACCATGTTGCTACTTTACAGTTTGTATTCCGTGAAAAATAGTTTAAGAATGCCACTGCTGCTGCAGTAGCTCTGGTCTGATGAGACACTTCATTATCGCTGAGAGGAGCAGCCGCTTGTTCATAAGAGAACTGGATACAGGCCGTTTACAGTTTAAAGTATGTAGGGCTTTCTTGCATGAATTTGAATGCCGTTACATGTTGTAAGCACTAGCTCCTCATCGATGTGAAGATGTATAACCACCTTAGGAAAAGCTTAGAGTGGGTTTAGAGGACAGCTTGTGGTGACAAAACTGAATATATGGTTCAAAGGTTGCCAACACTTGAAATTCACTGACTCTTCTAGCTGAAGTAATAGCCAGTAAGTGAAGCAATGTCTGAAGAGTCTAATGGTTCAAAAGATGGCTTCCATAAGTGAAGTTTGCACCAGAATAAGGTGCCAAGACATAGGGGGCTACTGCAGTGAAGATTTTACATGAAGATTCTTCATCAAGCAAGCAATAAATATGACACTGAGATGCCACAATGGTATTTACCAGACCATAATAAGCAGCCAAAGTATTATCATCCTCCCTTTTTCCTTGGCTCACAATCTTGAGGTATGTATATATCGACTTGTCAGTCTTCTGTGCAGATGAACCCTTTGTCTTTTTTTAAGCAGTTTCTTCTCAGCCTCAAAACATGCATGGAGGCGATTCAGAAGATGATCTCTTCATGCTCTCACAGATACTCAAGCACAATGCTTACAGTCTTTTAATCACAAGCCCTTAGACTCTGCATCGCCCCCTGTAAACAGAGTCTAAGGGCTTGTGATTAAAATTGGCAAAAATGACGCTATTTGTGCAATCTGCTTAGTGGTGTAGTTGAATTAAGTATATATGAGTAGGTTTTGAATCCCCAGGAGTACTCATGTGGAGTTTAAAAACTGTGTGATTGATAATTTAAGAGTACATAATAATATTGTTGAGGCTTTTTGACCTGTGATGTGAGCGTCAGCTGTTTCCTATAGTGAACTTGTTCACTGTATGTGGGGTATAAGCCATCCTGAGGTCATTATTGCCTAAATTATTGAATCATTTTGAAAAATTGTATTTGTAGTAATTTGTAGTAATCTGGATTTGATTAAGAGCTGTTTAGTTGTATCGTTAGTTTTGTGCATACCATGACAGTAATGAACCTGACATCTAAACCACAATATTTTGAGTATGATCTCAGTCTCAGATTTACTGCTAACATACTTAGGGCTAACACTTAGGGGTATGTTTACTAAGCTGGTCTAGCTCCTAGGTCCCACTGAATAGGTGCAGCTAGCCCGGGTTAATAGTTAGTCTGACTTAGTAGACATATCTCCTAGTATAGTAGTACCTGCACTGTATTTATTTAACTAGGCTTATATACCACTTTTCTAGCGGTCAAAGCTATGTATATTCAGGTACTGTATATATATTTTTCCCTTGTCCTCAAAGGGCTCACAATCTGTTTTTATACCTAAGGCAACAGAGGGTTAAGTGGCTTGCCCAAGGCCACAAGGAGCATCTGTGGGACTAGAAAACCAGTCCTTCCGGCCCAAGGTTGCTGTCCTCTAGCAGGATTCAAACCCCTGACCCTCTGGCCCAAGGTAACTTGCCCCAACCACGACACCACTCCTCCCTCCTAACAAAGAGAATTTTCTTCGGGAGTTCAGAAGATGTAACATGTATAGGCAACTTGTCAAGGAATGAATAGAAATTCCTCTTAATCAGGCCTGTGGCTCCCAATCAGTTAGAAATATTTCTGTATCTTTCTGCCATGTTTTCTTAGTTGCCGACTGCATTTCTTGGTACTTGAGGATCTTCTCCTTTCCTGGTCAATTTACAGAATAATCGCTTGGAACAGACACCTGTATTACTAATGTCAGATTTCCTTGTATCCAGCTTCTTGTCTGTTAGAATGGAAATATTCCAGGTGATCATAGCCATTCTCTGCAATTTCTTTAGGTTTGAGATACCAGTGCTTTTCCAGAACAGTATTGTTGTAATGTTTACAGAGTTTCTAATGGATGTGATGTGCCATCTTACTGTGCCTTTCTATACGGAATGGAGTAGTAGTTTGGTGGTTAGAAACCAAAACAGACCAGGGTTGAAATCCCACTGACACTTGTTGTGGCCTTCGGCAACCCACTTAAACCCTCTACTGCCTCAGGTACAAACTTAGATTGTAAGTTCTCTGGGGACAGTGATACCTGTACCTAATTGTAACTCATCTTGAACTGCCATTGGAAAAGTGTGAGCTAACTACTACTATGAAAAGAACTTTACAGACAGCTATGAGATTAGTAAATGTTTCCAGCTCTTTCTTACAGAATTTACACATTTCTGATTTGCCTGTTTTTTTTTCTGTGCTTGCTGTAAACCATCTCATCTGTAATCCACTGTCCTGGACTGCAACTCTAAATCTCTCATCTTTCAATTTACCTCTCAATAAATAAATCGTCCCTGGAGTAACATTTTGTATTTGCCACTGTATTTGTGAATTTGCCACTTGCTTTTCCTTGTTTGTTGATCTACTTCTTTGAAATGTTTTTTCTCTTACTTCCTTTCCTATGCATGCTGGTGGATTCTCACTCATCCCTTCTACTCATCAGAAAGCGTAGTTACTCACCTGTAACAGGTGTTCTCCGGGGACAGCAAGAATCAGTCCTCACATATGGGTGACATCAACACCGACAGAGCCTGTACGGAAGCATCTCCCCAGCTTTCAAAGAAAGCCTTTGGGAGATACACCACACATGCGTGGTCCACTTTCCACCCAAGGGTGCCATCTTGCCTCAGTTAAAATGACATAGCTAAGAAGGCAAAAATAAAAGATAGTAAAGAAGCAACTCCAAGGGGAGGAGAGAGGATTGTGAGGACCGATTTCTGCTGTCCCCAGAGAACACCTGTTACAGGTGAGTAACTACGCTTTCTTCAAAAACAAACAGGAAGTCAGTCCTCACATATGGGACTCTCCAGCTTCAGGCTACCAAAACCTGTAGAAAATGCCATGGCAACCTGCAAAGGTGAACCGTGATCAGCAGCAGTTGAATCCCAAGAGAGACTCTTGCAAGACCCAGGTGTCCGGCGGAGAACCAGCACTCCGGTAGCCTGAACACAGAAGGGTTGGAGTGCAGGAGTTGGCTACACCCCGAAAAGATTATGGAGTACGGCCTGGCTGAAGGCGCTGTCCTGTTGGGATTCCAACTCCAGGCAGTAATGAGCTACGAAGGTATGGACTGGAGACTAGGTGGTGGCCTGGCAAATTTTCGTCATGGGGATGGAACGCAGATTGGCCACAGAAGTAGCCATGGCCCTGACACGGTGCACCGTGACTCTGGTCCAGTGGGATCCCCACTTACTCGTAGGCCAGGGTAATGCAGTCCGCCACCCAAGAGGACAGCGTTTGCTTAGTCACTGGGAGCCCCAGACGGCTAAGGTCATAGGATATGAAAAGCTGTTGAGCTTGCGGTAGCTCCGAGTCCGTTGCAGGTAGAAGGACAGGGCTGTCTTGCAATCCAGACTATGGAGAATGGTCTCTGTCCTACCGGTGTGAGGCCTAGGAAAGAAGGTGAGGAGCGCCACCTCCTGATTGAAATGGAATGGGGACATCATCTTCGGCAGAAATTTGGGGTGTGTGTGGAGCACCAACATGTTCTTGTAGAACCTCATGTAAGGAGAAACTGCCATCAGAGCCTGGAACTCGCTGACTCTGCGAGCTGATGCAAGTGCTACCAGGAAGGCGACTTCCAGGAGAGGTACTGCAAGTGGCCAGAGGCTCAAACGGAGGCTTGGTGAGCTGCGGGAACACCACATTAAGGTCACACTCCGCCAATGGAGGGCGGATGGGGGGTTTGGACAGCATGTGGCCCCATAGGAATCGAGACACAAGGGGTTGAGCCGAGAGGGATTTCCCCTCGATGGAGTGGTGATACGCTGCGATGGCGCTCAGGTATACTGAGTTGGACTTCAAGCCTGCCTGCAATAGGTGCAGTAGGTATTGGAGTACCACATACACTGAGCAGGAAAATGGGTTCATCCGCTTTTCTGTGCACTATAATGAGAAACGGTGCCACTTGAAGGCATACGCCCTTCTTGTGGAGACCTTACGAGAAGCCAGAAGAATCTCTTCTATGTCTTGTGGGAGACTGAAGGAGGCTAACGCTACTCTTTCAGCAGTCAAGCTGTGAGCGAGAGGGACAAGTTGGGGTGTAGGAGAGAGCCCTGCTCCTGTAAGAGTAGTCCTGGGGCTCGGCGGTACCGTCGCTAGGAGAGGAAAAGTGGGAACCAGGGCTGTGTTGGCCACCAAGGAGCTATCAGCACTAGCGACGCTGTGTCACGCTGAGTCTTGAACAGGGTCTTGGCTATCAGCGGAGTTGGAAGAAAGACATACAGAAGGCCTTCCATCCACGGGATTAGGAATGCATCCACGGCTAACCAAGATGGGTGTGGTCAACAGGAGCAGAAATGGAGCAACTGCGCGTTGTATGGGCCGGCAAACAGGTCCCTCACTGGGACGCCCCAGCGCCAGAACATCCACGGGGCTATCACTGGGCCAGGCGCCACTCGTGTGGCTGGAGTAGCCTGCTCAGTTTGTCCGCTAAGACATTATCCTGGCCTGGGAGGTAGACCGCCCTTAGGAGCATCCCTGTGCATGTAGCATAACAGCAGAGGGTTATTGCCTCCTGGCAGAGGGGGCATGACCCTGTCCCCCCGTTTGTTCATACAGAACATTGCAACCTGATTGTCGATATGGATCAGCACTGCGTGGGGCTGTAGTTTATGGCAAAAGGCTCTGAGGGCCAGGAATAACACCCCGATTTCCAGCAGGTTGATCTGCATTTTGGATTCCCTCAGGGACCAGCAGCCTTGTGTCTGGAGGCTCTCGCAATGCGCTCCCCAGCCCATTGGGGAGGTATCTGTGGTGAGGACCTTCTGGGGGGTGGGTGCCTGTAAAAGCATACGGCCTGAAGGTGACATGGGTTCTGCCACAATCTGAGGGAGCCTGCTAATTGGCAGGTCACCTGCACTCTGTCCTTGAGCCTGCCTGTAGCTTGGGCCCACTGAGAGCGGAGGCACCACTGGGCTGCTCTCATGTACAGGCAGGCCATTTGGTGTTACATGGACTGTGGAGGCTATGTGTCCCAGCAGGCAGAAGAGAAGCTGGACAGGTAGTGTCCTGTGCCACTGCACCTCTGAGGCTAATTCCCTGAGGTGTTCTGACCTCTCCTGAGGGAGGAAGGCTTTTGCCTGAAGGGTGTCCAGCTACACCCCTATGAACTATAGGTGCTGAGCTGGAATGAGGTGGGATTTGAGGTAGTTTATAACAAACCCCAGGTGCAGCAGGGGATTTATGGTGCGTCTGGTGGCACATTGTGCCTCTGTAGCTGTGTCCCTCTTTATGAGCCAGTCATCCAAATAAGGGAAGACAAAGGCCCCTTGAACTCTGAGATGGGCTACAACCATCCCTAGGCAATTTGTGAAGACCCTTGGAGACTAGGCCAGACCAAAGGGCAGCACCCTGTATTGGTAGTGCTGACCCCCATCACGAACCAAAAGTATTTTCTGTAG
This sequence comes from Ichthyophis bannanicus, assembly GCA_033557465.1. Taxonomy (NCBI): domain Eukaryota; kingdom Metazoa; phylum Chordata; class Amphibia; order Gymnophiona; family Ichthyophiidae; genus Ichthyophis; species Ichthyophis bannanicus. Next base: position 1,107,601,721 of record CM066031.1, read on the forward strand.
CTGGGGTAAATTAGGATATGAGTATAGGCATCTTTTAGGTCTAAGGGGCAAAGCCAATCTCCCTGTTGGAGGAGTGGCAGCAGTGTTCCAAGGGAGAGCATTCTGAACTTCTCCTTGACCAGAAACCTGTTGAGCTCTCACAGGTCCAGGATGGGCGTGAGGCCCCTAGTCCTCTTGGGGTCGAGGAAATACCAGGAGTAGAAGCCGATGTCCCAGAGAGGTTTTGGCACTGGCTCCACTGCTTTGTCTCAGAGTAGTCCTGCTAGTTCAGTGAAGAGCAGGGTTTGGTGGAAGAGAGGTCTGGTAGGTTCTCCCGGGAAGTACGAGAGTGGTGCCCGGATGTAGGTGGAGGAGGTAGCCCTCCTTGATCACTTGTAGCACCCAGGTATCGGTGGTGATAGCTGACCACCTGTGGGCAAACAGGCTAGGCACCCCCCTGTGGGCAGCAGAGGACCTCCTGAGGGATTGCAGGTCGCACCCAGGCAGTCAAAAGCTTCTCCCGGGCTGGGCCTGAGTTGGCTTCGGGGCTTTTTGCTTTCTGGGACCGTGGCCCTTGGCCCTTTTGTTGTTGGCCCTGCTGAGGCGCCGAGAAGGCCTGGAAGTGCAGAGTACTACTAAAGCCCTCTTTCATCCTCCGGACGAAGGGCTTTTTCCCCGGGACTTTCTTCCAGGGATGCACAGAGGTCTTCTTTGAGAGCCTGGTTCTCGTCACATACTCAGTCTCTATCTCCACTGCTTTATCTGCCATGGGCTTCCCAAATAGGTTGTCACCTATACAGGGGGCATTGATTAGTTTGTCCTGGGATGACTACAGCCATGCTTGGCGTCGTGCCCTGATACCGGTGGCGGCCACCCTGGCTGACTCGAAGCAATCGTAGGCTGCTCGGGATAGAAACTGAGCATTCTTTTACTTCTGAGGTTAGGGTCTTGAACCTCTGCAGGGGTTCTCCATCGAGGACTGCTGAGAATCCCCCGAGTTCCTTTGACAGTTCCTTCAGGTATATGCAGACAGAGCTGGTAGGACTAGATTTGGCACGCTAGCATTGAGCCCTGAAAGACTTTCCGGCCGATGGTTCAGACCTCCCTGCTGGGTGTTACTGATGAATCATTTTTTTTTGGCTCTTAAGACTGCGCATAGCCAACTCCACGACCATGGAGTTGTGGGGAAGCTAGGTCTTTTGGAACCCAGGGCTTCGTTGTAGCCAGTACATGGCACCACGGTTCTTGTTTTTATTATTTATTTTACAATTTTTCTATACCGCACTATTCGGCATCAGCACGGTTTACATGGAACAAAAGATCAGACAGGGTAAATAAGTCTGAGTTTACAATTAACAGGGTAATAAAAACTTGGATAACAAAAAGGTAACTATTTACACATTAGTGTCATCTAATCTTGCTAATGATTGGTACAGATGCTGGTGTTTCCCACATGCAGAGGAGGCGGCAGTTGAGGATCGGGGGTACTGGGACTGTAAGGGTTTCCTTCAGGGGTGCCTCATATTGGAGGCTCACCAATTCCTCTATCTGCGGGTTCTCCTCAGCCTTGGTCTTGATAGTGAGAGCCTTGGCCAAATCCCTCTTGAAATCTAGGGATGCCACGTCCTCGGGTGGAGAACAGCATCGGGTCGCTGTGGGAGACATGTCTGAGGGCACGTAACGGTGTTGCCTCGTGTCCGGGGACTCTTCGTCTTCTGTCTCCCATTCAGACTCTAAGTCAGAGTACGAGTCCGACAATGCACAATCACCTCGGTCGAGGACCGCTCTTTACAGTGCATGATCTCCAGAGGATTGTCGGTTTGAGCCACGAGCGCTCGCCAGGGAGGACCGGTGTCTTGAGGAACGGGACTGGGACCTCGACTGGGGCCAGGTGCTCTCTCGAGGCCGGTGGCACTCGAGGACTGGTTCAACATCTAGGGAAGCCCTCGATGTCGAGGGTCCCGTCACTGGGGAGGATGAACTGGACGCGCCAAATGCCCACTGCATGGCCACTAAGGCAGATATATTGCTTTCTAGGGCCACCATTCTGGTCTCCATGCCAACTGGCTCCACAGCCTTCGACACGGGCACCGAGGACTTCGAGCCCGGTGTCTGTACTTCCAAGGGAGAGTCCTCGATGAGGATGGCCTCGGAGTCTGAGACCAGTCGGCAAGAGTCGACGACTCCTTGCAGGGCATCTTGGAGGGCTGTTTATGCCCCAACTCCTTGGACTCAATGCTTGGGACTGTGTGATCTGGGGTGGGATTTCACCTTCTTTCTAGATCCATCCTCCAAGGCAGTCTTCGAGGCTTTTTTTCTTCTTATGTTTCACCTCCGGGGACTTCCGCTCAGAGGAACCACGGCTGCGGGACTCTGAAGAGACTCTGGCTTTGCAGGGCACAGAGGTATTGGAGGGGACCCTGGAGAATGGTGTCAGAGACTCCGGGGCGGAGTCGGACTTCTGAAAAACATTTTTCCTGCTGCTGATGGCAGCTCTTTAAGGCCTTTGGGGTCATGGCTCTGCAGAGCTTGCAGTCGGAGTCGTCATGCTCTGGACCAAGGCATTGAAGGCAGTAGTCACGTGGGTCGGTGAGCGACATCATTTTGCCACACCGGTCACACTTATTGAAGCCACTGGAGGCTATCGGGAAAAAAGGGGTCCCTGCTTCCCGGTGGGGGGTTCGAGACCTTCGGCTGAAAAAGGGTGCAAATGCCGGTTGAGGAAGATCTCAATGAAAAACTAAGAAAAAATGAACAGACAAACCCAAGGAGTGACGCTGAGGTGAGCTGGCTCGGGGGCAGGAAGGAACCGGTACACATACCGGACAAAACTTGAGAATAAAACCTGACTTTTTCTGGGGAAAATTAGACAGCGTCTGAAGGGCTCCTCAGAAAAAAGGAGACTGGGGCAAGATGGCACCCTTGGGCGGGAAGTGGACACACAGGCGTGGTGCATCTCCCAAAGGCTTTCTTTGAAAGCTGGGGAGATGATTCCACATGGGCTCAGTCGGTGCTGATGTCACACACATGTGAGGACTGACTTTCTGCTTGTTCCCAGAGAATGCTAGTCCAAGTTTAATAATGGAGAAAGACTCTGGATGTTTACTTTAATATTTCAACATTTTTTCCATATTTGGATCTAACAATGCCATTAAGTAGGCCTGAGGTCTATGATAGTATGTATAATTGATTTCTGAGGCCCAGTGCTCCTTCAGCTCACTGGAACTATAGAGCTTCAGGCCAGCTACTAACAATAAGTGTGATGTTACCTCTGGGTTGTTACCTTCTTTAGGATTATGGCTAAATCCATATCCCACAGAGCTGCAATAGTAAACAGAAGTGGTATCAGGGAGTCTCCCTGAATTATTCCTTGTTGTATCTTCACATTAGGAATGACAAACTAACCATCTTCATACTTCCAATGGAGTCTGGTTTGCCACATTTTCATGGTGAGCTTACCATACTTGATCAAGTCAGAGTTTATTTTATATATTCCAAGGCAATTTATTATCCAAGAGTGCAGGATGCTATTAAAGGCTCTCTTATAGTCAATCCATGCCATACTGAGATTTCTGCTTTCCTTAGCACTGGCCATGTTGGCCTTATTCAACATTAACTGGTCTTTGGTTCCATATGCTCTCCTCTTATTGCCATGTTGTTATTAGAATTGATATGATCGTATAGTCTGTCTGCATCTACTGCAGTGAACAGCTTATAGATTTAGGTAGACAAGTTATTGGTCCATAATTCTTGGGAATATTACTTGGATACTCGCTTTGTAAGAAGTATTCTTCCTGTTATAAACCACTTGGTGCTAAGTCTAGCTGTTGGATCGGTTCATTTTTGCAGTTTGCCAGGTCTTGATAGAGTGATGTTAATGTTTGAGCCAAAAGGTGGTCAAAGATTTTCCAGTTTGGAGCTCTTTTTAACTTGCTTTCCAGCTCTTTTGTTGTTCCTTCCGATCATTTCATAGGTTTGATGTTAGCCTTTTCTAAGAAGTCTCCCATATGCAGGGTAACCATTCTGCTTCTTGACTGTGCTCTACAGGTTCTCAAAACAGAAATCTTCAGAAGAAAACTGTATTATCTTTGGTTGGTGGTGTTTTTACCATACAAATGCTCTTTCCAGATTCCCTGTAAAATTGATTTGGGTTCTCTCTAAATAGTTTATTTTGATATCTCTAACAGAACAGAGTCCTGTCCCAATACCATCGGATGGCATTACCTACTTGTGTGCCTGAGTCAATTCTACTGGTTGATAGAAAATGTCCTAATCTGAAAGGATGCAAAGGAAGGGCAGAGGTCCAATGGATGTTTGTGTACAGCCACTGGTGCAGCAATAGGAACAGAGTGCAAATGTGGGAAATTCTCATGAACTAATTTCTCTCCATCTGATCACATTTAAGGGTGAGGTGTTCACCGTATAGTCTCAGATAAAGACTTTGGGAGTAATTGTAGACACTTCTTTGAATAGTCCCCAGTTATTGTGTTGTCAGTCTTGACTAGACTGTAAGCTCTGATGAGCAGGGACGTGTCCATTCAGCACTGCATGTGTCATACAGTGCTACACAAGTAGTAGTAGTAATATTGGCAATGTAGGGTGGAATTGTTTTGAGCATTTACAGACATCTCATAACTTGCATAGATACTTACATCGAGAGCATGTATTAATTGTAGGTTAGTGCTCTTATTATGGGGAGATTAGGTTACTACTTAATTGTTGATGTGAACAACTAAGAAGCAGCTGAGTAGATTTTAGCTGGTGCAGAATACAGTGACCTAGATCGTGTTGGGTTTGGAGACATGTTAATCCTATTTGCCCAGCTAGTGTGCCTTCAATGGCTACCATTTCAAGCAAGGACCAAGTTTAAGATCCCATTTAAGCCTTTAATGACTGGTGTTCCTGGTTATTTGAGAGAAAAGCTGCAGTGGTATTCTCCAGGAAGGCTGTTACACTCCACTGAAGATAATTTCTTAGTGGTTCTGAAATCAAAATATGTTGAAAACTTGAAAAAAAAGCATTTTCTTATGTTCACAAGTTGGAATTTACTTTATAGGGAGTTAAGATATAATCAGGATGATCTCCATTCTAGAAAATGCTTGAAAACTTGGCAGTTGGACCAATATAGAAAGGAGATGCATTTTAGAAGGTTTAATTTACTCTTAGATTGAAGAAAATGGGTTTCTACTTTGTGTAATGTAATGAGACGTTGATCCTTTTGATCTGTAATAGATTTGGGCTCATTGCTGCTGCTGTTTGTTTTTAATGTATTTTTGTTTGCGAGTTATTTTTTTATGATGATCTATATTTTAAAAATTGTGCATTGTGTAGAGCTTTCAGGAATTATAGGTGGCTAATAAATAAAATTTATTGTACCTAAATTTGTAATACACATTCAGCATGGGTTTGAAAATTGTATTAAGTCCAAAATCCAAATCCAACATGTTCTTACTAATAATGCCAAGTATTTTTTAGAAGTTTCTGTGTAAATGTGTCAATAAGCATAAAGGAAATAACATTACTTTTACTGACCCTATATATTATCAGATTTCCTAAAAATCTTGTCTGCATTGGGCAGAAATTATTTGATGGGCATTAGTGTGGTCCTGGGGGAATGATAATTCATATAGCAGGATGACTTCTAGTTACTGTATTCTTTGTTTGCTGTTTTGCAATTTTTTTCTTATGGGCTCCACTCTCTTTTTCTGGGCTGGATAAAATGGATGGAGTAGCTTATTTTCTTCTTTTTAGTTTTCTTATATTATAATGTGAAACTAGATGTGCTATTTCTGTTTTCAGGTAATTAACAAAATATAAAGCAAAAAACAAAACAAAAAACACCCTAAAACCAGCCCCTCCCCCCACCAACCAGTCAGTCAGTGCTCCTTTGTTCAACTGCTTTAGCAGCCAGAGCAAAAAGAAATGTAAGCTTTTCCTGATGACATTTCACAGGGTCATGCCTAGCAGAAGGGTCCATGATATAAGTAAAGTCAATTTAGAGGTAATCAGATTCAACTTTATATGCATTTACATATTCGTATAGCACTTACATTCTGCAACTGTCAATATAGTTGAATAAATAATTCAATGAACAAGGTTTATTAATTACACAGGTACACTACCAAAAAACTGCCTCCAGTTTTGCAACTGGTTCCTATAGATTTTGGGGTGCTGAATCCAGGAAAAATAGCCAAAATGTTCCATCACGTCACGTTTTCTTGCAAAATTAGATTTCTTACCCATATAAGGAATGTTCACATAATTTCTTTTTAGCCGACGGCAGTTTATTTTCTTGGCCCAAAATAGAGGTTGTAATGGTTAACTAACTAGAAACACTCCCTCATGATATTTTAGAGTGTTTTGTATTCATTTTATACATTAACAGGACAATTGGGAGGCGGGGGGCTAAATCCAGTACTCGCGCTGGTGCATGTTCTTTCCTGTTCGCCTCGCCTCGTTTGCTCGCTCAAACACGGTGGTTGCGACATGAACGTTCCTGTCAAATTTCAGTTTCTTGCAAGTTCATTATTACCTTTTGTTTGCTCAGTCGTAATCCAGCTTTATTCCGAAGTGGTTCACTACAGTTGTAGTTTGCAGTGCTGTGTATTTGTGATGGCTCACAGAGCCAGAGGTTGCGTCAACTCTCCGGACAGTTTTTGTTTTATTTGTGGGGAATATACCGTGAAAAAGCGGCAGAGGAACATTTCTGCATTTATTAAAAAAGTATATTTCGCCTATTTCGGTTTGAAGTTAGGCGATCAAGACAAACCGTGGGCTCCTCACAAAGTGTGCAAGACATGTGAGGAAGATCTACGCTTATGGATGAAAGGTAAAAAACAAGCATTTCATTTCAGAATACCTATGATGTGGCGTGAACAAAGAGACCACAGCAGTGACTGCTATTTTTGCTCTTGCATTGTGAAGGGATACAACTTAAAAAATAAGAACGTAATAAGTTACCCCAACCTTCCCTCAGCAATTAGGCCTATGCCTCATAGCAACGAAGTACCTGTGCCTGAACCACCAAAATCTTTGGATCATATTTGTGTGGACGGTTCTGATCATGATGAGACTCATCAGATGGCTTTTCCCGATGAGTCCAGTACTTCCGAGTTTGAAACTGAACCAGATCCGAAACCTGAACTTTTCTCTCAAGCTGAATTGAATGATTTAGTCCGGGATTTAGGACTCCCAAAAGATGCTGCCCAACTGCTAGGTTCTCGGCTTAAACAGAAAAATCTATTGTCACCAGGAACAACTTTTTATTGGTACCGCAACCGCGAGACACAATTTTTGAAGTATTTCAGCAAAGAGGAAGATTTGGTATTTTGCAACGATATATACGGAGTGATGGAAAAGTTTAAACTCAAGTATGATCCTGCTGAATGGCGGCTGTTCATTGATTCGTCAAAAGACAGCATAAAAGGTGTTCTTCTTCATAATGGCAACACATTCGCTTCAGTTCCTATTGCTCACTCTGTTATTCTCCAAGAAAAATACGAGAATTTGGCCCTGATTCTTCAGAAGATTCGTTATGATGAGCATAAGTGGATGATTTGTGGAGACTTTAAAATTCTATCCATGCTATTAGGGCAGCAATCCGGTTTCACCAAATATCCCTGCTTCCTTTGCTTGTGGGATAGCCGGGCCCGCGACCTACACTGGGGGAAAAAAGACTGGCCAATTCGGGAGTATTTGAGACCCGGTGAGAAAAATGTTCTTCATGAGAGCTTGGTACCTCGTGATAAAATTCTATTACCACCTCTCCACATTAAGTTGGGTCTCATTAAGCAATTCATCAAGTCCCTTCCAAAAGATGGTGAGTGCTTTCGGTACCTTTGCTCAAAGTTCCCCCGACTTTCTGAAGCAAAGCTAAAGGAAGGAGTGTTTGTTGGCCCTGATATAAGGAAACTCATTTCAGATGGAGCATTCGCTGAAACGATGTCTGAGAAGGAAAAAGAAGCCTGGGATTCCTTCAAGGATGTTGTTCTCAAATTCTTGGGGAACAGGCGGGATGAGAACTATAAGGATATTGTTGCCAGGATGCTCAATGCCTTCAAAGAACAAGGCTGTAACATGAGCCTGAAAGTCCATTTCTTGCACTCCCATGTGAACTACTTTCCCGAAAACTTGGGGGCGTACAGTGAAGAACAAGGTGAAAGGTTTCACCAGGACATCAAGGACGCAGAGAGAAGGTACCAAGGAAGATGGAACACCACTATGATGGCTGATTTCTGCTGGTTGCTGCTGTGGGAAACCCCAGATGAAAAATACGCCAAGCAGCGCACCAAGAGAAGCATTCGGAGGAAGAAGAAACGGGCCCACCAGGAGATTGATTGACCCAAGAATGACTTTAAAATCTAAACTGTGTTGACAAATATCGTGTTTTTACTAAACTTTGAAATAAAAATTTGCTAGTTATTACCACAGTGTCGGATCTCATTTATTAGAATTTTATTTTCACACCATCGGGTGTTTGTCTTCATGTATTGCAATGGTGTGGTTTGCGTTTTCTATTCTTACATACATACCTGTACAACATTTTTTGCACATTTCTTTGCTTTGCTTTGTGTCTAACCTCGCTCTTATATGCTCAATGTTTGTGCACATGTATGTGGCTGTTCTAAGTGCAGACAATTTTGCTACCATCACAGTGTGTTTTGTTGACATTACTCTATTCTTATGTGCTGCCTTGTTACAATTTTCTTTATTCTTATTTGAATAACTACTAAACAATTAGTATAAAGAATTCATCCAAGAAACTTTTATCTCGAACGCACTCAATCTGAAACGTTCACCTCAAACTGCTAACCCAATGTAGCAAAAAATCTGTACGTGATGGAGCAAATTGGTTACCAGATTTGGATTCAGCGCACCAAAAAACGTAAAAATCAATCGAAACAGAGGCAGTTTTAAAAAAAAATGTTTCAGTGTACCTGTGTTATTAAATACAACATGAGACACTGATATGTTTTATCAAAAAAATCAGTATCTAGCAGGGGTGGAAGTTTCAAATGTAACTATATTAAATTTTAAAAACATACATATCCATCTGTTTAAAAATGAGCACCAGTAAATCACTCATGGGTGGCATCATCCTATGGGGCTTTCCCAGCACTCATCTGTGCATGTGCAGGATTTCAGTTCTATTCTAAGCTAGCTGCTATTGGAAGGCAGGAGAAGCCAATTCCTAGGAAAGTTGAGCAGTACTGGACGACTTTTATATGCAGCCCTCTCAGAACACTTGTTAGTGTAAGCAACTTTGCTTTCTTTGAGGACAATCAGAAATCAAGTCCTCACTGATGGCAATTTTTAAATACAGACTGCCTTTAACAAATAGGGAAAGCAGAAAAAATAAAGTGTCAAAGAGTAACAATTTGTTTTTCTCTGCAAAAGGCCTCTTTCTTTCTTTTAACAAATACAACCTGAAATGAAAGACAATGGGCTCTAGGGGACATGGAATTGAATTCTACATCTCGAAGAGATTCCTCAGAACAATCACAGGACCTGTTACACTGGGAATCCTCCTACAAACATGAATTTGTGGACACTTCATGTCATAGCTTTCCAGATCTCATCAATGGTGGTTAACCTCAGGTAGGCTACTGATGCTGTTATGGCTCTAACAGTAAGATCCTTGAAATGTCGATGGCCAGGTCCAACTGGAAGTGAAGGACATGCAATATACTAGCCAACAGGACAGTTTGTGCTTGACTATGGAAGTCTCAGTTTTGCTGGCATCAAATGAATCAAAAATCTGTTACAGTAATTCCATCAGAGATGTCCCAGCTACACAACCTGGCATCTTTCTGACATAAGAGTTAAGATCCTGTTCCTCCCCGATTACTTGATTTTGAATTTGTTGCTCAACCAATCTCTGGAAGCCTTCAGGTTGTCCTTAGCTCTAATAGTTTATCTGCTGAAGCTTTTTCCAAGCAGACCACAGATCCTGGGTTTGGAACTTATTTACACGAGCGCCCCAGCCAAATGTGGATTTATCTATTAGGAAACTGTGTTAGAAGAATCTGGAATGGAACCATTTTAGCCAGATTTGAATAGGTCAACCACCAGAACAGAAGTTCCTGAGATGATGGACAATTCAGATTTCATTCCGTAAGTTCTGAGTAGCTGATCCCACTGAGAATATAAGGTCCATTGGCCTGCCTAATAAAGGCATGCCAAGGTGATTACATGCACTATAGGGGTCATGTGGCTCAGTAATCTCAACTGACTCTTGTATATTCTTTTCTGGGGAAGAAAAAATACTTTTGCTTGAGTAATATCTAGCAGAGCACCAATAAACTCCAACTGAAGTGATGAGCTCAAGTAGCATTTGGATAATTTAGGACAACCTACTACTACTGAACATTTGTATAGCACTACAAGGCGTACACAGCATTGCACAGACACATGTAAAAGATGGTCCCTGCTCATCGGAGCTTACAATCTAATAGAGACAGATAACACAGTAGCTGTAGACATGTGATACAGCTAGGGGGAATGGTAAGGAAACAAAGGACATTAGGTGAGTCAAGATCTGAAAGCGGCAGCGAAAAGGTGAGTTTTCAGCCTGGATTTGAAAAGGGTCAGAGAAGGCGCTGACGTACAGACTCAGGTAGTTTGTTCCAGGCATCAAGAGCAGCAAGGTGAAAGGAGCAAAGTCTGGAATTGGCAATAGAAGAGAAGGGCACAGATAGAAGCGATTTGCTACAAGAGCGGAGTTCCCGAGCAAGGGTGTAGGGAGAGATAAGAGAGGAAAGGTAGTGAGGAGCTGCAGAGTTAACGCACTTATAGGTCAGCAGAAGTTTGAACTGGATGTGGAAACGGATAGGAAGCCAATGAAGAAACTTGAGAAGAGGGATACTGTGAGCATGAGGCGGCTGGTGGAAGATTAGTATTGCAGGAGACAGCTGAACAGACTGAAGGGGAGAGAGATGACTCAGAGGGAGACCAGCAAGGAGCAGGTTACAACAGTCTAGTCGGGAGGTGACTCAGGAGTGGTAAGTATCTTAGTAGTATATTCAGAAAGGAATGGGCGAATTTTGTTGATGTTGTGGAGAAAGAAATGGCAGGTTTTAGATATCAGTTGGATGTGTGTGAAGAAGGAAAGAAAGGAGTCAAAGACAACTCCAAGGTTGCGAGTTGAGGAGACAGGGAGGAGTAGAGAGTTATCCACAGAGAAAGGAGAGACACTAACGCCGGATAGTTTTGTGCATCAATACTATGGTACCTTTCTGAAACATCTCTTGATGACTAATCGCCCCCACAGCAGAAACATGTTCAATCCCAATCTGTGTATGTGCACTGTTACCATGGCTAGGCATTTTGTGAAGACTCATGGAGGAGAAACTAGGCCAAAGGCAGGACATGATACTGGAGTTATTTATTTAAACAACAGGGTTTTTTTTTAATACCACTTTATCTTATGGTCAAAGCGGTTTACATTAAACAGGTAAGACAATCTGGAAGTAACCATGTACATATGTAAATATATGGAGGTATTGTTAAAGGGGGAACTGGAGGGGAGAGGCTAGGTGGGGGATGGGGATATATAAAACACCACCAGTTCCTTCTACACTTCTACCAATCCCAGTGCCCATCATCAACCCTCTAATACATCCCAAGCCAGCATAGAAAAATTGTAAATATATTATTTATACAAGATGTTAATAAAATCTCTATTCATTGTATATAATTTCATAACATATATGTACATAGTTTCACCAAGTTGAATTTTCCTGTTTCATGTAAACCTGTTGCTTGCTGTGAGTATTCTTGTTCATTGTAAACCGCGCTGATGAAAAAGAGCGCGGTATAGAAAAGCTATAAATAAATAAAATAAATAAATATTGTGGGATGTATGGTGGGGGAAAGGGGTGGACTAGGTTTCCGGTAGCACTCTCTGAAGATGTGGATTTTAAGGGCTTTTCTGAAGGAGGGCAAGTCCATTGTAGTCCTTAGTTTTTCAGGAATAGAGTTCCAGAGTTGCAGTGCGTAGAGGGAAAAGGCTCTCTTAGATGTAGAAGCTTTGGTTTTTGCAAATATCGGTGGTGTTTGCAGCATCTTCCTTGCAGTACAAAGTCGTCCTCTTCTCGGGTATGATCTGGAAGTATCCCTATGTGTGTCTAAGTTTCCTTTAGATCCAAAGAGCCAAGCCCAGAGAAACCATCTTAAAACTTATTTATGAGAAACATGTTCAAGGCTCTCAAATCTAGGACTGAGATTTTTGGTATCATGAAATGATTTAAGTAAAAATCCTGTCCTCTTTCCCTTAGTAGAACTAATGCACTGGGCTTTAAGAGGAAGCAGAGCTCCCTTAAAAGTATTTCTTGCTGTTGAAAGTTTGACAATATGCTGTGTTGCAGTTTATGAGCATATATGATCTTCTGTCAAACAGAGAGCAACATAAAAGTACATGAAGGTGCGTACTATGCCAGTGGACATGGGACACGGTCTGGGCAGGGCCAGCCAAACCATTAGACAAATTAGGTGGCTGCTAGGGTGGAAAGTTCTGGGGGCGGCAAAGAGCAGGGCATTTTATCCTGTTGCTTTATAGGGATCCAGACACAGCGGATCCCTTTATAACAACAGAATAAAATCAAAATAAACGTTAACTATTTCTTATACCTTGACCTGCGTGGAGTGGTGGGTACACCTACTCTAGTCACCTTACTGGGCAGACTAGATGGACCATACTGGTCTTTATCTGCTGTCATATTTTATGCTTGTATTCAAAGCTAAACAGATTCTGACAACCAGAAGAACAAAAGGCTTAAGGTTTGCCTAAGGTGCCAATTCAGGGGCCTGTCCTGGGTCTGGGCAGAGTCCAGGTGGAGGTGGAGTTTACAAGTACAGTACATGCGTTTAGTGTAAAATACCTTAATTTATGCACATTCTTGTGTATTTAATGTGCAATAATTTATACCTGCTATGAAACAGGTGCAAATGCTCTCTCCTGAATTTAAGGCAAGATCTCTGCCACTTACATTGGTATTTAATAAAGACAAGGCGTCTACTTGTCTTTATAAGATAGGTTAAGACAGCCAAAAGGCTTCTAAGCGCCCTGTTATAAAATTACCTTGTTAGTGGGTAATTTACTGGGGTCTCCTTAATTTGTATCCTTCTTATACTATGCTTAAAATCTGTGTGTCTGAAGTTACATGTTTGTGAAAAACCTTAGCCTCCCCGACTAGAAGGACCTCTGGCCCAGATACTAATATCCCGGCTAAGTCGTTAAACCAATCAAAACCCATCCCTAGGTTTTAATTGGCTACTTGGTCCTTGGCTGTTTGAGATAAAAGCAAGCTTCTTGCTGTTCACTAACAGGGGGAGTGGGGGAGCAAGGGAGCAGAAGGTAATGTCTCTTTGTAGAACAGAAGTACTTTTTTGACACCCTAGGTGTCAGGATGCAGGTGACTGCAGTGAGGGCCTGAAGTGTAGAACAATGGTCATTTAAGTAAGCTATTGCTTCTTTGACCTTATCTCTGAAGGGACTTTCTTCCTTTTAAGGCACATCAGGAAACCATTCCTGCACATCAAATATCAGGTCTGAAGCCTGCAAACCATTCATGCAGGTGCTGATACCTACTGAAAAGGCTCTCTATACAGTTTCAAAAATATCAAAGATTAAACAGATCATGTTTTTCTCACATTCCTTCCCTTTGGTCACTATTTATTTATTTAACATCTCTTCTATACCGCGCTATTACAATCAGCGCGGTGTACATTGAACAAAATACTGCAATGCATACAGGCAACATTGAGTTTACAGAGAACAGGGGAATATATAACATGGAATAACAGGGATAACTATGTACAGCCAACATTATATTATATATATACTTTAACTATATACAATATAGTGATATAAGGACATCATGTCTTAAGGAAGAAACTGCACAGACTTTCTACCTTGCACCAAAGATTCTTCATTTACTGGCTCATGAAGGGCTGGTAAAAAATGTGGGAAATGAGCATAGCATTATGATAACCCTTTCTCCCAACAAGGCTGAGGATATGGATGTTGTTCTCTGGGAACACCGAAGAATGGATTGTCTCAACCTTCTTGAGAGTGGATCTAACTACCAATGATTGGTGTAATAATCATTGCTATCCAAATCTAGGAGCTTTCTGGACACCGTACATAAGACTCCAACTTCTGTAGGTTGCACAGTGTGGAGAAAGGGACTGCCCACATTCTCATCTGTATGTCCTTAAGGATCCTCTGCATGGGCACTGTCAGTGCATAAATTCTGCTTAAGAAGTTCCTGAAGTGCAAGGGGGTCCTAAGAGAAAAGGGGCCCAATTGAAGCCTCACCCAGATCTTTTAAAATGGACTCTTCCTGTTTTGGGGGCCTTTTGAGAATCTGTTGCTTGGTGGCCCTTAATTTGAACTTCTGCCACTGGGCATTGCTATGCCTTTCTTGTGGTGGCTGAAGGATGCCAAGCCATTTCTTTACAAAATCTGTTAAGAAGAGATCCTCTGCTGGAGGCTCTCTCCTTTTCTGAGAAGGAAAGGGATCAGAGACCAGTTAACACCTCTTGATGAGAGAAGTCTACTGAGTTATAATAAGGCCACCAGGAATGCTAAGATTCTGTGTCAGAAAAACATTACAGAGTAAAGTTAGAGCTTGGGCCTGACTTGCAGAAAAAGCCTCTAGGAGGACATTCTTTGTTTGATGGGGTCTAGACAAGTATCTCAGGGCCACTTCCTGCTGTAATTCTGACAACTTTCACCGATGTTGATTTATCTCTGTGTTCTGGGTGCTGATGTCACAGCTCCATGTAGTGGATCAGTCTTGAAAATGGGCAAACTGGAGCTTAATTCCATGGCAGTGCTGATACAAGAATTAAAACAGAGACACCCTCAATTCATCTCCTCTCTGAGTAACATTGAAGGGGGGACGGGGAAACGAGGGTTGAAACACCATGGCCTATAGCAGGAGCAGTATTATCTTCTTGGACTACCTAAGGTGAAGAGGTGGCTTGAACCAAGACCCTTGGAGGTTGTCGCATCTCCTGTGGTATTCAAAAGAATAAGCCTTCTTCTGCACGGGGGTGCTGCAATGGAGTGATGGCAGCTGCCTATGTCTTCATGCTTCTGACATCAAACCCTGACAATGACCGATACCGATGCTTCTTAGTCTCTGTGCAACGTGTGACACTGGAATTCTGATGCTGAAACTGAAGAGATTGTAATGTTAGAACCAGAGTTGGAATTCTGCAATTTCTTTCAACAGGGCCTTGTTGAAGGATGATTTTGATGGATTCTAATGAGACCATTCATTAGTCACCTCAAGTGTTAGCAATATCCTTTCAATGCTTATGCATCTTCAGTGTGGTGGAGCTCCTGGGTCCATGTGTGCTAATTCTCTCAGCACATCCGCTATAAACTAGTGGACTTGCCCAAACCAAAAAGCTTTTTCTTGAATTCTTGTGTCATAAAATCCTTTAGATTACAATCTGGCACTTATAACACTTAGGAATCATGAATGGACCCAAGGCATCAAGTTATCTGTATTAGTAAATGATCCTGGTGTACTGCTCTCACTTCATGAGGCTGCTGGGGGATCCTTTTTTCTTGAAAATTGATGAAAATAGTTAAAGAGAAATCAAATAACTTGATGTTCAAAAACTTGACTGGTGCTGCTAGAGATGCCAGAAAGCATAGTTACTCACCAGTAACAGGTGTTCTCCAGGGATAGCAGGAATCAGTCCTCACATATTGGTGACGACAGCGCCAACGGAGCCCCCAAGGAAGCATCTCCCCAGCTTTCAAAGAAAGCTTTTGGGAGATGCCACCACACGTGTGGTCCCCTTCCCGCCTAAGGGTGCCATCTTCATCAGTCAGATGACATAGCTAGAGCCGACAAAAGAAGATGGCAAAAATTGCACAGCAACTCCAAGGGGAGGAGGGAGGGTTGTGAGGACTGATTCCTGCTGTCCCTGGAGAACACCTGTTACAGGTGAGTAACTACGCTTTCTCCAGGAACAAGCAGGAAGTCAGTCCTCACATATGGGACTCCCTAGCTACAGGCTACCGAGAGCCTATAGAAAAACACAGCCCAGCCATGAGCAGCCACAAGTGAGTCTGAAGAAAGACTAAGGATCCCAGTGTCCAGACAGAACCATCGCTCTGGTAGCCTGAACAAGAAGGGCCGGAGGGTAGGAGTTGCCTAAACTCCGAACAGATTACGGAGTATGGCCTGGCTGAAGGTGCTGTTCAATCTGGACTCCCTCTCCAGGCAATAGTGAGCTGCAAAGGTGTGAACTGAGGACTAGGTGGCAGCCCGGCAGATGTCTGCCATAGGGACAGAGCGCAGGCTTACAATCGAGGTCGCCGTGACCCGGTGCTCCAACAAGAGCCCAGCCTGATCGTGGGCGAAGGCAATGCAGTCCACCATCCAGGTGGACAGGGTCTGCTTGGTAATAGCCTCCCCCAGTTGACTAGGATCACAGGAAATGAAAAGCTGCGAGGCTTTGCGGTGGCCCTGGGTACGTTGCAAGTAAAAGGATAGGGCCCTCTTACAATCCAGAGTATGGAAAATGGCTGCCGCCTTGTCGGCATGGGGCAATGGAAATAAGGTGGGGAGCATCATCTCCTGGCTGAGGTGGAAGGCGGATATCACCTTCAGAAGGAATTCAGAATGGGTGCGAAGCACGACCCTATTCTTGCAGAACCTGGTATAAGGTGGCTCGGCCACCAAGGCCTGAAGCTCGCTGACTCTGCAAGCAGGGTTGAGCGCCATCAGAAAGACGACCTTCCAGGAGAGATAACGCAAATAGCAGGTAGCCAGAGGTTCAAAAGGCAGCTTGGTGAGTTGCATCAGAACCACATTGATGTCCCATTCCGCCAGGGATGGATGGATGGATGGGAGGCTTAGAGAGCAGAAGGCCCCGCATAAATCGGGTAATGAGGGGCTGCGCAGAAAGAGGTTTGCCCTCTATAGAATGATGATGCACAGAGAGCGCGCTCAGATGCACGCTGATGAAGATGGACTTGAGTCCGGTTTGCCAAAAGGTGAAGCAAGTACTGTAGCACCGTACCGCACCGTTCAGATAGAACATTGCGACCTGGTTATCCATTTGGACCAGCACTGACTGGTTCCACAGGTGGTGGTGGACGGCCTTGATTGCCAGAAAAATGACTAAGGTCCAGCAGGTTGATTTGTTGCTGGCTCTCTGCTAGGGACCAGCTGCCCTGCGTGCGCAGTTCCTCACAGTGGGTACCCCAGCCCTGTAGGGACACATCCGTGGAGACAATCTTCTGGGGATTTGGAGAGCATGCCCTCCTGCAGGTGCTGTGTGCCCTGCCACTAGTTGAGTGACTCCACTAGCTGATGGGATACTAAGACCTTGTCCCGGAGCCTTCCCGTGGCTTGTGTCTACTGTGAGCGGAGACACCACTGAGCCACCCGCATGTTGAGGTAGGCATTGGGAACCACATGGACTGCAGTTGCTATGTGGCCCAGTAGATGGAGCATGAACCACGCCAACACTGCATGATGGCGTTTGCACCTCGGTGGCCAGGGTCCTGAGGCGATTTGCCCTGTTCAAGGGAAGAAAGACCCTAGCCTGGAGTGTGTCCAGTCGAGCTCCTACAAACTCTAAGCCCTGTGTCTGAGTGAGGTGGGACTTGGGATGGTTTATCATGAACCCCAGATACTGTAGGTCACTGATGGTGCGGGCTATGGCCTCTTGCACTCGGTGGCCGTGACTTCCTTTACAAGCGTGTCGTCCAGATATGGGAAGACAAAGGCCGCTTGGAGATGGAGGTAGGCGGCCACCATGCAGGCATTTGATGAAGACTCTTGGTGCGGAGCCTAGGCCAAAAGGTAGTACCTATACTGATAGTGGTCGCCCTCGAACACGAACCTTAAGTACTGCCTGTGACTGAAATGAATAAGGATGTGGGTGTAACCATCCTTTAGGTCCACGGAGTATAGCCAATCTCCCTGCTGGAGACAGGGCAGCAATGTTCCAAGGGAAAGCATTTTGAACTTTTCCAGCACCAGGAACTTGTTCAAATTTTGCAAGTCTAAAATGGGCCTTAGGACCCCTGTTCTTTTTAGGGACCAGAAAGTAACAGTAGTAGAACCCCTTGCCGCTGAGGTGGAGGGGTACAGGTTCCATGGCTCCATCCCTGATGAGGATTATGAGTTCCTGCAGTAGCAGGGCTTGGTGCAGGGGAGTCCGAGGGGGCTCTCCTAGAAAGAAAGGGGGAGGCGTCCGGTCTAAGTGAAGGAGGTAGCCTTCTCTGACCACCTGGAAGGCCCAGGTTTTGGTGGTTACTGTTGGCCACCGATGGGCAAAGTGGATCAGATGCCTGCCTGTTGGCAGCTGTCCCCCCCCACCCCCCCGGGAGGAGAGGCTATGCTCATGGAGTAAAAACCCTGACCCAGCCTGGACAGGAGCAGGTGTTTGGGGCTTAGAGCCCTTAGGCTTGCGTTGGCCTTGGCCCGCTTCTTTGTCCTGGTGACCCAGCTGCGGGGTCTGGGGGGGCCTGGTATTGGGGATAGCCTCGGTAAGGCTTACCTTTTCTGTGAAAAGGGGGCCTCTTCCCCAATGGTTTCTTCTTGGGAAGGGTGGATGACTTCCTGGAGAGCAGAGTCCTCATGATGAACTCTGTCTTGATCTTCGCTGCTTTTTCCTCCATCGGTTTGCCGAAGAGGTTTTCACTAAGATAGGGGACGTCAAGGAGTTTTTCCTGGACCCACTGCTTGAGGTCTGATGCCTGTGGTGGCCACCCTTGCGCTGAACTCGAAGCTGTCGTAGATGGCTTGAGACATGTACTTCGAGCACTCCCCAACGCACTTTGCGAGGGTTTGGAATCACTGGAGGTGATCTCCACTGAGACCCACCGAGAAATCTGCGAGTTTTTTTGCTAGGTCTCGTAGATACATGCCGATATAGAGCTGGAAGGTTTGAATTCGGCATATCAGCATCGAGCCCTGGTAGCATTTGCTTCCAAGGGTGTCGAAGGCACAGGACTCCCTACCCAGGGGCACACAGGAGTGAGTCTTCGGGCTTTTCTCATAGAGGTGTGAGAATTGCACTTTCCGAAAGCTGGGGCCCCACTGGGCCGGCTCGAGGCTCTCAAGGATCATCTCAGCGGCCTGGGGAGTTCTCGATGTTGAGGTCCCTGTGGTCTTAGTGCAAGCACCAGCGGGGTTGGGCATTGACGCTTGCTGCGAGGCAAGGAAGGCAGTGACACTGCATTCCAATGCTGTCATCCTGGCTTCCCACTCAGGAGATGCAGCCTTTGACATGGACACCGGGGTGACTGGGTATGGCGTTGGTGAGGAGAGGGAGTCCTCGATAGGACAGGCCTCGAGGGTCTGTGAACAGTCACTGGAGACCTTGGCATCTGTTCTGGGCACCTTTGCCGGCCGCTCCCGCTCCAACCCTTAAGATACCCTTGGGGACTGTGGGACCTAGCACAGGACTTGCCATGTGTCTCCAATTCCCAGGATAAGGTCCTCAAGGATTTATTCTTCTTCTTGCGCTCATGCTCTGGGGAACCCTTGTCAGAGTGTCCGTGGACCCGATCAGGTGTCACGGGGCCTGTATGCGACTCCGAAGATCCGTGCGGGGCCTTAGAGCATGAGGCCATCGGGGATAGCAGGGCAGAATCTGACCTGTGGAAGATGTCATCTTGCTTCTGCCCATGACTTTGGATGGCCTTTGCGGACATCTTCTTCCATAGGGTACAAATCTCTGGGTCATTATTTATTTTACATTTCTTCTATACCGCGCTATTTTAGATCAGCGCGGTTTACATTCAACATCAACTATACAACGCAGGCACTCTGAGTTGTATTTACAATGAACGGGGAGATCAACTTGGAAGTAACTGGGGAAACTATCTACATCTTATTTACACTGGTACCTACATTAGGCAAAGTCTATCAACATCTTATTTATGCCAGGTGTCTAAATTCTATTTCAGGGAGTACTGTTGGGAGACTGAGCTGGTTATTCTTTTTCATGCTGGGTCTGATTAGTTGGGTGTAGTGGGTGATTGTCTGAGGAGCACCATGCATGTTTACTAAGGCTGGAATCGGGGTAGTATATAGTGAACAGATGATGCTTTAATGCCTTCCTGAAGTGTGTTAGGTTGGTGATGTTTCGCATATAAGTGGGGAGGGCATTCCATGCTCTAGGTGCATAAATCGTAAAGGCCCTATTCATTGTTGCTTTTGTGCATTTTGTCATTGCTTTTGGGACCTCTAGGGTGTTTTGCATCGTGGGTCTTCTGTTTCTGTTATTTGGTACGTTGTGTATCATCTTGCTGATGGCTGTGGGGGTCAAGGTGTTTAAGGCTTTGAAGGTCAGGGTTAGTACTTTGTAGAGGGTTTGTGCTTGAACAGGTAACCAGTGGAGGTTCATCAAGACTGGCGTTATATGCTCTCTCCGTGAGGCTCCTGTTAGTACTCTCGCGGCAGTGTTCATTGCGAGCTGGAGCGGTGCTAGTGTTGCTTGAGGGAGACCGTGTAGAATTACGTTGGCATAGTCGAAATGTGATAATATTAATGCTTGATAGATTGTTTGATAGTCGCTGAAGTCGAGTAGTGGTCGTAGGTGTTTTAAGGTCCTTATTTTCAGATATACTGTTTTTACGGTGTTTTTTATGTAAGTCCAGCTGCTGGTCAAGTGTAACGCCAAGGTAGCAGATTGTGGGCTTAGTTTTCATTTCTGTGTTGCCGATTTTTAAAGAGGGTGGAGGGGTGAAGTCCTGGTTCCTTGAGATGAAAAGAACATCTGTTTTGCTGTAGTTGATTCTCAAGTTTTGTGTGTTGAGCCAGTCTGCTACTGCCTCAAAACATCTTGTTAGAGGTGAGAAGTCTGGTTGGTCGGTCCTGAAAGGGATGTATAGCAGGATATCATCTGCGTAGGCTAGGCAGCTGACCTTGAACGATCGTACTAGGGTGCATATGGGCTGCATGTAGATGTTAAACATCAATGCAGAAAGTGACGAACCCTGTGGCACACCTTGGTTTTGCAAAAACGATTCTGAGGTCGAGGAGCCAGATCTTACATGTTGCCATCTATTAGTCAAGTACGATTTGCACCAGTCTAAAGCAGTTCCTTGTATTCCTTTCTCGCTGAGGAGTAGTAGGAGGATCTCGTGGTTCACCGAGTCGAAGGCCGCTGCGATGTCAAGGAAGATGAGGGTGAATCCTTGGTGAATTTTGTCGGTTCCAGAGACTAGGTTGTCAAAAATAGGGTGGTGAGGAGGGTTTCCACCCCGTGTGCTTCTCTGAACCCATGTTGGGATGGATCCAGAGGGGCTTCAGTGTCAATATGCTGTTGAATTTGGCGCTGTACTATCTTTTTGATTACTTTGGCAAGCATGGGGATACTTGAAATTGGTCTGTATGATTCCACTTTTGTTGGGTCCAGCCTGTTATTCTTCAGCAATGGTCTGATCGATGTTTGTTTCAGACTTTGTGGGAACGATCCGGTCGTGAGGGATTGGTTTACTAATTCGCTCAGGTATTGGCTTAAGTCGCAGCGTAACTCCTTTATCCATAGAGCTGGGCATGGGTCGTTGGGCGCGGTGGTGGGGCTGATTGCTGCGATAGTGTCTTCAATCTCTCTGCGTGAGATTTTGTCAAATTTGGATAGTGGCGATGGTTGGGATAACTTATGCGGTAGGCTGTTGTCTGCGGGGCTTGATGTTGCACCAGTCTGTATCATTTTTGATGGTAGATAGTTGGAGTATGCCTGGGGCTGTGGCATATGTGATTGGTCTGCGGGAGGTTCTCTTGTAAGAGATTTCACTATATTGAACAGGTCATGAGGCTTGTTTAACGATCGCTTCAAGATGTCTGAATGATATTGTTTCCATTTCTTCATTAATTCATCTCGGTGTGCTCTTAGGTGAGCGTTGTATGTACTTTGTGCTTCGGTAGAGCGTGCTCGATGCCATCTTCTCTCGAGCTTGCGCAGGTACAGGAGTGATGCTTGGAGCTCTTAGTATACCATGGTGCGTGCTCTCGTTTCTTTGGTTTTCTGTGTGTGGCTGGTATGCATGCGACAGTCTTGAGGCTATCGTCCCAGGTGGAAACCAAAGCATCTAGGTCGTGTGCTGCATTGTTATTTATTTAGACAGTTTTGTATACCACCTTATCCTTTAATCAAAGTGGTCAACAAAACATTGGGAGGCATACATTCAACAGGAGGGGATACGATTCACATACATAAAAGGCTATCTACTTATACGTCTAAATGGGGATGGGCGGTTGGGGCCAAGTGGTGAGGGTAGCTAGTGGGCCACTTGGGTGGTATCTAGTGCTTGGCAACTTAAGGTGGTTGCTCATAGGCCTCGGTGAAGAGATGGGTCTTGAGAGCTTTGCGGAAGTCCTTGGTATCATTTAGGGTCCTTAAGTCCATGGGGAGGGAGTTCCATAATGCAGGCGCCAGTAGTGAGGGAGCTCTCCTAGATGTTAGTGGCTTGGTCTTGTGATAACCTGTGGGTAAGGTGATCCTGTTGTCATTGTTGGTTCTTCTAGGCCTGTTACCGACATCCTTGGGTATTACGTCCTGGAGTGCATCTGCAGAGCAGTGGTGGAAGATTTTGAAAATGTTCAGGATTGATTTTAATTTTGCCCTTGCAATTATTGGGAGCCAGTGCAACTGTCACAGGACAGGGGTGATGTGTTCAGATCTTGCAGTGCCCGTGATGATGCGTGCTGCAGTATTCTGCACCATTTGGAGTGGGTGAATAGACTGCTGGGGGAGGCCTTGGTATAGTGAGTTTCCATAGTCTAGCAGTGGGGTGATGACTGCTTGGCAAACTGTGCGGAAGTGGTCTTTGTCATGGTCGGCACCTAGATACCGGAGGCAGCAGTTGTGTGTATCGGTTAGGGACATGTTCTTTGTGCACTGATCACACTTTTTGAACCCACTGGCCATGGGTCAAAAAGGACCCCTGAAAGGTTGAAGACCCTCGATGCAGCCAACTGTTAGAAAAGGGCGCGAAGCTGCTCTGGAAGAAAAACAAAAAACGGTTCTGAGATTTGATGCCGTAGCAATGGAACTCTGATGTGGAAAAGGGACTGGTGCTAACCGGAGAAGGAAGGGCAATTTTATTCATAAAAATATCAACTTTTTTCCAGGGAAAGAAGATGGACATCTGTTGGGCTCTGCGGAAAAAGGGAGACGGAGTAAGATAGCACCCTTAAGTGGGAAGGGGACCAGGCATGCGTGGTGGCATCTCCCAAAGGCTTTCTTTGGAAGCTGGGGAGATGCTTCTGCGGGAGCTCCATTGGCACCAATGTCACCCATATATGAGGACTGACTTCTGCTTCTTCCTGGAGAACTAATACACACCATGCAAAAAATTGAAGAAAGCTTTGCAATGACCAAAAACATTATCTAAGAAAACGAGAGAGAAAGGATAAAAGGTACTGAGGCAACCCTATGCTGATAATGATGACAAAGTTATTCATGTCTGCAGCTCAGGACATGTTCAACAAGCTCCATGGAGGCAAAGAACTGAGGTGGCAGTTTGCAATGCTTCAACATAGGAAGCTCAGCACGTGCATAGATGACCATGCTGGAAAGGTCTGTAAACTGAGAGCTTGTTACTCTTTTTACTTCAATAGACCCCACTGGATGACATCACCCATCAGTGAGTAAGAACATTAGATATGCCATACTGGGTCAGACCAAGGTCCATCAAGCCCAGTATCCTGTTTCCAACAGTGGCCAATCTAGGTCATACGTACTGTCGCCGCGCCTCCTGCCCGGGCCGATAGCCAGTAAGCAGGAGGGCGTCGCCTTATTGCCCTCTTTGAATAATGTCCACAAATATGGCCGCCAGCTAGGATTGCTGGGAAATGTAGTTCAGTTATTCCTCAGAGCAAATAGTGTGACCACACAGTATTAGGCAAAAACAAAGAATATTTTTATTTTCGGGATTTCCCCCTCGCATCAAATTCAATAGCACTGAACAGAAATTGGATACGTCTCCAAAACAGAATAAAGTCCAACAGGTTGTATTCACAGAGTTGGGCACTTTTAAAAGCAGTTAACTTTGGTTCTACGAACTGGCTTACAAAGCTCAGGCTGTTAACTTTTTCAAGGTAACTTAACTTTCATATGAAGATTGTTTCTCTCACATCTTCTTACACAAGGAGGTTCACAGCTTCTAAAACGCCCAGCAAGTTTTACTTCTCTTCAGAGCATTGTGGGAACAAACACAAGGGCTTAAAACATCTGGTGAGTTTTTCTTGCTGTGTCTTTCAGCTTCGTACAAACAAGCTTTGCACTACTTTAAACACTCATTCTCTTACATGTGCTTAGGCTCAGCACATCTCAAACTCATTAGCCCTGCAATATGAACACTGCATCTCCTCAGGCTCACTTTCATACGGTTCATTGCAGCTTTCTATCTCCATCTCTTCAATGGATTCATTGCAACTGTTTTCAGGTGGACCAGTGTCATAGAGCTTACTATTCTGCTTCTGTAACAACTCATTCAGCTTTGATAACAAGAGTTTCTTTTGCTCTATCTCAGCAGAGTTTAAACACAAAGTTTCTTTCTCTCTAATAAACTTCTCCACTTCTGAGTCACAGCAACTGTTAGCAAACTTCCTATCTCTCATAAAAGCTTGCTTTGAGGCATTTTGACTACGACAGCTTCTAGCACTTTTCTTTAGTTCTCTATCTCTTCCAAGGGACTTTGGCTAGGGAACACAGAAAAGCTATTTTCTCTACCTTGTAGCTTAGCTGGCTAGCTGAGTTGCTTCCCCCACTGGGAACTGACTCTTCCAGCTTTCTTTCATGCAGGGACTTTGAAACACGCACTTGCCTTGACTCTGGGCTTCTCAGCTGTTCCAATCCTTCCTGCTCTGTGCCATGCTGCTTTCTCCTTTCATTCAACTGCCTCTCTCCTGGCAGTTTCCCATTTAGCTGTGTCTGCCTCTGATCTGTTCCTCTCAGATCCAACTGCTCGTCTCTGCTCCTTGTTCCAGCTGCTCTTATTCTCCTCGTTGTTCCTGCTCCTCTATCTGACTGCTCAAACACTGCAGTTTTAAACTGGTCCCTCTTAGGGACCACACCCTTCTCCCAGCACAAGTGGGAGCTGTTAGGACTCAACCTAGCTCTGACGTGCTGAAGTGGGCGGGGCTTGGTACAGGCTGCACTCTGACTCAGAGGTTTGTGGTTGCTAGGGAAACCCTGTTTGCTACTATTTTTAAAGGGACAGGATTCACTTTCTTGCCACTCTATCTCCCCTGAACAGCCTTCGTCATCACAGTACCTAGCAGTTTCCCCAAAAGACAGGTTCCGCAATGCTTGTACTGGGTCAAGCATGGATATCTTGGGTCCCTTCTTAATAATGGTTTATGGACCTTTCCTCCAGGAACTTGTCCAAACCTTTTTTAAACCCAGCTACACTAACAGCCTTTACTACATCCTCCGGTAACAAATTCCAGAGTTTGATTACACGTTGAGTGAAGAAATATTTTCTTTTATTAGTTTTAAATAGTTTACCCTGTAGCTTCATTGGATGTCCCCTAGTCTTTCTATATTCTGATAACGTAAACAATTGATCTACGTTTACCCGTTCCACTCCGTTCATTAATTTATAGACTTCTATCATATCTCCCCTCAGCCATCTCTTTTCCAGGTTAAAAAGCCCTAACCTTTTAGCCTTTCTTCATAGGAGTATCCTTCCATCCCCTTTACCATTTTGGTGGCTCTTCTCTGAACCTTTTCTAATAACGCTATATCCTTTTTAAGATACGGCGACCAGAATTGCACACAATATTCAAGGTGTGGTCTCA
The DNA here is from genome assembly GCA_033557465.1 of Ichthyophis bannanicus. Lineage (NCBI taxonomy): Eukaryota > Metazoa > Chordata > Amphibia > Gymnophiona > Ichthyophiidae > Ichthyophis > Ichthyophis bannanicus. The sequence goes on from CM066031.1 coordinate 1,107,627,493, forward strand.
CCATGGAACGATATAGAGGCATTATAATATCTTTTGTTTTATTTTCCATTCCTTTCCTTATGATACCTAGCATTCTATTTGCTTTCTTGGCTGCCGCTGCACACTGGGCCGAGGGTTTTAACATGCTATCCACAATGACGCCTACATCTTTTTCCTGGGTGGTGGCTCCTAATGTGGAACCTTGCATCGTGTCCCAGTCTTCCAATTTATCAAGATCCTCTTGCAATTTTCCACAATCCTCTTGGGTTTTAATAACTTTAAATAGTTTTGTGTCATCTGCAAATTTGATAACCTCACTCGTTATTCCACTTTCCAGGTCATTTATGAATATGTCAAAAAGCAGCAGACCCAGCACAGATCCCTGGGGTACACCACTAGTACTTCGTATCTTGCTTGTCTTTAGAGACAGCGCAGTTACTCACCTGTAACAGGTGATCTCTGGGAACAGCAGGAATGTAGTCTTCACATATGGGGACTCCCTAGCTGAAGATGCCAGGGAGATAGCCCCAGGAAGGTGCCAACCCAGAAAGATAGGCATCCTTCCTCCCATGGATCTGTGGCATTCCACCAGAGTTGGTGGGTAGGAGTTGAATTAGGTCTGGAAGAGATTTCTAAGAACAGCTTGGCCAAAGAAGGCATCCCAACGGGAGGCTTTATCCAGGCAGTAGTGGGCTGTGAAGGTGTGTACTGAAGCCCATGTAGCTGCTTGACAAATGTCATCGATAGACATAGAATGGAGATTAGCCGTGGAAGTAGCCATGGCTCTCACATTATGAGCTGTGACATGGTCCAGAAGAGGAAGACCCTTACTCTCATAAGCAAAGGATATGCATTGGGCAATCCATTTAGATAAAGTTCTTTTGGAGACTGGAAGTCCCAAATGACTAGGGTCAAAAGCTATAAAAAGTTGCGAGGACTTTCTATGTTGCTGTGTTCTTTGTATGTAAAAGGCTAAGGCCCTTTTACAATCCAAAGTATGAAGGTTTCTTTCTGCATTAGAGGCATGAGGCCTCGGGAAAAAATACAGGAAGATAGATAGATTGATTTAAATGAAAAGGCGAAACCACCATTGGCATAAAGTGTGGATGAGTTCTAAGAACAACCTTATCATGATGAAACCTAGTATAAGGAGGATCAGCCACTAAAGCTTGCAGTTCACTAATGCGACGTGCAGAGGTGATTGCAATTAGGAAGATGACCTTCCAGGTCAAAAACGTAAGGGCTGTAGTGGCTAAAGGCTCAAAAAGGCGGCTTCATAAGCTGCTCGAGAACTAGATTTAGATCCCATGCCACCGGTGGTGCCTTGATGGGAGGTTTGGTTAACAGAAGGCCTCTCATAAATCTTGATATGAGTGGATGAGAGGAAATTGGTTGTCCATTCAGAGGCTTATAAGAAGCTGCAATTGCACTAAGATGGACTCTTACTGAATTGGTCTTTAGACCAAAATTTGATAAGTGAATGAGATACTCTAGTATCGATTCTAAGGGGGTTTAATCCCTTCTTGGAGCACCATATAGTAAAACGTTTCCACTTGAAGGCATAAGATCTTCTTGTGGAAAGTTTCCTAGAAGCCTGAAGGATATCCTTTACCTGTTCGGACAGGTTGAGATCCTGGAGGTCTAAGCCTTCAGCAATCAGGCCATGAGGTGCAGGGACTGGGGATTCGGGTGCCATAGCGTCCCGTTCTCTTGGGAAAGGAGATCTGGAGCATGCCCTAACTCCAGAGGTGCCGCTTGAGAGAGCTTGCTTGGAGGCTCCTGCCCAATCGGGGCAGTGGGAGGCGGAGCCGAGCCAGCTTGAAAAGGCCGGCTCCAACGGAGCAGAGCAGCCAGCGGTCCAGCAGCTCCCCCGATCGGGGGTAGAGCGCCCGAACGGGAGGGAAGCCTTTGTCTCCTGCCCAATCGGGGCAGTGGGAGGCGGAGCCGAGCCGGCTTGAAAAGGCCGGTGCCAGCCCGCGCCAGAGGGCCCTTTGGCGTGGCACAAAGGCGTAAAGAGCAAAAAAGAGGCAGCCTCACCAAAAAGCACACGAAAGAAGCAAAAAGACCCAGCAAGCAGCCAGGAGAGAAGAGCAGCAACTGTAAGTGCAAACCACAGAACTGAACAAAAACATGCACACAAATCTGATCTTCCCCCTCGGCCTCATACTCATACTACTCATTCCACCTCACACACACTACCACCACCCACACACATACACACCATGGCCTCCAACAACTATATGGACATACATAGACCAAACAGCATACCCACAGGGACTCACAACGTTCTCCTACAACAAAGAGACAAGCAAAACACAAGTCCAACATACACGCCAAAACAAAGGAACCACACAAGACACACAACACCCTAAGACCAATAACAATTGAGCTCATAAACGCTAGGTCAATATGCAACAAGATCTATACCCTAGTTGACCACATAGATGACCATCAGCCCGACATACAGTCAAACCTCGGTTTTCGTGTGCCCCGGTTTTCGTTGGTTTCGGTTTTCGACGTCTTTTCTAACTGAGATCTTGTCTCGGTTATCGGTTTTTGCCTCGGTTTTCGTCAGGAACCAGTGCTGCCAGATCTGAAAATCTACACCCTCGCGCTGGTCTGCCCGCCCAGTCCCGGCAGCACTACCCCCCCCCCGCCCCGGACTCACCCGATCGCGTGTTGAGAAGCCAATGTCAGCTGAGCAACATCCTCGAGCCAGAGATGCAAGGATTGCACAGAGAGGAAGGCCCCGATCTCTCCACCGCCTGCCTGTTCTCTGGAGCGCCCCCTCAGGCTCGGAGGTAGCAGGGTAGCTGTCAATGTAAGCAGGAGATGTTGCATGGATGTGGGAGGCAGCGATCAGATTACAGTGCCGTACAGTACAATATCTGTGTGTTTGCTGTCCTGTGCACGATCGGGCAGGTGAGAGAAGTGACAGGAGCTGGGTGTCTGGAACGGATTACATTGAATTTACATTATTTCCTATGGGAAATATTGCTTCGGTTTTCGTACGTTTCGGTTTTAGTCAGACTGCTTAGAACGGATTAATCATTAAAACCGAGGTTTGACTGTACTCTGCATCACAGAAACGTGGCTCAGTCCCACTGACAACGTCCTACTCAATCAATTAGTGCCCGACGCATACACAGCATACAACTGCCCGCGCACTCATAGGCGAGGAGAAGGGGCACTCATAATAGCAAAGAGCAGCCTAAAATTCAAATCAAAAAGTAACATGGACACCCAACACTCTAACACCATCTCGATAGAGAACAAACATATGGCCATATGTCTCACCTACAGAGCACCCCATGCGCCACCTGAAGAACTAGCATCAACTCTAGAGACAGTCTGCGCAGTGAACTCCAGCCACAAACCCACAATACTCCTAGGAGACTTCAACCTTAAGTCCACCAACAAAAAAGATGCAGAAGCTTTTCTCCAAGCAAGGAGTTCACTCCAATTCACACAAATAATCACCACCCCGACACACAGACATGGATCCTCACCAGACTTTATTTTTGCACCCAACTACCTAACCTCAAGAGGCCTAATATCAACACCCATCACCACACCAGTACCATGGTCTGACCATCACTTAATTGAAGTAAAAATTACACCTAATGAGGAGATCCTAAACAAATATCCGGACAACACCCCCACACAAAGAAGATTTAAATGCTTCGACAGAGACCAATTCCTACAGGACACAATACAAAACCTAAACCATGAAACAGATGACCTAGATGCACTAATCACCAACTGGAACACCACCATATACAACGCTGCCAAAGCAACAGAATATAGACACAGGACACCTCGCTGCAACAAACTACAACACAAAACCATGGTACTCTAAAACTATAAGAAACGAAAAGAGGAGCCTCAGAAAAATAGAACGGAGATGGAGACAGAACAAGTCACCTGAGAACAAGGAACTATACCTAACAAAGCAAAAACAATACAACGAATGCATCAACCAAACAAAAAGGGAATACCATACAAACCTCATACGCAACTCCAACAAACCCAGAGAACTATTTGAAATCGTAAAAGCCCTCACCAAAGACCAGGATACCGAAGACAAAGTGCAACTGGACACACAAATATTTGCGGACCACATCCAAGAAAAGTTCCACTCAGCAGAACAAACAAGACCCAGCCCAAACCCAAAGACTATCACACCCTTGAACACCTGGGGAACATTCAACACCCCATCCATGGAGCAACTCTCCCACATCATCTCAGCAATCAAGACAAGCACCGCCCCCACGGATCCCTGCCCAGTGCCCTGGATCAAGGCCACCAAATCAAACTTCATCCAAACCATCCACAACATAGTAGACTCCTCCCTAACCCAAGGGCGCATGCCAAATCAATTGAAGCTCGCAACAATAAGACCTATCCTGAAGAAATCCACACTTGACAAGAACAATCCAGCAGCATACAGACCCATCTCCAGCATACCACTTTTAGCAAAAATAATCGAAAAAACTACAGCACCAACTACAAGAACACAGACAACCACGCTCCCCTGGACAACAATCAACACGGGTTCCGCCCCAACCACGGGGTAGAAACTCTTCTGATATACCTCTTCGACAGCGTCCTCCGCATCATAGACAACACCAAGAAAGGCATACTGATGATATTCATTGACATCTCATCTGCATTTGACACAGTTAAACACAAGACTCTATTGGATAGACTACAGAACATCGGTCTACACGGTGCCACCCTGAATTGGTTCCATTCATACCTAACCGACAGACAAATACAGGTCAAAGTAGGACACAACACATCTCGACCCATAAAGGTCAAACAAGGAGTGCCACAGGGATCGGCCCTTTCAGCTCTCCTATTCAACCTATACATCCAGCCAATATGTGCCAACATGAAAGAGCACCACATACATTATACAATCTACGCAGATGACATCATGATCTACATACCCATCTCAGTCGACAACCCGGACTACACCAACAAACTGCCTCACCCAAATGGCAAACTGGCTTCAGGAAAACAACCTATCAATCAACTACAGCAAGACGGAGGCACTGATCATCACGCGAAACCCAGCCTTTATCCCCCCACCCGACATCAAGATAAGAGATGCACTCATACCCATAAAATCAGAAGATAAGTACCTCGGCGTCATCCTGGACAAAGAACTTAACCTCCAAGCACACATAGGCAGAGCAACCAAAAGTGCATACCTAAGAATGCGACTCATCAGAAGACTCAAGCCCCTCCTCGACCCAGAGCACTTTCGCACCGTTTGCCAGGCGCTGATAACCCCCTCTACTAGACTTCTGCAATCCAATATTCACCGGGCTACCAAAGCAGACCCTCAGACCACTACAACTGGCCCAAAACACAGCTGCCCGCATATTAGCTAGTACTACAAGACACGATCACAACACACACCCATACTGAAAGAACTGCACTGGCTCACAATCATCTCACGCATCAAATACAAGACTATCATAAACATATTCAAGATCAAACAACACTCCTCCACCATAAGCCTACACACACTCATACAACCCGACACAAGCACACGGCCAAGAAGAAGAGGCACTTCCAATCGGGTTAACACCCCAAAAGACTTCACCATGACCCGCAAAGACACCGCACAACGAGCAATCTCCCTGGCTGCTCCATCCATATGGAACTCCCTCCCAGATGATCTGAGACTAACCACAGAAATCAAGGACTTCCGAAAACAGCTGAAGACAACCCTGTTCATCGATTACTATGGACATACCCCCTGAACCAGCATAAAAGTCAGATCATCAACCCCCCCACCCCAAGACTGTATATAAGACTGCTCATGATGTATAATAGTGCACTATGTAGATAAACCAAATCTAATCACATTCCCGCCAACACATACACACCACTCTGTACACTGCATGAAAACATTTGCCCCCTTGATTGTTTGCCGTGGAAACCGCTTTGATTGAATGATAAGGCGGTATATAAATACCATTAAATAAAATAAATAAATAAATAAATAAATGTAGAAGCAGGGGATACCACGTTTGGCGTGGCCATCGTGGTGCTATGAGAATCATGCGACCCCTGTCTCTCTGAAGCTTGAAGAGTGTTTTGGGGATGAGGGGAATGGGTGGGAAGGCATAAAGGAAGTCCTGACCCCAGTGAAGGAGGAAGGCATCCCTTGCCTGACAATTGTGAGCCGGAATCCTGGAACAGAACCGAGGAAGTTTGGCATTCAGTGGACTTGCAAAGAGGTCTATGTCTGGAGTGCCCCAGAGATGAAATATCTTTGCCACCTGGTGTAGGTGGAGGGACCACTCGTGAGGCAGCAGTACTCGACTGAGTCTGTCTGCCCAAAGGTTTTGAATGCCTGGAAGATATACCACTAGAAAATGAATTTGATGCTCTCTGGCGAGGGCCCACAATCGTAAAGCTTTGTTGCATAACGACAGAAAGCCTGTTCCACCCTGCTTGTTCACATAGAACATGGCTACTTGATTGTCCGTCTGGACTAGGACTATCTTGTAGCTGAGCTGGGCGTGGAATACTCGAAGAGCTAAATAGATTGCTCTTAATTCCAGGAGGTTTATGTGTAAACCAGCCTCCTGTGGAGTCCAGGTTCCCTGGGTAGAGAAATGATTCAGGTGTGCTCCTCAACCCACCTGTGATGCATCTGTTGTTAGGGTGGCCTGAAAAAGGGGTTGATGAAAAGGAGACCCCACTGTCAGGTTTTCTAGTGATTGCCACCATTGCAGGGACAAAATTAGTCGTTGAGAGTTTATTATTTTGTCTGACAAATGACCTGTGGCCTGTGCCCACTATGTGGATAGGGTCCACTGAGCTGCTCGCATGTGGAGGCGAGCATATGGGACTACATGAACTGTGGATGCCATATGTCCCAGTAACTGTAGTAGCTCTCTAGCAGTGAGGGAGGATTTGCCTGCTGCTTGAGAAGCTAGTTGCATTATGCGAAGACACTGGGCCTGTGGAAGGAAAGCCTTTGCCTGTCTGGTATCTAGACAGGCTCCTATGAATTCTAGGCATTGGGAAAGAACAAGTTGGGATTTTGGGAAGTTTATTACCAATCCCAAGTATTGGAGAATTCATATTGTACGGGACAGTGCAGTGCTGGCCTCTGCAACTGTAGGGGCTCGAATGAGCCAGTCGTCTAAGTAAGGGAAGACAAATATCCCCAGGGTTCATAGAAATGCGGCTACTACTGCCATGCATTTAGTGAATACCCTTGGTGCTGAAGCCAGACCAAAGGGAAGAACCCTGTACTGGAAATGTCTTCCCCTGAAAAGGAATCTAAGAATGTCCTGTGATCTGGATGGATGAGAATGTGAGTGTATGCATCCTTTAAGTCTAGAGAGCAAAGCCAATCCTGACTTTGAAGGTATGGCAGAAGAGTTCCTAGAGAAATCATTTTGAACTTTTCTCCAAACAGATATTTGTTCAATTCTCTGAGGTCCAGAATGGGTCTGTGTCCTCCTGTTTTCTTTGGAATAAGAAAATAGGGGGAGTAGAACCCTGCACCCCGCTGAAGAATGGGTACCTCCTCTATTGCCCCTTGGGCAAGAAGTGTCGAGACTTCGTGATCTAGCAGATTGTCTGTGGAGGTTTGAGAATTGAATTGCTTAGGAATTGTAGGAGGGGGCATGCTGTGAAAATGAAGCTTGTACCCTTCTCCTACAATGGACAAAGTCCAATTTTCTGCTGTTATCTGATGCCATCTGTTGGCAAAGTGGCATAACCAGCCCAGGATATTGGGGGGTTGGGGACCCCTCAGAGGCAGGAAGGCAAAGCTCTCTAGGAAGGAGTCAAAGCCCTTGAGGGGGCTGAAACCGGAGAGCTGGTTGGGCTCTCGGGCCTTTTGGCTTCTTTTGCTGTCTAGTTTGTCCCGTTTGGGCAACCTGACCTTGAGTTTGACTCTGCTGGGTATAGGAAGGATAATATTTCCTCTTTTTGCTGAAAGAGGGGTTTTTATAAGGCTTCTTTTTGGCTGGAGTGGCTGTAGATTTTGACAATCTATCTAGAGTAGTATTGTCAGCATCTAACTCGTTAGCCTTTTCCTGCCAGTTTTTGCCAAAGAGATTCTCCCCCGTGCAAGGAATGTTGCCTAACTTGTCCTGTATCCAAGTCTCCAAGTCTGATGCCTGTAGCCAGGCAATCTGTCGTGCACCAATGGCAATAGCAGAGGTTCTGCTGATGCATTCGAAGCACTCAAAGGCTGCACGATTAACAAAAGTGGATACATCTTGAACATGCTTAACTAGAGCAAGAAAATCTCGTCTCTTGTCATCTGGGGAAATGGGCTCATAAGTTCCAAGTTTCCTGTGACCTCTTTGAGGAACATTCCCATATATAAAATATATGAACTGATCCTAGCTGAAAGCATGGAAGCTTGAAAAGTTTGGCGCTCAAAAGCATCCAGAGTCCTGCATTCACGACCTGGAGGATTGGATACATGCCTCTTTGTACTTTTCATCCCACGCATGGCTGACTCCACTACCATTGAATGGTGTGGCAGCTGAGTTTTCTGAAATCCAGGACATGGCGGAACTCGATACATAGTATCAAGTCTCCTAGAGTGAGGAGAAGTAGTCAGAGGTGTCTCCCACATTCTGAGCATCAAGTTATGCAGAATTTCATGGATAGGCAGAGTGGCTGCCTCCTTAGGAGCTTTAGGATACTGGAGAATTTCCAATTCCTTTGCTCTGGGTTCCTCTTCAGGAGCTACTGTGATTGAAAGACCTTTGGCCATATCACGGATAAAATCCTGAAAAGACATGTCCTCTGGAGGTGACATTCTGCGTTGGGGAGCAGAGGGATCTTCTGGGAGAAACCCTCTAGTACCAGCAGAATTGTCAGAGTCTTCAGAATCGGAGGATTCCTGACCCCGATGCTCCTGCAAAGCACGGTCCCGGTATCAATCGAAGTCGGTACCGAGTTGACCCGATACCGATCTGTCGATTCCAGCCAGAGATGGCATGGGAAGAATTCCCACCGGGGCCGGTACCGTCTGTACCGGTGTTGGTACCGGCATCGGTGTCGATGTCGGTACCGGTGCCCGTTGGAACAACGGTACCGCAGCTGAGAGAAGAGCTGCGATGCTGCATTAGATAGCGAGGAACCTCTGGTCTATCGATGCTGCCGATGCCTGGGTGTCGGTACCGGTACCAGTAAAAACGGCCAGAACCCCTGAGCATGGCACAGGTAGTTCTTGCGAGGTTGGGGCCTTGAGAACATCTTGAAGCCCCATCGATGCTTTGGAAGCCGAAGCCTCCCGCCGGGGCTGTTTTGCCGGCGTGGTTCCCTCAAGGGCCATGCCAATGGCCTCTCGATGCTTAGCAGGAGAGCTACCCTTTTATGTTTAGTTACCTGAGATCAATGGGAGAAAGAAGGGGCCCTTGACGATGTCGATGCAATGGATCTGGCATCCGAAGAAAAGAGGGTACCGAGCTTTGCAGCCCGGTTCTGTCTTCCTCTTTTAGTCATCCCCATACAGGAGAGACATTCAGTTGGAGAATGTTCAGGCCCTAAACATTTTAGACACCAATCATGGGTGTGAGTGACGGAAATGGTACCGCAACCCTTAATACATTTTTAAAACCACTAGTTGGTTTTTCCATGTTTTAGGAATATGGGGCCTAGTGCCCAAAATGGCGCCTAGCACCAAAAGAAAAAAGTTTCTGAAGAGAAACAGTTTAAAGCATAAGGTTTGGGGGTTTTTTTTGAAAAAGAAAAGAAAAGAACTGGCAGTACTGGTAAGCGTCATGCGGCAGGCAAACGCGACCACAAGAAAACAAATTTAAAGACGGAATTTTCTGCGGTGATAGGGAATAGATCCTGTTGGCTCCGCGGAAAACGAAGAACTGAAGAGGGACAGTTGGAAAGGCGGGAAGGCAATGCGCATGTACTGAGGGATGCTCCCAAAAGCGTTCCTATTGGACGCTGGGGAGTGTTCTCGCGCAGGCTCCGTCGGTACCGACGATACCCATATGTGAAGACTACATTCCTGCTTGTTCCTGGAGATAAACATATCCGATATATGAGGGCTACTTTCAAAAAGTGTGCCTATACCGTTGTGGTCAATATTATTGTCACCTTTGCAATTTAGGTATGGTGTATACAATATCTTCAGAAATAATTGGAAATATTACAATTGTATGTCATCATAATATTTTAAGAGTATGTTCAAACGTATACGAGGGGTGCTGATGAGTCTCTGGCCTTGTAACGAAACAGAAAACTATGGGCACACTTCAGTTCCGGACATCTGAATGATCTCTCTGCAGTTTCGGATCTCCGAAACTGAAATGTGCCCATAGCTTTTTGTTTCACTACAAGGCCAGCAGCTTATCAGCACCCCTCGTATGCCTTTGAACATACTCTTAAAATATTATGACAATATACAATATTCTGACATACCTAAAATGCAAGGGTGCCAATAATGTTGACCAATTAAAAAGAAACCGCAGAGAGATCATTCGGATCTCTGGAACTGGTATGCCCGTAGCTTTCTGTTTTGTTATAAGACAAGACTTATCAGCTCCTCCTTGTACAACAAAAAAATGAAAAAGATGCTTGTGCAACTTAGACAGAGTAATTTCTGAGAACCCCCCCCCCAAAAAAAAAATATGACATGGAAAGGGATTAATGGCACCCTTCACTAATATTTGGTTGCAAGTTTCGTACCTCTGTCTGCTAGTAGCTTCTCCCACTCTTCAACTACGATTTGTTCCAGCTCATGAATGTTTCCAAGATGCCTTTCACCAATGGCAGATTTCAGCTCTTTCCAAAGGTTCTCGATTAGACTGAAATCAGGATTCATTGCTGGCCAGTTTAAAACAGTCTACTTGTTCCTTTTTAACCATTCTTTTGTACTTTTGGATGTATGTTTTGGGTCACTGTCCTGCTGGAGGACTCATGACCTTCAACCCAAACCTAGCTTTCTGACACTAGGTAGGCACATTTCGCTCCAAAACACCTTGGTAATCATCTGACTTCATGATTCCTTTAAGCGTTCCAGGCCTCCGTTTCCTGAGGCAGCAAAACAGCCCCACAACATTATGGAACCTTCACCATATTTAACTTTAGGAAGGGTGTTTTTTTCTTCTTAAGCTTCATTTCTTTGTTTGTAAATGTATCGCTGGTCTGTATTGCCGAAGAGGTCAAGTTTAGTTTCATCTGTCCACAGAACATTTTCCTGGAAGGATTGTGGTTTCACAAGGTAGGTTTGGGCAAAGATCAGGCATGCTTTTTATGTCTGTCTTTTAGCAGTAGGGGTCCTCCTTGGCCTTTGCCCTTGCACAGCGTATGGTGCGGGTTGAAATCACCATTCCAGATTGCTCCAGCTCAGCTTTAAGCTCTTTGGATGTTGTATGTGGTGCGTTTCCAACAGTTTGCATTAACCTTCGAAGACTTCTTGGATTAATTTTCCTCTTCCCACATCCTGGGAAGTTCTTGACAGTTCCATGAGCAGAAAACTTCTTAACATTGCAAATTGTAGAGACAGAAATTCTAAGGTGTTTGGAGATGGTCTAGTACCCCTTTAAAGTATGATGTTTGGTGATAATGGCTTTTATGACAATCTCAGGCAGCTCTCATCTTCACCATTGTGAAAATTGAACAGTGAGTGAATGTGGTCATTTTAAACATTAGAGCCATCTTTTATTGGTTGATTCAAGTCATGTGAGTACTGACAATTGATCACAGGGGCGTCTAATTTTACTGCATTGGGAATGTGGTTCATATGTTCAAACTGATTTGAATTGTTTATAAGGATGCCAATAATCATGTCCTATTACAAATACTTAACCACTTATGTCTCCCACATATATACTCAACAAACTAGAGAAACTGAAATCGAGAGGAGAATCTCGTATGGTTGCTACAAAAAAAGTTTTGAAAGTCACTGTGGATGGTCTTCCCTGTTGGCTATATCGTTTTGAAGGAACCGCGTCCTTAAACCGGAAACAGCTATTGGCGTTCTTGTTCCTTGTAAGAGGATTTAACTATATACTGTTGGAGGACGCCAAATTGGGACCATTGGTTGGATGAACATTTTAAAAGAATGTTAATGAAAGCTGGGGAAGTCTTCATCCAGATAAGTGTCTTTCAAATGAATTTTTCCTGAATGAAAGATAGATACTTGGTTGATGTTGAGGGGTTAATATCCCCTTTAAACGTGTGATAGGGTTGCGTCCCTAAAAAAAGAATAAAAAGGAACATTACACCACAAGAAGGAGGGTCCTTCAAGGTGCAAGTTCCAACAAAAATTGTATATGTTTCTCTAGTTTGTTGAGTGTGAATAATCATGTCCTGGCAAGGTCCCAGTTTTTATACTACAGTATTTCCTTTTTCAATTGGTCTTGTTTTATTTGATTCTTCTGTGTGTCAAATATATGTGTATATATAGTGCAAAGCCATTTCACTGGCCACTTTTTTTTCTTAAGAGATATTGGACATTAAGGGGTTGAATTGCAAGGGTGCCAATAATGTTGACCATAACTGTATGTAAAGGCTGCAGTTTTGTTTTATCCAAAAGCTTCACATCAATTTTCAAAGGAAAAATCTGCCCTTGTTATCTGAACAGGTACTTCTCCCAGTGAAACTTATATGCGTATTTCTGGTAATTCAGGAATATCTGCACAATTCTACTACCCATTCTAACCCTGCCTCAGGAATGTCTCCAAGATGTGCAAGTTAACTGATTTGTGGAGGGAACTATGCAGAGAGGTTTATCCACAGATATGGTGGGCAATTTTCAAAAGCCCCATTTTCATACTTCAAACAATACTGAATGCATGGAAATGGCTTGAAAATGGCCTTTCCCATGATCTATTATGATCTTGGAATGCAGTGGGTAGAATATAGAATGAGAATTTAAAAATAAGACTATAGGATATCAAACAGATTAATGTGAATAAATTAACTGACATGACATCATACCCATTCAAACAATTACAGGGCGTACTACAAGGATCCAGTCTATCAGCCTTGCTGTTTAACATATTTTTCCAACCCATATGTTCCATTTTCAAAGAACATAAGCTATACTACCAAATATATGCAGATGATATTATGTTCTACATATCTTTTGTTTGTGTACTCTGCACCTCCCCTCACCGGTAACTCACCAGGGCTCTTGGGTAACGGATATCCACACACAAAGCAATGAGAAGGAAAACAAGCACAGTAAATCGGTAAATAATACACAACACACTTGTATTATAAACAACCAAAGCTTTGGGAGAGCAAACCAAGTTAGCACATTGTTTACTCTGCCATCACAGCTTTCAGCCATTTTATTTATAGGTAAATATTCCATTACACAGCATAATTTCCACCTTATTGTTCTACGTCAAGCATCACGTATATTCATAACATGCATCTCTATATCTCTACGTCATAGGTCAGTTCTTATTAGCATAGGTCATCATGAGGAGACATACATGTATTCCCAGACATAACTTTTAGACAATAATTTTAACACTTGCAGTTTTGATATCGCTGAATCGAGTCTGAGAGACTGCAAAACAAACTCCTCCCTGCACTATCTTTTGTATAACAAACCTAATGTCTTTGTTATTAGGAACGGTCAGCCTAGTTATTTCAGTAGAGTCTTTCACGGTTGTTGCTGAGCAATAAGCTCTGGAATGTCTGTGGTGTTAACTCTTTCTTAGGGCTTTTAGTAATATGATGTTATTAAGTACCCTGATTGTGTACACAGCCCTGTACAGACAAGCTTCCTTTCATCTTTCAACACCAGAAATCCAGACCTCTCCAACATCTACAATTGCTTTTCCGACATAGAACTGTGGCTCCAACACCATAACCTATCAACCAGGAAAAACCCGAAGCCCTCCACATATTCACAGACTCTTCCTTTTTACCACCAAGCTCACTGAATTTCAATGACCATCACACATCAAAGTAAAATTAGAAGTTAAATACCTGGGGATCATCACCTAGACCAGAAACTAAACTTCCAATCCCATATAAAGAAAACAACTAACTCAGTCTACCACAAATTAAGAACTCTGAGAAACCTCCATCCCCTCTTGAGTTCAGACCTCTTCCAGACAGTGTGCCAAGCACTAATCACCCCGATCCTTGATTACCTCAACATCATATATCATAGACTCCCTAAACATAATTTATACCCCCTCCAAATGGCTCAGAATAAAACAGCAAGAACAATCACCAAAGCCCAATGACAATCTCATATACCCCAAAATTCTTTCACCTTCACTGGCTATCCATCCTGGCCAGAATAAGATACAAAGCACTTATCTTTAAAATCATACACAACAGTTCAGCTAACTGCCTCCAACCTCTTATCTCAACACCAAAAAATGACAAGACTCCGCAGGCAGAGCTCCCTTAACCTCCTTGCTATCCCCTCAATGAAAGTGAAAAACAAGTAAGCTACCTGTAACCGCGCTCCATCAATATGGAACATACTCTCTCCAGCTCTAAGAGGATGCCACAACTTGTCGGAGTTACACAAAAAACTGAACACACACCTTTTCCAGGACCTTACAAACCAGACTTAACTAACAGTTCACAACAGACATAAGTGTACCACCCAGCCATTTATTATGGACAACTGGACACATTTACATAATTCAAGCCGGATAGACACATTGTTCCAGTAATGATCATACTACATTGCCCTCTGTATAGTTAGTTGATGTTATACGTTATCATTTTCAAATATTTATGTTACTGTTGCCATCAAATTCTTGTCTTCAGTTCTCTGTACAACCGTATGAATTAACGCATGGTTAGACTTTGTTGAATGTAAGCTGCTTTGAATATTAGAAAGCTGGTATAAAAATGAATCCAAAGAAATAAATTAAATAAATAAGAATAAGAGACTGTGAGATGTCATGTGTCTTATCATGCTACAAGATGTTTGAAGAACATGGAGGGACGTTTACAGATGATTTTTCACTAGAAGATGCCAAGAAAAGGGGACAATAGACTAAACGTTATTGGGCAGACAGACACATTGGTTATATCAATACCTCGTTTCCCACTGGTTGGAACCAGGAAATAAATTCCTTTTCATTCATTTATTAATTGATTTTGATATGGACTGTTTATAATAGGTATGAGTTAGAGTAATTACTCACCTGTAAGAGGTGTTCTCCAGGAGCAGCAGGAATCAGTCCTCACATATGGGTGACGTCGGCGCCGACGGAGCCCTCGTGCGGAGCATTTCCCCAGCTTTCAAAGAAAGCCTTTGGGAATTGCAGCGCGCATGCATGGTCCCCTTCCCGCCCAAGGGTGCCATCTTGCTCAGTCTGATGACATAGCTAAAAGACAGCAAAAAATTAGCAAAATAAATCATATGACTGCAACTCCAAGGGGAAGAGGGAGGGTTGTGAGGACTGATTCCTGCTGCTCCTGGAGAACACCTGTTACAGGTGAGTAAACTACTCTTTCTTCAGGACCAAGCAGGAAGTCAGTCCTCACATATGGGACTCCCCAGCTTAAGGCTACTGGAGACCTCAAGCCGAAAAAATGAGCTCCCTCTAGCTCGGCAGCACGTAAGGAAGGAATCTTCTCTGAGAACGCCCCCGACCGGTAGCCCAATACCAGGGCCGGAGGGTAGGAGTTGCCTAAACCCCAAAGAGATTATGGAGTACTGCTGTCCGAAAGCACTGTCCCTGCGGGACTCCCTCTCAAGGCAGTAATGGGTCGCAAAAGTCTGGCTTGAAGACCAAGTAGCGGCCCGGCAGATGTCTGCCAACGGAACAGAGCGGAGATGAGCCACTGACGCGGCCTTTGCCCTAACACGATGAGCCGTGACTCGACCCTCCAACGAGAGGCTGGCTGCCCCATAAGCCCAGGCCATACAGTCAGCGACCCATATGGACAAAGTACGCTTGGAGACAGGTAACCCCAACTTATTGGGGTCAAAAGAAACAAAGAGCTGCACAGCCCTCCGGTGCTCCTGCGTACGGTCAAGGTAGAAGGATAACGCCCTCCTACAGTCCAGGGTATGCAGGACTATCTCAGCCCGGCTGGCATGCGGCCTGGGAAAGAAAGTCGGAAGAACCACCTCCTGATTGAGGTGAAAAGAGGAGACAACCTTAGGGAGAAACTTAGGGTGAGTCCGTAAGACTACCCTATTCCTGTAGAACCTAGTGTAAGGAGGATCAGACACTAGCGCCTGAAGTTCACTTACTCGCCTAGCAGAGGTAAGAGCTACCAGAAACAAAGTTTTCCAGGAGAGAAAATGGAGAGGACAGGTAGCCATAGGTTCAAATGGCGGACAAGTAATCCGCTGTAAGACCACATTTAAATCCCACTCAGGAGCCGGTGGACGTAGAGGAGGCTTAAGCAGGAGGAGGCCTCTGAGGAAACGAGCCACCAAAGGGTGGTTGGAAAGAGGCCTCCCGTCCACCGGCGAGTGGTGCGCTGAGAGAGCACTGAGGTGAACTCTGACAGAATTGGACTTAAGGCCTAGATTGGAGAGATAAAGCAAATATTGCAATACTACCACTACCAAGCACGAGAAGGGATTCTCGCTGTGCTGAGCACACCATGCGGAGAATCTATGCCACTTAAGAGCGTAGGATTTCCGGGTGGATTGCCTTCTAGAGGCTAAGACTAGGTCTTCCACCTCTCTAGGCAGTAGTAGGGGAGCCAGAACTACCCTTTCAGCAGCCAGGCCATCAGACGAAGGGACTGGAGGTTGGGGTGCAAGAGAGTCCCCTGTTCCTGAGACAGGAGATCGTGCTGAAACCCCAGAGGAAGAGGAGTGTCCACCGCC
This sequence comes from Ichthyophis bannanicus, assembly GCA_033557465.1. NCBI lineage: Eukaryota > Metazoa > Chordata > Amphibia > Gymnophiona > Ichthyophiidae > Ichthyophis > Ichthyophis bannanicus. Next base: position 1,107,644,261 of record CM066031.1, read on the forward strand.
AGTTGCAGCAGAAGCGGGAACCACGGTTGCCTCGGCCACCTGGGGGCTATCAGGATCATTGAGACCCCGTCCTTGAGGACTTTGAACAGTGTTCTGGACACTAGTGGCGTGGGAGGAAACGCATATAGTAGACCTGTGGATCACGAGATTAGAAAGGCATCCGCTGCTACTCTGAGAGGATGCGGTTGTCTGGAGCAGAATCTCGGGAGTTGCCGGTTCAGAGGACTGGCGAAAAGATCCATGGTGGGGAGGCCCCACCTGAGAAAGATACGCTGAACCACCAACGGGTTCAATCTCCATTCATGTGGTTGCAGGATCCTGCTCAGTCTGTCCGACAGGTAATTTTCTTGACCTGGGAGGTAGACAGCCTTGAGGAGGATTCCGTGAGTGATGGCCCAAGAGCACAGCCGTTGTGTCTCCTGACATAGAAGGAAGGAGCCTGTGCCACCTTGTTTGTTCATGTAGAACATGACAACTTGATTGTCCGTCTGGACTAGTACAGACTGGTGAGAGGTGAGGTGGGAGAAGGCTCTCAGAGCTAGGCGTATCGCCCGTAGCTCCAGGAAGTTTATCTGTTGAGCAGCTTCCAAAGGGGTCCAGAGACCCTGAATGCACGTCCCTTGGCAATATGCTCCCCAACCTAGAAGAGAAGCATCTGTCATCAGCACTTGAGAATGCGGAGGGGATTGAAAAACCACTCCGAGTACCAGATTCGGAAGATGAAGCCACCATTGCAGAGAGGAGACGAGCAGGTCTGATATTCTTATTGGAGTCCGCTAGGCTCCCTGTGGCTTGATGCCACTGAGTTCGAAGGCTCCACTGAGCAGGCCGCATGTGCAGGCGGGCATTGGGGGTTACATGAACCGTGGAAGTCATATGGCCGAGAAGTCTCAGGAATTGCCTGGCAGAGACCAGGGAATTGCTGTGAAACTGCCTGGCTAGATCCATCAGCCTGTGGGCTCTGTCCATTGGCAGAAAAGCCTTTGCCTGAAGAGTGTCCAGCCTTGCTCCTATGAATTCTAAGTTCTGGGACGGGAGCAAAGTGGACTTTGCGAAGTTTATGACAAACCCCAAGTGCTGAAGCAGAGCCACAGTGTGAAGGGTGGCTTGACTGGCCTCCTGTGAAGACGGGCCCCTTATGAGCCAGTCGTCCAGGTATGGAAACACAAAAAGACCTTGAAGCCTTAGGTAGGCCGCCACCACTGCCAGGCACTTGGTGAACACCCTGGGAGCGGAGGTCAGGCCAAAGGGTAGTACTCTGTACTGATAGTGGTTTCCTCCCACAACAAATCTGAGATATTGTCTGTGGTCTGGATGAATAAGGATGTGAGTATAAGCATCCTTTAGATCTAAGGAGCATAGCCAATCTCCCTGCTGGAGGTAGGGCAGCAGGATTCCAAGGGTAAGCATCTTGAACTTTTCCCTCTCCAGGAACTTGTTGAGGTTGCGCAAGTCTAGGATGGGTCTGAGGCCTCCTGTTCTTTTTGGTACCAGAAAGTACCTGGAATAAAAGCCGTGACCTCTCAGGTGGTGGGGCACCGGTTCCACAGCCTGTTCCTTTAGTAGACTTGCTAACTCCTGAAGGAGTAGGTCCCTGTGCAGAGGGAGTCTTGGAGGCTCCCCTGGAAAATAGGAGGGAGGTACCTGGTGAAAATGGAGAAGATAGCCTTTTTGGACTATATGAAGCACCCAGGTATCTGATGTGACGGCTGACCACCTGTGGGCAAAGTGGGCCAGCTGGCCTCCTGTGCTGATAGAAGCCAGCTCAGGAGAAGAGGCTATGCTTTCTGAGTCAAAAACCTCCACCCTGCTGAGCAGGGGCCGGTGTTGGTGGCTTGGGGGCCTTCTGCCTACGGGGCCCATGACCCTGCCCCTTGGCCTGCTGACCCTGTTGGGGAGCTGCAGAGGCCTGATAATGAGGGTTTTGTTTATAGGCAGATGACTTCCTCGGGTAAAAGGTCTTTTTTCCCCGAGCCCTTATTTTTCTGAGAAGGGGCAGAGGTTTTCCTGGACAGCCTAATCCTGGTCAGAGTCTCGGTCTCGAGTTCTGCAGCCTTTTCAGCCATGGGCTTGCCAAAGAGGTTTTCACCTTGGCAGGGGACATCGACCAACTTGTCCTGTACCCATGGCTCGAGGTCGGATGACTGCAGCCAAGCCTGTCGGCGGGCACCGATGCCGGCCCCGGCTACTCGGGCCGAAGCCTCGAAGCCATCACAGGCTGCTCGAGAGATAAACTTCGAGCACTCTCGAATACCGGTGGACAAGGCCTGAAACCTCTGCAAAGGTTCCTCGGAGAGACCAGCAGAGAATCCGGCAATCTCCTTTGCCAGGTTTCGGAGATACATGCCCATGTAGAGCTGGTAGGTCTGGACACAGCAAGCAAGCATAGAGCCCTGGAAGCACTTCTTACCGAGGGCATCCAGGTTCCGGGCCTCCCGGCCGGGAGGCACCAAGGAGTGCATCTTCTGACTTTTCAGTTGATGCATGGCCGATTCCACAACCATGGAGTGGTGCGGTAATTGTGCCTTTTGGAACCCGGGGCTCTTGCGGACTCGATAGATGGAATCGACCCGCTTGCTTAACACCGGTGTCGAGGCCGGGGTCCCACATGCGGAAGAGCAGCCGCTCCAGCATCGGAGGAACCGGTACAGTAAAGGCCTCCTTCGGGGGAGAGTCATACTGGAGGTCCTCGAGCTCCTCGGCTCGAGGCTCCTCCTCGGGATCCGCGGGGAATGCCAAGGCCTTGGCCATAGATCCCGCATGAAGTCCGAGAACCGGGTATCCTCTGGTGGGGATCGTCTCCGAGGTTCGAACTCCGGCGAGTCCGATGGGGGACACCGAGTCCGATAGGTGTCGGGTGACACTTCATCCTCCGTCTCCCAGCCCGACTCCTCGGAGGAGGTGTCGAGCGGCTCCGGTCGGGCAGGCACCGATGCCCTCCGCCCCGACGCCGAGGGTACCGGTGTCGACGACCTCGGTCCCGAATGGGAGGCCGAGGGAGACCGTGGCCGAGGATCGACTCGAGCCCGCATGGACTCGAGGATCGGCTCGGCCTCCGGGGTCGACTTGGACATCGATGTCCCGGTGGTCGGGGCAGATGCACCGGTGAGACCGTCGATCAATGCCTGCTGCTGTTCCATGAAGGCAGCGAGGCTGCTCTCCAAGGCCGTCAACCTGAGTCCGAGCTCAGGAGACCCAGCAGCCCCTGACTCGGGCCCGACGTCGGCTCCCTTGGAGAAGAGTCCACGAGGACTACAGCACTCACGTGTCCAGGAGATTCCATCTCAAGACGAGGTTGCTTGGCAGGCCTCTCCGACTCCGAAGACCCGGGACGGCTATCGGGGCTATGCGACCTGGCTCTCGAGGAACCAGGAGCGTCCACCGACGCCACCCTCGCAGGTTTCTTCTTCCTGCGCTGTTCCCGCGAAGGAGACTCTCGCTCAGAGGAACCTCGATGCTGCTCGGGGCCAGAGTCCCGAGACGTCGAGGCCTCTGACGAGGTCCGGGCCAGTCCGGACGCGGAGTCAGAGAGGATCTTATCCTTCTGGTGCTGCCGACTCAACGCGTTCGAAGACATTTTGCCACACGGACCACATATCATCGGGTCATGATCGGGTCCGAGGCAGCGGAAGCAGTCATATGTGTCGGTAAGAGACATATGTTTCTTACACCGATCACACTTTTTAAACCCGCTGGCAGCCATCGGTGGAAAAAGGGCCCCTGCCAGGTCAAAAGACAGGGCTGCCAGTGAAAAAAGAAAAAATGGCGCGAACGCTAGTCACGAAGGACAAAAACCGAAAAAGGTGAGAGTGGGCTTGATACCGGCGTATCGGGCCCAGGCGGGAAAAGGATCCGGCGTCGAACCGAAGGAGAAGTACAAAAAACAGGGAAATCAACTTTTTCCTCAGCGAAAAACGAACTACGTCCGTCGGGCTCCGCGGAAAAAAGAAGACTGAGCAAGATGGCACCCTTGGGCGGGAAGGGGACCGCGCATGCGCGCTGCAATTCCCAAAGGTTTTCTTTGAAAGCTGGGGAAATGCTCCGCACGAGGGCTCCGTCGGCGCCGACGTCACCCATATGTGAGGACTAACTTCCTGCTTGGTCCTGGAGAAAAGATGGATTCAATAGCAATAATATTGCACTGTTTTATTAGTGCTTACCAGGGCCAATTTTACACTAGGTGAACTATACAGTCACCTAGAGCACCAATGGTGTGAGGGCGGCCCATTGCCACTGCTGCTGCCCTTCTCTGGGGGCGGCAAGGGCAGAGGGTTGCTAGGAATGAGATTCCCCGGGTGCCTCATATCCTTGCACCGCTGCTGGCACTTCGTTTTTAACAGATATATGGTATATCTTTAAAGCAGACTGTACTTTATTCCAGGAATTCCCTGTTAGGTATTGGCTTTGCAATAAAACGTTTGATTATTCAATATGACATAATATCGCTTAAACACACTCAGGTCAATGCCAGAGCTTAATAAGGGTACTCCACAGATCAAAAAAAACAGCTCTACTGACTAACCTTAAAGTAGAACTGAAAACTTAGCACAATGAAAATGGAGAGCACAGACCTCAGAGAGCCACTGGAAACCTTAAGCCATACATCGGCAATAGGTATTCAAACCAAGGCTAATTACATCAACGATCTGTTAATAGCACCTCCATCCTCCTAAACTTCCATAAGTCTGAGAGCACAACATATAATAAGACTCTTAATAGCACAACACATCAATAGTATTATACAATATTTTAACTACATAAACAATTAGATATAGGCTACAAAGAGTCCATCAATTAATGTCTTCAATCTTCAGCTGAAGCTTTCCGGATTAAAGGTTCTAATATCAACCTTAGCAATTCATATCTTTAATCTTCAGCCAAGCTCTCAGACTAGCAATTCCGATATCAACCCCGACACCACCCTAGACGTCCCTTTTAGCGTTTCACAGACGCTGCTTCAGGGGGATATACTCTAAAACATAAAAACAAACACAGAACTCTGCTATCACGTCATGCTACAAACTATACACGCACTCACCTTTTCAAGAATACAGAACTCAGTAATCTTACCCAACCAGCATTCTCAACCACATCATATCCAACTTCCAAAGGTATAAACTTCATGCTGCTCAACAGGCAACATCCTTCACTGGTTAACCGGATCAGAATACCAAACTCACTATCGCACATTTAAACACCATAACATATGATGTCACCATCACAATGTGACCAGGAACGCTCCTTTCACCACCTCGCATCCAACTTCCGAAGATATAAACTGCATACTGCTTCACTAGTTAACTGGATTAGAATGCCGAACTCACTATTGCGCATTAGAATACCATAACGTATGACATCACCATCTCAACGTGACCAAAAACTCCCCTTTCCCTGACTCCATATCAATGCCCGACACTAATGTCAGATACAAGCTTTCCAATCCATGTTAAAGTTAAGCCCACCTGGAATAACTGTCCCAAGCAGAAAAATCCAACGTTGTTCTCGATAAACCAAAAACTGTTCCCGTGTCATACCTTTAGAACCTGCAATAACCTGTTCAATCCCAAAACACCGCAGATCAAAAATATGTCCTTTCTGTAAACAATGACTAACCAATGGGGCTTCCCGTCTTTTACATCGCAGCCTACTTCTATGCTCACTTAACCGTACACGTAAAGGGCGAATAGTCTTCCCAATGTATAATAATAAGCAAGGGCAAAAAATTCCATAGACCACGAAATCAGATCCACATGAAGTATTTGATCTTAACAGATATTCCCTACCATTATAAGTAAACCGATCAGTTTCCCAACAAACAGCACAAATAGTGCATTGTCCACATCTCACACGCCCTACACATTGTTCATACTTCTCTTCAATCCGCCTTAAACGAGAAGGACTCAATATCTCTTTGAGGTTGCGATCTCTTTGCCAAACACATCTGGGACTTCTATCTTCTAGACCGGGTACTGTCCTTAACACATTGCTATGCCTACGTAGGATCCGCTGGATTCTCATACTAAAAGGAGAATATCTAGAGATAAAATTAAGATATCCTTCATCCTTACTCAATTTCTCTTTCGGAGATAGTAACCAATTCCGATTATTAAAAAGCGCTAGTTTATATGCCCGTTCAACCACCCTAACCGGATAACCTTTATCTAAAAAAAATCATTTTTCAAAGAACAGGCTTGAATCTTAAAATCAACTGTTGATGAACAATTCCACCGGTAGCGAATAAACTATGAAAACGGTAGACCCTTAATTAAACTCCTCGGATGAGCACTAGAATAATGCAAGAACGTATTCTTATCTGTCTTTTTCTTATAAATAGTAGTGCCCCATCCATCTTTCTGTCTTCGAACCTGAACATCCAAAAACACAATTGTTTGAGTGTTATAATTAATCGTAAACTGTATATTCGGATCTACACTATTCAACCAGTCATAAAACTTCATCAAAGATTCCACAGTACCCTCCCACAGTACAAGAATGTCATCAATGTATCGTCGCCATATTTTAATCTGAGAAAAATATGGTGAACTTCTTAACCAGCGCTCTTCATATAAACACATAAAAAGATTTGCTACTGATAGGGCAAAAGAGGCCCCCATTGCTACACCCATATTTTGCTGAAAAATGTCCTCATTAAAACTAAAATAGTTCTTACATAAAGCTAATCGTGCACACTGCATTAGAAATTTTAACTGCTCAGCTCCCACATCTCCCCTCCTTTGTAACCCTGAATGTATAGCTTCCAATGCTGCCCCGAGGGATACTGGTATACAAAGCTTTCACATCAAGGGTGACTAGCAATATGGACCTATTTTTTGCCCAATCAGCAGCCACCATCAATAGCTCCAAAAAATGCATGGTGTCCCAAACATAAGAGGGAATGGTACTCAACAATGGTCGTAAAAACGAATCAATCAACATAGATAGTGGTTCTAAAACCGAACCTCTTGTTGACACAATCGGCCTAACTGGGGGTTGCTTCGAATCTTTATGTATTTTAGGAAGCAAATATAACTGTGGCATAGAAGGAGACTTTGCATTCAAAAATGCCATTTCCTTTTTAGAGATACAATGCATCAGCAAAGCTTGAGATGTTAAATCCTTTATCTCCGATTGCAATGCTGTTGTAGGATACTCATCTAATTTAACAAGTACAGCTGAATCAGATAATTGACGATAGGCTTCAGCTAAATAGTCCCTTCTATTCAAAACCACTATGGCCCCACTCTTATCCGCACGTTTAATAACTATATTTGACCGTGCGCCCAGTGTTTCCAATGCCAATTTTTCTTGTGTTTTTCTAAAACACATTTGGATCTCCATACTGTAGTGCCCTCTAAATCGCGCAACACTAATTCCTGAAATGCTGTCAAATTAGGATGTGGGGACCCAGGGGGGCTCCAAGTGGATTTGAAAGGAAGAGGAATCCGCTTCAAAGACGAAAAAGAAGCATCTTCAAGCAAGTTTTCTGAACCCACGGCCTCACCAGATGATGTTGCAAAAAAGTTTTTTAAATTCAACTTTCTCATAAACTTCTCAAAATTGATCCTAAATTGAAATGAATCAGACCTAATCTTAGGAACAAACGAAAACCCTTTAGCTAATAAACTTAGCTCAGCTTCTGTCAGACTGACATCAGATAAATTAACAATCAATGATGAAGGGTTCCGCGCTGTTCTTGCTCTCGCCCATGCCAATTTTTCTTCTTCTCTTTCTTCTGACGTCCTTCTTCCAAAAAACCTTCTTTCGAAGATTTAGAACTTGTTGATTCATCCGAAGACCATTCAAACGAAATCTTCTTCTGGGCCCTCTGGTTTCTTTGACGGTTGGGATTTCGCCATGGGTAAACATACCCCTAGTATAATCATCATAATCTCTTTTAAGTTTTTTCAATTTAATCTTCATAATTTCATTACGTAATTGATCAACTTGTTTAGACATATCAGAGGAATGCTGTTGAAACATCTCAGCCGTTCCTGCCGATCGCAAACTTTCAAGTTGTTTATCAATATCCATCTGTAACTCCTCCAGTTGATTCTTCAATGTGTCAACTGTCAAAACCATCAGATCTAAAGAGCATTTGTTTAAAATAATAAGCTATAATCTTGATAGACTGATTTGTTAAAATGTATTGCCTGTACCTACAGAAATGTGCACTGATTTAACAGCAGCTTTTTTTTGAAGGGGTACTTGGTGATTCTGAGTATGACACCTTTTTCACTGCTTGTTAAAACTGATCCATAGCCCTCATGTATTAATAATGAAAGAGCCATGCATATGAGTACCAGCACTTTTTTTTTGCTAGGAAAAATATACTGGATTTGATAGGAAAAATATACTGGATTTACCAGACTGAGTGTACTATATAATTATGTGCAGATCTGTAAATCTTATGTTAAATGATGTATATAGCTTTACATTTTTTTTCTATATTCTTCAACTCAATGGTGAACAAATAGTAAGGTCAATCTTATATAAAAGTCAACTACATATAAAAAACAACTGGAAAATTAAATCAGGATAACTATCTTTGACAATGATTATCAACAAACATATTTACATTAGGATCCTGCTGTTAGGCACTACCCCTTTGATGAAGGACAAAAATGTGCAGAATGCAGTCAGGAAGGACTAGCGTTTCTTTACAGTCTGACGCTAAAACAGTTGAATAAAAGGACTGTGATTTTATTACCAAAATGCTTCCCGTTTTATTGCTTATGATCCGTTACTTATGTGGGGCCTCCTATGTTTACTTTTAAAGCAGTTGTTTGACTAGCTGCAGTTGTTTCTGGCACTACTGTAATTCACAGAACTTCCTGTGCAAGGTACTCTGTTTTGGTTATGTTTTTAAAAACATTATTTAAAAGAGCATATTTCAGAGCAACTTTCCCTTCCTGTGATGGGGAACTTGCTGAGTGCAATACATTACAAGATTTCTGATTTAATATTTTACTTCTGAATTTAATAGTCCTAATTTGCTCTTAAGTGCATTGTACACAACTAAGAAAACACATTATGCAAATTTCATGTCTTTTCAATTTACTTATCAGGTATAATTTCCGTATATCCAAACCTTGTAGAGCCATAGTGGTGCTGAAATTAGTCCTTGAGCCCCATCTAGCCAATTGAGCTGTCAGTATATCCTCAATATGTATGTATGAGATATATTTGGATACATTAGAGGCAGTGTGCATGTAAGTACAGTATATTTACTGATAATCTGAAAATCTGATTAACATGGAAGGGAAGCAAGGACTGGTTTGAGCTCCTTGAGCTGAAACATAAGTCTAGGCTTTCACATCTTTAAACAGTTCACTAATAAAGCATAGTTACTCACCTGTAACAGGTGATCTCCGGGAACAGCAGGAATTTAGTCTTCACATATGGGTATCGTTGGTACCGACAGAGCCTGCACGGGAACGCTCCCCAGTGTCCAATGGGAAAGCTTTTGGGAGCATCCCACAGCGCCTGCGTGCTGCCTTCCCGTCTTCTCTACCTCTCTCACTTCAGTTGACTTTATATCTGAGACCAAAGGAGAGGAGTAGAGAAAGAGAGATAGATAGAGACAACTCCTAGGGGAGGTGGGTGGGTTGTGAAAACTAAATTTCTGCTGTTCTCGGAGATCACCTGTTACAGGTGAGTAACTACGCTATCTCCAGGAACAAGAAGGAAAGAGTAGTTACTCACCTGTAACAGGTGTTCTCCAGGAGCAGCAGGAATCAGTCCTCACATATGGGTGTCGTCGGCGCCGATGAAACCCCAGCAGAGCATTTCCCCAGCTTTCCATGAAAGCCTTTGGGAATGCCGGCACGCATGCGCGGTTCCCTTCCTGCCTAAAGGTGCCATCTTACCTCAGTCAAATGACATAGCTAAGAACAGCACACAAAAATGTAAAACAAACTATGTACAACTGCAACTCCAAGGGGAGGAGGGAGGATTGTGAGGACTGATTCCTGCTGCTCCTGGAGAAAGCACAGTTACTTACCTGTAACAGGTGATCTCTGGGAACAGCAGGAATAAGTCTTCACATATGGGTATCGTTGGTACAGACGGAGCCTGCGCGGGAACGCTCCCCAGCGTCCAGAAAGAAAGCTTTTGGGAGCATCCCACAGCGCCTGCGCGCTGCCTTCCCGCCTTTCCTAACCGCCTCTCTCCAGTTCGAGTTTTAAGCTGAGACAAAGAGAGAGAGAGAGGAAAGGAAAGACAGATAGAGAGATACAACTCCTAGGGGAGGTGGGTGGGTTGTGAAGACTTATTCCTGCTGTTCCCAGAGATCACCTGTTACAGGTAAGTAATTGTGCTATCTCCAGGAACAAGCAGGAATGAGTCTTCACATATGGGGACTCCCCAGCTAGAGAAGCCAGGGAGATCTCCAAGGTTGTGAGTCCCTGAGAAGGGCTCTACCTCCCCCCATGGATCTCGGGCATCCAACCAGAGATGGGGGGTAGGAGTTGATTAGGTATGGAACAGGTGTTTGAGAACAGCCTGACCAAACAAGGCATCCCGGCGGGAGTCCTTGTCCAAGCAGTAATGGGCTGTAAAGGTATGAACCGAGGCCCAGGTGGCTGCTCGACAGATTTGGTCGATGGACACAGAGTTTAGATGAGCCATAGAGGCTGCCATGGCCCTCACATTGTGAGCTGTGACATGGCCCTCCAGAGAAAGGTTCTTACTCTGGTAGGCAAAGGAAATACACTGAGCAATCCAACTGGACAGAGTTCTCTTAGAGACTGGAAGTCCTAAATGAGAGGGATCAAAAGCAACAAATAGTTGAGAGGACTTTCTATGTTGCTGTGTCTTTTGTAAGTAAAAAGCAAGTGCTCTCTTACAATCCAGGGTATGAAGATTCCTCTCTGCACTTGATGCATGAGGTCCTGGAAAAAAGACAGGTAAATACACCTCCTGGTTCAGATGAAAAGGTGAGACCACTTTAGGCATAAAGTGTGGATTAGTCCTGAGGACTACCTTGTCATGATGGAACCTTGTATAAGGAGGATTAGCCACCAAGGCTTGCAGCTCACTGATACGGCGAGCTGAGGTGACTGCAATGAGAAAAATAGCCTTCCAGGAAAGGAATTTCAAGGAGGTAGTGGCTAAGGGTTCAAAGGGTGGCTTCATGAGCTGGCCAAGAACCAAATTCAAATCCCATGCCACTGGAGGTGGTCTAATGGGAGGTTTAGTTAAAAGAAGGCCTCTCATGAATCTTGCAATAAGATGAGAGGAAATAGGATGTCCATTGAGAGGCTTAAAGGATGCTGCAATAGCACTCAAATGGACTCTTACTAAATTTGTTTTAAGGCCTGCATGGGATAAATGCAGTAAATACTCTAGTAAAGAATTCAGAGGTACTGCAAGAGGGTTAAGACCCTTCTCTGCATACCAAATGGTAAACCTTTTCCATTTAAAAGCATAGGAATGTCTAGTGGAAGGCTTTCTGGAAGCATGAAGGATATCCTTCACCTGCTGAGAAAGATGCAAATCTTGAAGGTCTAGGCCTTCAGCAACCAGGCCCTGAGATGAAGAGACTGGGGATTTGGGTGCCACAACGTTCCCTCCTCCTGGGACAGGAGGCCTGGAGCAAATCCCAAGTCCAGGGAGGGAGCTTGAGAGAGATGAAGAAGTAGAGGGTACCACACTTGGCGTGGCCAACGTGGAGCTATGAGGATCATAGACCCCTTGTCTCTCTGAAGCTTGAACAGTGTCTTGGAAATTAGGGGAATGGGTGGAAAGGCATAGAGGAAGTCTTGCCCCCAATGGAGGAGGAAGGCATCCCTGGCCTGAACTCCATGACACGGAATCCTGGAACAGAACCGGGGAAGTTTGGCATTCCACGGACTTGCAAACAGGTCTATGTCCGGGGTTCCCCAAATACGAAAGATCCTGGCTATGTGGTCCCCATGGAGGGACCATTCGTGTGGAAGAAGAACTCGACCGCGTCTGTCTGCCCAAGAGTTTTGAACCCCTGGAAGATACACTGCCATGAGATGAATTTGATGCTCTCTGGCGAAGGCCCACAATCTCAAAGCTTCGTTGCAAAGCGACAGAGAGCCAGTCCCGCCCTGCTTGTTCATGTAGAACATGGCTACTTGGTTGTCCGTGTGGATGAGGACTGTCTTGTAGCTGAGCAGGGTGTGGAAGACGCTGAGAGCTAGAAAAATTGCTCTGAGCTCCAAGAGGTTGATATGTAGAGATGTCTCCTGTGGAGACCAGATGCCCTGGGTGGAGAGATCTTGTAGATGAGCTCCCCAACCCCTTGGAGAGGCATCTGTTGTAAGGGTTGCTTGGGGTAGCAACTGTTGAAAGGGGGACCCCAGCAACAGATTCTGAGTAGACTTCCACCACTGGAGAGACCAAAAGAGGCGACTGGAGGTTGCTATTTTGTCTGACAGGCACCCTGATGCCTGGGTCCATTGGGTGGACAGAGTCCACTGAGCTGCTCGCATGTGAAGGCGAGCGTAAGGAATCACATGCACGGTGGATGCCATGTGGCCTAACAGTTGTAACATCTCTCGAGCAGTTAAATGGGACTTTAACTGAACTTGTGAGGCTAACTACACCAATCGGAGGCAACGGGCTTGGGGAAGATAGGCCCTTGCAGTTGCTGAGTAGGGGTGAGATGTGATTTTGGGATGTTTATTACCAGTCCCAGATACTGAAGAACACGCCTTGTGCAGGCTAGGGAAGCCTGGGCCTCTGTCTGGGATGGAGCTCGGATGAGCCAGTCGTCCAGATATGGGAATACAAATATTCCTAGAGTGCGTAGAAATGCAGCTACCACTGCCATGCATTTTGTGAACACTCTTGGAGCAGAGGCCAGACCGAAAGGAAGCACTCTGTATTGGTAGTGCTTTCCCTGATAAAGGAACCGAAGGAACCTTCTGTGTGTTGGATGGATGAGGATATGGGTGTACGCATCTTTGAGATCTAGAGAACAAAGCCAATCCTGACTCTGAAGGTATGGAAGGAGAGCACCGAGAGAAATCATCTTGAATTTCTCCTTGCATAGAAACTTGTTCAATTCTCTGAGATCTAATATGGGTCTGTAGCCCCCTGTTTTCTTTGGGATAAGAAAATAGGGGGAGTAGAACCCTGAACCCTGTTGAAGAAGGGGTACTTCTTCTATTGCCCTTTGGGTAAGAAGGGTAGCAATCTCCTGGCCCAGAAGGTCGAGGAGAGATGTTGGAGAATTGAACTGTCTCACCATGGTGTGAGGAGGAAGGTTTAAGAAATGAAGCTTGTACCCCTCCCTTATGATGGAGAGGGTCCATTGCTCTGCTGTGATTTGTTCCCATCTGGGAGCAAAGTGAGCTAACCTTCCTGGAATGGTGAGAGGCTCTGGTTCTTCTAGAGCCAGAAAGGCTAAGTTCTCTAGTTGTAAATCAAAGGCCCTGAGGAGGCTGAGGCTGTTGGGCCGTAGAAGTCCTTGCAGCCTTAGGCTTTGCTTGTTTAGGTTGTTGCTGACGCTTTGCAGCAAAACGACCTGCAGAAGATGCCTGGTGACCATAACCAGGATAATATTTCCCTTTTTTGGGAAAGAAAGCCTTTTTGAATAACCTTTTTCTAACAGGAGCAGAAGTAGACTTTGAAAGTCTATCTAAGGCAGAATTCTCAGCATCCATCTGAGTGGCCTTTGCTTGCCAATCCTTGCCAAAAAGGTTTTCACCTGTACAAGGAAGATTTCCTAATCCATCCTGGACCCAGGGTTCCAAATCAGAAGCTTGTAACCAAGCAAGTCTGCGTGCACCTATGGCAATAGCCGAGGCTCTGCTGGCACACTCAAAAGAGTCAAAGGCTGCACGGTTGGAAAATTTGGAAACATCCTGGGCATGTTTAAGCCAGGTGAGAAACTCCTCCCTTTTATCTTCTGAGACAAAAGGAGATAAAGTTTGCAGATGATCTGTAACTTCCTTTAGAAACATCCCCATATAGAGACTATAGGAGTTGATTCAGGCAGTAAGCATATTGGCCTGGAAGATTCTCCGGCCAAAAGCATCCAAGGTTCTGCATTCTCTTCCTGGAGGATTAGATGAGTGTCTTTTTGCACTCTTCATAGCAGACTCCACCACAATAGAGTGGTGAGGAAGCTGAGTCTTATGAAAGCCAGAACAAGGAGGAACACGGTACATGGTGTCCAACCTGCGAGAATGAGGGGAGGTAGTAAGAGGTGTCTCCCATATGCCCAACATGTGATCATAAAGGATCTCATGAATTGGTAAAGTAGCTGCCTCTTTAGGAGCCTTAGGATATTGTAAAATATCCAATTTCTTGGCTCTAGACTCTGGTTCAGGGGCCACTGAAATAGAGAGGCCCCTGGCCACTTCCCTAATGAAGTCTTGAAAAGACAAGTCTTCTGGAGGAGACATTCTTCTTTTTGGAGAAGAGGGCTCCTGAGGAAGGAGTACCGATGCTTCGACAGAAGCCTCTGATTCATCAGAGTCTTCGGAGGAATCGAAGTATCACCTGTCTGGATGCTCTTGCAGAGCCCGATACGCGTACCGAGTGGTATCGACATCGGGAGTGATCGGTACCGATTCGGTACCGATGGGCATCACAGAACAGGGTACCGCTGCAGTCGACACCAAAGCCGATGTCGATGCAATCGGTACCGACAACGGAGTTTGTTGCGGTACCGGAGGCGTCGCAGCTTGTATGAATGCCGTAATGGCACGCTGCATGGTCAGAATATTCTGATCCATCGACGCAACCAATGTCTGGATGTCGGTACCAGTGGAAACCACCGGTACCCCAGAACATGGCAACACGCCATTGATATCAACCTGTGACCCCATAGATGAAGCTTTGGAAGCCGGAGCTTCCCGCCAGGGTAATTTTGCCGGTGCAGGATCCTCGAGAGCAAGCCCGGAGGCATCTCGATACTTAGAGGGAGATCTACCCTTCGAGGACCGGCTGGACTTATGTTTGGTTACCTGAGATCCATGGGAGGAAGAAGCAGCCCTGGAAGATGTCGATGCCACCGAAGCTGCATCAGAGGGAAACAGGGTACTGAGCTTGGCCGCACGATTCTGTCGACCTCTTTTAGATATCATGGAACAGGACTCACAATCGGTGATGGAGTGGTCAGGGCCCAAACATTTTAGACACCAGTCATGGGTGTCGGTGATAGAAAGAGTACCGCTGCACTTCGTGCAATTTTTAAACCCAGAAGCGGGCTTTTCCATGAGGAAAATTTTGCTAGGCCGAAGGCCCAAAAATAAAAGTTGCACAGAAGTGGGAAACGGTAGTTTTTTTTTTCTTTTTTAAATAAAGAAGAAAGGTCCGGCGGTACCGGTCCGACGTCGAAGAAGGCAGACGCGCGACCAAAGAAATAAAGAAAAATAAAGAACTTCTTCAGCGGTGACAGGAACACGACCTGCTGGCTCCGCGGAAAAGAAGAACTGGAGAGGCGCGGTTAGGAAAGGCGGGAAGGAAGCACGCAGGCGCTGTGGGATGCTCCCAAAAGCTTTCTTTCTGGACGGTGGGGAGCGTTCCCGCGCAGGCTCCGTCGGTACCGACGATGCCCATATGTGAAGACTCATTCCTGCTTGTTCCAGGAGATCACCTATTACAGGTGAGTAACTACTCTTTCTCCAGGACCAAGCAGGAAGTCAGTCCTCACATATGGGTGACTCCCTAGCTCTGGGCTACCAGGAACCCAGGCTGAACAAGAGAACTCCCTCTAGTCACAGCATCAAAGAAAGGCTTTTCAAGGACACAACCTCCACCGGTAGCCCAACAGAGGGCAGGAGTTGCCTAAACCTCAAAGAGATTCCAGAGTACTGCTTGGCCAAAAGCACTGTCCCTACGGGACTCCCTCTCCAGACAGTAATGGGCCGCAAAGGTCTGGCTTGAAGACCAAGTTGCAGCATTGCAGATGTCTACCAAGGGCACAGAGCGGAGATGAGCCACTGAGGCAGCCATTGCCCTGACACGATGGGCCGTGACCCTACCCTGTAAAGGAAGGTCAGTCGCCTTGTAAGCCCAGGTGATACAGTCACCCACCCAGATGGACAAGGTACGCTTGGACACAGCTAACCCCAAATTATTAGGGTCAAAAGATATGAAGAGCTGAGTAGCCCTTCTATGCCCCTGCGCACGGTCAAGGTAGAAGGATAAGGCCTTCCTACAGTCCAGGGTATGCAGAACTGCTTCAGCCTGGCTTGCATGAGGCCGAGGGAAGAATGTTGGAAGAACCACCTCTTGGTTAAGGTGGAAGGAGGAGACAACTTTAGGAAGGAACTTTGGATGAGTCCTAAGGACTACCCTGTTCCTATAGAAGCGGGTGTAAGGCCTGTCACAGACCAGGGCCTGAAGCTCACTCACTCGCCTGGCCGAGGTTAGGGCTATCAAGAAGAGTGTCTTCCAGGATAGGAAGCGTAGAGGGTAAGTAGCCATCGGCTCAAAAGGTGGGCGAGTCAGTTGCTGCAAGACCACATTCAACTCCCACTCAGGAGCAGCAGGACGGATTGGAGGCTTGAGCAAAAGCAAGCCTCTGAGAAAGCGGGACACCAAGGGGTGAACCGACAGAGAATGTCCTTCCACTAGTGAGTGGTGAGCTGCTAGAGCTGAGAGGTGGACCTGAACAGAATTGGACTTAAGTCCCTGATTTGATAAGTGTCGTAAGTACTGAAGCACTACTGGTACAGTACAGGAGAAGGGATCCTCTGTACGTAGCTGACACCACACAGAAAACCTTTTCCATTTGAGAGCATAGGTTTTCCTAGTGGACTGTTTCCTAGAGGCTAGGACAACCTCTTCAACTTCCTGAGATAGGCCCCAGGGAGCTAAAACTACCCTTGCAGCCTCCAGGCCATCAAATTGGGAGCTTTGAGATTGGGGTGCAGCAAGGAACCCTGTTCCTGAGAGAGTAGGTCGGGTTGCAACCCCAGAGGCAGTGGTTGGGCCACTGCCAGCTGAAGTAGAAGTGGAAACCAAGGCTGTCTCGGCCACCTGGGAGCTACCAGCAGGACCGAGGCCTTGTCCTGAAGAATCTTGAACAGGGTTCGGGCCACCAAGGGCGTGGGAGGAAACGCATATAGGAGGCCCTGAGACCAAGGGATCAGAAAAGCATCTGCCGCTATCCACAGAGGATGCGGTTGTCTGGAGCAGAACTTTGGCAGCTGTTTGTTCAGGGGACTGGCAAACAGATCTATGGATGGAAGTCCCCATTTCAGGAAAATCCTCTGAACCACCAAAGTATGGAGCTGCCACTCGTGGGGCTGCAGAATCCTGCTCAACCTGTCCCCTAGGTAGTTTTCCTGGCCAGGGAGGTACACAGCCTTGAGGAGCATGTTGTGCTTGAGGGCAAACAAGCAAAGGTCCTGTGCTTCCTGACAAAGGAGCCTGGACCCAGTTCCGCCCTGCTTGTTCACATAAAACATGGCTACCTGGTTGTCTGTTTGAACTAGGACAGATTGATGAGCCAGGGTTGGAGAGAAAGTCTTGAGGGCTAACCGAATAGCCCTGAGTTCCAGTAGATTGATTTGCTGTGCGGCTTCCCAGGGAGACCACAGGCCCTGGGTGCACTTGCCTAGACAATGAGCTCCCCAGCCCTGCAGGGAGGCATCCGTGGTCAACACCACTGTGAACCCAGGAATCTGAAAAGGTACCCCCTGTTGCAGCAGATTGGGTGGGTGCAGCCACCAGCTGAGGGAGTTCAGAAATGGTCTGGACACCCTTTATCCTGTCTCTGAGGCTGCCTGTAGCCACTGAGTCCGAAGGCACCACTGTACAGGCCTCATATGGAGCCTAACAATAACGTGTGTGGTCACCTTATAGAGCCTAAATTACTGCAAGTAATAACAGAAGCTTTTACAGCTCTACCCTTCAACCATGAGTTCAGATTTTAGTGATCCAAGTATACAAAACACACACTGTTGCAACGAGGTCTCAGACTATTATCAGGCTATTGTTCAGACCGGACTTGCCAGAATGAACTGCCTTTATTGGCATCAACGACCTTACTACGTTGTCAACTTAGTGGTTTTTTTCTTTTTCAATACTTTAACTTCAATTTCAATATTTTAACTTGTTCCAATATTTTAACTTGTTTTAACTTATTTAACAGTCCCAAGAATGTTGTATTCTTGGGACTGTTAAAATAAGTTAAAACATTGGAACAAGTTAAAATATTGAAATTGAAGTTAAAGTATTGAAAAAGAAAAAAAACACTAAGTTGACAACGCAGTAAGGTCATTGATGCCAATAAAGGCAGTTCATTCCGGAATAGACTTCCGTTTTCACAGTTCCTTCGTTATCGCAGAAATTGTTCAGAGACATCAGATTATAAGAAACAAGCTAGATCTTTAAAAGAAAAATTCTTGGCTAGAGGATATCCTTCTTCTGTTGTGTCTCAAGCATACAAACGGGCATTGTATAACCATCGCGATTCTTTACTCACTAATTCATTGAAACATTCCATAGATGAGAATCATGTAAATTTGATAACTTCATACTCCCCCTACAGTTACAAAATTCAGAAAATTTTGCAGAGGCATAGTAATGTCTTGAAATGCACACGGGGATTAGAAGATAAATCCATTTGATGTGTCTGGAGAAGACACCGTAACTTAAAAGAGATCCTCAGCCCGGCACAGTTACGATCTCCGTCTATAGTGATGAATTTTGGCAATATGGGTCATTTTAAATGCGGAAGCTGCACTATTTGCCAGATCACTTTGGAAATTTATTTGTTTAAATATGGAGACAAGGAATATCTTCTAAGGGGTTATACTACTTGCCAATCCACACATGTGATATATGGGGTTTTTTGTCCATGTAAGCTAATATATGTTGGAAAAACGGTCCGTCCCCTTTACGTTCGGATGCAGGAACACCGGAGCAGATTGAAATGTCAGAGGAGGGAAGCCCCCATGGTGGAACACTGCCTTCAACTGAATCACACTTTCGAGGATCTCCGCTGTTTCTGCATTGAATGTATTTCTACAGGAGTGGGAGGACGTTCAAGGGAACAACAACTTATTTCTCAAGAACAAAAGTGGATATTTAATTTGCAAGCGGCATACCCTACTGGTTTAAATCTTCAGATAGATTGGCACATGTGCTAAGAGAAACCAGCTGTAGTTTCTGGCTTTATCAGCGTACAGAAATTAGCAATGATGAATCGGGAAGAGATAGCTGCATTCCGCATGCGTGGCGTTTTTCAGCAACTGCCAAAAGAATTTGACATGGCAATACAGAGAGGTGAGAATTTTTCAACACAGCTTTTAATGACAATTCTTGAATCAGTGGTGAAGTAAATATCTTATTGATTGAGAGTTCGGTGTAAGGAAGCCAGTTTATATTGTTGCATTATTTATTTACAGTCCTTATAGTTTGAAAAGTGCGATTAAATGCCCGGAGCTTCATTCCCCTGAAGAAACGATCAGTGAAACGTTGAAGCGCTTTGGTTTGGCATCGGGAACATCACTTGTTTGGATGGGAACATCATTTGAATGGATTACATCAAAATACAGTAACAGCACTGAAGAGATATCATCTGTTACCAGATAAGAGCTGTTTTTCAGCAAATAATTTGAAAATAATGTTGAATTGAGATGAAGTCTGATTACCAGCGTAATTACCTGGTTTATTGAGCAACATTCTTGGGACTGTTAAATAAGTTAAAACATTGGAACAAGTTAAAATATTGAAATTGAAGTTAAAGTATTGAAAAAGAAAAAAACCACTAAGTTGACAACGGAGTAAGGTCGTTGATAGCAATAAAGGCAGTTCATTCCGGCAAGTCCAGTCTGAACAGTAGCCTGATAATAGTCTGAGACCTCGTTGCAACAGTGTGTGTTTTGTATACATGGATCACTAAAATCTGAACTCATGGTTGAAGGGTAGAGCTGTAAAAGCTTCTGTTATTACTTGCTCATATGGAGCCTGGCATTGAGGGTCACATGTACTGTCGAAGCCATGTGGCCAAGAAGCCTCAAGCAGAGTCTGGCGGAGACCAGTGACCTGCTGAGAAACTGGTTTGCTAAGTTTATCAGTCTTTGGGCTCTGTCTTCTGGCAAGAATGCCTTTGCCAGCAGAGAGTCCAACCTCGCCCCTATGAACTCCAAGTTCTGGGAGGGGAGCAAAGTGGACTTTGCGAAGTTTATTTCAAACCCCAATCTTTGAAGAAGAGCAATAGTTCTGAGGGTGGCCTGTCGGGCCTCCTGGCACGTCTGACCTCTTATGAGCCAGTCGTCCAGATAGGGGAAGACAAAGACTCCCTGATTTCTTAGGTAGGCCGCCAGCACTGCCAGGCATTTGGTAAAGACCCAGGGAGCGGAGGTGAGGCCAAAAGGCAGTACTCTGTACTGATAATGGTTTCCTCCCACAATGAACCTGAGGTACTTTCTGTGGTCTGGATGAATGAGGATGTGAGTGTATGCATCCTTTAGATTCAATGAGCATAGCCAATCTCCCTGCTGGAGGTAGGGCAGAAGTGTTCCAAGAGTAAGCATCTTGAACTTTTCCTTCTCTAGGAATTTGTTGAGGTTTCTGAGGTCTAGAATAGGTCGAAGGCCACCGGTTCTTTTGGGTACCAGGAAATACCTGGAGTAGAACCCCTGACCTTGCAAGTGGGGAGGCACAGGCTCCACCGCCCTGTCCACCAACAGACTTTGGAGCTCCTGAAGGAGAAGATCTGTGTGCAGGGGAGGCCTTGGAGGCTCCCCTGGAAAGTATGGAGGAGGCAGTTGTTGGAAGTGTAGTAGATAGCCCTTGTGGACTATGCTTAACACCCGTCTCCAGTGATGAGTGGCCACTGGTGGGCAAACAGGGCAAGGTGACCTCCTGTGCAGGGTTGGGAGAGCAGGGACGGAGAGGCTATGCCTAAGGAGTCAAAACACCCCACCCTGCTGAGTGGAAGCAGGGGCTGGAGGCTTGGGGGTCCTCTGCCTACGGGGCCCATTACCCTGCCCCTTGGCTTGCTGACCCTGAGGGACAGCTTGGGCAGCCTGGTATTGTGGGTACTGTTTGTAGGCAGTGCCCTTCCTTGGGTAAAGGGGCTTTTTACCCGAGCCCTTCGTTTTGTGAGAAGGGGCAGAAGTCTTCCTAGACAGCCTTGTCCTCGTGAGGTGCTCGGTTTCGAGCTGTGCGGCCTTCTCGGTCATGGGCTTGCCAAAAAGGTTCTCACCTCGGCAAGGGACATCGACCAACTTGTCCTGAACCCATGGCTTGAGGTCCGATGACTGCAGCCATGCCTGGCATCGAGCCGCGATGCCAGCTGCCGCAACACGGGCCGAAGCCTCGAAGCCATCATAGGCAGCGCGGGACATAAACTTGGAGCATTCCCGGATCCCTGAGGACAAGGACTTGAACCTCTGCAAGGGTTCCCTGGAGAGACCAGCAGAGAACCCGGCCAGCTCCTTGGCCAGGTCTCGCAAGTAAATGCCCATGTAGAGCTGGTAAGACTGGACACGGCAAGCAAGCATCGAGCCCTGGAAGCACTTTCTACCAAAACCATCGAGGTTCCGGGCCTCCCTGCCAGGGGTCAAATCTCTTAGAAAGCTAGTTTTTTTTTTTTTTTGGAAAAAGAAGAAAAGAGAACCGGTGGTACCGGTAGGCGTCGAGTGAAGGCAGACGTGACCACAAAAAAACCAAAAGAATAAATTTTCTGCGGTGACAGGGTACACGTCCTGTCGGCTCCATGGAAAACGAAGAACGGAAGTGAGAGAGGTAGAAAGGCGGGAAGGCAGCACGCAGGCACTGTGGGATGCTCCCAAAAGCTTTCCTATTGGATGCTGGGGAGCGTTCTTGCGCAGGCTCCGTCGGTACCGATGATACCCATATGTGAAGACTACATTCCTGCTTGTTCCTGGAGATCAAACATTACATTGGTGATATCTTTTCTTCTACTGCTCAATAATTCATTAAGAGGAAAGAGCACTGCTCAAATTCCTGCCCTGTCATCATGTGTCAATAGGAGAACCCCAACAAACCAGAAAACTACAATGAAATGACACTACTATAAGGCCTCCAGTGAAAGGCGACTAGAACCAAAAATATAATGTCAGAGCATTGAAGAAGAGAGAGGAAATATATCAACTCACTAATCCTTGCGCTCCATTTTAATCATTTTTATTAAGTTCAAAAAAAATTTTTTGGCGACTAATAAAATAAAACAATTTTTCATATTCTTATCTCAAAGCAACTCCTGGAGAGAGCAGGAGTGAATCTTTAAACTTGGCTCCTTATCGCCGTCTGGTCTGAATCTTGAGATTGATTGGCCAAGCCTTTTTTTTAGTTAAAACAATACTGAGAGGGGCTTTCCAATCACATGGTCTTTCCCTCTACGATTTGGATTGGTGGACTGCTCCATGATGTCAGACGCTTATCTTTGGTTTAAGGCGCGATTTTGCTCTGAAGAGCTCTTTCATTTTGGGGGAAGTTTCCCTTAAAAAAAGCCTGAAGCAGAGTTCCTGCTGTTTGGACTCGAAACGTGCCACGTTGCGTTTAGGGCTCCCTGTGGCTCTTCATTGCTTTGATATAAAATAAAACAATTTTTCATGTACTTATTAGCAAAAAATTAACAAAAACTTTTTTTGAACTTAATAAAAATGATTAAAATGGGGCACAAGGATTAGTGAGTTGATATATTTCCTCTCTCTATCTTAATGCTCCGACATTCTATTTTTGGTTCTAGTCGCCTTTCACTGGAGGCCTTATAGTAGTGTCTGTCATCATGTGTGGCATTTGAGCAAAGACTGTACTAGTGGCTGAAGTACAATGCAAAAGTTTAAAACCTTATAGGATTTGTGCAACACTGATACAATTTTTCAGACATTTTACTGCCTTTGTGAAACAGGAGTTGGATAGATTTATTTTTTATTCTGAATTTTTTGAGCAAATGATACCACATTTAGCTGTCCATTTTACACATACATATAGCATAGTTACTCACCTGTAACAGGTGATCTCTGGGAACAGGAAGGAATTTAGTCTTCACATATGGGTATCGTCGGTACCGACGGAGCCTGCGCGGGAACGCTCCCCAGCGTCCAATAGGAAAGCTTTTGGGAGCATCCCACAGCGCCTGCTTGCTACCTTCCTGCCTTTCCCAACTGTACCTCGCCAGTTGAGTTTAAAGCTGAGACAAAAGAGAGAGGGAAAGAGAGATAGAAAGATACAACTCCTAGGGGAGGTGGGTGGGTTGTGAAGACTAAATTCCTGCTGTTCCCGGAGATCACCTGTTACAGGTGAGTAACTATACTATCTCCAGGAACAAGCAGGAATGTAGTCTTCACATACTGGGCCTCACTAGCTGCAGATGCCAGGGAGATGGCCCCAGAAAGTTGTGTGCCCTTGTGAAAGAGCTCTACTTCCCCCCATGGATCTCTGGTATCCTACCAGGGATGGTGGGTAGGAGTTGATTAAGTCTGGAACAGGTGTTGAACAGCCTGACCAAACAAGGCATCCCGGTAGGAGTCCTTGTCTCAGCAGTAATGGGCTGTGAAGTTATGTACCGAAGCCCAAGTAGCTGCTCGACAGATGTCGTCGACAGACACAGAGTGAAGATGAGCCATTGAGGCTGCCATGGCTCTCACATTGTGAGCTGTGACATGGCCTTCAAGAGGAAGGTTCTTACTCTCATAGGCAAAAGATATACACTGTGCAATCCAGCCAGACAGTGTCCTTTTGGAGACTGGAAGTCCCAAATGACTAGGATCAAAAGCAACAAAGAGTTGAGAGGATTTTCTATGTTGCTGTGTCCTTTGCAAGTAAAAGGCGAAAGCTCTTTTACAGTCCAAAGTATGAAGGTTCCTTTCTGCATTTGAGGCGTGAGGCCTTGGAAAAAATACAGGAAGGTAAACCCCTTGGTTTAAATGAAAGGGTGAAACCACCTTTGGCATAAAGTGTGGATGAGTCCTAAGGACTACCTTATCATGATGGAACCTTGTATAAGGAGGATCAGCCACCAACGCTTGCAATTCACTGATGCGACGTGATGTGATTGCAATGAGAAAGATAACCTTCCAGGAACGGAATTTCAAAGAGGTAGTGGCTAATGGTTCAAAAGGCGGTTTCATGAGCTGGCCAAGAACCAGATTTAAGTCCCATGCTACTGGTGGTGGCTTAATGGGAGGCTTAGTTAAAAGAAGGCCTCTCATAATCTCGCTATGAGAGGTTGAGCGGAAATAGGTTGTCCATTTAGAGGCTTGAAAGAAGCTGCAATAGCACTCAAATGGACTCTCACTGAATTGGTCTGAAGCCCTGCATTTGATAAATGAAGGAGGTACTCCAGTAATGATTCCAGAGGTATCGCAAGAGGTTTAAAACCCTTCTGCGAGCACCATATGGTAAACCTTTTCCACTTAAATGCATAAGAACGTCTTGTGGAAGATTTCCTGGAAGCATGAAGGATATCCTTTACCTGCTGGGAAAGGTCAAGACCGTGAAGTTCTAGGCTTTCAGCAACCAGGCCCTGAGATGCAGAGACTAAGGACTGGTATGCCACAGCATCCTGCCCTCTCGAGAAAGAAGATCTGGAGCAGATCCTAACTCCAGAGGCGGAGCTTGAGAGAGATGTAGGAGCAGAGGGTACCAAGGTTGCCGTGGCCAACATGGAGCTATGAGGATCATATGACCTCTGTCTTTCTGAAGCTTGAACAGGGTTTTGGGAATTAGGGGAATGGGTAGAAAGGCATACAGGAAGTCCTGACCCCAATGAAGGAGGAAAGCATCCCTGGCCTGACAACCTCGAGCCGGAATTCTGGAACAGAACCGGGGAAGTTTGGCATTCAGTGGACTTGCAAAGAGGTCTATGTCCGGGGTTCCCCAAATTTAAAAAATTTGGGCCACCTGGTCTGCATGGAGAGACCATTCGTGTGGAAACAGAACTCGACTGAGTTTGTCTGCCTAAGAGTTGTGAATGCCTGGAAGATACACCGCAAGGAGATGAATCTGATGCTCTCTGGCGAGGGCCCATAGTCGCAAAGCTTCGTTTCACAGCGACAGAGAGCCTGTTCCGCCCTGCTTGTTCACATAGAACATGGCTACCTGACTGTCCGTTTGAACTAGGACTGTCTTGTAACTGAGCTGGGTGTGAAATACTCGAAGAGCAAGGAAGATTGCTCTGAGCTCCAGGAGGTTGATATGGAGATAGGCCTCCTGTGGAGTCCAGGTACCCTGGGTAGAGAGGCTGTACAGGTGGGCTCCCCAACCCACCTGTGAAGCATCTGTTTTTAGAGTGGCTTGGGGTGGGGGGTTGCTGAAAGAGACCCCACCAAAAGGTTTTTGGGTGACTGTCACCATTGGAGGAACAAAATAAGGCGATCTGAGTTTGCTATTTTGTCTGACAAGCAACCTGGCGCCTGAGTCCACTGAGTGGATAAGGTCCACTGGGCTGCCGTCATATGGAGGCGAGCATAAGGAACCACATGCACGGTGGATGCCATGTGGCCTAGCAACTGTAACAGCTTCCCCAAGCAGTGCTAAAACCTCACCTCACTGCTCGGGAAATAACTGCAAAATGCGAAGGCAGCGGGGCTGTGGAAGGAAGGCCCTTGTCTGTCTGGTATCCAGAAGAGCTCCTATAAAAACTCTAGGGATTGAGTGGGAGCAAGGTTGGACTTTGGGAAGTTTATGACAAGTCCCAAATACTGAAGGATGTGCATTGTGCGAGACAGAGCCATTCTGGCCTCTGGCAATATGAAGGGGCTCGAATGAGCCAGTCGTCTAAGTAAGGGAAGACAAATATTCCCAGGGTGCGGAGAAATGCTGCTACCACAGCCATGCATTTTGTGAACACTCTTGGTGCAGAAGACAGGCCAAAAGGAAGAAACCTGTATTGGTAGTCCTTCCCTTGAAACAGAAATCGAAGGAACCTTCGGTGAGTTGGATAGATGAGAACATGAGTGTACGCATCCTTGAGATCTAGAGAACAAAGCCAATCCTGACTCTGAAGGTATGGCAGCATTTTGAACTTCTCTCTGAACAGGAATTTGTTCAATTCTCTGAGGTCTAGAATGAGTCTGTGTCCTCCTGTTTTCTTTGGAATAAGGAAATAGGGGGAGTAAAACCCTGTACCCCGTTGGGGAATGGGCATCTCTTCTATTGCTCCTTGAGCAAGCAGCATTGTGACTTCTTGACCTAACCCATCGTTGGGAGAGGTCTGAGAACTGAACTGTCTTACTATTGTAGGAGGGGGCATTGCTAAGGAAATGAAGCTTGTACCCTTCTCGTACAATAGACAGAGTCCAATTTTCTGCTGTTATCTGACACCATCTGGAGGGCAAAATGACATAACCTTCCTGGGATGGTGGAGGGTTCTGGGCCGTTCAGGGCCAGGGAGGCAAAGTTCTCTAGATAGGAGTCAAAGCCCCTGTGGAAGCTGAGCTGCTGAGCCAGTTGAGGCTTAACTGCTTTTGGTTTCCTTTGTTGCTTAGGTTGTTGCTGCTGTCCCTTTGGGCAGACTGACCTGAACGATGTCCCTGCTGGGTATAGGAGGGATAAAACAACTTCTTACTGAAGAATGGTTTCTTAGAGGATCTTTTCCTCGCAGGATTAGCTGTAGATTTGGACAATCTATCCAAAGTGATATTGTCAGCATCTCTCGCATTCGCTTTTTCCTGCCAATTCTTGCCAAAGAGATTCTCTCCTGTGCAAGGTATATTCCCCAGTTTGTCCTGTACCCAGATTTCTAAGTCAGATGCCTGGAGCCAGGCAATTCTGCGTGCACCTATGGCAATAGCAGAGGTTCTGCTTATGCATTCAAAGCAGTCAAAGGCTGCACGATTCACAAATTTGGAAACATCCTGAGCATGTTTAACAAGAGTAAGATAATCTTGCCTTTTATCATCAGGAAGGAGAGGGTTCATAAGCTCTAAGTCTCCTGTGACTTCCTTAAGGAACATTCCCATATACAAGATATAGGAACTGATCCTAGCAGAAAGCATGGAAGCCTGGAAGGATCGACGTCCGAAGGCGGCAAGAGTCCTACACTCACGTCCTGGAGGATTAGATGCCTTTTGGCACTCTTCATCCGTCTCATGGCTGATTTCACCACCATGGAATGGTGTGGTAATTGAGTCTTTTGAAACCCAGGACAAGGAGGAACTCGATACATGGTGTCGAGTCTTCGAGAATGAGGAGATGTGGTTAGAGGTGTTTCCCACATCAACATTAAAATCATGCAAGATCTCATGAATAGGTAAGGTAGCTGCCTCCTTGGGAGCTTTAGGGTATTGTAGGATTTCTAATTCCTTTGCCCTAGGCTCTTTTTCAGGAGCCACTGTGATGGAAAGACCTTGGATAAAATCCTGAAAGGACATATCCTCTGGTGGAGACATCCTACGCTGAGGAGAAGAGGAATCCTCGGGAAGAAGTACTCTGGTATCGGCAGAGCCTTTGGAGTCTTCAGATTCATCGGAGGATTCGAAGTATCTCTGATCCGGGTGATTGTGCAACGCACGGTACCGGTACCGATCTAAGTCGGCATCGGAGTGGTCCGGTACCGACTTGTTGATGCCGGATAGAGGCGCATGACTCAGTCCCGGTAGAATACCTGCCGATGTCGATGCAGTCGGTGCCGGTACCAGTTGAATTGTCTGAAGCGGTTTCAGGGGCATCCCCCACCACCACCAGCAGCTCTCCCCTTCCCGGGGATCGAGCCACCGGCAGCAGCAGGGGCCTGCTGACTCCCGACGCCCAATCCGGGCCCAGCAAGGGGTTGAAAAGCACGCGCCTTCAGGCGCCGACATCCGGCAGCCCCCACCACCACCAGCAGCTCTCCCCTTCCCGGGGATCGAGCCACCGGCAGCAGCAGGGGCCTGCTGACTCCCGACGCCCAATCCGGGCCCAGCAAGGGGTTGAAAAGCACGCGCCTTCAGGCGCCGACATCCGGCAGCCCCCACCACCACCAGCAGCTCTCCCCTTCCCGGGGATCGAGCCACCGGCAGCAGCAGGGGCCTGCTGACTCCCGACGCCCAATCCGGGCCCAGCAAGGGGTTGAAAAGCACGCGCCTTCAGGCGCCGACATCCGGCAGCCCCCACCACCACCAGCAGCTCTCCCCTTCCCGGGGATCGAGCCACCGGCAGCAGCAGGGGCCTGCTGACTCCCGACGCCCAATCCGGGCCCAGCAAGGGGTTGAAAAACACGCGCCTTCAGGCGCGCGCCTGAGGGCCTCGCCAGAGGGCCCTTTGGCGTGGCCCTTAGGCGGAGCACGAGAGGCGGCACTTCAGATGCCTTACCAGCAACCTAACTGCCTGACACCTGACCAAGATTCCAGCATTCTACCAACATCTGAACTGTGAGAATGTGTGTTTGTTAAATATCTCTAGCTATTGTAAGCCACATTAACTTTCAAAGTAACCTGATAGCATCATAACGTATTAGATACTATCTTAGCAATACTATATTGCCAGCTGAAAGTCAATTTAAACTGCCAGCTTTGCACTTCTTGCAGTGTTCACATTACTGCAATACTGCATTCTCTCTGTAAAGTTAGTCACTATCTTGCATGTAAACTGTACCTGCTCTATTGTGCGCTCTCATATAATCACTCCTCTACAGTGTCTCACACACAATCCAAACCCTCAGAATGGCCCTCCAGGTCGCTGTCATTCTTAGCCTCTACCTCCTCACCCACTGGCTTGGAACCTCCCAATCTCTCTACACACCACATGGCAGGATTCCAATCCTGAATAGCCATGGCAAAAGATGGAATAGTCCCCCTTACTTCAACACAGGAAGTAACACCTACCCACGCCACTCCCACCTGATACATGTAGCATTCCAGTTATCCAATACACCCAACCAGGAAAAACCTTGTAGATGCCGACCCCTAAAATGTGCCATCATTAACGCACGTTCCATCCGCAAAAAATGGCCTGTTGTCCTTGACACAATCTCCTTCTATGACCTTGAGATCCTCATGATCACAGAAACATGGCTATCACCAGAAGACAACGTCCTCCTCAATCAACTACTTCCCCCCAATTTTTCCATACACACGAAACATAGGGAAAACAAAAAAGGAGGAGGGGTGCTCATAATCTCCAAATCAGACCTCAACTTCCAGACTGTGGACTCTTCTAGCACAAACAGCCTGGACACTCTCTCTGTTGCTAACCAACAATTCTCCCTCACCCTCTTATATAGAACACCATCTACTTCTCCAATTGACCTCCCAACCATCATTGACCTTGCAGCTAACACCCGCACCCCCAACAAACCAAATTGGATAATGGGTGATTTCAATCTCCCATCGCTACACCAAAA
This sequence comes from Ichthyophis bannanicus, assembly GCA_033557465.1. NCBI lineage: Eukaryota > Metazoa > Chordata > Amphibia > Gymnophiona > Ichthyophiidae > Ichthyophis > Ichthyophis bannanicus. The sequence goes on from CM066031.1 coordinate 1,107,673,488, forward strand.
CCACGCAAATGCGTTCCTTGATGCAATGAAGGACCTGGGTCTCAAACAAATCATAAATGAACCCACACATACAAAAGGGAACATTTTGGACTTGGTTTTTGTGCCACATCCAGTCAAGGACAAAAGTCACAATCTGCCAACATCAGTCGTGGATGTACCCTGGTCCGACCACAAATTGATCATTATCCAGATTCCCAGCAACAATGACCAGCTGAACAGAAGCCAACCCACGAACACCACCTCTCGAACTTCCACTAGATGCTTCCGCCCCTTCGATAGGGAACTCATCCTTTCGGAAACCCCATCACTCATCAACAAAACAACACCTGACCTTGATGAACTAATCTCTCACTGGAATTCCAGCCTGCTTGCCATCTCACAACACCCAAACCCTAAAAATACAGCAAGAGCGAAAAGAAAATCCGCCCCATGGTTCTCTCCTGATCTACGCGCTTCCCTCATGCAATTACGTAGACTCGAACGCCGATGGCGCCGATCACGCTCACCGGAAGATCAGACCGCATACCTAACCCACCTTGCAATACATCGAGGAACAATCTCTATCAGAATGAGACAATATCACACTGACACCCTAAAGAGGTCATTGAATAAACCTCGTGACCTCTTCAATTTGGTCAAATCCCTCTCAAAGGAACCATCACCCGAGCAACACATCAACATACATCCACAAGAATTCGCTGATTTTCTGCAATCCAAGATTGTACAAACTAACAAGGTCACAGCAGTCCAATATCAAGAACCGGCGGACCTCTCTCCACTTGACTTTTTTTCCACACCATCCAATAAATGTATTGAGAACACCATAGCATCACTCAACACCTCCACTGCACAGACTGACCCATGTCCAGCTTTTTGGATCAAGGAATTACGTGATGTGCTCAGTCCTGTCATCGCAAATATAATGAAACTCTCCTTTTCAACAGGTTATTTTCCCACTTCACTCAAGCAGACGTCCATTAGACCATTACTGAAAAACCCCAAACTGGACCCCCAAAAGGTAGACTCCTATCGACCAATAGCTAGCATCCCCATCTTAGCCAAAATAATCGAGAAGGAAGCACAACGGCAAATTCAAGATCACATAGACTCTGTTGCTCCCTTAGATAACTGCCAACATGGGTTCAGAGAACATCACGGGGTTGAGACATTACTCACTGGTCTAATCAACAATATCATCACAGGAATCGACAACATCCATCAAGGTTTTGTCCTCATTTTCCTAGACATCGCCGCGGCTTTTGACTCCGTGAGTCACGAAATCCTCCTGGGAAGACTAAAAGAAAAGGGTGTCTGCAACAAGGCACTAAAATGGTGCAAGTCTTATCTGGACGATAGATGGCAATATGTGAAGTCTGGATCAGAAGAGTCTAGCCACTTCCATCAAAAACAAGGGGTACCTCAAGGATCCTCATTATCCTCCTTACTCTTCAATATCTACATGCAGCCCATATGCAATATCATAAGATCATTCAACGTAAACTGCATGATATATGCAGATGACATTCTTTTATACATGCCTTTCTCCACAACCCACATGGACCTGACCCCACTCACAGATTGTTTCAATGCAGTTTCAACATGGCTCCAGACACAGAACCTACGTATCCAGCATAAAAAAACAGAGGTCCTTTTCATCTCCAGAGACTCCAACTTTACGCCCCCATCCCACGTCAGTGTCAAGGAAGCTGATTTGCAAACTAAAGATGCAATAAAATATTTGGGAGTTACCCTGGACCAACATCTAGACATGAGACGCCACATAAGCAGCGTAGTCAAAGTCATCTATTTCAAAATCCGTTCCCTCAAACACCTACGCTCCCTGCTGGACCCAGACGATTTCCGTACCATATATCAAGCGCTGATCCTGCCGCATTTTGACTTTGCAAATGCCATCCTACAAGGTCTCCCCCAATCCACACTAACCCCCTTACAGTTGGCCATGAATGCCGCAGCTAGGGTCCTCTACGGTGCATCCAGAAACGACCACGTGACTCCCATTCTCAAACAGCTGCACTGGCTACCAATTCACGGGAGAATCACCTTCAAATCCCTTGTATTAGCATTTAAGGCAATCAAAGGCACCTCATCCCTCTCACTCACGAATCTAATCCACATGGTCCCCCCCAATAGAGCAAGAAGAACATCAGCTGTAAACTTGCTAGCAATACCAAAGGCTTCAACAAAGTCCAACACGAACACCACAAACAGGGCATTCAGTTTTTATGTACCAAAATGCTGGAACACCCTACCCCCCGACATTAGAGCCATCACCAATCTATATCAGTTCAGAAAGGCTCTCAAAACATACCTTTTCCGCCAATATTTCCCAGACAGCAACTGAACCAGATATCCCCTCCAAGAAATAACCCAATCTAGAAATGCCCGCACACTGCAGTGTAGATAGATTATGTATATAGTTAACCCAGTTATCCAAGTTTGTACTCCTGTTCAATGTAAAACCTGACAGTTTGTCGTAATGGTCATTTTGTTATGATGTAAACCGCGCTGATTCTAAATAGCGCGGTATATAAGAAACTGTAATAAATAAATAAATAAAATAAAATAAGAGCCGCCAGACTGCGTTCAATAGCCAAGAATCTCTGGTCTATCGACGCTGCCGATGCTTGGGTATCGGTAGCGGATGAAGCAGCTGGTACCCCAGAGCATGGCACCAGTAGTTCTGCCGAGGTTGAGGCCTCGAAAACATCCTGGAGCCCCATCAATGCTTTGGAAGCCGAAGCCTCCCGCCGGGGCAATTTTGCCAGTGAAAGTCCCTCAACGCCAGAGGCATCTTGATGTTTAGAAGGAGATCTACCCTTTGAGGACCGGCTAGATTTATGTTTAGTTACCTGAGATCCATGGGAGGAGAATGAAGCCCTGGAGGATGTCGATGCCACGGAGGCTGCATCGGAGGGAAAAAGGGTGCTGAGCTTAGCAGCTCGGTTTTGCCGTCCCCTTATTGACATCATTCCACAGGTAACACACTCTGAAATAGAGTGGTCAGGACCTAAACATTTGAGGCACCACTCATGGGTATCGGTGATGGAGATGGTACCGCCACACTTAGAACACTTTTTAAAACCCAAAGCAGGTTTTTCCATTTTGAGGGAAAAAGTTGGGCCTAGTGCTCAAAATGGTGCGTGGCACCCGAGAAGAAAACTACTGGAGAAAGACTCCAGAAACAAAGTTTTTTTTTTTTTTAGAAAAAAGAAAAGAACCACCGGCGGTACTGGTATAGCGTCGAGGTAAGGCAGATGCGACCAGAAAAAAGAACTATAAGAAGGGAATTTTCTGCGGTTACAGGATGTGTGACCTGTCGGCTCCGCGGAAAATGAAGAACTGGAGAGGGACGGTTGGGAAAGGCGGGAAGGCAGCACACAGGCGCTGTGGGATGCTTCCAAAAGCTTTCCTATTGGACGCTGGGGAGTGTTCCCGCGCAGACTCTGTTGGTACCGACGATACCCATATGTGAAGACTACATTCCTGCTTGTTCCTGGAAATATATTTTCACACAATAAAGATTATTTTTGAGTTGCTATTCATACATCACCTGCTGTACACTCTTGTAATTAGATCTTACATGCAGTTACATCAGGACAATTGCACATGTGTGCAGCAAGCAATTCCAGAATGTTAGACAAAATATGTACCAAACTGATCCACTTCCATCCATAAGGGCACAAGCTTTTATTTTAGAAGGAAAAAGTAAACACCCACAATCCAATGCATTTATTTTTCTAGGTAAATTACATGATCTGCTGAATAGATTTAGGACTTACTTTCAAAATTGCTCTACTGGCAACCAATGGCTGGTACTATAATAGCTAATGCTCTCCACATGGGGCCAATTTTTTTTTTTAATCTAGTGGAAGCCTCAATTTCTATTTCTGTTAATTACATAAGTATATCATTCTGGCCTCCAGCAATTGTTCGTCTGTTCTTTTCTATAGCAGAAACATTCAGTGACATCATTCTCCTTCTAAAAAAATTTGAGGGGAAGTTATGTGATTGAAACTTTAAACATGAAAAGTAAAGGCATTTTTAAGCTTTAAAGATTCTATTAATTTTACATTTTACTGAAAGAAGGCTAAATATTGTGTGTACAATTCCAATCCTCATACACCCAACACTAGTTTGTCCCATAGTGGTGGGTATGAACAGCATACATGGACAAGTTTCAAATTTTAGACCTTTTGTGTCACCCTTGTCTTTTTTGCCCATACATACTGCGTCAAGTTGCCACCCGACATACATGTCCATAACAAACAATAAAATACCTTGGGGTCAACCCTAGACCAACACATGGACATGAAATCTCACATAAGCAACATAGTCAAAGCTGTGTATTTCAAAATCCGTTCACTCAGACATCTGCGCTCCCTACTGGACCCAGATGATTTCCGGACAATATTCCAAGCACTGATCCTGCCTCATTTTGATTTTGCCAATTCCATTTTACAAGGTCTCCCTCAATCGACACTGAACCCGTTACAACTGGCCATGAATGCCGCAGCAAGGGTCCTCCACGGAGCCTCCAGAAGTGACCATGTGACCCCCATTCTAAAGCAGCTTCATTGGCTACCTATACACGGAAGGATCATATTCAAGACCTTACTTCTCTCATTCAAGGCCATCAATTCCCTCTCCTCTATGGCGCTTACTGAGCTTATCCACACAGTGCCCCCCAACAGATCCAGGTGGTCAACAACCCTAAATCTACTGATAACCCCAAAGTCCTTAACTAAATGCAACACCACAACGGCAAATAGGGCTTTCAGTCTTTACGCCCCCAAATGCTGGAATGCCCTACCACCAGACATCCGAGCTATTGCAGACCTATCTCAATTCAGGAAGGCAATCAAATTTCACCTCTTCCTCCATTACTACCCAGACAGCAACCGAGTCTAAGTAACCCACCTTAAAACACCCCTCCCTAGGGTTCCTATATTCCCAGCCTCCTTCCTGCAGATCAGGCGCATACCGTCTTAAAATCATTACTAGACTTCATTTAGATTCTTGTAATTATCATTTCATGTATTCACCTCAACCCTGTTGTTGCTATTTATTATCTCATGTATATAGTTCAACCCTGTTGTTGTAATTAGTATCGCTGTATATAGTTCAACCCTGTTAGTCAAGTTGTTACTCCTGTTCCTTGTAAAACCAAACAGAATGTTGTCTTGGTCGTTTTGTTATATTGTAAACCGCGCTGATGCCGAATAGTGCGGTATATAAGCAAATGTAATAAATAAATAAATATATTAGATCTCACGCATTTCACACACACAGTATCTTACTCATGCTCCAAATAGTCTATGAGAAATGAGGTTACTGGGATACAAGATTAAAGATCTTAAATGGTGGGAAAATAAGGCATTTTAAGGCAGCAGTTTATGGCAAATAAATGGCATAAGGAACATTTTCAAGGACGACATTGGAAATAGGGTATCCAGAGTTACAAAGTAATATGCTTTTGGGGCTAGTTTTGATATATTATATCTGCATTATGACTAGGTGACAGAACCAAGTACTACAGCACAAAGAAATCAAAGAAACCTTGGCTCTATGTTGAGAGGCTCAAGAATTATGTTCGCACATTGTAATTGTTATCATTTATTTCTACATCAGTGTACTACTTTTAAGATGCAATTAGAAACAATCATGGATCACAGTTTCTGGTCAGCAACATTCTGATGTCTACTACAGCAGACAAGCAAGCACTTGCCATTTTATCTTAAAGCTGTATTTTAAGCATACAAACATAAGAAATGCCATGCTGGGTCAGACCAAGGTCCATCAAGCCCTGTATCCTGCCTTCAACAGTGGCCAGTCCAGGTCACAAGTACCTGGCAGGTTCCCAAAAGGCACACAGGTTCTACAATGCCTGTCCCAGGGCAAGCAGTGGATTTCCTGGGTCCTCTAACTGCAGACAAATCTCTCATGCTCACTGCATCACTCACAGCAGTGGTCAATACCTGCAAAGCATCAGCAATCACAGTTAAATTACCAAAGTTTTGGTAGACCACAGGAAGGAGGACTTATTCACAAACACCTGCTCAAGTGGTTGACAAGTTATTTATGTAAATACATTTTTTGTAATTTCATTTCTTAATGTTTCCTGAGATTGCTGTGTGCTTTTATAACTGGAAACAAATCCTCAATTTTTAAGGGAAAGCAAACAAAACCTAGGGGTATGTTTACTAAACCACGGTAGCGGCTTCCATGTGATATCGGAGCCAAGGCCCCATTGAATTCAATGGGGCTGCGGCTCAGATATCGCACAGAAGCCGCTACCGCTGTTTAGTAAACATACCCCATAGTCTCCTAAAATAGCTCCCACATAAACAAAAAATAGCCGCCCTCTGTGCAGTAAACAGAGCTTCTCAACTTTTTTATTCTGTGGCATACTTTTTGAGTTTGAGTTTGATGTGCCATGAGGATTGCACAATTTGGCATGATCCTCACTCCCACTTTCTCTCATTAGCAGGAAAGCATTTACCTGTGTGGGTCTCATTCTGCTGGCTTCAATTTGGGAATATGCAAGGTCATACACTCAAACTGAAGACAGCAAAAGTCACACAGAGGTAAGATATGCTGCTCTCCTCCTGTCAGTGAGAGGGAAAGAGAGGGGGTAAGGCCACCAGATTTCTGAGGGGTAAACTTGGAACACTTGACTCTACAGTGCTAGTATTAAGCAAGAAGTTCAGCTTTATGGGAGCATGGGGGACGTCCAGTGCACAGTCTCAATGAAAACCTGTAGTTATCAACTCTCAAAAAGTGTGCCCCGTTGGGTCAAGGTTGACTTCTGGTGATGAAGCCCCTGAGTTTACTTGGCAAGGTGCAATTGGAGGTACATTGCTAGGCTTTTCTCCTGTCCAGTAAGTCTTATATTCTCCAAGGTTATCACCCATCCAAGTACTAGCCAGACCCAATCCTGCTTAGCTTCTGAGATCAACTAAGATCAGGCTCATTCAGAGCAGCAAAGACATAGTCAAAAAATATCTGAAAGCATGCTCTGTTTTGCAGCCACAAAATATTCTTGAGTCTAATACAGAAGTCTCAGGGCTGGCAAGTATGCCCTGTTTTCAAGAGAATTAACTATGCACCAGATAGAATCATCAAGCAATGCAATCCAACTATTTCCATCATCATCAACTTCTATGCAGAAAATATGTTCAAGTCTGAGATTTCAGCTGTGTTCCAGAACATTCGGCTTACTCTAGAAGCTGAACAGCTACTAGATCACTGCTTTCTATATTTTAAACTGAAAAGTAAATGCATTTTTTTATCTCTCTGACAGAAGAGAAAAAGGTTACAGCAGGGAAAGAAAGTGTAGTTACTCACCTGTAACAGGTGTTCTCCAGGGACAGCAGGAATCAGTCCTCACATATGGGTGACGTCGGCGCCGACGGAGCCCTCGTGCGGAGCAATTCCCCAGCTTTCAAAGAAAGCCTTTGGGATTGCATCACGCATGTGCGGTCCCCTTCCCGCCGAAGGGTGCCATTTTACTCAGTCTAATGACATAGTTAAAAAGACGGCAAAAAGAAGAAAAGCAATAGTAGGACTGCAACTCCAGGGGAGGAGGGAGGGTTGTGAGGACTGATTCCTGCTGTCCCTGGAGAACACCTGTTACAGGTGAGTAACTACGCTTTCTCCAGGAACAAGCAGGAAGTCAGTCCTCACATATGGGAATCCCTAGCTATAGGCTACTGAGAACCCATAGCTGAAAAATGGCTCCCTCTATTAGAGCTGCAGCAGCTGTGATAGGAAGCCAGCAGAGATACAACACCCCCGGTAGCCTGACACCAGAGGGCCAGAGGGTAGGAGCTGCCTAAACCTCAAATAAGTTCCGGAGTACCGCCTGGCCGAAAGCACTGTCTTGGCAGGACTCTCCATCCAAGCAGTAATGGGCTGCAAAGTCTGGCTTGAAGACCAGGTGGCGGCCCGGCAGATGTCTACCAGTGGAAAAGAGCAGAAGTGAGGCACTGATGCGGCCTTAGCCCTGACACGGTGGGCTGTGACTCGACCCTGCAACGGAAGGTCAGCTGCCCTGTACGCCCAAGGCTATGCAGTCTGCCACCCAGGTGGACAACGTATGCTTGGAGACAGGAAGCCCCAGCTTACTGGGGTCAAAAGAAACGAAGAGCTGAGGAGCCCTTCGATGTCCCCTAGTACACTCCAAGTAGAAGGCCAACGCCCTCTTACAGTCAAGGGTATGCAGGACCGCCTCTGCCCGGCTGGTATGCGGTCTGGGGAAGAATGTCGGAAGAACCACCTCTTGGTTGAGGTGGAATGGAGAGACTACTTTTGGGAGGAACGTAGAGTGGGTGCGTAGGACCACCTTATTCCTGTAAAAGCGCATGTATGGTCTTTCTGAAACCAAAGCCTGCAGCTCACTCACTCGCCTCGCAGACGTGAGTGCCACCAGGAAGAATGCCTTCCAGGAGAGGAAGCGCAGATGGCAAGTAGACATCAGCTCAAAAGGTGAGCGAGTAAGCTGTTGCAAGACCACATTCAAATCCCACTCGGTCGCTGGAGGGCGAACCGGGGGTTTTAGCAGAAGTAGACCTCTGAGGAACCTTGACACCAAGGGATGAAGTGACAGAGGATGCCCTTCCACTGGTGAGTGGTGTGCTGACAACGCACTCAGGTGGACCCTTACAGAGTTAGACTTGAGGCCTAAGTCAGAGAGGTGAAGCAGGTACTGCAACACCACAGGCACAAGGCAAGAGAGAGAGTCTTCATTGTGCTGGCTACACCACCCCTCACATCTACGCCACGTGAAGGCATAGGTTTTTCTAGTGGAGTGCCTCCTGGAGGATAGTAAGACTTCTTCTACATTCTTAGGTAGGAGGAGAGGGGCCAGCACTACCCTTTCAGCAGCCATACCATCAGGTTGAGGGACCTGAGATTGGGATATAAGAGAGAGCCCTGTTCCTGGGACAGGAGGTTGGGCCTTGTCCCCAGCAGGAGTGGGGTCTCCATTGCCAGCTGGAGGAGAAGTGGAAACCAAGGTTGTCTTAGCCATCTGGGGGCTACCAGAATGACCGAGGCCTTCTCCCGAAGGATTCTGAACAGAGTTCGGGCCACCAGAAGCGTGGGAGGAAACGCATATAGGAGACCCACCGACCAGATCATCAGAAATGCATCTGCAGTCATCCTCCTGGGATGTGGCTGTCTGGAGCAGAACCGGGGCAGCTGATGATTCTGCAGACTGGCAAAGAGGTCTATAGACGGACACCCCCAGCAGTGGAAGATCTGCTGGGCTACCTCCGGATTCAGTTGCCATTCGTGAGGTTGAAGAATTCTGCTTAGTTTGTCCGCAAGGTAGTTCTCTTGGCCTGGCAGGTACCCTGTCTGATGGCAAAGGAGCAGAGGTACAGCGCCTCCTGGAACAGGACACGGGACCCTGTCCCTTCCTGCTTGTTCATGTAGAACATAGCCACCTGATTGTTTGTCTGTACGAGCACAGATTGATGCAAGAGAACATGGCAGAAGGCTTGCAGAGCTAGGCGTATCGCCCGGAGCTCTAAGAGGTTGATCTGTCGTGTCCCCTCTTGGGGAGACCACAACCCCTGAGTGTGGGAGTCCTGACAATGGGCTCCCCAGCCCAGCAGGGATGCATCTGTCGTCAAGACTCTTGAAGACACCGGAGGTTGGAAAGGCACACCTCCGAGCAGGTTGGGCAAGTGAAGCCACCAGACCAGCGACTTTAGCAGTCGTTTGGACACCCTTATCCTGTCTTGGAGATGAACTGTGGCCTGCGTCCACTGATCCCGGAGGCACCACTGAGCTGTCCTCATGTAGAGCTGAGCGTTTGGGGTCACATGCACTGTGGAAACCATGTGTCCCAAAAGACGCAGGAAATGCCTTGCTGATATTTGAGACCTGTGGTTTATCTGGCGCACTAGCTCCAGAAGCCTCTGTGCCCTGTCCAGTGGCAGGTAAGCCTTTGCCAGCAGGGTGTCTAGTCTCGCCCCTATGAACTCCAAGTTCTGTGTGGGGAGCAAGGTGGACTTTGCCTGATTTATGACAAAGCCTAGATGTTGCAGTATGTTGATAGTGCGAGTTGTGGCCTGTTGGGCCTCCTGAGGCGACGGGGCTCTGATGAGCCTGTCGTCCACGTATGGGAAGACAAAGATACCCTGGTTTCTGAGAAACCCCCCCACCACCGCCAGGCATTTGGTAAATATTCTGGGGGGAGGAGGCTAGGCCAAATGGAAGTACTCTATACTGGAAATAGTTTCCTCCCACTACAAATCTGAGATATTGTCTGTGGTCTGGATGTAAGAGGATGTGTGTGTAAGCATCCTTCAGGTCTAAGGAGCATAGCCAATCTCCCTGGTGGAGGTATGGCAGCAAAATTCCAAGGGAAATCTTGAACTTTTCCTTCACCAGGAACTTATTTAAGTTTTGCAGGTCGAGGATGACCTGAGGCTTCCTGTTTGCTTTGGTATCAGAAAATACCTGGAGTAGAAGCCTTGCCCTTGCAGGATGTGGGGTACGGGCTCCACCGCCTGATCTTCCAGAAGACCTGCTAACTCCTGCAAAAGGAGGTTCCTGTGTAGAGGAGGTCTTAGAGGCTCTCCTGGAAATTAGGGCATCTGGCTGAAGTGGAGCAAATAGCCCTTTTGGACTATTTGTAGGACCCAGGTGTCTGTGGTGACTGCTGGCCACCTGTAGGCGTACAGACCCAGCCTCCCTCCTGTGCCCAGTCTCACCCCTGGCTGAAGAGAGACCATACAGTGGCTGTCAAAAACCCCCAACTGGCTGGGAGGAAGCTGGTGCCTGGGGGTCTTCTGCTTATGCGGGCCATGCCCCTGTCCCTTGGCCTGCTGCCCATGCTGGGGAGGCCTGGTGAGTGGGGTAGCTGCAGTAAGCAGTACCCTTCCTCGGGAAAAAGGGATTTTTACCCGAGCCCTTCTTCTTAGAAGGGGCAGAAGTCTTTTTGGAGAGTCTTGTCCGGGTCAAGTACTTGGACTCGAATTCCGCAGCCTTTTCAGTCATGGGTCTGCCAAACAGATTCTCACCTCGGCATGGGACATCGACCAACTTGTCCTGTACCCATAACTCTAGGTCCGACAACCAGCCGAGAACCCGGAGAGTTCCTTCGCCAGGTCCCTCAGGTACATGCCCATGTATAGCTGGTGTGCCTGGATCAGACAATTCAGCATAGAACCCTGTAAGCACTTCCTGCCGAGGGCATCCAAGTTGCAGGCCTCCCTGCTGGGACACACCGAGGAGTGCGTCTTCTGGCTCTTCAGTCTGCGCAATGCCGATTCCACAACCATGGAGTTGTACGGCAGTTGTGACTTTTGAAACCAAGGGCTCCGCCGGACTCGGTACATCGACTCGAGCCGCTTGCTGATCGCCGACGCCTACGTCTCCCACATACGGAACAATATAGTCGTTCCAGAATCGGAGGCACGGGTACATTAAGGGCCTCCCAAGGGGGGGGCCTCATACTGAGGATCTCAAGCTTGTCGGCTCGAGGATCCTCCTCGGACTCTGTGGGGAATGCAAAAGCCTTGGACATGTCCCGCATAAAGTCCAAGAAGCTCATGTCCTCCGGAGGGGACATTCTCCGAGGCTCGGATACCAGGGAATAGGAAGGGACATCCCTATGCCGGCAGGTATCCAGGGACTCCTAGTCTTCCTTTGCCGATGCCTCCGAGGAGGAATCGAGGGGCTCGTCAGGCATCGAGGGCCCCGGTGCCGAAAGCCCCGGCACCAGTAGGCTCAGCAGCGACAACCTTGGTCCCGAACGGGAAGCCAAGTAAGACATCGGCCGAGGATAGACTTGAGCCCGAAAGGCTTCGAGGATCGGCTCGGCCTCCAGGGTTGACTTGGGATGTCGAGGGCCTGGTGGTCGGAGGAACTGGACAGGCCGGCTATCAGCGCCCGCTGCTGCTCCATAAAGGCAGTGAAACTGTGCTCCAAGGCCGCCATTCTGAACTCGAGTCCAGAAGGGTCTGCAGCTGCCGGCTCAGGCCCCGACATGGTTGGGCCTGATGTTGGTTCCCCCGGAGGGGAGTCCTCGTCTCCCAATGAGGAATCTTTGCCAGGTGCTCCTTCACCGAAGATCCTGGCCGGCGTTCAGGGCTCCGCGACAGGCCCTGGGAAGAGCCGTGACGCTCAGAGCCATCCAGAGACGCTTCCTTTGAGGATTTCTTCTTCCTCTTGTGTTCCTTCGAGGATGACATCACTCATGTGTGCAGCTGATTCTATCTTGCTTGCCCATGGAGAATCTTGATTATGTCAACTAAAGAACTATTCTGAAAATAACTTTGCCTTCAAAACATTAAGTATAGAACTAACATTTGAATTTCACTGTCTAGTTTACCCAAAGAAATGGCTATCAAAACCACTAAGTCAACAAAGTACAGACTAACAGAACTGAGATATTAAAAAGGAGCCCTTATCAAAGCATTTAAAAACAATATTTAAATCCCAAGAAACTGGCTAAGAAATATTTGATTTGCAATCTACCAAAAATTAATTATATCAGAGTAAATATTGAGATTTTTACCTTGACTTTAACTTCTAATTGTTGATACGGCTGCAACAACTGTCAGAATATTTGAGTTGAGATTTGAACAAGAACTTAAATATTACTGTGATAGAAGTTTCAAATGAATACAGTTATTGGAAAAACACCAGCTATCAAATTTTCTCCAAACTGGCTCATGAATCTCGTATTGCCAGGGCCAAGTCTTACAATAGAATAAAATGAAATACTACTCTGGATGCTGGGGGAGGGATGGAGGAAATGGATTATTTAATTGAAGAAGAATATCAGGAGATGGCCTGGCAACACTGTCAAAGGTATGTTTTCCACACTCCTACCCAATCCATGAAGTATAGGGGTTGTTGGTTCTCTCCACTCTCAATGTAGGGACTGCTTGGATAGTATTTATGCCACTGAGTTTATATCTTGGAATCTTTCTTTTTGTGATACTGGAACGATTGCATGAATATACAAAAGATACTGAATTGATGACAGAATTGCTAAAGATTTTTATCTTTGAGTAGCTTGAGTGAGAGGAAAAGTGAGGTTTATTTTTAAATTACATGAAAGCATAGTTACTCACCTGTAACAAGTGATCTCCGGGAACAGGAATTTAGTCCTCACATATGGGTATCGTCGGTACCGACGGAGCCTGCGCGGGAACGCTTTCCAGCGTCCAATTAGAAAGCTTCTGGGAGCATCCCACAGCGCCTGTGTGCTGCCTTCCCATCTTTCCCAACTGCCTCTCTCCAGTTGAGTTTTAAAGCTGAGACAAAGAGAGAGAGAGAGAAGGAAAGGGAAAGAGACAGATAGAGAGATACAACTCCTAGGGGAGGTGGGTGGGTTGTGAGGACTAAATTCCTGCTGTTCCCGGAGATCACCTGTTACAGGTGAGTAACTATGCTATCTCCAGGAACAAGCAGGAATGTAGTCATCACATATGGGGACTCCCTAGCTTTAGATGCCAGGGAGAGACCCCAGAAGTTGTGCGTCCCTGAGAAGGGCTCCACGTCCCCCCATGGATCTCTGGCATCCTACCAGGGATGGTGGGTAGGAGTTGATTAGGTTTGGAACAGATGTTGGAGAACAGCCTGACCAAACAAGGCATTCCAGCGGGAGTCCTTGTCCAAGCAGTAATGGGCTGTGAAGGTATGAACCGAGGCCCAGGTGGCTGCTCGACAGATGTCGTCGATAGACACAGAGTGCAGATGAGCCATTGAAGCTGCCATGGCTCTCACATTGTGAGCTGTGACATGGCCCTCCAGAGGAAGATTCTTACTCTGATAGGCAAAGGATATACACTGACCAATCCAGTTAGTGTTCTCTTGGAGACTGGAAGTCCCAAATGAGAAGGATCAAAAGCAACAAAGAGTTGAGAGGACTTTCTATGTTGCTGTGTTCTTTGTAAGTAAAAGGCTAAAGCTCTTTTACCGTCCAAAGTATGAAGGTTCCTTTCTACATTTGATGCATGAGGCCCTGGAAAGAACACAGGTAGGTAGACCGCTTGGTTTAGATGAAAAGGCAAGACCACCTTTGGCATAAAGCGTGGATGAGTCCTAAGGACTACCTTGTCATGATGGAACCTTGTATAAGGTGGATCAGCTACTAATGCCTACAACTCACTGATGCGACGTGTTGATGTGATTGCAATGAGAAAGATAACTTTCCAAGAAAGGAATTTCAATGAGGTAGTAGGGTTCGAAAGGTGGCTTCATGAGCTGACCAAGAACCAGGTTTAAGTCCCATGCCACCGGTGGTGGCCTAATAGGAGGCTTAGTTAGAAGGTGGCCTCTCATAAATGTTGCTATAAGAGGATGGGAGGAAATAGGTTGTCCATTTAGAGGCTTGAAAGAAGCTGCAATAGTACTCAAATGGACTTTTACTGAGTTAGTTTTAAGTCCTGCATTGGATAAATGAAGGAGACACTCCAGTAATGATTCCAGAGGTATCGCAAGGAGGTTAAGACCCTTCTGCGAACACCATATGGTAAACCTTTTCTACTTGAAAGCATAAGAGCGTCTTGTGGAAGGCTTCCTGGAAGCATAAAGGATATCCTTTACTTGCTGAGGAAGGTTAAGATCATGAAGATCTAGGCCTTCAGCAACCAAGCCCTGAGATGCAGAGACTGGGGATTCGGATGCCATAACATTCCGTCCTCCTGAGACAGGAGATTTGGAGCAGACCCTAACTCCAGGGAGGGAGCTTGAGAGAGATGTAGAAGCAGAAGGAACCACACTTGCTGTGGGCAATGTGGAGCTATGAGAATCATACGGCCTCTGTCTCTCTGAAGCTTGAACAGGGTTTTGGGAATTAGGGGAATGGGTAGAAAGGCATACAGGAAGCCTTGACCCCAGTAAAGGAGGAAAGCATCCCTGGCATGAGCCCCCTGAGCCGGGGTTCTGGAACAGAACTGGGGAAGTTTGGCATTCCACGGACTTGCAAAGAGATCTATGTCCGGGGTTCCCCAAATTTGAAATATCTTGGCTACCTGGTCTGCATGCAGAGACCACGTGTGTGGAAGCAGAACTCGACTGAGTCTGTCTGCCCAAGAGTTTTGTATGTTTGGAAGATACACCGCCAGGAGATGAATCTGATGCTCTCTGGCG
This sequence comes from Ichthyophis bannanicus, assembly GCA_033557465.1. NCBI lineage: Eukaryota > Metazoa > Chordata > Amphibia > Gymnophiona > Ichthyophiidae > Ichthyophis > Ichthyophis bannanicus. The sequence continues at coordinate 1,107,688,623 of CM066031.1, forward strand.
AGGGCCCATAGTCGCAAAGCTTCGTTGCAAAGCGACAGAGAGCCTGCTCCCCCCTGCTTGTTCACGTAGAACTTGGCTACTTGATTATCCATATGAATGAGGACTGTCTTGTAGCTGAGCAGGGTGTGGAACACTCAAAGAGCAAGGAAGATTGCTCTGAGCTCCAAGAGATTGATATCTAGATGAGTCTCCTGTGGAGACCAGGTGCCTTGGGTGGAGAGGTCTTGCAGATGAGCTCCCCAACCCATCGGAGAAGCATCTGTTGTGAGAGTTGCCTGGGGTAAGGGTTGTTGAAAAGGGGACCCCAGCAACAGGTTTTGAGTGGACTTCCACCACTGGAGGGACAAAATAAGGCGACTTGTGTTTGCTATTCTGTCTGACAGACATCCTGATGCCTGGGTTCACTGAGTGGATAAAGTCCACTGGGCTGCCCTCATATGCAGGCGAGCATAGGGAACCACATGCACAGTAGATGCCATGTGGCCTAGTAGTTGTAGCATTTCTCGAGCAGTGAGATGAGGTTTTAGCACTGCTTGAGAAGCTAACTGCACCATGCGAAGGCAACGGGCCTGGGGGAGATAGGCCCTTGCCTTTCTGGTATCCAGCAACGCTCCTATGAACTCTAAAGACTGAGTGGGAGTTAGACTGGATTTTGGGATGTTTATTACCAGACCCAAATACTGAAAGATACGCATTGTGCAGGAAAGAGAAGTCCTGGCCTCTGACTCTGTTGGGGCTCGAATGAGCCAGTTGTCTAAGTAGGGGAAGATGAATATCCCTAGAGTGTGGAGAAATGCTGCTACCACAGCCATGCATTTCGTGAACACCCTTGGTGCTGAGGCCAGGCCAAATGGAAGCACCCTGTATTGGTAGTGCTTTTCTTGAAAAAGGAACCGAAGGAACTTTCTGTGAGTTGGATGGATGAGAACATGTGTGTACGCATCCTTGAGATCTAGAGAACAAAGCCAATCCTGACTCTGAAGGTATGGCAGCAGAGTTCCAAGAGAAATCATCGTGAATTTCTCTTTGACAAGGAATTTCTTCAATTCTCTGAGGTCCAGAATAGGTCTGTATCCCCCTGTTTTCTTTGGGATAAGGAAATAGGGGGAGTAAAACCCTGTACCCTGCTGATGGATGGGTACTTCTTCTATTGCCCCTTGGGCAAGAAGCATAGTGACCTCCTGACCTAACAGGTTGATGAGAGAGGTCGGAGAATTGAACTGTCTTATCATTGTGGGAGGGGGCATGCTTGAAAAATGAAGCTTGTACCCCTCTTTTATGATGGAGAGTGTCCAATGCTCTGCTGTTATCTGCCCCCATCTGGGGGCAAAGTGACACAACCTTCCTGGAATGGTGGAAGGCTCTGGTCCAACGAGAGCCAGGAAGGCTAAATTCTCTAGCTGAAAGTCAAAGGCCTTGTAGAGGCTGAGACTGCTGGGACGGCTGAGGCCTAGCAGTCTTTGCTTTTCTTTGTTCGGGTGGTTGCTGACCTTTCCTGACAAGCTGACCTACAGAACGTCCCTGCTGAGAATAAGCAGGATAATATCTTTTCTTTTTAGAAAAGAATGGTTTCTTGAAAGATTTCTTTCTAGCAGGATCAGCTGTGGACTCTATCTAAGGTGGAGTTGTCAGCATCCAACTCATTGGCCTTTTCCTGCCAATCTTTACCAAACATATTCTCACCAGTACAAGGGATATTTCCCAGTATGTCTTGTACCCAGAGCTCCAGATCACATGCCTGGAGCCAAGCAATTCTACGTGCACCTATGGCAATGGCAGAGGTTCTGCTTATGCACTCAAAACAGTCAAAAGCTGCACGGTTGACAAATTTAAAAACATCTTGGGCATGTTTGACCAATGTGAGAAAATCCTGCCTTCTATCCTCAGGAAGAAGAGGACTCAAAGCCTCTAAATCATCTGTGACTTCCTTTAGGAACATTCCCATGTACAGACTATGGGAACTGATCCTGGCAGAAAGCATGGAAGACACAGACGTCCAAAAGCATCCAAAGTTCTGCACTGACATCCTGGAGGATTAGAGGCATGTCTCTTTGCACTCTTGATCATTCTCATAGCTGATTCCACTACAATAGAGTGGTGAGGAAGCTGAGTTTTTTGGAAACCAGGACAAGGAGGGACTCGATACAGAGTATCTAGTCTACGAGAATGAGGCGAGGTGGTAAGAGGTGTCTCCCACATTCTTAACATGAGATCATGCAAGATCTCATGGATGGGCAGGGTAGCTGCCTCCTTAGGAGCTTTGGGATATTGTAAAATTTCCAACTCCTTTGCCCTAGGCTCTGTTTCAGGGGCCACAGTAATGGATAGACCCCGAGCCACCTCCCTGATAAAATTCTGAAAGGAAATATCCTCTGGAGGAGACATCCTGCACTTAGGGGAGGAGGGCTCCACTGGGAGAAGCATTCTTGCATCGACAGATCAGAATCCTCAGATTCTTCTGAGGACTCGAAGTACCGCCTGTCCGAATGTTCTTGAAGAGCTCGATACCCGTACCGACTGAAGTCGGTACCGGGAGTAATCAGTACCAGAGTATCGGTACCGGAAGGCATCGGATGACTGGGTGCCGGCAATGCAGACACCGATGTCGATGCTATCGGTACCGGTACTGATAACGGTATCAGTTGAAATGTCTGCCGCGGTTCCGAGGGCATCGATGCCGCAAGGAGAGCTGCCAGACTGCGCTCAATAGCCAGGACTCTCTGGTCTATCGACGCTGCCGGTGCCTGGATGTCAGTACCGGAGAAGATTGCCGGTACCCCAAAGCATGGCACCAATAGCAGGGAGGAGTGGCCTAGTGGTTGGGGCAAGGTACCACAGGCCGGAAGGTTGGTGGTTCAAATCCTACTAGAGGACAGCAACCTTGGGCCGGAAGGACTGAGGTTTCTAGTCCCACAGGTGCTCCTTGTGGTCTTTGGCAAGCCACTTAACCCTCCATTGCCCATGTTTATTTATTTATTTATTTATTACAGGCTCTTATATACCGCTCTATTCAGAATCAGCGCGGTTCACAATATAACAACATACCATAACAACAAACTGTTAGGTTTTACAGAGAACAAGGTCAGAGAACTTGGATAAAACATGTTCCCTGTAAGTATTAGTGTATGTGTCTCATATCCCCTCGTGTTAAATGTATCCCCCAATTGTGTTGTGACCACTTTGATTGAAGGATAAGGTGGTATACAAAAGTGTCTAAATAAATAGCTCTGCCGAGGTTGAGGCCTCGAGAACGTCCTGGAGCCCCAATAATGCTTTGGAAGCCGAAGCCTCCCGCCGGGGCAATTTTGCCGGTCCAGAATCCTCAAGGGCAACGCCAGAGGCATCTCGATGCTTAAAAGGAGATCTACCCTTTGAGGACCGACTAGACTTGTGTTTAGTTACCTGAGATCCACGGGAGGAAGACGAAGCCCTGGAAGACGTCGATGCCACCGAAGCTGCATCAGAGGGAAACAGGGTACTGCGCTTGGCAGCTCGGTTCTGTCGACCTCTCTTGGACATCATGGCACAGGCCATACATTCCGAGATGGAATGGTCAGGACCTAAACATTTCAGACACCACTCATGGGTGTCGGTGACGGAGATGGTACCGCCACACTTGGTGCACTTTTTAAAACCCGAAGAGGGTTTTTCCATTGTGGAAAAAAAAACAACCCTTAGGCCTAAGGCCCAAAAAGGTGCGTGCACCTGGAAAAACAATGGGAAAAAGTACTAAGAATTTTTTTTTAAAGAAAAGAAAGAAAGAAAAAAACCGGTGGTACCGGTAAAGCGTCAGGGAAGGCAGACGCGACCACAAAAAAGAAGGAAAGTTTTCTGCGGTGACAGGAACACGACCTGCTGGCTCCGCGGAAAACGAATAACTGGAGAGAGGCAGTTGGGAAAGGCGGGAAGGCAGCACGCAGGCGCTGTGGGATGCTCCCAAAAGCTTTCTAATTGGACGCTGGGGAGCGTTCCCGGGCAGGCTCCATCGGTACCGACGATACCCATATGTGATGACTACATTCCTGCTTGTTCCTGGAGATATAACCTCTCCATTATGTTTACTAGTAGAAAAACCCATCATTTAATGATGGTAAACCTAATCCTAAATCAACCTCTTGTTAAACCCCCTCTCCCCTTCATTCAAGTCTTTCCCCACATTACAGGCATGCTATAGCCATCTGATTCCTTAATTTGTAACCAGCTAGGTGGTGTGACTGTGCAACAAGTGATATCTGTGGGTGGGTGTTTGGGGGGGGGGGGGGGGAAGAGGTGGTAGGGAGTGTATGTATGTGTGGGCAGAAAGGTAGGATGTAAATGAGGTGTGTGAGTGGGTAGGGGCATGAATTGGGAGGTTGGTTGTGTGTATGTGTGCTAGAGAAGCTCGTTTTTCCCCCCTTTGCATTCTTCCTCATTATCCCTCTCCCACTGCTGCTTCTTCTGGCTTCCCCCGTCCTCTCCCTTCCTAGCCCCAATGTCTGTTCTGGTGGCCCTTCCACTTTATTGGATGGCAGGGTCTGGATTCCCTGCCAGCTATGCCAGTCAGTGTAACTGAAGACCATGCTTCTTCAGCTAATGGACCGGCCCCTCCTACCTTCTCAGCCATTACTGTCTTCTGGTACTACATTGTTTCAGTTGCATGTCCTCTCGTCTGCACATGCACACATAGCAACTCTGGTGTTGAACATTTTATATGTATATGTGGATTACTCAAGTATCCAATACTGAACTGTCCCAGATGTTTAAAACTGATATGCTATTCCTCCTTAATAAAATGACAGCGTGAGAAAGGTTGCCACTGTTGCTGTTAGATTTATTCTAATTATATAGTTTTCTTTTGAAATAGATAGATATTTGTGTGGATGAAATGTACATGCTGAATTCTTTCTAAAGTCCTTTAATATTATTTTATTTTAAATTATTATAAACCGCTTCACTGTTTACAAGAAGCAGTATATCAAATTTTAATTAAACTAAACTAAATGAACTAAATGTTTGGAAGTCTAATAGAATCATCAGTAACATTAAGCTTTATTTGTGATAGGAAAAGTTTTCTACCCTTTAGCTATATTTTTAACCATCTTTTCTAGTTGAGAATGAAATACTAATCCTCCAGTATAAGAAATATTTAATAAATATGCCTTAGGTGAACATCTACCCAGTAGTGTAACTCAGAGGGCTCTTCTTGCTGCTACATTAGCAGCCACTGCCTTAGCTAAAGGTGAGAGACACTGGGCAGAATTAGCCATGTGTACTACTCATAAACCCAGCACAGATGTTAAGGAGGTAACATAGTAAAGTAAATGGTACAAAACGTAATGGCCTATCCAGGTTGTCCAGTTGATGATATTCTTTCACCTGGTAGTGTATGAGCATAAAAAATTCCCATATTCAGCCAAAAATCCTCTCCCCTCCCTCCTTTAACTTGACTTTCAACGTTTTTCTTATTGCCATCCTTCATATTTGTTCAAAGCATGTCCAGAATCTGGCCTTGCCTTCATCATCAATGATTCCTACAAAACCAACATTCAACATCAAGGGTTCTTTACCATGTTTTACTACCATGGTTATTAGTAGTCCATGCAATCAATAAACTAACAAAGCAATTGTCCCAAACATCCGATTTCCTCATGCTCTTTGAATTGAGTTTTAACCATGGTCATGCCGTGCAGATAACGCAATACCTTCTTTGAAGCCCAATACAAACGTATCATGTTGTTAGAGTTGTAACTGCTGCTCCATGCAGCCTAGGCTACCACCATGGCTTGTAGTGTCACTAGGACATGCCTTCATCATCTCTTCACCTGTTGCAAGGAAGAATCCTGTGTGTTTATCCCGTAATTTGGGTACATTCCCCTTTTCATCTTCTACCATACGTTCCAGGAGGAATCCACCACCCCCTCTCAGCAGTGTCCTCTCTGTTGCAGATCTCAGTGTCAGCAGCACAATAATACTTTTCCTTCTAACCCTTCCAGAATATTATTCAATGATATTTATCAGAACTGGCCCTGGGCTTGATCCCGAAGGCAGTGCGCTTCTCAACCTCTCTTTTGAGGCACACATAGCCAGTTAGATTTTCAGGATTCCCACAATTAATATGCATGAGAAAGATTTGCATATATAGGAGATCCATTGTATGAAAATCTCTCTCTAATATTCATTGTGGTCATTCTGAAAACCCGAGTAGCTGGGTGTGCCTTCAGAAGAGGGTTGAGATGCACTGCCCTAAGGCTCTACATTAATCACCTTTCCCGCCTTAGTGTGAACGTAATTTATCACTATGCTCTATTGTCACTTACCAGTTTCTAAAGCCACTTCACTAACCTGGGATTCAGCCCCTAGCTACTCACTTTATTGAGTGTCTCATGTGTGACAGTATCAAATGTTTTCTTGAATTCTAATTAACTCACAAATAGCACATATCCTTGGTCTACTTCTCTAATCACCCAACCAAATTGGTAATCAAGAGCAATAATCTAACTTCCTGAGTGATTTGATCAATCTCATAGCATTCTAAGCAAAAACAGAGCATTTGTAAACATTTTGAATATTGTCTTTACAGTGTAGATAATTCCACTTGTCAGTCATTTTGTGATCATCTACTCTAGTTTGAAGCAGTATGTCAGGAGTTTGGATTATCATCTGAACCTGAATTTTCAGATTCCGCACAGCAGTCATGTCTACTGAAAAAATGTCTATAGTCTGGAAACTCTGTTTCTTTGTCTGTTTGATGTACTTGAGATGAAGAAAAGTCAGAATTTAAATACAAATTTTTATTAACCAGACATGAGATCTGGAATAAGCATTACCTAGAAACAAAATCAAGAAATTTGTATTTTATTTATTTATTTCTTATATACCGCCTTTCATGATATCAAGGCTGTTTACATTGAACAGGGCATTAGAACTTGGAGATAACTATTTACAGGGAACATGGGCAATGGAGGGTTAAGTGGCTTGCCCAAGACCACAAGAAGCACATGTGGGACTAGAAACCCCAGTCCTTCCGGCCCAAGTTTGCTGTCCTCTAGTGGGATTTGAAACCCCAACCTTCCGGCCTGAGGTAACTTGCCCCAACCACTAGGCCGCGCCTCCCTAAAATCTCCTCCTCCTGAAATCTTATTTCAGTTTTCTGCCAGAAATAATGTATTCCCAAATCCTGCATTTATCTAGGGTTGGCGCTATCATTAGGCGAAATAGGCAGTTACCTAGAATGGCGATGATCCCCCACCTCTACTGCCATTAGCTGTGGTCCTCTCTAGGATCTGCAACAGCAGCAATGGCATTAAAACCACCACTAAAAACTAAAAACTCTACAGCACTGCATCGCAATTCCTACCTTCTAAGATCTACCACTTCCGTCCCCCCTTCCATGCAGGCTTTCCCAGAGAGAGGCGGCAGCAGTGGCAAGGGGGGTGGTGGTAGGATGGAGGGCTTGCCTAGGGAACCTAGAATCCTTGCACCAACACTGCTTCTGTCAGCTACATCTCTTCAGAGAGAAGAGAAAGCACAGTTACTCATCTGTAGCAGGTGTTCTACGTGAATAGCAGGGATAAGTCCTCATGTATGGGTGACGTCACTGTCAGAATCCCACACAAGCATGCTCCTCAGCTTTCAAAGGAAGCTTTAGGGAGGTATGCTGTGCATGCCTTCCCCACTCACTGCCATATTCTCCAGCATAACATAGCAGAAGCCAAAAGGCAACTTACCGGGGAGGTGGGAGAGTTGTGAGGACTTATTCTGCTATTCACTGAGAACACTTGCTACAGGGGAGTAACAACGTTTTCTCCGTGAACAAGCAGGAAATAAGTCCTCACATATGGGACTCACAAGCTTCAGGCTACCGGAACCTAAGGAGAAAGAATAGCCCAACCAGGCATCGAGAAATGGAGAAGACAAGAATACCAGAGAGGCAGTCCCGTCGAGGGACTCATTTAATGCAGTATCCACAGTCGACATTGACCATGGGAATTTTGAGCAGGTAGGCTGGATGGACAGAAGGGCTGGTGGGAAGGTGTTGACCCTCAAAACTCAAAGAGATGCTGGAATATGGCCTGGCCAAAATTGCTGTCCCATCGGGAATTCCCATCCAGACAGTTATGGGCTGCAAAGGTACAGACCGAAGATCATGTTACAGCCCCGCAGATATCTTCTGCGGAGACAGAATGGAGGTTGGCTACCAATGTAGCCATTGCATGTATATTGTGAACTATGACATGACCCTCAAGGCTTACACCAGTCAAGGAATATGCATGGGTGATGCAATCAGCGAGTCAGAAGGATAACATACGCTTTGAAACAGCAAATCCCAGCCTACTGGGGGATGAAGGAGGCAAACAACTGAGAGGATTGATGGTGCACCTTTGTACGCTCTAAGGCGGCGGCCAACGCATGGCTTGCAGTCCAGTATGTGCAACACTGCCTCACCACAATTGGTGTGAGGCCGGGGAAAAAATGTTGCAAGGACAATAGACTAGTTGAGGTGGAAAGTCAAAACCACCTTTGACAGAAAATACGGATGCGTTCGGAGCATCGTCTGGTTCTGGTGGAACCTGGTGTATGGAGGGTGTGCGACCAGAGCCTGGAGCTCGCTCACTCGCTGGGCCAACATGACAGCCATCAAGAAGAGGACCTTCCAGGTCAAGAATTTCAGCGGACATGCATCCAGAGGCTCAAAAGCAGCCTGCATGAGATGGCTGAGGACCACGTTCAGATCCCAAGCAACCATAGGGGGCTTAACAGCAGGCTTTGAATGAAGCAAGCCCCTTATGAATCGGTGTACCAGAGGCTGAGCCAAGATGGGCTTCCCATCGCAGCCTCGATGAAACGCTATTGTGCTAAGGTGAACACACACCGAGCCCAGAATTGGAGCGGTTCAAGAGGTAGTCCAACAGTTGGTCCATGGGGCAAAGGGGCCCAATATCTGACCAGTGCACCAGACAGCAAACCACCACCATTTGAATGCATAGGCGCCTTACGAAACGCTAGGAGGATTTCAGTGACACCCTCGGGGAGGACAAGCTCCACGAGGGCTATGCACTTAGAAACCCATGCTGTGAGTGCTAGGGAGCAGATGTTGGGATGCAACAAAGAGTTGCCCTCCTGTGAAATAAGGTCTGGGCTAGAGCCCTGGCAAAGAGGGGATGACATGCACTGTGGTTGCCTTGTGTTCAAGGGCTCTCAGCAGCCCACAGGCCAGGGTGTGGTGCTGCAATGTGTTCACCACTTTGATGAGACGTTGCAGGCAATCCGCCAGCAGGAAAGCTCTCACCCCAGTAGTATCGAGGAGGGCCCAATGAACTCCAGTTGTTGTACCGGTTTGAGATGAGACTTCAGATAGTTGATCACGAAGTTGAGGCCTTCGAGCACCTGAATGGTGAGCTTGATGGATTGCCATATGCTGGCTGGCCTGGGATCTTTCACGAGCCAATCGTCCAGGTATAGGAAGACAAAACCCCCTCAGGTGCCAAGGAAGGCGGCCATGACTACCAGGCACTTTGTGAAGACTCTGGGGGCTATGTCCAGCCCAAAGGGAAGTACCCGGTACTGATAGTGCTAGATGCCCAGCACGAACCAAAGATACAGCCTATAATGCAAGTGGATTGGCATATGCGCATACGCATCCTTCAGATCCAAGAAGCATAACCAATCGTCTTGTAGGAGGAATGGGAGCAGCAACCCCAACAAGTCCATTTTGATCTTTTCATGCACCAAGAACCGGTTGAGGTTTTGCAGATCCAGAATGGGGTGGAACCTGACGGCCTTTTTGGGGGACCAGGAAGTATTTAGAGTAAAAGTCCTGCCTGATCTGGGCCAGGAGAACCAGCTTGATGGCGAGGTTGGCTAGCAGGGCCACAACCTCGGTCTGCAGGAGGCTCCGGTGCACGGGGTCCATGGGGTACTCCCCAGGATTGTTAAGGAGGCAGCAGCAGCAGCTGGGTGAAATGCAGCCGACAGTCCACTTTGGACAATCTGTAGCACCAGGCATCCAAGATGACAAGAGGTCACTGATGGGCAAAGTTGCAGGGGAACCTTGGCGGACAATGGTCGGCTGGTTATGCTCCTGAAGACCCCATGAAAAATCCCCACCCAGCTTTGGCTGGGGGGCTGGTTGTGTCTTTGGGGTTTTCTCCCTCTGCTGTGAGCGGGGAGCTTGTGCCTAAAGCTGCATTTAAGCTGGGATAGAAAGTACCTCTGCGGGCATGGGAGGAAAGCATTCTTTGCTGGTGTTTTCTTCCATGTGATATCCTGCAGCCTTTCTGGAGAGCCTGGTGAAGGTCACCTGCTCCTTTTACAGTCCTTTCTTCCATGGGCTTGCTGAAGACATTTTCAGACCCAAAAGGGGACATTAGTGATCTTGTCCTGGACCCACTGCTCCAGATCAGAGGACTACAACCAGGCCACCTGCCATGCGGCGATCTCCATGGCCACCACTGATTTGAAGGTGTCATAAGTGCCCCGGACCATAAACTTCGAGCAATCCTTGCTGTGAGCCATGAGATCTTGAAAAGATTTGCGGTGGTCCTCAGGGATGAGAACAGCAAAGTCCTCAATGTCCAGCATGGCATCCTTGAGGAACATGGCCATGTAAGTTTGGTAGGCCATGATCCGGGCTATCAGCATGGAACCCTGGAAGTACCTTCTCCCGAAGGAGTCCAGGATCTGCGCTTCCTGCGTGGGCGGCACTGAGGAGTGCATTTTGGCACTTTTTGCTTGCTTTAAGGCAGACTCGACCACAATGGAATTGTGGGTCAATTGAGGCTTCTTGAGCCCTGGGGCCCTCTGGACCTGGTACAGGGAATTGAGCTGGCGGCTGACAGCTGGAAGCATGAGTAGCGCCTCCCACAGCCACAGGAACAGCCTCTGCATGGTGGACAGGAACAGTTACCACCTCATGAGGGGCCAGGAGTACTGTAGGAGTTCCTGTTCCTCTCCCCTCTTTTCCTCTTATGATTCCAGAGAAAAGGGAAGGGCCTTGGCCAGGTCACAAACAAAATCCTGGAAGGACATGTCTTCCAATGGCATCTTCCGTCAATTTAGAGGAGTCAATGGGTCAGAGAGGTCAATGGGTCAGACAGGAGATCCTCGGCCCGAAGATCCAACACAGTCTAATCTGCTTTGGTTTCCCATTCCGATTCAGATTCCAAGACTAAGCAATGCAGTCTCTCCTCCGAGCGCTGACTGCGCGGTTCAGGAGGGTGGACATCGATGGTCACCCTGGCACGCTGATGGCGATGCCCCGGGGCCTTGGACATCCAACACACTGGAGAGGGAGATGGCTCTGGCCACTGGTGTCAATACCAGTCTCCCACCCTATGTGGACCGGGCAAGGGTCTCCAGGATCGGCTGGAAGGCATGCAGTGATGATGCGCTCCATGCCACGAAGCCTGCGTTACAGGCTTACACTGCCACTAGGTGAGCTTCTAAAGGCTTTTGGCATTCCTCCAGAACCACCATAGATGAGGACATCGATACCGCGGCCATCGCTAATGAACTTTTGGGTGGGGAATTGGGAAACACTAGGAATGGACTCTGCTGTTCGGGTCAGGTCCTCCTGGTGGGGAAGCTTGATCAGCCATTCCTGGCCCTCGCTGTCTGTCTCGTGGCGAGAGGGGCTGAGATGGTGCTGCACATGGATTTTCTTCTTGTGCTCCCCTTTCGAAGAGGATGGGGTCTCTGTAGAGAGACACCCCTCTCTGCTCAAACCCTTCTGCTCCGAGCCCTCTGCTCTTTTCCCTTGACCACCTCAGGCATGCACAAGGAGGTCGGTTGCTGAGGATACAGGATCAGATGAGCCAGAGAGGGGGGACTCCTGCTTTTCCTGACCCTTCAGCCCTCGACGCGTCATCTGCAAGCAGAGATAGCAGGATGCTGGCTGGTGGCTGGGTCCAAGGCATTACATGCACCAATTATGGCAGACATTGGCAGAAATGGTCTTGTCACATTTGGTGCATTTCTTAAAGCCGCTAACCAGCTTAGGTATGCCAAAAAAAAAAAAAAAAGCCTCAGCAAAATCAAATTGAAAAATGGTCATGGACAGGAAAATCCCCCAGGGGGGAGAGACAGCAAAAGGTTCAAAAATAAATAAATAAATGAGAAAACTACAGAAAAACACCCAAAGAGTAAGAAAAAAAGCTAACCAACGACCGGCGGGTGAAAAAAACAAGCAAAAGCTCAGTCACGAGGACAAGAAATTCAAACTTTTTTCCAGACTGCAGGAACACGTGCTAGGCGCTCCATGGAAGAAAGATGACTGGAGAATATGGTGCCACGGCGGGCGGGGAAGGCAGGTGCGCTTGCGCAGCATACCTCCCAAAAGTTTCCTTTGGAAGCTGGGGAGCATTACATGCTGTAGCTCCGTTAGTGACGTCACCCGTATGTGAGAACTTATTTCCTACTTGTTCACAGAGAAATGAGCCTATTCCTGGAAGACCCTAAGCCATAAAATGAAGCATGAGACACATCCGTTTAGGTATTTCCTAAGCCTGTGTCAGTCAATTTTAAATAATTCTGACATGGAACTTTTGCCCATAAAACTATAACTGTCAGTGACACCACCAACCTTAGAAGATGAAAACATGAAAAGGGTATCTATAGGTGCAGGCAGTACAAGGTTAAAGCGTAGACAAACAAGGCATGTGCCAAGGGTCCAAACATTTTGGAGGTGCCTATCATGTGCGCTAATTCAGTGGATCCCAATCATTCTGCTCAACTGTACTGTCAGATATTTACCCAGTAATTCAGCAAAGAAAAGAACAAGAGATGGCCAGGTCCACTGCCATTTGTGGAAGTCTATTTATCCTGTCCACCTCCTATGCATTGTCCTCTAGCAGGCAGGAATTGTTTGTGTTGGGCATCCTCTGCAATCAAAACTATGCAGGTCCCCATAGTTTGATGAAACTTGTTGAGTATGTATAGTTCCAACTGCAAAGGAAAGCCAGCACAGGGGGTTGCCACAGCAGGTAAGAAGACTGTTAAGAGGGGATCAGGCAGTGAATGATGAAAATGTTCATGCCAAGGGGCATGGGGCTGATGTAGCAAGGAGATCATTCACCATCAACACCCTTCAGACCCCCAACGAAATAACCAAATGTACCCAAGCGACAAAGAGCAGAGCTTTTAAGTTTTACGCACCCATCTGTTGGAATGCGCTCCCATCCTCCATCCGAGCAATTACCGATATTGTCCAATTCAGAAAGGCACTAAAACACCACCTCTTCCTCTTACACTACTCACAGCCCAATACTATCCACAGTACACCCAGCTAAACAACGATAAGCCACAATCAATTCATAACTATAATGTACAGAACTGTAGATATTGTAAATAGTCTCCCCAGTTGATATTAAAAGTTGTACCCCCCGTTCTCTGTAAATGCATTCTGGATATCCCAGATGCATAAATGTTACCTGTAAACCGCGCTGATTTTAAAGAGCGCGGTATATAAAAGCAATAAATAAATAATTATGCTAGGAAAGTGGAGGTAATTATGCTAGGAAAGTGGAGGTAATGATGAGGTCTAAAAAAAGCATATCTGTTTATGGAGGTGGTGGCAGGCAAATATACTTATTTGTCTAGAGCTCACCAAAAGGTTAATCCTGGCTTGGGAGCAAGAAGATGTAATAGCCTTGGTGTAAAACAGTATGCTTGTGTTTTTTTTTTCCAAAAACTTAGTGATTAGCTGTTACCGCTTCAGGAGTGATTCATGTCACTTCAATGCAGCTGAGCCTCACCTCCCAGTTCCCAATGAGCAGCTCCATATCCAGCTGTACTCTATGATCATGGCCTTAGAAAGTGCTGAATAAATGCTGAAACTGTTTTCTACTTCATTTTTTTAAAATTTTATAGCTGAAAACCTATGAAAATTAAGTTCTTGAACAACATTACACTGCACAACCTGAATGACCAACAGACAAAAATCCAAAGTGGAAAGCTGTACCACCAGCGATGTCATTATGTACCTTAAAGAGAGAGTACAGAGTTATTGCTGGAGGAGCTGAAGGTAACAACCTACTGTAAACACTGGGGGCAAGTGTGATCAAACATATAAAACCCCCCAAATACTGGGTAAGAAGAAATAATTGCAATTTCTTGAGGCAGATAGGAATAGGAAACCAGATACCCAATTTAAGGATCTTAAAGATTCCATTTACCGTATTTTTCGCACCATAAGACGCACCCGACCATAAGACGCACCTGGTTTTTAGAGGAGAAAAATAGGAAAAAAAATATTCTGAACCAAATAGTGTAATAAAATATTTAATAAAGTATAACAGAATAATATTTGAACCATATAAACTGAACAGCAGTCAACAGTGGCATTAAGAACCATTATCACTGTCATTAACACATAAAAACAAAGGTTTGAGTACTCTAGTCTTCGGAAAACCCCAAGAACTCTTCTTCAGAGGTTCCAAGCATATGCACATTACACCCATACTGAAATCACTCCACTGGCTCCCCACTGCATCTAGAGTCAAACACAAAGTCATCATCATCATCATCCACAAAGCATGCAATAGCCTCACTGCCAAGAGCCTACAAATATTTATCAGCACCCCTAACACTACCGGACCACGAAGGCAAAGCACGCAGAACCTCCTTAGTCTATCGCCACAAATCCAGAAAAGCAGCCAGTATGCCTACCTAAGAGCTTTCACACTCTATGCCCCTACCATGTGAAATATCCAGTCCCCTCAACATTGTGTCCCATGTCTACAGCTACTGTGTTGTCTGTCTTGACTACGGTAGATTGTAACCTCTGATAAGCAGGGACCGTCTTTGACATGTCTGTGCAGCGCTGCGTACGTCTTGTAGCGCTATAGGAAAGCTCAGCAGCAGTTGTAGAATAGGCAGACTAGATGGGCCCTGCTGATCTGTATCTGCCGTTTACTATGATTTGTAGGTGCGCCGCCTTTGTTTTCCCAACCTATGACACAGCCCCCCCGAGGAAGTCACTTTTAATGAAACATATAAAGCCGTTTAGGAGAAACTAGGACACTCGGCTGGAGCCAGTCTAAGGAAAACATGCCGGGAGTCCTGGAGCCAGTGTGTGGGCTGACAGCGGGGCTACGTTTCACCCGGAAGGAGCTGGGGCAGCTTTCGGTTCCCTCCGCGCTGGAACCACACGGCCGCGTAAGTTACCAGCCCGACGCTCAAAGAGACACGTTCAGCAGCCGGGGCCCCCCCTCCTCCCCCCTTACCATGCTCCCGCTGCCCGTGGGCTCTGTGCGCCGCAGCGTCAGGCGGAACTCCCCGGCTCTCTCCGGCTCCATGAGCAGCTGCAGCCACAAAGCCTCGTCGCCGCCGGCCGGCAGCAACACCCGCACGGACATGAGCACGGTGGGCAGCTGGGGCGCCTCTGCCGGGGCCTGGCTTCGCGCGCCAGTCTCGCCCTCCTCCTGCGGTTGCGGCTGCGCGCGCGGGCTAACTAAACGCGCTTCAGCAGCACGCGACCGAGTCGTTTCCCGCTAAACCAAGTTACTTTTCCCACCTCCCCTCACGTACAAGAGACGAGACCCTGAACTCTGCCGACGGAGAGCGACAAACCACGCCCCCACCTCTGCCGCTCTGCAACTTCTTCTATTCGCACCATAAGACGCAGGCACTTTTCCTCACACTTTTTGGTGAAGAAAAAGTGCGTCTTATGGTGCGAAAAATACGGTATTTAAATGTCGTACAGTGAAACAATCTGAAAGTACATGTACATATGATGTCAAAATATATATGCACACATA
Source organism: Ichthyophis bannanicus (assembly GCA_033557465.1). Lineage (NCBI taxonomy): Eukaryota > Metazoa > Chordata > Amphibia > Gymnophiona > Ichthyophiidae > Ichthyophis > Ichthyophis bannanicus. The sequence continues at coordinate 1,107,704,357 of CM066031.1, forward strand.
TATGTCATATCATCAACAACTACAGTTTAGAGAGTCTCACCATTTTGGTAGAGCAGATTAGAATGAGGTACTCTTCTTTTATCTTGTTTTTACTTTTGATGTAACAAATTACCTACTGACAGTAAGCTTTCTCTATGGACAGCAAGACAAAGTTCTCACAGAGGGGCATCATCATCATAAACGACTGCTTCATGGAGCAGCTGGTTCAGAAACAGACACGCGGGGATACTATTTTAGACCTAGTCCTCAATGGAATGCATGATCTAATGCAAGAGGTAACTGTTTTGGGGGCCGCTTGGTAGCAGCGATCATAACATGACCACATTTGATTTAATAAAGGGAGGATAGCAAGGAAATTGACTGCGCTAGCATTCAACTTTCAAAGAGTAGACTATAATAAAATAAAGAAAATGGTTAATAAAAAACTACAAGAAGCAACTGCAAAGGTTAAGAATTTACATCAGGTGTGGACGTTATTTAAAAATACTATCTTGGAAGCCCAGATCAGATATATTCCATGCTTTAAAAAAAGGTGGAAGGAAGGCCACACGACAGCCAGAAAGGCTTAAGGGTGAGGTCAGAGAGGCTGTTATAGCCAAGACAGTGTCTTTCAGCAAATGGGAAAATAGAGCCAAATGATGAAAAACAGGAAAAAGCATAAGCGCTGGCAAGTTACATGCAAGGCATTAATAAGGCAGGCAAAGAGAAATTTTGAAAAGAAGCTTGCCATGGAAGCAAAAGTGCATAATAAAACCTTTTTCAAGTTTATTTGTAGCAAAACACCTGTGAGGGAGTCAGTTGGACCATCAGATGATGGAGTGGTAAAAGGTGCACTGCGAGAGGACAAGGCCATGGCGGAGAGACCGAATGAATTATTTTCTTCAGTCTTTATTGAAGATGTAGGAAACAATGTCAGCAGGATCGGCCCGAGGCTTTCTGCCAGCCTAGGCAGACCATCCAAGCCTCCCCTGAAGACTGTGGCTGCACTGCCTGGCCCACCATGCTCCCCCCCCCCCCCCGACATCCATCTTCTCACCTGGGAGAGGGGAGGCGGCATGATGATGCCTCCGCTACATTGGACTTTAAAGCGCCCATGCTCACGACCTGCCTCTCCTGACTCCTCCAACAGGATGCTGTGTCGAAAGGGGGGGGGGGGGGGTAGAGGCAGCAGGCTGTGAGTGTACAAGAGTGGTTGCTTTAAAGCTTGATGCAGCAGAAGCATTGTCATGCTGCCTCGCCTCCCCCAGGTGAGATGACGGATGCTGGGAGGGGGGAGAGAAGGACGTTATGGCAGGCTGGGCAGCGATGAACAGCTGCTTCACTGGAAGGAGGGGGGGGGGGCAATGCTGCCCTAGGTGACTGCCTAGTTTGGCTAGTGGACGAGCCAGCCCTGCACGCCGGAAATGATATTTAACCCTTTCAAGGTCTACTTTAATTTTTTAATCCACATTCTGCAGCCGAGTTAATTTCTGCATATTTCAGGAAAATTATACCCATCTTATTCAATATGTTCTAATAGTGATTTTCCTTCTGCTATGGTCATGTATTATAATACCATTTGATAGGAATATTTAGTCAGAATTTTGGATCCCAAGAGTTTTGGGCTCGGCCTGGAAAGGGTTAAAGGTAATGTATCAGAGGAACTGAAACAAATATTGATAAATAGAGAAAATGTAATACAGCTAATTGATAAACTAAAGAGCAGCAAATCACCTGGACTGGATGGCATACATTCCAGGGTGCTGAAAAAACTGAAATATGATATTGTAGAACTACTATTAATAATCTGTGATGTATCATTAAAATCATCTGTAATACCCAAATATTGCAGAGTGGCCAATGTAACCCCAATTTTTAAAAAGGGCCCCAAGGCTGATCCGGGAAACTATAGACCAGTGAGCTTGATTTCAGTACCGAGCAAAATGGTAGAAGCAATCACAAAAAAACAAAATTACTGAACAGTCATGGTTTAATGGGAGAAAGCCAACATGGATTTAGCCAAGGAAAATCATGTTTCACTAATCTCATATTTGTTTGAACAAACAGGTAGATAAAGGTGAGCTGGCTGATATAATGTATCTCTCTTTTCAGAAAGCCTTTGACAAAGTCCCTCATGAGAGACTCTTGGGGAAATTAAAAAGTCATGAGATAGGAGGCAATGTACTATTGTGAATTACGAACTGGTTGAAAGATAGCAGGCAGAGAGTAAGGCTAAATGGCCATTTTTCTCAATCGAGAGAGGTGAACAGTGGAGTACCATAGGGATCTGTACTGGGCTCTTTGATTTTTAACATATTTATAAATGACCTGGAAATGGGAAGAATGAGTGAGGTGATCAAAATTACAGATGAAACCAAATTATTCAAAGTTGCTAAAACACCAGAGGGTTGTAAAAAATTGCAAGATGACCTTGATAAATTGGGAGAATGGGCATCCAAATGGTAGATGGCATTTAATGTGGACAAGTGTAAAGTTGTAAACTTAGGGAAGAACAACTCAAACTAAGGTTACACGATGCAAGGTGCCACATTAGGAACCACTATCCAGGAAAAAGATTTAGGTGTCATCAAGAGTAGTTACTCACCTGTAACAGGTGTTCTCCAGGAGCAGCAGGAATCAGTCCTCACATATGGGTGATGTCGGCACCAACGGAGCCCCTGTGCGGAGCATTTCCCCAGCTTTCAAAGAAAGCCTTTGGGAATGCAGCACACCTGCGCTGTCCCCTTCCCGTCCAAGGGTGCCATCTTGCTCAGTCTGATGACATAGCTAAAAGACAGCAAAAATCAAAATAAAGTATATGACTGCAACTCCAGGGGAGGAGGGAGGGTCGTGAGGACTGATTCCTGCTGCTCCTGGAGAACACCTGTTACAGGTGAGTAACTACTTTTTCTCCAGGACCAAGCAGGAAGTCAGTCCTCACATATGGGACTCCCCAGCTCTAGGCTACCGGGTACCCAAAGCTGAAAAAATGGCTCCCTCACAAGAACCTCAGCATCTGTGATAAGAATATCCTCTGAGAACGCCTCCGTACGGTAGCCCAACACAAGGGCCTGAGGGTAGGAGTTGCCTAAACCTCAAAGAGATTACAGAGTACCGCCTGTCCGAAAGCACTGTCCCTTCGGGACTCTCTCTCGAGGCAGTAGTGGGCTGCAAAAGTCTGGCTTGAAGACCAAGTAGCGGCCCAGCAGATGTCTGCCAACGGAACAGAGCAGAGATGAGCTACTGACGCGGCTTTCGCCCTGACACGGTGGGCCGTGACTCGACCCTGCAAGGGAAGATCGGCTGCCTTGTACGCCCAGGCAATATAATCTGCTACCCAATTGGACAACGTATGCTTGGAGACAGGTAACCCCAATTTATTAGGGTCAAAGGAGACGAAGAGCTGAGTACGTTCAATGTAAAAGGACAACGGCCTCTTACAGTCCAGAGTATGCAAAACTGTCTCAGCCCGGCTGGTATGCGGCCTGGGAAAGAATGTCGGAAGAACCACTTCCTGGTTGAGGTAGAAAGAGGAGACAACTTTTGGACGGAACTTTGGATGAGTCTGAAGTACCACCCTGTTCCTATAGAACCGTGTGTACGGTCTATCAGAAACCAGAGCTTGTAGTTCACTCACACATCTGGCCGAGGTAAGAGCTACCAGGAAGAGCGCCTTCCAAGAAAGGAAGCGTAAATGGCAAGTAGCCATCAGCTCAAACGGTGGGCGAGTAAGTTGTTGCAAGACCACGTTCAAATCCCACTCAGTGGCAGGTGGACGAATCGGAGGCTTGAGCAAAAGCAGGCCTCTGAGGAAGTGAGACACCAAGGGGTGAACTGACAGAGACTGTCCCTCCACCGGTGAGTGGTGTGCTGAAAGAGCACTGAGGTGGACCCAAACAGAGTTGGACTTAAGGCCTAGGTCTGACAGGTGAAGTAAGTATTGTAGCACTACTGGCACAAGGCAGGAGAAACGATCTTCATTGTGCTGAGCACACCACACTGAGAACCTGCGCCACTTGAGTGCATAGGACTTTCTGGTGGATTGCCTCCTCGAGGCCAAGACCACCTCCTCAACTTCCCTAGGTAGAAGTAAGGGAGCCAGCACTATCCTTTCAGTGGCCAGGCCATCAGATTGAGGGATCTGAGATTGGGGTGCAGAAGGGAACCCTGATCCTGAAACAGGAGATCGGGTTGCAACCCCAGAGGGAATGGAGTTTCCACTGCCAACTGCAGAAGAAGTGGAAACCACGGCTGCCTCGGCCATCTGGGAGCTACCAGAATGACCGAGACCCTGTCCCGTAGAATCTTGAACAGAGTTCGGGCCACCAGGGGCGTGGGAGGAAACGCATACAGGAGGCCCGCAGACCGAGAGATCAGAAAAGCATCTGCTGCCATTCTCAGGGGATGCGGCTGTCTGGAGCAAAACCTGGGCAGCTGATGGTTCACAAAGAGATCGATGGATGGAAGCCCCTATCATAGAAAGATCTGCTGGACCACCAGTGGATTCAACTGTCATTCGTGAGGCTGGAGAATCCTGCTTAGTTTGTCTGCCAAGAAGTTCTCCTGACCAGGTAGATAAATCGCTTTGAGACACATGCCTTGTTTGACTGCAAAGGAGCAAAGGGCCTGCACCTCCGGACACAGGAGTCTGGACCCTGTGCCCCCTTGCTTGTTCACATAGAACACTGCCACCTGATAGTTCAGACAGACAAAGACAGACTGGTGAGAGAGGGCATGAGAAAAAGTCTGTAGAGCCAAGCGGATAGCCCGCAGCTCCAAAAGATTGATCTGCTGTGTAGCCTCCCGAGGAGACCAGAGGCCTTGAGTGCACCTGCCCTGGCAATGTGCGCCCCAGCCCTTTAAGGAAGCATCGGTTGTCAGCACCCTTGTGTGTGCTGGGGCCTGAAAGGGTACCCCCCCTGAGAAGGTTTAGGAGATGCAGCCACCACTGTAAGGAGTCCAAGAGGGGTTTAGACACCTTTACTCTGTCTCGGAGGTCGCCTGTGGCTTGCGCCCACTGAGCTCTGAGGCACCACTGAGCTGCCCGCATGTGCAGATGGGCATTCGGGGTCACATGTATCGTGGATGCCATGTGACCCAAGAGCCGCAGGAAGTGTCTGGCGGAGACCTGAGAATTACTTTGGAAATGGCTGGCCAAGTCTATCAGCCTGTGGGCCCTGTCCTCGGGCAAGTAAGCTCCTTCCTGCAGGGTGTCTAATCTTGCCCCTATAAACTCTAGGTTCTGTGAGGGGAGCAAAGTGGACTTTGCATAGTTGATGACAAAGCCCAGATGCTGAAGAAGAGAGACAGTGCGAAGAGTGGCTTGTCTGGCCTCCTGGAGAGACTGACCTCTGATGAGCCAGTCGTCTAGGTATAGGAAGACAAAGATTCCCTGATTTCTGAGATAGGCCGCCACCACCGCCAGGCATTTGGTGAAAACCCTGGGGGCAGACGTTAGACCAAATGGAAGTACTCTGTACTGAAAATGGTTTCCTCCCACCACAAATCTGAAATATTGTCTGTGGTCTGGATGGATGAGAATGTGGGTATAAGCATCCTTTAGGTCTAAGGAGCATAGCCAATCTCCCTGCTGGAGGTAGGGCAGCAGTATCCCAAGGGTAAGCATCTTGAACTTTTCCCTCTCCAGAAACTTATTTAGGTTTCGCAAGTCTAGGATAGGCCGGAGGCCTCCTGTCCTTTTTGGTACCAGAAAGTACCTGGAGTAGAAGCCTCGCCCTTCCAGGTGGTGAGGCACTGGTTCCACCACCTGTTCCTTTAGAAGACTTGCCAGCTCCTGAAGGAGGAGGTTTCTGTGCAGAGGGAGTCTTGGAAGCTCCCCTAGAAAGTAGGAGGGGGTATCCGGTGGAAGCGGAACATGTAGCCCTTTTGGACTATGCTGAGGACCCAGGTATTCCCTGTGACGGCTGGCCACCTGTAGGCGTACAGGGTCAGCCGACCTCCTGTGCTGAGTGGAGCCAGCTGTGGAGAAGAGGCTATGCTGTGGGAGTCAAAACCCCGCTCCCTGCTGTGCAGGAGCCAGAGCTGGCGGCTTGGGGGTCTTCTGCCTACAGGACACATGCCCCTGCACCTTGGCCTGCTGGCCCTGTTGGGGAGCTGGAAAGGCCTGATATTGAGGGTAGGATTTGTAGGCAACACTCTTCCTTGGGAAAAAGGGCTTCTTCCCCGAGTCCTTCTTTTTCTGAGAAGGGGCAGAAGTCTTCCTGGACAGCCTTGTCCTGGTGAGAGTCTCAGTCTCGATTTCCGCAGCCTTCTCAGTCATGGACTTACCAAAGAGGTTTTCACCTCGGCAAAAGACATCAACCAACTTGTCCTGCACCCATGGCTCCAGGTCTGATGACTGTAGCCAGGCCTGACGGCGTGCAGCGATGCGGGCCGCGGCTACCCAGGCCGAAGCCTCGAAGCCATCATAGGCTGCTCGAGAAACTTCGAGCACTCTCGAATACCTGTTGACAAAGCCTTGAACCTCTGCAAAGCTGAGAACTTGGCAATCTCCTTTGCCAGGTCTCGTAGGTACATGCCCATGTACAGCTGGTAGGTCTGGACACGGCAAGATAGCATAGAACCCTGGAAGCACTTTCTACCAAGGGCATCCAGGTTCCGGGCCTCCCGGCCGGGGGGCACCAAGGAATGCATCTTCTAACTCTTCAGACGATGCATGGCCGATTCTACAACCATGGAGTGGTGCGGTAGCAGCGCCTTTTGGAACCCAGGGCTCTTACGGACTTGATAAATGGAATCGACCCATTTGCTAAGAACCGGTGTCAAGACCGGTGCCTCCCACATACGGAAGAGCAGCCATTCCAGCATCTGAGGAACCGGTACAGTAAAGGCTTCCTTCGGAGGAAAGTCATACTGGAGGGCATCGAGCTCCTCGGCTCGAGGCTCCTCCTCGGCATCCACAGGGAAGGCCAAGGCCTTGGACATGTCCCTCACGAAGTCCGAGAACCGGGTATCCTCCGGGGGTGACTGTCTCCGAGGCTCGCACTCCAGAGAGTCCGAAGGGATGCACGGGGTCCAGAAGGTGTCCAGGGACTCCTCGTCCTCCGTCTCCCACTCCGACTCCTCCTCCGAGGAATCAAGCGGCTCCGGCTGTGTGGGCCTCGGTGCCACCCGCCCTGATGCCGAGGGTATCGGTGTCGATGACCTCGGCCCCACATGTGAGGTCAAGGGGGACCTTGATCGAGGATCGACTCAAGACTTCATCGACTCGAGGATCAGCTTGGTCTCCGGGGTCGACTTAGACGTCAAGGTCCCGGTGGTCAGGGCAGATGCACCGGTCAGACTGGCGATCAGCACCCGCTGCTGCTCCATGAAGGCAGCCAAGCTGCTCTCCAAGGCCGTCAACCTGAGTTCAAGCTCAGGAGACTCAGCAGCCCCCAACTCAGGCCCCTACCACTGTTCCCTCTAAGCTGTGCGCGTGTGCGCGCGCACACACCTCGCCGAGCGAGCGCACATACTTTACAACAGAACACACAAAAATTATGGCTCTGATTCTGATAGAAAACAACACAGATGTCTTAAAATTTAAAAGTTATGATTGTAATTACTAGAAATTTCCCGCTTCATTTAGTAATTGTCTATTTTCATTTAATTTGATTAAAATCAATGTGGTGTACATACTGTATTCTGACGTGTAGTCAAATTTTAAAGTATATAACTCCGAGTATCGTTATGTGGCACACAAAAATTTAACCTTCCTTCAAAAGCTGCACACAGCTGATATTTTATGCGCACACAGCCTACAGAAAATTAGAGGGAACATTGGCCCCTACGGCGTCGGCTCCCCCAGAGGACAGTCTATGAGGACAGCTACACTTACGTGTCTCGGGGACTCCGGCTCCACACAAGGTAGTTTGGAAGGCCTCTCCGACTCCGAGAGCCCGGGGCAGCGGTCAGGGCTACGCAACCTGGCCCTTGAGGAACCAGGAGCCTCCACCGACGCTGCCCTCGTGAGCTTTTTCTTCCTTCGGTGCTCCTGGGAGGGAGACTCACTTTCAGAGGAACCCTGACGGTGCTCAGGGTCGGACTCCCGAGATGTCGAGGCCTCTGACGAAGTCTGGGCCTGGCCGGACATAGAGTCAGAGAAAATTCTCTCATGTTGATGCTGACGGCTCCGAAGTGCCTTCGACGACATTTTGCCGCACGGGCCACAGGCCAGCGGGTCATGGTCGGGCCCAAGGCATCGGAGGCAGTAGTCATGTGTGTCGGTGAGAGACAAGTTTCTTGCACCGATCACACTTTTTGAACCCACTGGCAGCCATCGGGGGAAAAAGGGCCCCTGCATGGTCAAAACACCGAGCTGCCAGTGAAAAAACACAAAAAGGGCGCGAATGCTAGTTACGAAGGACAAAAAATGAAAACCAAAACTCCGGACTCGATACTGGTGTACCGAGCCCAGGTGGAAAGGGGAACTGGATAAGACAATGCGAAAATCGCAGAAAAAAACCACAACTTTTCCTGGGTGACACGAACTCACGTCTGTCAGGCTCCGCGGAAAAAGAAAGACTGAGCAAGATGGCATCCTTGGGTGGGAAGGGGACCGCGCAGGCGCACTGCATTCCCAAAGGCTTTCTTTGAATGCTGGGGAAATGCTCCGCATGGGGGCTCTGTCAGCGCCGACATCACCCATATGTGAGGACTGACTTCCTGCTTGGTCCTGGAGAATGAATAATACATTGAAGTCCTCTGCCGAGTGTGCAGTGGCGGCCAAGAAAGCAAATAGAATGTTGGGAATCAAAGAAAGGAATGGAGATGAAAACAAAAGATATTATAATGCCTCTGTATCGCTCCATGGTGCGACCACACCATGAGTATTGTGTACAATTCTGGTCACCATATCTTAAAAAGGATATAGCAGAATTAGAAAAGGTACAGAGAAGAGCAAAAAAACGGGACAGGGGATGAAAGAATATCTCTACGAGGAAAGGCTTAAAAGGTCAGGGCTCTTTAGCTTGGAAAAGAGACGGCTGAGGGGAGATAAAATAGAGGTCTTTAAAATAATGGAGTAGAATGGGAAATGTAGATTGTTTTATTCAAAAAGTAGAAAGACTAGGAGACACGCAATGAAACTACAATGTAGCATATTTAAGACTAACCCTTTCGCGTCCACATAATTGTTTTGTAACTGAAATTTTTTTTATGTTTATTTATTAAGATTTGAGCTAAATGATGCAGAATATAAAGCTTTTTTGAAAACATTTTATTTCTAAGAAACAATATTTACTGTTGCCATATGGCAACTATGGTCCTGAATGGCTGAAAATTAAAAACAGTTTTGGCATCAGTTTCATTTACTGCTGGGTGTGATAGTTTTTTTTCCAGATGTCAAGCACAGATACACATCACATTTTGCACACAGTGTGCAGATTTTTTGGAAATACAGAATCCGGTGGAAATTTTGGGGGAAAATTTGAAGGTTGCCATATGGCAACAACAGCCATGAAAGGGCTAAGTGGAGAAAATATTTTTTCACGACGAGTAATCAAGTTCTGGAATTTGTTAGAGGATGTAGCAAAAGCTGTTAGTATAGCTGGATTTAAAAGAGGTTTGGACAAGTTTCTGGAGGAAAAGCCAATAAACCACTATTAAAGAAGACGGGGAAATCAATTGCTTTCCCATCGGACAAGCAGCATGGAATTCTGGATACCTTTTGGGAACCTAACAGGTACTTGTGCTAATGTTGGAACAGGATACTGGGGCTTGATGGACTCTTGGACTGACACAGTATGGTATATCTTATGTTCTTATCTAATGGAGCCACACACATAAAAGCTCTCCCTTAGCTTTTCTTAAACAGAAATATTTTTGCTTAACTATGTATATGCAACAATTTCCTGTGCTGCATCATCATGCAGGGTTTCCTCAGTTCCTATTGTAGCTTAAAGAAATTCAATTCCAAGGGGGCTTTGTGAAGACTTTCATCATGCCGCCCAGAAAGAAGACCTCCAAGAGAGAAAGTATTTGCTTTTCTTCTGACGGCATGTAGGATAGAATGCCCTCATGATGGGACTCGCTATCTGCAGGCAGCCATTAATTGAAAAAGTAGAAAAACAGGAAAACAGACTGCTAAGGGACAGAATGTCATCGATATTAAGCAGCAATTTTATAAAAGATCAGCGTTTAACGCCATACATATATTCAGCGGTTCTAAATATACATTTTAAATAGTTATACATTTAGCTTAGGTCTACTCAACTAGCTGAATATTACTGCTATCTGGATAATTTCAAAACTGACCCTCATTCTCCTCTAATACAGAGGACAGCACTGGACCATTTATATGGATTTTTGGCCCAACATTATCTATTTGGGAGCTGAAAATCAACAGATAGGGAAGCTATATGTTCACTGGCTGTTGGGGAATACCTTAAATGGGTACCAACATAGCCGTGACTCTCACATTTGTCTTAACATAAACCTTTTGGTTAATGCCTGCTCTGCCATAAGCAAAGGAGGTGCAGTTTGCTAATCAATTAGACAATATTAGCTGAGCTACTCCAGGCTTAGTGGGATTAAAAGAAACAAAGGTAGGATGGACTTTTTAGGGTAATTTTATAATAGTGTGCTTAGGTGAGAAGCCCTAAAAGGCACGCATTTTAAGCCTATTTTACAAAGGCAACATATGTGCTTATGAGTTTTAACAACATAGGCTCTCAGAAACCAACAAAGTAGTTACTCACCTGTAACAGGTGTCCTCTCCAGGAGCAGCAGGAATCAGTCCTCACTTATGGGTGTCAACGGCGCCGATGGAGCCCCCGTGCGGAGCATTTCCCCAGCTTTCTATGAAAGCCTTTGGGAATACTGCACGCATGTGCGGTCCCCTTCCCGCCTAAAGGTGCCATCTTGCTCAGTCAAATGACATAGCTAAAAAACAGCACACAAAAATGGAAAAAATAAACTATGTACAACTGCAACTCCCAGGGGAGGAGGGAGGGTTGTGAGGACTGATTCCTGCTGCTCCTGGAGAACACCTGTTACAGGTGAGTAACTACTCTTTCTCCAGGACCAAGCAGGAAGTCAGCCCTCACTTATGGGACTCCCCAGCTTCAGGCTACCGGGGACCCAGAGCTGAAAAATGAGCTCCCTCTAGCCTCAGCATCAGAGAAAGGATTTCACTGAAAACATACCTCCACCGGTGGCCCAACCAGAGGGCTGGAGGGTAGGAGTTGCCTGAACCTCAAAGAGATTCCGGAGCACTGCCTGACCGAAAGCACTGTCCCTGCGGGACTCCCTCTCCAGGTAGTAATGGGCTGCAAAAGTCTGGCTTGAGGACCAAGTTGCAGCCCTGCAGATGTCTGCCAACGGTACAGAGCGGAGATGAGCTACTGAGGCAGCCATTGCCCTGACACGGTGGGCCGTGACCCGACCCTGCAAAGCCCAGGTGATACAGTCAGCCACCCAGATGGACAAGGTACGCTTGGACACAGGTACCCCCAAGTTATTGGGGTCAAAAGATACGAAGAGCTGAGTAGCCCTCCTATGCCCCTGCGTACGCTCCAGGTAGAAGGATAAGGCCCTCCTACAGTCCAGGGTATGCAGGACTGTCTCAGCCCGGCTGGCATGGGGCCTAGGGAAGAATGTTGGAAGAACCACCTCCTGGTTGAGATGGAAAGAGGAGACAACCTTTGGGAGGAACTTAGGATGAGTCCTAAGGACTACCCTGTTCCTACAGAAGCGAGTGTATGGCCTGTCGCAGACCAGGGCTTGAAGTTCACTCACTCGCCTGGCCGAGGTCAAGGCCACTAGGAATAGAGTCTTCCAGGATAGGAAGCGTAGAGGACATGTAGCCATTGGTTCAAAAGGTGGGCGAGTAAGTTGCTGCAAGACCACATTCAACTCCCACTCAGGGGCCGGTGGACGGAGAGGAGGCTTGAGCAAGAGCAAGCCTCTGAGAAACCTGGACACCAAGGGGTGAACTAACAAAGAGTGTCCCTCTACCAGAGAGTGGTGAGCTGCCAGAGCAGAGAGGTGGACCTGAACAGAATTGGACTTAAGGCCCTGATTGGACAAGTGCAGTAGGTACTGGAGCACTACTGGCACAATGGAGGTGAAAGGATCTTCTTTGCGTTGCTGACACCACAAGGAGAACCTCCTCCACTTTAGGGCATATGTTTTCCTGGTGGATTGCTTTCTAGAGGCCAAGACCACCTCTTCCACTTCCTGAGATAGGCCCCAGGGAGCCAAGACTACCCTTGCAGCCTCCATGCCATCAGATGGAGAGATTTGAGATTGGGATGCAGAAGGGAACCCTGATCCTGAGAGAGAAGGTCAGGTTGGAATCCCAGAGGCATGGGTGTCTCCACTGCCAGTTGAAGTAGCAGGGGGAACCAGGGCTGGCTCGGCCACCTGGGAGCAACCAGAAGTACTGAGGCCTTGTCCCTGAGAATCTTGAACAAAGTTCGGGCCACCAGAAGCGTGGGAGGAAACACATAGAGCAGGCCCTGGGACCAAGAAATCAGGAAGGCATCCGCTGCCACCCTTAGGGGATGCGGTTGCCTGGAACAAAACCTGGGCAGTTGGTGATTCAGGGGACTGGCAAAGAGATCCATGGATGGAAGTCCCCATTACAGGAAAATCTTTTGAACCACCAAAGGGTGCAGCTGCCATTTGTGGGGCTGCAGAATTCTGCTTAAGCGGTCTGCCAGAAAGTTCTCCTGGCCAGGAAAATAAACAGCCCTCAGCAACATCTGGTGCCTGAGGGCAAAAGAGCAAAGGGCCTGTGCTTCCAGGCATAGAGGCCTGGACCCAGTGCCGCCCTGTTTGTTCACATAGAACATGGCTACTTGGTTGTCCGTCTGAACTAGAACAGACTGGTGGGCCAAGGTGTGAGAAAAAGCCTTGAGGGCTAAACAAATAGTCCGCAGTTCCAGTAGGTTGATCTGTTGCGTGGCTTCCCATGGGGACCAGAGGCCTTGGGTGCAGCTCTCTTGACAGTGTGCACCCCAGCCCTGTAAGGAGGCATCGGTTGTCAACACCACCGTGGGGGCAGGCACCTGAAAAGGCACCCCCTGCAGCAAGTTGGGTGGGTGTAGCCACCACTGAAGAGACTTCAGGAGAGGTTTTGATACCCTTACTTTGTCTGCTAGGCTCCCTGTGGCCTGCTTCCACTGAGTTCTGAGGCACCACTGTGCAGGCCTCATGTGGAGGCGGGCATTGGGGGTCACATGTACAGTCGATGCCATGTGTCCCAGGAGCTGCAGACAGAGCCTGGCAGGAACCTATGGCAGACTGAGAAACCGGGATGCCAACTCCATGAGCCTTTGAGCTCTGTCCTCTGGCAAGTAAGCCCCTACTTGCAGAGAGTCCAGCCGTGCTCCTATGAACTTGAGGTTCTGGGAGGGGAGCAAAGTGGACTTTGCGAAGTTTATGACAAAGCCTAGGTCTTAAAGGAGTGTGACAGTCCTGAAGGTGGCCTGCCTGGTCTCCTGGTAAGTCTGACCTCGGATGAGCCAGTCGTCCAGATAGGGGAAGACAAAAACCCCTTGAGTCCTCAAGTAGGCCGCCACCACAGCTAGGCACTTTGTAAAGACCAGTGGGGCGGAGGTTAGGCCAAAAGGCAGCACCCTGTACTGGTAATGGTTTCCTCCCACCATGAACATGAGGTACTTTCTGTGGTCTGGATTAATGAGGATGTGAGTGTACACATCCTTTAGATCTAAGGAGCATAGCCAATCTCCCTGCTGGAGGTAGGGCAGAAGTGTTCCAAGAGTAAGCATCTTGAACTTCTCTTTCTCCAAGAACTTGTTGAGGTTCCTGAGGTCTAGGATAGGCCTTAGGCCTCCTGTTCTTTTTGGCACCAGAAAATACCTGGAGTAGAACCCGCGCCCCTGTAGGCGAGGAGGTACAGGCTCCACTGCTCTGTCCAGAAGCAGACCATGAAGTTCTTGGTGGAGGAGGTTGGTGTGCAGGAGAGGCCTCAGAGGTTCTCCTGGAAAATAGACAGGAGGTAGCTGTTGGAAATGAAGCATATAGCCCTGGTGAATGATGCTTAAGACCCAAGCATCCCCTGTAATGGGTGGCCACCTGTGGGCAAACAGGGCTAAGCGACCTCCTGTGCAGGGATGGGGCAGCAGGGGCGGAGAGGCTATGCCTTGAGAGTCAAAAACCCCCTCCCTGCTGGGTAGGAGCAGGAGCCGGAGGCTTGGGGGCCTTCTGCCTACGGGGCCCATGTCCCTGCCCCTTGGCCTGCTGCCCCTGAGGGGGAGCTGGGGAGGCCTGGTACTGAGGGAAAGGTTTGTAGGCAGACACCTTTCTTGGGTAGAAGGACTTTTTACCCGAGCCCTTCTTCTTGTGAAAAGGGGCAGAAGTCTTTCTGGACAGCCTTGTCCTGGTCAGGTGCTCGGTTTCGAGCTCAGCCGCCTTCTCGACCATGGGTTTGCCAAAAAGGTTTTCACCTCGGCAAGGGACATCGACCAACTTGTCCTGTACCCAAGGCTCGAGGTCCGATGACTGCAGCCATGCCTGGCGTCGGGCCGCGATGCCGGCGGCCGCCACACAAGCCGAAGCCTCGAAGCCATCATAGGCCGCTCGGGACATGAATTTGGAACAGTCCTGGATTCCTGAAGACAAAGTCTGGAACCTCTGCAAAGGTTCCCCGGAGAGGCCATCAGAGAACCCGGCTTGCCAGGTCTCGGAGGTACATGCCCATGTACAGCTGGTATGACTGGACATGGCAAGCAAGCATCGAGCCCTGGAAGCACTTTCTGCTGAAAGCATCCAGGTTCCGGGCCTCCCTGCCGGGGGGCACCGCAGAATGCATTTTCTGGCTCTTCAGACGATACATGGCCGATTCCACCACCATGGAATGGTGCGGCAGCTGCGCCTTTTGGAAGCCAGGGCTCTTATGGAGTCGATAGATGGAATCGACTCGCTTGCTCAAGACCGGCGCCGAGACCAGTGCCTCCCATCCGGAAGAGGAGCCGGCTCCAGCATCGGAGGAACCGGAACAGTAAAGGCCTCCTTCGGAGGAGAGTCATACTGGAGGGCCTCGAGCTCCTCGGCTCGAGGCTCCTCCTCGGGGTCCGCGGGAATCGCCAAGGCCTTGGCCATGTCCCACACGAACTCCGAAAACCGGGTGTCCTCCGGTGGGGATCTACTCCGGGGCTCGGACTGCGGTGAGTCCGATGGGACGTACCGAGTCCGGAAGGTATCGGGGGACTCATCCTCCATCTTCCAGGCTGACTCGTCCGAAGAGGAGTCGAGGGGCTCCGACCGCGCGGGTCGAGGTGGCACCTGCCCCGACGCCGAAGGCACCGGCGTCGACACCCTCGGTTCCGAGCAGGAGGTCGAGGGAGACCTTGACCAAGGACGACCTTGAGTCTTCATGGTCTCGAGTATCGGCTCGGTCTCCGGGGTCGACTTCGACGTCGATGTCCCAGTGGGTCGGGGCCGATGCACCAGCGAGGCTGGCCATCAGTACCCGCTGCTGCTCCATGAAGGCGGACAATCTGCACTCCAAGGCTGTCAGCCTGAGTCCAAGCTCAGCAGACTCAGCAGCCACCGACTCGGGCCCCAGCGGAGCCGGGCCCTACGTCGGCTCCCTCGGAGGAGAGTCCACGAGGACTACAGGACTTACATGTCCGACGGTCTCCGGCTCTACATGAGGTACTTTGGACGGCTTCTCCTGCTCCAAAGGCCCGGGACGGCGGTCGGGGGTCTTAGACCTTGCCCTCAAGGAACCAGGGACATCTTCCGACGCCGCCCTCGCGAGTCATTTCTTCCTCTTGCGTTCTCGGTCAGGGGACCCCCTGTCCGAGGAACCCCGGCGATGCTCGGGATCAGACTCCCGAGAGGTCGAGGCCTCAGACGAGGTCCGGGCCCGGCCGGAGACAGAGTCTGAAAAAATCCTTTCCTTCTGGTGCTGACGGCTTCGAAGTGCCTTGGTGGACATTTTGCCACACGCGCCACAGATCATGGGCCACAGAACGCCAGCCACGAAGGGCAAAAACCGAAAAATAGAAAACAGGCTCGATACCGGTGTACCGAACCCGGCGGGAAGAGGAACCGGCGTTGGAACTCTGAGAAAAAGGCGAAGAAATCCTCGAAAAAACGTCAACTTTTCCGGGTGACTAGGACAAAACGTCCGAAGGGCTCCACGGAAAAAGAGAGACTGAGCAAGATGGCACCTTTAGGCGGGAAGGGGACCGCGCATGCGTGCAGTATTCCCAAAGGCTTTCATAGAAAGCTGGGGAAATACTCCGCACGGGGGCTCCATCGGCGCAGATTTTACCCATAAGTGAGGACTGACTTCCTGCTTGGTCCTGGAGAACATGTAAATTCAAACACACAAATTTACACCTGCTCCGAAAAAGGTGTAAATGTGTGCATATATTTTACATGTGTACTTTATAAAACATGCCTATACAAAGCAACTGTACTTACTCCTCTGCCCAAACTATCCCCCTGGAAACGTCTACTTGCATATCGTGCAGAAGTTATCATATCTACGTGGACAATATTACGCTGTATCTCCCCACAGATATATCCAACCCCACTTATCACCAAATAACATCTTGCCTCAATGAAACAGGAAAATGGTTAATCACACACACCCTAAAGATAAACTTCAACAAAACCAAAGTTTTATACGTATCTAGAAATCAAAACTTTATTCCCCCTCTAAAATTCCCCATCCAAGAGACCGACCAGGACATTAAAAAAGTAGTAAAATACCTTGGGGTTAACACTTGATCAGTCCAACATGCTAACACACATAAAGCACAGTTACTTACCTGTAACAGGTGATCTCTGGGAACAGCAGGAATTAGTCCTCACATATGGGTACGTCGGTACCGACGGAGCCTGCGCGGGAAAGCTCCCCAGCTTCCTAGAATGGAAGCTTTTGGGACCTCCCACTGCACATGCGCACTGCCTTCCCGCCTTCCTGAACAGCTCTCCTCAGTTTCGAGTTTATAGCTGAGTCAATAGAGAGAGGACAGGAAGATAGATAGATAAAAGATACAACTCCTAGGGGAGGTGGGTGGGTTGTGAGGACTAATTCCTGCTGTTCCCAGAGATCACCTGTTACAGGTAAGTAACTGTGCTATCTCCAGGAACAAGCAGGAATAAGTCCTCACATATGGGGACTCCCTAGCTTAGATGCGTGGGATCCCCTGTCAAGGTTCGCCATCTTCGTATGGATCTCAGGCATCCATCCTGGGAAGGTGGGCAGGAGTTGTCTAAGAATGGAACAGGTGTTTGAGGACAGCCTGGCCAAACAAGGCATCCCGGCGGGAGTCTTTGTCCAAACAATAATGGGCTGTGAAGGTATGAACCGAGGCCCAGGTAGCGGCTCGACAGATCTGATCAATGGAAACAGAGTGCAGATGAGCCATAGAAGTTGCCATGGCTCTCACATTGTGAGCTGTGACATGGCCTTCCAGAGAAATGTTTTTACTCTGGTAAGCAAAGGAAATACACTGAGCAATCCAATTGGAAAGTGTACGCTTGGAGACTGGAAGTCCCAAATGTGAAGGATCAAAAGCCACGAAAAGTTGAGAAGACTTTCGATGTGGCTGAGTCCTATTAAGGTAAAAGGCTAGAGCTCTTTTACAATCCAGAGTATGAAGGTTCCTCTCTGCACTGGAGGCATGAGGAGCCGGAAAAAATACAGGTAGATATACCTCTTGATTAAGATGAAAAGGCGAGACCACTTTAGGCATAAAGTGGGGATTCGTCCTAAGGACCACCTTGTCATGATGAAATCTTGTATAAGGTGGATTAGCCACTAGAGCCTGCAGTTCGCTGATGCGACGAGCGGAAGTGACTGCAATTAGGAATAATACCTTCCAGGAAAGAAATTTCAAGGAGGTAGAAAATAACGGCTCAAAAGGTGGCTTCATAAGCTGACCAAGCACTAGATTCAAATCCCATGCGACCGGGGGGGGGGTCTGATGGGAGGTTTAGTGAGGGTCAGGCCTCTCATGAATCTTGCAACAAGAGGATGAGAGGAGATAGGTTGTCCATTTACAGGTTTCAGGGATGCTGAAATAGCACTTAAATGGACTCTTACAGAATTCGTCTTAAGGCCTGCATTGGAAAGATGCAGGAGATAGTCTAAGAGGGAATTCAAAGGAAGTGCCAGAGGGTCAAGGCCCTGCTGAGCACACCAAATGGAAAAACGTTTCCATTTGAAAGCATAAGACCGCCTCGTGGAAGGTTTCCTAGAGGCATGAAGGATATCTTTCACAGGTTGAGAAAGATTAAAGTCTTGAAGACTTAAGCCTTCAGTAACCAAGCTCGGAGATGTAGGGATTTGGGGTTTGGGTGCCACAAAGTCCCGTCCTCCTGAGACAGAAGGTCTGGTGCAGCTCCTAAGTCCAGGGAGGATCCCTGGGAGAGCTGTAGAAGCAGAGGGAACCACACTTGGCGTGGCCAGCGTGGAGCTATGAGGATCATAGAGCCGTGATCTCTCTGGAGTTTGAACAGAGTCTTGGGAATCAGTGGAATGGGTGGAAAGGCATATAGGAACGCCTGACCCCAATGGAGGAGAAAGGCGTCCGTGGCCTGAGCTTCCTGACATGGAGTCCTGGAACAGAACCGGGGAAGTTTGGCATTCCACGGACTTGCAAAGAGGTCTATGTCCGGGGTCCCCCATTCCTGAAAGATTCTGGTTATCTGGTCCACGTGTAGGGACCACTCGTGTGGCAGCAGAACTCGACTGAGCCTGTCTGCTCGAGAGTTTTGAACTCCTGGAAGGTACACTGCTAGCAGATGAATTTGGTGCTCTCTGGCGAAGGCCCATAATCTGAGAGCTTCGTTGCAAAGCGACAGAGAGCCCGTTCCTCCTTGTTTGTTTATGTAAAACATGGCCACCTGATTGTCTGTCTGAACCAGGACAGTCAGGTTGGCAAGGAGGGTATGGAAGACCTTGAGGGCAAGGTAAATTGCTCGCAGTTCCAGGAGGTTGATATGAAGGGTGGCCTCCTGTGGAGACCAAGTGCCCTGAGTGGAGAGAGTTAGCAGATGGGCTCCCCACCCCAATTGGGAGGCATCTGTTGTGAGGGTTGCTTGGGGTAGCAAGGGCTGAAAGGGAGCCCCCAACAACAGATTCTTGGTGGATATCCACCAATGGAGGGACCAAGACAGACGGTTTGAGGTTTGTATTTGGTCTGAGAGTGCTCCCGACGCCTGAGTCCACTGGGTGGCCAGGGTCCATTGAGCTGCTCTCATATGAAGACGAGCATAGGGCACCACATGTACTGTGGAGGCCATATGGCCCAGGAGGCGTAGCATTTCCCTGGCTGTCAAGTGAGTACTGGACTGGGCTTGGGAGGCCAAGCTCAGCAGACGCTGACCCCGAACCAGTGGAAGGTAGGCTCTTGCAGTGGTGGTGTCCAACCGGGCCCCTATGAATTCTAGAGACTGAGTAGGGCTGAGTTGAGACTTGGGAAGGTTTACCACCAGTCCCAGATACTGCAGAAGGTTCCTTGTGCGGTCTAGGGAAATCTGGGCCTGCGACTGAGTTGGAGCTCGAATGAGCCAGTCGTCCAGATATGGGAATACGAAAATCCCCATGCTTCTGAGAAATGCGGCTACGACTGCCATGCATTTGGTAAAGATTCTTGGGGCAGAGGCGAGACCGAAGGGAAGTACTCTGTATTGGTAATGACTTCCCCTGAACAGAAAGCGAAGATATTTTCTGTGGGAGGGATGGATGAGTAGATGTGTATACGCATCCTGCAGGTCTAGAGAACAAAGCCAGTCCTGACTCTGAAGGTATGGAAGGAGAATGCCCAAAGAGAGCATTTTGAATTTCTCCTTGTACAGAAATTTGTTCAATTCTCTCAGATCTAGGATTGGTCTGAATCCCCCTGTCTTCTTTGGAATGAGAAAATAGGGGGAGTAGAAACCTGACCCCTGTTGATGAAGAGGAACCTCTTCTATGGCCCCTTGGGCAAGCAGAGAAGAGATCTCCTGATCCAACAGGGTTAGGAGAGGAGATGGAGAATTGAAGGGTCTCACCATGTGATGAGGAGGAAGGCTGGAGAAATGAAGTTTGTAACCCTCTCGGATGATAGAGAGGGTCCATTGCTCTGTTGTGATCTGTTCCCATCTGGGAGCAAAGTGAGCTAACCTTCCAGGTATGGTGAGAGGTTCTGGTTGGTCCAGAACCAGGAATGGCAAGTTCTCTAGGGGCAAGTCAAAACCCCTGAGGGGGTGGAGCCTGTTGAGCTGCAGTAGCTGCTGCAGGCTTTGCTCTTGCTTGTTTCGTTTGCTGACGTTTAGCCGCAAAACGAGGTTGAGAAGATTGCTGGCCAGTATTGGAAGCATATCTGGCCTTCTTATAATAAGGCCTCTAGAAAGACTTCTTCTTAGTGGGAGTAGAAGTGGACTTAGAAAGTCTCTCTAAGGTGGCATTTTCAGCGTCCATTTGAGTGGCCTTAACCTGCCACTCTGCACCGAATAAGTTCTCACCTGTACAGGGCAGATTCCGTAAGCCATCTAGAACCCAGGGTTCCAGATCAGAAGCCTGGAGCCAGGCCAGACGTCTGGCTGCGATAGCAATGCCAGAAGCTCTGCTGGCTCCTTCGAAGGAATCAAAGGCAGCTCTGTTGGAGAACTTAGAAACATCTAAAAGTTGTTTCACAACAGAAAGGAAGTCCTCCTGTTTATCCTCAGGGATAAGGGAGGCAAAATGCCGTACTTTCTTGGCAAGTTCCCCTAGGAACATGCCCATATAGAGGCTGTAGGAATTAATCCTGGCTATAAGCATACTAGCCTGGAAGATTTTCCTACCAAAAGAGTCTAGTGTCTTACATTCCCTTCCTGGAGGTGTAGAAGAGTGCCTTTTAGTACTCTTGATCTTTTTCATTGCAGACTTTACCACAATGGAGTGGTGAGGCAATTGAGTTTTCTGAAAACCAGGAGAAGGAGGGACCCGATACATGGTGTCCAACCTACGGGAATAAGGAGACAGAGTTAAAGGGTTCTCCCAGAAATCCATCAATTGTTCCTGAAGGATTTCATGGATAGGCAGAGTAACTGCTTCTTTAGGAGACTTAGAGTATCCTAAAATATCCAATCTTTTTGACCTTGGTTCCCTTTCAGAGGAGGTAGTGATAGAAAGGCCTTTAGCCATTTCTAAAATAAAGTCCTGAAAGGACAAATCCTCTGGAGGAGACATTCTCCTTTTTGGAGAAGAAGGTTCCTCAGGAAGGTCAAGGGAGAGCTCTGCAGACTCATCAGAGGAGACAAAATCCTCAGAGGAATCGGTGTATTCTCTAGTTTCCTCCAACGCACGATACGCATACCGATCGGTATCGACATCGGGCGTACCGGGTATGGAAGCGGTATGGAGCGAAAGCCCATACGGTACCGATTTGCGTTTAGAAGAGGAAGGCCTGGGTTCCGGCATGGCGGACGATACCGGAACCGGGCCCGGAACCGCTGGAAGCGGTACCGATGGCGTTGCAGCTTTAATGAAAGCCATGACGGCCTGCTGCATGGATTGGACAGTATTGCCCATAGACGCCACGGCTGCCTGGATGTCGGTACCGGTATGGGCCGGTACCCCAGAGCAGTCCAACAGGTGATCTGTCGAGGCCGTGCCATCGATGTCAACCTGTAGCCCCTGTATTGGCGTTTTGGAAGGTAGGGCTTCCCGCCGGGGCTGTTTGGCTGGGGCAGGGTCCTCAAAACTAAGAGCCTCTCGATGCTTTGAAGGAGATTTGCTCTTTGAGGACTTGCCCACAGAAGGTTTGGTTACCTGAGATCCATCCGGGGATGATGACCTGGATGACTGTGATGTTGGATTCTCTGAAGCAAACAGCACATGGAATTTGTTGGCCCGGTTCTGCAGCCCACGCTTAGACATTTGGGAGCAGGAAGGGCAGTCCGGAATGGAGTGGTCAGGCCCCAAACATTTAAGACACCATTCATGGGTGTCTGTGACTGATATTACAGCAGTACACTTGGTACACTTCTTAAATCCAGGGGCTGGCTTCTCCATGTGGAGAATTAAAGTAGGCCTGAAGGCCTAACTGAAGTGACCAAGTGCTGAAAAAATAATAAAAGAAAATAATTTTTTTAAGAAAGAAAAAGGAAGACCGGCGATACCGGTATCGGTATGGGAAGGCAGGTACGCGGTCTAAAGAAACAAAACAAAAAACTACAATTTCTTCAGTGGTGACAGGATACACGACCTGCTGGCTCCGCGGAAAAAGAGAAACTGAGGAGAGCTGTTCAGGAAGGCGGGAAGGCAGTGCGCATGTGCAGTGGGAGGTCCCAAAAGCTTCCATTCTAGGAAGCTGGGGAGCTTTCCCGCGCAGGCTCCGTCGGTACCGACGTACCCATATGTGAGGACTTATTCCTGCTTGTTCCTGGAGATAACTAGTTATTAGAGTTTTTTTTTTTTCAAATTACGCATGATTCAAAACCTCAGACCACTACTTGATAGCTATAACTTCAGATCTGTTATCCAGGCCCTGATCATACCACATTTCAATTTCTGCAATAGCATCCTGCAAGGGTTGCCTAAGAAAACAATTAATCAGCTCCAGATGACGAAGAAGGTCGCAGCCAGAATCATACATAAAGCTCAACATTCTGATTACATCACTCCACTACTCCACAATCTACATTGGTAGCCCATATTATCCAGAATTTAATATAAGTATCTGATGATCGTATGTAAACTTCTCAACAACACTGTCCTGTCATTTCTATCCTCGCTTATCATCACCCCTGCACTAGGACCAGAATGTGTTTACAAAATACCATTGAAATACCATCTGATTTCCGTAGCACAAATCACGTTACTAGTAATAGAGCATTCTCCTATGTCGCACCAATACTCTGGAATGCCTTACCAGTAAAATTAAGAACCACTAAATATCTCCAAACATTCCGCAAGGATATTAAAACATTACCCTACATTGAACATTTCGGTAACCTGATTGACCATAAAGCATAGTTACTCACCTGTAACAGGTGTTCTCCAGGGACAGCAGGAATCAGTCCACACATATGGGTGACGTCGGCGCTGACGGAGCCCTCATGTGGAGCAATCCCCAGCTTTCAGAGAGAGCCTTTGGGATTGCATCACGCATGCGCGGTCCCCTTCCCGCCCAAGGGTGCCATCTTGCTCAGTCAAATGACATAGCTAAGAGACGGCAAAATGAACAAAATCGAATAACAGGACTGCAACTCCAGGGGAGGAGGGAGGATTGTGAGGAATGATTCCTGTTGTCCCTGGAGAAAGCATAGTTACTCACCTGTAACAGGCGATCTCCGGGAAGAGCAGGAATTTAGTCTTCACATATGGGTATCGTCGGTACCGATGGAGCCTGTGCGGGAACGCTCCCCAGCGTCTAATTAGGAAGCTTTTGGGAGCATCCCACAGCACCTGCTTGCTGCCTTCCCGCCTTTCCCAACTGCCTCTCTCCAGTTGAGTTTAAAGCTGAGACAAAGAGAGAGAGGGAAAGAGAAAAAGATAGATACAGAGATACAACTCCTAGGGGAGGTAGGTGGGTTGTGAAGACTAAATTCCTGCTGTTCCCGGAGATCACCTGTTACAGGTGAGCAACTATGCTATCTCCAGGAACAAGCAGGAATGTAGTCTTTACATATGGGGACTCCCTAGCTTTAGATGCCAGGGAGAAACCCCAGAAGTTGTGTCCCTGTGAAAGGGCTCCACGTCCCATGTATCTCTGGCATCCCACCAGGGATGGTGGGTAGGCGATGATTAGGTATGGAACAGGTGTTGGAGAACAGCCTGACCAAACAAGGCATCCCGGCGGGAGTCCTTGTCCAAGCAGTAATGGGCTGTGAAGGTATGAACTGAGGCCCAAGTGGCTGCTCGACAGATGTCGTCGATAGACACAGAGTGCAGATGAGCCATTGAATTTGCCATGGCTCTCACATTATGAGCTGTGACATGGCCCTCCAGAGGAAGATTCTTACTCTGATAGGCAAATGAAATACACTGTGCAATCCAGTTGGACAGTGTTCTCTTGGATACTGGATGTCCCAAATGAGAAGGATCAAAAGCAACAAAGAGTTGAGAGGATTTTCTATGTTGCTGTGTTCTTTGCAAGTAAAAGGCTAAAGCTCTTTTACAGTCCAAAGTATGAAGATTCCTTTCTGCATTAGATGCATGAGGCCTTGGAAAAAACACAGGCAGGTAGACCGCTTGGTTTAAATGAAAAGGCGAGACCACCTTTGGCATAAAGTGTGGATGAGTCCTAAGGACTAGTTTGTCATGATGGAACCTTGTATAAGGAGGATCAGCTAATAATGCCTGCAACTCACTTTTGGGAACCTCTATTATGCCAGTGCGCCTGCCTTCCCGCCTGCCATGGTGCCATCTTATCCTCAGTATAATACAAAAGCTAGTAGCCAAACAACTCCATAGGGAGGTGGGAGGGTTGTGAGGACTAATTACTGCTGTTCACGGAGAACACCTGCTACAGGTGAGTAACTACGCTTTCTCCGTGAACAAGCAGGAAGAAGTCTTCACATATAGGACTCACAAGCTACAGGCTACTGAACATGAAAAACTAGTCCAACAGGGGCAACAAAGATAGAGAGAAGCAGTAGATGTATTCCCTCTTCGGGACTCAACTGACTGAATGTTCACAGCATGCATCAACATCAGGATGACTCTTTCGGTAGCTTGGACGAACAGAAGGGCCAGTGAGAAGGAACTGAACCTAAGTCCCACACAAATGCTGAAGTTACTGTCTTGCTAGGAATCCCAACCAGGCAGTAGTGGGCTGTGAAGGTGTGGATATAGCCATGGCCTGGACATTGTGGGCTGTGACATGACCCTCGGGGCTCATTCCTGCCTGAGCTAGGCAAAGGATATGCAATCCGCCACCCAGAGGGACAGTGTGTGTTTGGAGACTGCCACGCCCAACTTGTTGTGGTTATAGGAAACAAACAACTGCACAAAGCAAAGGTGCGTAACTGGTCCCTGTCCGTTTTAGAATACAGTACAAAATCCTCACTTTTGTCCATAGAACTATCCATACAGGCATCCCCCATTATCTTGCCAATTTGCTTCACTCCCATATCGTCTTTTACACCCTAGTCACAATCATAGAAACATAGAAATATGACGACAGAAAAAGACCACATGGCCTATCTAGTCTGTCCTTCCATATCAACAACTACAACAGTCCCCTTTTTACCTTTAGAGATCCTCTGTGTTTGTCCCATGCTTTTTTGAATTCAGTTAGTGTCCTCATCTCTACCACCTCCACTGGGAGACTATTCCATGGATCCACTACTCTTTCCATAAAGAAATATTTCCGCATATCACTCCTGAATCTATCTCTCTTCACCCTCATCCCATGTCCCCTCATAGCAGAACTTGCTTTCAATTGAAAGAGGCTCTCTCCCTGAACATTTATGCCACCGAGGTATTTAAACATCTCAATCATATCACCTCTATCCCGCCTTTCCTCTAAGGTGTACATATTAAGATCCTTCAGTCTGTCCTCATATGCTTTATAATGAAGACCACTAATCATTTTAGTAGCCACCCTCTGCACCGACTCCATCCTGTTCACATCCTTTTGAAGGTGCGGTCTCCAGAATTGCACGCTATACTCCAAATGAGGTCGCACCAAAGACTTATAGAGAGGCATTATCACCTCCTTTTTTCTGCTAGCCATTCCTCTCCGTATGCACCCAAGCATCCTTTTAGCTTTTGCCGTCGCCTTTTCTACCTGTTTAGCTACTTTAAGATCATCAGACACAACCACGCCTAGGTCCCGCTCTTCTTTAGTGGACAAAAGTATTTCACCCCCTATACTATATTGCTCCCTTGGATTGCTGCAGCCCAAATGCATGACCTTACATTTTTTAACATTAAATCCCAGTTGCCAAATTCTAGAGCATTCTTCAAGCTTAGCTAGATCCCTCCTCATGTTATCTACACCTTCCTGGGTGTCTACTCTATTGCAGATTTTGGTATCATCCGCAAAGATGCAAACATTACCTCTTGGAAGTACTAACCAAATCATTGGTTAGTACTTCCCTCTGTTTCCTGTGCCCGCCTGGAGTGCACCCAGACATAAGCTTTTTTCTGCTTGGGCCCCCTCTCTCTCCGTGATGAATTATCCTTCACCAGTTTCAAAGCTGCTCTAAAAACATACCTCTTTCAGATGGCTTTTGGCCTCCTCAGTTCCACGCCCTCCTAGGTATGCCTGCCCTTCCCCTCTCCTGTTACCATTCCCTGCTCCTGTCCTTTGTTCCCCCTCCTGATTTCTTGCCTGCCCCCTCTCTTTTTTCTTTTTCTCTTATTGTCTTGTCATTTAATGGCGTTCCTTTCCTTTTCTACATTGCAGTACTGTAATTGTGTAAACCGCTTTGATGCAATTGCCCGAGTGGTCAATCACATTGAGTAATATAAAGATGGCAAATGCATGTTTACAATCCAACATGTGCAGCTGGGCTTCCGCCCTGTTGGCACAAAGCCTAGAAAAGAGGGTGGACAGTACCACAGACTGGTTGAGGTGGAAAGCCAAAACCACCTTAGGCAAGAAGGAAGGGTATGTGTGGAGCACCACCCAGTTATGGTGGAACCTCATGCATGGCGGGTGATCCAAAGCCTGGAGCTCACTGACTTGGCAAGCCGAGGTGAGCACCACAAGAAAGACAACCTTCCTGGTCAGAAATTTCAACTGACAGGTAGCGAGTGGCTCAAAAAGTGCTGAAAGTAACTGTCCTAGGACCACATTCAGATCCCACGCTACCGGCAGGGGCTTGATGGGAGGCTCTGATAGGAGCAAACCCTGCATGAAGCGGGCCACCAAAGCCTAAGTGGAAATGGACTTCCCTTCTAAGTCCCGATGGTAGGCCTGAATTGCACTCAGTTGCACTCGAACATAGTTGGACTTGAGGCCCAAATTAGAGAGATGCAGGAGGTACTCCAGCAAGCCCTCCGAGCATGAGAAGGGTCCAGCACCCTGTCTGCACACCACGGCGAGAACCTGTGCCACTTGAAGACGTAGGAACAGCGGATAGAATCCCTGTAGGAGGCCAGGAGGACATCCATGCAATACAGAAAAAGATTTAGTTTTTAAAAATGAAGACCAAAATCCCTTTAAGATGTCTCAGGCAGAGAACTTGTATTTAAAAGTCACACAGTATAGCAAGCAAGGTAATACTGTGTGACTTTTAAATACAAGCTCTCTGCCTGACAGCTCTTAAAGGGGTTTTAGTCTTCAGTTTTAAAAGCTAAATCTTTTTTCTGTATTGCAAAAGGGGAATTTTTTTGTGGTGTTGGGTAAAGCTCTGCCTCATTGATTTTTTTTTTTGCAGCTTTCCATTCAGAGCCAGCTCTTTGAAGCCACTGACCTCATCAGGTGTTAATAATGGCCCTTGATTAGCTTGCAAAGGAGCTAGGCAGCTGTGTGTTGTATAGACATCTACAGGGCTTTGCAAGTACTGGCATTCCTAACAGGGTCGTCATTGCAAGCAAGGTAATACTGTGTGATTTTTAAATAGAAGCTATCTGCCTGAGCGCTCTTAAAGGGGTTTTGGTCTTCATTTTTAAAAGCTAAATCTTTTTCTGTATTGCAAAAGGGGTATTTTTTTGCGGTATTGCGTAAAGTTCTGCCTTTTAGAGTTCATTGTTTTCTTTTTTCAGCTTTCCATTCAGAGCCAGCTTTTTGAAGCCACTGCTCTCATGAGGTGTTAGATCTCTCCCTATCACCCACCCCATGTGAGAATTCTTGCTTTATAGGGCAACTCCCCAAATATAGAACAGCGATGAGAAAAGAGGTTAACTGCTTTTTCTCTTAAGGGACAGCTGAAGAAAAATTAGGGTCATTTGTAAGTCTTTCTCATTTACTTCAACAGGTAGCAAAGCTCCACCAACTAAAAGATGGAAAATTGTATTTCCAAAGCAGTTGCCCCTGTAACAGCTCCTGCCTCTGTCCAAACAGATAGCCCCATGCCAGTCAAAGAACCAGTTCCATGTGCAGGATGCCTGTGAGCTGAAGCCCTCATGAAACAAGTGGAGAAACTCAGAGAAGAGGTGGTGAGGCTGAGAAGCATTTGAGACAGCGAAAAGTACATTGATGAGATGCTTCTTTAAACATCCAAGCTGTCCGACAGTGGTGAAGATGGGAAACTACAGAATGAAGGAAAGTTGGACAAGAGTCACCAGAGCCTGCAGAATCAACAATCCAACTCCACCAGCCCTTCAACTGAAGAACCAGTATGCAGCCCTGGAAGTGGAAGAGGTGAAAACATCCCAGAAAAAGGAAGAACCAAAGCTCGAGCACCCCAAAGTTGCAGAATCAGTGACCACAAGGAAGGAAAGGGTAGTGGTTATTGGTGACTCTCTTCTGAGCAGTTCTGAGGCATCCATCTGCCGACCAGACATGAAGTCCAGAGAGGTGTGCTGTTAGCCAGGTGCCAAAATCCAAGATGTTATGGAGAGTTTGCCAAGACTCATCAAGTCTACTGACTGACTATTATGCGATGTTGCTCATCCATGTTGGCACAAATGATACTGCTAGGTATCCCTCCGAGTATATCCAAACTGACTTCATAGCTGTGAGACAGAGGGTGAAGCATATAGGTGTACAGATGGTGTTCTCCTCACAGTTGAGGTAAAGGCCAAGGCAGAGAAGCTTGCATCTTGGAGATGAATGCATGGCTGCGTGAATGGTGTCATTGAGAGCATTTTGGTTTCCTGGACCACGGGATGATGTTCCAAGGGCTGCAAAGCAGAGATGGTGTCCATCTGTCCAAGAAGGGTCAAAGTATCTTCCACAGCAGACTGGCTAACCTACTGAAGAGGGCTTTAAACTAGATTCGTTGGGGATGGGTGAATAAAGCGCCTAAGTAAGTGAAAGCCCCCAGGTAAGTGAAACATTAAATACCTCTGTAGAAATGGGTAAAAGGGGCAACACCTGGAAAGCGGTGTGTACAAATGCACGTAGTATGGGAAATAAGATCCTAGATGTTGAGGCTTTAATGGAAGAGGCTGACTTGAATTTAGTGGCAGTTATGGAGACATGGTTCACGGACAAGTATGACTGGGATGTAATTATGATCTTGACACAAAGTTGTCAATACTTCCAAGCCCCAATACTTGGCCAATCTTATATGTTTGCACACTCCCTATTGCCAACTCCGGTCTAGCCACGCCAACTGACTACCCCTTCCCTCACCTAGAGCTTACGCGACATGCTGCCTTCTTTTTCATCGGTCCTGTACTCTGGGAATGCCCTGCCGTCCACACTCCACCTCAAACCATCTTATCAGAAATTCAAAGTACAGTTAAAGACCCACCTATTTCACTAAGCTTACAACATTCCATATACTAATCCTCCTTAGCTTATTATTCTCCTACTTTCTTAGTCTTCCTGTCATTCTTCTCCAGCTGTTAGATGTCTAACCTATCCCTCCTCTTTCCTATCAATTTGTGGTGTTTTTTTTCTATTTCTTCGTTTTGCAGCATTGTTACTACTATTGTAAATTGCCCTGATGCCATGGCCTGGGCGGTACATCAAATAGGAAATAAAGATAAAAGATTATACAAGGCTATACTTTATTCAGGAAGGACAGGGTAGGAAGAAGGGGAGGAGGAGGAGTGGCATTATTTGTAAAAAAATAATAATATTAAAGCTACAGAATTACAGGGTTTTAAAGGGAAAGGCACTGTGGGTTAAACTAGAAAGAGGGAAAGAGAAATCCAATTGCATTGGTGTGATATACAGATCTCCCTCACAGGGAGAAAAAGTGGACGGGGATTTAATCTAAGACATACTCCGTATTGTCATGAAAGGAGAAGTGCTATTCATAGATGATTTCAATATGCCAGATGTTGATTGGCACATCCCTGCTGCAGTATCATCTAGAAGTAAGGAGATGCTAGATTCTCTACAGGGAGAACTATTCCGGCATCTGGTAACAGAACCCACATGTGAAGGGGCCATATTGGACTTGGTGCTTACCAATGGGAAAAGTGTTTCTGATGTCATAGTGGGAGGTCATCTCGCATCCAGTGATCACAAGATGTTGTGGTTCAGTATCAGGACTAGGGCTGATAAAATTCATTCAAAAGTGAGGGTCTTAGACTTTAGGAAAACTAACTTTGCCAAGATGGGACAATACCTCAAGGAGTCATTAGCGGGATGGGAATAGCTGGGGGATGTAGAAAAGCAATATGCAAAACTGAAAGAGGATATTTTATGGGCAGCAAACCTTCATGTTAGACAGGTAGGTAAATAAATGTAAAAGGAAAAGGAGGCCACTATGGTTCTCAAAAGAAGTTGCTGAAAAGGTGAAGAAAAAGAGGATGGCCTTCATAAAATACAAGAGATACAGAGAGAGGAAGACAAGCATCTATATTTAGTAAGAGAAGTTAGCAAAGTAGTCAGGAAAGCAAAGATACAAAAAGAAGAAGAAATAGCCAATGCAATAAAATGGGGGGATAAGACATTTTTCAGATGTGTTAGTGATAGACGGAAGTGCAAAAGTGGTATTGTCAGACCCAAGGCTGAAGGGAAAGAATATGTAGACGCTGATGAGGATTAAAGCAGAATTCCTTAACAAATATTTTTGTTTGTGTTCACAAATGACGAGCCAGGAACAGAACTTTAGAAAACACCTACAAATAGGAAAAGGAGCGACAGAGATCTTGAATGATTTTCAGAAAACTGTGTTCATGAGGAACTAGCTAAACTAAAAGTAGACAAAGCAATGGGACTAGATGGGATACATCCAAGAATATTGAAGGAACTTGGGGACATTCTTGCGGCTCCAGTGACTGACCTTTTCAATGCTTCTTTATAGTCGGGAGTGCTCCCAGAGGACTGAAGTAAGGCACATGTGGTCCCTTTACACAAAAGCAGAAGTAAGGATGAGGTTGAAAACTACAGGCCAGTTGGTCTAACCTCTGTGGTGAATAAATTATTGGAAGCACTGCTAAAAGAAAGGATAATGAGGTTCCTGGAGTCCAATGTATTGCAGGATCCAAGGCAGCATGGGTTTAATAGAAGCAGGTCTTGTCAGACAAATCTGACTGATTTCTTTGACTGGGTGACCAGGGAGTTGGACCTAGGGAGAGCCCTAGATGTGGTGTACTTAGATTTCAGTAAAGCCTTTCACACAGTTCCACACTGAGCACCCTAGGGATGGACCCTAGGGTAAGTGACTGGGTTAGAAATTGGTTTCGGAGGCAACAAAGGGTACAGGCAAAGCGTAGTTATTCACTTGCAAGAGGTGATCTCCGGGAACAGCAGGAATTGAGTCTTCACATTTGGGTGACATCAGTACTGATGGAGCCCGCGCGGGAATGCTCCCCAGTGTCCAATAGGAAAGCTTTTGGGAGCATCCCACTGCGCCTGCGTAGCTGCCTTCCCGCCTTTCCTGCTCTCCCTCCTCAGTTGAGTTTGTAGCTGAGATAAAAGGGTAGAAGGAGAAGAAGAGGAAAAGTACAACTCCTAGGGGAGGAGGGTGGGCTGTGAAGACTCAATTCCTACTGTTCCCGGAGATCACCTGTTACAGGTGAGTAACTACGCTATTTCCAGGAACAAGCAGGAAAGTAGTCTTCACATATGGGACTCCCTAGCTTGGAGATGCCAGAGAGATGACATCAGAGCGAGCTATGGAACACAGGCCTAAGTAGTAGGTCATATATCCTTCAAGGATGTCTCGTATCAAAACCCGGGACGGGGGGGGGGGGGGGGGGAGGGAGGGTAGGAGTTTAAGTCTGAAAGAGATGCTGGAGAACAGCTTGGCCAAATGAGGCATCCCGGCGAGAGTCCTTGGTCCAGGCAATAATGACCAACAAAAGTATGGACAGAGGACCAGGTTGCTGCCTTGCATATCTCATCAATCGCTCCAGAACGTAGATTTGCCATGGAAGTAGCCATTGCCCAAACATTATGTGCAGTGACATGACCCTCAAGAGAGAGTCCTGCACTGTCGTAAGCAAAGGAGATACAATCTGCTATCTATCTGGAGAGAGTTCGCTTGGATACTGGTAGTCTTAGGTGACTGGAGTCAAAAGCAATGAAAAGTTGGGAAGCTTTTCTGTGCTCCCGAGTTCTCTGGAGATAGAAAGCCAAAGCACCTTTGCAATCCAGAGTATGAAGGGTTACTTCTGCCCTAGAAGAATGAGGTCTAGGGAAAAAAACAGGGAGGTATACCGACTGGTTTAAGTGAAAGGGCGAGACCACCTTTGGCATAAAGTGAGGATGAGTCTACCTTATCATGGTGGCATCGTGTGTATAAGGAGGATCAGCCACCAAAGCCTGAAGCTCACTGATGCGTCTTGCTGAAGTGAGGGCAATAAGGAAGGCGACCTTCCAGGTGAGAAACCTCAGAGAAGTAACAGCTAAGGGTTCAAAGAGCAGCTTCATAAGCTGTCCTAAAACAATGAGATCCTATGCCACCGGGGGTGGCTTAATGGGAGGCTTAGTTAATAGAAGTCCTCTCATGAAGCATGCTACAAGCGGCTGAGAGGAGAAGGGTTGACCATCTAAGGGCATGTGAGAAGCCGCAACATAACTTAGGTGGACTCTTACCGAATTGGTTTTGAGTCCAGAAGAAGAGAGGTGGAGAAGATATTCAAGTAATGCCTCCACCGGAGCTGAAAAGGGTTTAAGATACCTTTTCGAACACCACAGAGAGAATCTGCGTCACTTGAAGGCATAGGAGTGCTTTGTGGAAGGTTTCCTAGAAGCCAAAAGGATAGCTTTCACCTGTTGAAAGAGGCCGATGTCCTGGAATACTATGCCTTCAGCAACCATGTGTAGGGACTGCGGATTGGGATGCAGCAATGTCCCGTCCTCCTGTGAGAGGAAATCTGGAGCAGACCCCAAATCTACTGGTTGAACTTGAGAGAGATGTAGAAGCAGAGGAAACCACGGTTGTCGTGACCAAAGTGGGGCTACAAGAATCATGTAGCCGTTGTGTCTCTAGAATTTGAAAAGAGTTTTGGGGATGAGGGGAATGGGAGGGAAGGCATATAGGAAGCCTTGACCCCAGTGAAGGTGAAAGGCATCTACCACTTGGTTGTTCTGAGCAGGCATTCTGGAGCAGAAGCGGGGAAGTTTGGTATTCTGGGTTCATTCAAACAGGTCTATATCTGGGGTTCCCTAAATCTGAAAAATGTGAACCACCTTGTCCGCATGGAGAGACCACTCATGGGGTAGCAGTATTCCAATGAGTTTGTCCACCAAGAGATTCTGTTTGCCTGGAAGATACACCGCAAGTAGGTGAATCTGATACTGTATGGCGAAGGACTACAGGTGTAGGGCTTCTTTGCAAAGCATCCAAGAGCCTATTCCGCCCTGCTTGTTCAAGTAGAACATGGCTACCTGATTGTCCATCTGGACTAGAAATGTGCGGAAGCGAAGGTGGTCGTGGAACACCTTGAGAGCATTGTGAATGGCTTTGAGTTCCAGCAGATTTATGTGGAGTTGTGACTCCAGATGAGACCAAAGACACTGAATGGAGAGGTTGTCCAGATGAGCTCCCCAGCCCAATTTGGACGCATCCGTTGTCAGGGCACATTGCTTTGGAGGCTTCTGAAAAGGTGACCCTACGAGAAGGTGTTCTGGGGATTGCCACCACTGGAGACACAAGCTGAGACGTGTAGAGAGTATTGTTCTGTCTCCCAAGCGACCGGATGCCTGAGACCACTGGGAAGCCAGGGTCCATTGAGCTGCACACATATGCAGACGAGCGTATGGAACCACATGTACAGTAGATGTCATATGGCCCATGAGTTGCAGCATTTCCCGAGCAGTGAGAAATGTCTTGAGGCATGCTTGGGATGCAAGCTGAATGAGTCAAGCACAGCGGGCTTGGGGCAGAAAAGCACTTGACTGTTGAGTGCCTAGGAGAGCCCCTATAAACTCTAGAGTTTGACAGAGAACGAGATGGGACTTTGGAAGTTTTATTACAAATCCCAAGTGCTGCAGCACCTGCATGGTGCGCGTGAGAGAAAGACTGGCCTCTAGAGATGTGCTTGCTCGAATGAGCCAGTCGCCTAAGTGGAAGACAAATATCCCTAGAGTCCTTAGGAATGCAGCCACCACTACCATGAACTTTGTAAAGACTCTTGGGGCAGAGTCGAGGCCGAAAGGTAGGACCTCTGTACTGATAATGTCTCCCCTGGAACAGGAAACGCAGGAACCTTCTGTGTTCTGCGTGGATAAGAATGTGAGTATATGGGTCCTTTAGATCTAGAGAACAGAGCCAATCCTGACTCTGGAGATAGGGGAGAAGAGTATCTAGGGAGATCATCTTGAATTTCTCCCGAAGTAGATACTTTTTCAGTTTTCTGAGGTCCAAGATGGGCCTGTATCCTCCTGTCTTCTTTGGAATGAGGAAGTAAGGAGAACAGAAGCCCAGACCTTGCTGGGAGAGTAGCACTTCCTCTACTGCACCCTGTGAGAGAAGGGAGGTGGCCTCCTGCAACAACAGAGTGGTGAGAGGTTGCTGAGAACAGAACTCTCTTGGAGGAGACTGGGGGGTGGGGGCCCCTCCCATACTATGGAGAGAGTCCAGTGTTCCGAGATAACAGTACGAGATGTTACCTGTGGGCAAAGTGACAGTCTGCCGGGAATGCGGATGGGCTCTGGACTCTCCAGAGGCAGGATGATTATGTTCTCCAGAAAGGAGTCAAAGACCCTGAGGAGGTTGGGTCTGCTGAGACCCAGGAGTCTGAGCCTTTCTTTGCTGTTTTGGTTGTTGCTGCCCTTTCTGGGGAGCATGGATGGGACAGTGCACCGCAGGGGTGTAAGAAGGGTAGTACTTATTTTTCTTATTGAAAAAAAGGTTTCTTCAATGTCTTTTTCTTAGCTGGGTTGGCAGTAGATCTAGAAAGTCTATTAAGAGTGGTGTTCTCAAATTCTAACTGAGAAGCCGTATCCTGCCAGTCCTTGCCAAAAAGGTTTTCACCCGTGTAAGGTATATTACTCAGCTTATCTTGAACCCACTGTTCAAGATCAGATGCTTGGAGCCAAGCAATTCTGCATGCACCAATGCATATAGCTGAAGTTCTGCTGCTGCATTCAAAACAGTCGAAAGTTGCCCTGTTAACAAATTTGGAAACATTTTGGGCATGTTTAACAAGGGTGAGATAATCAGCTCTTTTGTCATCAGGGAGAAGAGGAGCCATCAACTCCAAATCCCTAGACACGTCCCTAAGAAACATACCCATATAGAGTATGTAGGAACTGATTCTGGCCGATAACATGGAGGCCTGAAAACATCGACGACCAAAAGCATCGAGGATTCTCGATTCCCTGCCCGGAGGGTTAGAGGAATGTGTCTTAGCACTTTTAATTTGACGCACTGCCGATTCCACCATCATGGAATGGTGTGGTAATTGCATCTTTTGGAAGCCGGGACACTCTGGTACCCGGTACATTGTACAGAGTCTTCGAGTATGTGGAGAGATGGTTAAGGGTGTCTCCCACATACGAAGCATAAGGTCGTGAAGTATTCGATGAATAGGGAGAGTAGCAACTTCCTTTCGGGCTGCAGTGTATTGAAGGATTTCAAGCTCTTCAGCCCTAGGTTCTTTCTCCGAAGTCACCGTTATGGATAGGCCCCGAGCAACATCGCAAATAAAGTCTTGCAAAGACATGTCTTCCGGAGGCGACTTGCGACGTTGTGGGGATGGCGATGGATCCTCCAGGACAGTTCTCATTTCCTGGGTACCGGCCTATTCGTCGTCTGACGAATTGTAAATCGGAAGACTCAAAGTATCGACGGGCAGGGTGCTCGCACTCTGCACATACTCGATACCGCTTGAAGCTGGTATCGGAAAGTTAAGGTGCCAGAACCTCAGTACCGGACATGGATTTGAGGGCCGGCATGGGTGGTAGCGTGGTAAGCAGCAAAAAAGTCTATGCAGGCACTTTCGGTACCGTCGTCAGTACCGATGGCTGAGGAATCTACTGTAAAAGCTTTACCGGTATGGAGGTCACCAGTAAGGCCACTAAGTTCCGCTCAATAGCCAGGATACATTGATCCACGGAGATTGCCAATGCTTGGGTATCGCTACCGGAGTTGCGGGCCACGATCCCTGAGCATGGCACCAGGAGCTCTCCGGAGTGGAGGCCTCAGGAGCATCCTGGGACCCCACTAAGGCTTTGGAAGTAAGGACCTCCCGCCAGGGTTATATGGCCGGTGTGTCTCCCTCCAGGGCAACGCCCAAGGTATCTCGATGCTTAGGAGGAGATCTACCTTTGCAGGGCCGGCTAGTCTTCGATGAAGACCTGGGTTTTGATACCTGAGATCCTTGAGAGGAAGATTAAGCTCTGGATGACGTTGATGCTACCGACATTTCATCGGTGGCAAAGAGGGTACCCAGTTTCGCAGCTCTGTTCTGTAGGCCTCTCTGTCATCTTCCTACAGAGGGGGCATTCTGACGGTTGATGATTTGGTCCCAAACATTTTAGACACCAGTCATGGGTGTCCATGGCTGAAATTGTACTGCCACATTTGGAACACTTCTTGAAACCACTGGCTGGTTTTTCCATTTTGGGCAAAAGGAAAAGACCTAAGCCTAAGATGGCATCGATGAGCCCTGAGGGAAGAAAGGTTTCTCCCCTCAGTAAAAGATTATTATTATTATTATTTTTTTTTTTTTAAAGAAGAAAGAAAGTACCGACAGAGTCGGTACCGGCGTCAACGGGAAGGCAGGCGCGACCAATAAAATGAGAAAACACTCAAATTTTCTGTGGTAACAGGAATTACTTCTTGTCGGCTCCGTGAAAAACGAAGAACTGAGGAGGGAGAGCAGGAAAGGTGGGAAGGCAGCTATGCAGGTGCAGTGGGATGCTCCCAAAAGCTTTCCTATTGGACTCTGGGGAGCATTCCCGTGCGGGCTCCATCGGTACCGACGTCACCCATATGTAAAGACTACATTTCTGCTTGTTCCTGGAAATATGGAGCTCACTCTGAGGAGGTGGTGGTTACCAATGGTGTGCCGCAGGGATCTGTCCTTGGTCTGATTCTTTTTAACATCTGTGTTAGTGATATTGCGAAAGGGCTGTCGGGTAAGGTTTGCCTTTTTGTAGATGATACCAAAATCTGTAATAGAGAAGACATCCAGGAAGGAGTAGATAACATGAGGAGGGATCTAGCTAAGCTTGAAGAATGGTCGAGAATTTGGCAGCTGAGATTTAATGCTAAAAAATGCAGGGTCATGCATTTGGGCTACAAAAATCCAATGAAGCAGTACAGTCAAGGGGGTGAAGTACTTCTGTTTACGAAAGAAGAGTGAGACCTGGATGTGACTGTTTCTGATGATCATAAGGTGGCTAGACAAGTAGAAAAGGCGATGGCAAAAGCCAGAAGGATGCTTGGGTGCAGAGAGAGGAATGGCCAGCCGAAAAAAAGAGACGATAGTTCCTCTGAATAAGTCTCTGGTGCAACCTCATTTGGAGTATTGTGGCAATTCTGGAGACCACACCTTCAAAAGGATATAAATAGGATGGAGTCGGTGCAGAGGGTGGCTACTAAAATGGTTAGTGGTTGTTATGAAGCATATGAGAACAGACTTAAAGAACAATATGTATACGTTAGAGAAAAGGCATCAGGTATAGAGGAGATATGATAGAGATATTTAAATATCTCTATGGCATAAATGCACAAGAGGACAGCCTCCTTCGATTGAAAGCTCTGCTATGAGGGAACATAGGATGAGGGTGAAAGGGGATAGACACAGGAGTAATATGTAGAAATAGTGTGGATATTCACCTGTAAAAGGTGTTCTCCAGCGACAGCAGGAATCAGTCTTCACATATGGGTGACATCAGCATCGACGAAGCCCGCGCGGTTACCTCTCCCCAGCTTTCAAAGAAAGCCTTTGGGAGATCCACCACCATACCTTCCCACCCAATGGCGCCATCTTCCCGCAGTATGATGACAGCTCAAGATGGCAAAAAAACCCACAAAAAAACACGTAACTCCAGAGGGAGGAGGGAGGGTCGTGAGAACGGATTTCTGCTGTCCCCGGTGAGCACCTGTTACAGGTGAGTAACCACGCTTTCTCTGGGAATAAGCAGGAAGTTAGTCCTCACGTATGGGACTTCCTAGCTACAGACTATCGAAAAAATTTGTAAGCCACGGGTGACTCAAAAGCAAACTGTGAGGAATAGCTGAGTACACAGTTTAGTCGCAAGACCTCAGCAGCAACCGCAGCGTTGACCAGAGAAACCAGCTCTCCAGTAGCCTAAACACACAGAAGGGCTAGAGGGCAGAAGTTGCCTTAAACCCCAAACAAATGACAGAGTACCGCCTGGCCGAAGGCGCTGTCCTGTCGGGACTTCTCTTCCAGGCAGTAATGTGCTGCGAAGGTGTGAACTGAGGATCAGGTGGCGGCCCGGCAGATCTTCATCAAGGGAACTGAGCAGAGATTCACCACAGAAGCCGCCATGGTCCGGACACTGTGCGCTGTGATGTGACACTCCAGTGAAAGACCAGCCTGACCGTAGGTAAAGGCAATGCAGTTTGCCACCCAGGCGAACAGAGTACGCTTGGAGACGGTTATGCCCAGGCGATTAGGGTTGTAGGAAATCAAGAGCCGCAAGGAGTGGCAATGTGGCTTGGTCTGCTCCAAACAATGGGCTAAGGCTCACTTAGTCTAGCATAAGGAAAGCGGCCTTTGCCCTATTGTCGTGAGGTTGGGGGAAAAAAGGTGGAAAATACTACCTCCTGGTTGAGGTGAAATGGGGAGACCACCTTAGGGAGGAACTTAGGGTGTGTCTGGAGCAGCACCCTGATCCTGTCAAACCTGGGCTTGGAGCTCACTGATCCTGAGGGCAGACGGGAGCACCACAAGGAAGACCATCTTTGAGGACATACTTGAGGTGGCAGGAAGCCAGAGGCTCAAAGGGTGGAGCAATGGAGCTTCAAGAGGACCACAGTGAGATCCCATACCGCAACTAGTGGACAAATGGGTGGCTGAGAGAGCAGGAAGTCCCTCTGGAAGCGAGCAATGAGAGGCTGGGCGGAGAGGGCCTTCCCCTCTATGAGGTGATGGTAAACCCTGATGGAGTTAAACCTGCATTAGAAAGATGCAGCAGGTACTCCAGCACAAGCTGGACCGAACAGGGGAAGAGATTGGCATCCCTCTCTGCACACTAAACCGAGAAGTGACACCATTTGAAGGTGTATGCTCGCTGAGTAGAGTCCTTGCATGAGGCCAGCAGGACCTTTTCCACCTTCCAGGGCAAGTCGAACTGGCCAGGGCTACCCTTTCAGCAGCCAGGCTGTCAGGGCCAGGTACTCCAGGGTGGGGAAACCATGGCTGCCAGGGCCACCTGGGGGCTATGAGGATTCAGGGTGGCCTGGTCAAGTTGGACCTTGAAGAGGGTTTTAGTGGCATGGGAGGAAAGACAGAGGAGGCCTTCTGTCCACGGAATGAGAAACGCATCGACCACTACCCGGGAGGGGTATGACGCTCTTGAGCAGAAGAGGAGCAGCTGAGCATTGGCCGGGCTGGCAAAGAGATCCAGCACCGGAAGGCCCCAGCAGATCGAGCTGCCACCCACAGATTGAGCCGCCACTTGTGGGGGTGGAGGACCCAGCCTAGTCAGTCCGCCAGAACATTGTCCTGGCTGGGGAGGTACACTGCCCCAAGGAGTATCCTGCTACTGCTGGCGAAGGTGCAGAGACAGACCACTTCCGAGCACAGGAGGGATGATCTTGTGCCCCCCCTGCTTGTTGACATAGAACATCGCCACTTGCTTGTCTGCCTGAATCAGAACGGACTGGTTCCATAGGTGGGGCTGAAAAGACCAGAGTGCAAGCGATGGCTCAGAATTCTAGGAAGTTAATCTGCTGAAGGCTCTCCAACGCCGACCACAGGCCCTGAGTGCAAAGGTCACCGCAATAGGCTCCCCAGTCCAACTTGAAGGTGTCGGTGGTGAGGACCCTCAGAGGTTAGGTCCTGAAGGCATCCCTGTCAGCAGGTTCCGCAGCTGTTGCCACCAGATGAGGGGATAGGTAACTGTCACTCTGTCCTGCAGGCGCCCTGTCATTCGGGACCACTGGGAGCAGAGGGCCCATTGGGCTGGATGCATGTAGAGACTGGTGTTGGTTGTGACGTGTACAGTTGAGGCCATGTGCCCCCAAGGAGGCGCAACATGAGCCAGGCAGAGGCCAAGCTCCAGTCCTGAATCTCCTTTGCAAGGGCCGCTAGGCACTTGGCCCTGTTGAGGAGGTGGAAGGCTCTTGCCTGGACTGTGTCTAGCAACACCCCTATGAATTCCAAGCTTTGGGTCAGTTGCAGGTGAGACTTGGGGTAGCTGATTACAAACCCCAGGTGCTCCAGAGTGAGAATCGTGCAGCGTGTCGCCTGCTGCACTTCCATGGCTATGTTACCTCTGACTAGCCAGATGTCCAGGTAGGGAAGACGAACACTCCCTGCAGCCACAGGTGGGTGGTGACCACTGCCAGGCATTTGGTGAACAACATTTGGGCCGAAGCCAGGCCGAAGGGCAGAACCCTGTACTGGCTGTGGCATCCTCTGATGACAAACCGAAAGTACTGCCAGTGGCATGGATGGATGGGAATGTGCGTGTACGTGACCGAAATCTAAGGAGCATAGCTGATCTCCCTAGCGGAGGTAAGGTAGCAATGTTCCAAGGGAGAGCATCTTGAACTTCTCCTTCACCAGCAACTTGTTGAGATCTTGAAGATGCAGAATGGGATGAAAGCTGAGGTTCTCTTGGGAACCTGGAAGTACCGGGAGTAGAACCCCTAGCCCATGAGGTGGGTGGGACCAGCTCCACCGTCCTGATGGCCAGAAGTCTGACAAGCTCTTGCTGAAGCAAGCCCCGGTAAAGGGGAGTCATTGGGGGGTCATCTGACCGAAATGGAGGAGGTAGTCCTCCCCCACCACCTGCAGGACCCAGGTGTCGGTGATGCTGGACCATAAGCTGTCATAGAACACCAGACACCCCCACCCCATGTACTGCGGGGCTAGACCTCTTGGAGGAGGAGAAGCTATGCCCAAGGAGTCAACAGCCCCCTTTAGGTTGCGGCTGGGGCTTGAGGGGCTTAGGCTTAGGCTTACATGAGCCTTGCCCATGTCCCTTGGCCAGCTGGCCCTGTTGGGGAGCTGGGAAGGCAAAGTATTGGGGGTAGTTTTCGTAAGCCTTCCTCTTTTGGGGTAAAAGGGACTTATTCTGCAAAGCCTTTCGTCGGGAAGGGTCAGCTGTTTTCTTGGATAGTCTGGTCCTGGTCAGGAACTTGGACTCCAGCTCGGTAGCCTTGTCCATCATGGGCTTGCCAAAGATATTCTCCCTCCAGCATGGGACATTGACCAGCTTGTCCTGCACCCATTGCTCCAGGTCAGAGGACTGTAGCCAGGCTTGGCAGCGGGCACTAATGCCCACCGCAGCTACTCTGGCTACTGACTCGAAGCCATCATAGGCCACACAAGTGATGAACTTGGAGCAATCCTTGACTACTGAGATCAAGGTCCGGAACTGCTGGAGAGGTTCTTCTGCCAGCCCAGCCGACAACCCAGCAAGCTCCCTCGCCATGTCCCTCAAGTAAATGCCCATATAGAACTGATAGGCCTGGATCTGGCCAACAAGCATTGAGCTCTGGTAGCACTTTCTGCCTAAATCATCCATGGTGTGGGCCTTCCTGCCAGGGGCCACAGAGGAATGCATCTTCTGGCTTTTAATCCTGTGCATGGCCGACTCCACACCATAGAGTTATGAGGCAGCTGCATCTTTTGGAACCCGGGACTCTGGCGGACTCAACACACAGCATTGAGCTACCTGCTCACAAACTGCACAGAGGCCAGGGTCTCCCACATGTGGAAGAGAAGCCTTTCCAGGATGGAGGGGGAACAGGCATTGTGAGTGCCTCCTTTGGAGGGGCCTCGTACTGGAAGATCTTGAGGTCCTCCAACAGAGGCTCCTCCTCTGACTCCATGGTGAAGGCCCAGGCCTTCACCAATGTCTCTGACAAACTCCAGGAAGGCGAGGTCCTCGGGAGGGGACCTGCATTGATCCTCCAGAGAGGAGGGGTCCGAAGGGATGTCGCGATGGAGGCAGATATCGAGGGACTTGTCACTGGGCTCCCAGTCTGACTCCGAGTTGGAGAAGACCTAGAGAACCCTCTGGGCCTTGGGACCATACCAGGTCACCAGCGCCGCAAGGCCCCTGGAGACCCTGTGCTCCAATCCAGAGGCACTGGCTGGGGAAGTCCTCCGTCCTAAATGGGACCGAGAATGGTGTCTAGAATCGCTCATGAGGCCGATGGTGCTCAAGGACCAGTTCCACAGCCTCCAGAGACACCCTCGCGGTGGAGGGGATGGTGGTCGGGACCGATGACCCGAAGGAACCACCATGCTGCTGGGCCATGAAGGCAGCAATGCTGCGCTCGAGGGCCACCATTCTGACCCTGGGCTTGCTGAAGAGGTTCTCCCTGGTGCCTGGCATGTCAGCCAGCTTGTCCTGGACCCATTGCTCGAGGTTGCAGGACTGGAGCCAGTCCAGCCAGCGAGCACTGATGCCCAATGCTGCCACTCTGACCACCGACTCAAACATGTCATACATGGCCCGCATCATATACTTGGAGGCATTCTTACCATGCCCAACCAGGGTATGAAAGGCCTCTAGGAGCTCCACTGGGATGAGGGAGCTGAGCTCGCTCAGGCCTCCCATGATGTCCTTTAAGGACCTCCCCATGTAGAGCTGTCAGGACAGGACCCGGGCAACAAGCATAGAGCCCTGAAAGCAGCGCCTGCCAAACCCATTGAGGGTCCTCTGCTCCCAGCT
Organism: Ichthyophis bannanicus; assembly: GCA_033557465.1. NCBI lineage: Eukaryota > Metazoa > Chordata > Amphibia > Gymnophiona > Ichthyophiidae > Ichthyophis > Ichthyophis bannanicus. The sequence continues at coordinate 1,107,747,085 of CM066031.1, forward strand.
AGAGGGCATCGACAAATGCATTTTGGTGTACCACATAGCAGACTCCATGACCAGGGAATGGTTCGGCATTTAGGGGCTTCTCAAACATGGGTGTCTTCTGCATCCAGTACATTGAATACAGTTGGCGGTTGATAGCCAGAACAGACATTGGGTTCTCCCACAAACCGCTGCTGATCGCTGGAAGTAGCGGTATACAAATGTATACTAAAATAAAATAAATAAATGTGGAGCAGGAGTTGTTGGGGAATGCGATACACCAGTACCATGATGGCCTCCTTGGGGGCTGAGGGGTACTGAAGGATCTCCAATTCCTTGGACTTTGATTTGTCCTCTGCCTCCATTGAGGAGGAGATGGCCTTGGCTATATCCCAGATGAAGTCCTGCAAGGACATGTCCCCCAGGGGCAACTTCCGGTGCTCATACAGAGGGGATGGGCCCAGGGGAATTCAGGAGACTCCCTCTCTGTGACCGGCGACGACTCCTCCATCTCCCAGCCATGAGAGTCAGGCTCTGAGAGGAAGTTGAAGTACTTCATCTTCTCCGCTCAGCGTCAGCTCCGCTCTGGTGGCGACACCAACCTCTGGCTGGACCAAAGGAGGTCCTCCTTCGAGCACTGGGGCATCGGAACCAGGGACACTTGACAGGGAGATGAGTCCGCCCCTGGCCTGACTGCAGACCTGATGTTCTCAGCTCAGAGGAGGGGGCATGGGTCCCAAGGATCAGCTGCATGGTCGGCACTGATGCCATCTGCACCCATGCAGCTAAGAGTCATTATGTGCATCTTAAAGGCCCAAAGGTGTTCGGCAAGCAACACGGTCTCCGAGGCTAGTAGAACAACATCGGCCGCCAACTCTGGCACCCCTCCAGAGTCTTGGGAGTTGCATCCTCCTCCCAGGGCACCTTCGTAGGCTGCTCCCAGCCGTCACCCTTGGCATCATGCTGAGAGAGGCTCCTGTGCCAATGTCCATGCTTGGCATGGTCTCCGGCCACACCCTTTAAAGTCGATGAGGCAGATGACAAGTCCTTCTGCAGTACTGAAAGGGAGAGCCTCTGCTCCAGACCACCGAGGCCCTCGGCTCTGAGTAGGTGTGGACACTACATGAAGGTGATGCCTCTGTAGAGCCCCTTGAGGGCATTGATGCTGATACCGATGACACAGAGTCTGAGGGCCCAAAAGCAGACACACACTGCTTCTCACGGTCCTTGAGACCCTTCTTCGACATCTGTGAACACAGATTGCATGTCAAGGGCTCATGGTAAAGGCCAAGACATTAAAGGCACCAGTTGTAACAGTCTGTGCATGAGTGCATTTTTTTTTTTTTTTTTTAAATTAAACGCTGGCCGGTTTAGACATTGCCAGAAAAACAGTCTCTATGGCAGGGGTGTCAAACTCCAGTCCTGGAGGGCCGCAAACCAGTCAGGTTTTCAGGGTATCCCTAATGAATATGCATGAGATATATTTGCAAGCACTGCCCCCATTGTATGCAAATATATCTAATGAATATTCATTAGGGGCATCATGAAAACCAGACCGGTTTGTGGCCCTCCAGGACTGGTGTTTGACACCCCTGCTCTATGGGGTCGATAGGCTCAATTCCGGCAGCGGTGAAAGAAAAAGCTCGGGAAAAGGATAGAGTCAACAGGGCAAAAATAAAAAAAAAATAAAAAGCAAGTGGAATAAAGCCTCACGCAATTGCTGGCACCAGTGAAACAGACGCCCGAACAAGCGGAAAAAATGCAATGAAAGATAGTAAAAAACCACACGAAAAAACAGCAACCCAAAGGGCAGCTTTTTCCGGATCACCCTGGAACATGTCTGTGGGCTCCATAGCAAGAGGAAAGGCAGGCACACATGCGCAATGAAGGCTCTCAAAAGCTTCTGGTGAAAGCTGGGGAGCGTTCCCATGCGTGGCTCCGTCGGGGGATGTCACTCATACGTGAGAACATCTTCATGCTTATTTATGGAGAAAAGCTGTTAATGTAGCTGGGTTTAAAAAAGGTTCGGACAAGTTCCTGGAGGAAAGGTCCATAAACCATTATTAAAGAGGACCCGAGAAATCTACTGCTTATTCCGGGACATGCATTGTGAAACCTGTGTACCTTTTAGGAAACCTGCCAGGTACTTGTGACCTGGACTGGCCACTGCTGGAAACAGGATAATGGGCTTGATGGACCTTGGTCTGACCTAGTATGGCATTTCTTATGTTCTTATAGGTCAGTATGTACGGGAGTCTGGGGATCCTCTAGAGTCATAGTAGAGTGAACGAGAAGTATGTCAAGGAGGAGGATGTCACCATACACTTTCCAGGCCCCTTCAACCTATCTTCTGGGAGGCAAGGAAGATTGGCCTCACCCAAGTCCTTAACCAACTTCTCCAAGCCAGTCCCAAATAGAAGCTTTCCTTTAGTTGGGTCAGCCAGGCCTTGGAGGAAATGTCCGCTGCCCAATGGTGAAGCCATATCCAACTCCGCATCATCGTTGAGAGGGCAATGTCCCTAGCTGACAAACAGACATGATCATACATAGCGTCCAACAGGCTGTGGCAGACTCCAGGAGGGGAGTAATATCCTCTGGGGCAAGAAACTAAATCCATTAGAGAAGGGCTCAAGTTGTCAGCCAACTGGAGAATAGCAGCGGCAACTGCACATTAATTCTTTAGGAAAGAGTCCAACTTATGGATCCAGGGTGCCCTTTCAAGGCCATCCTGCCTTCCACTGGAATGGTGGTCCATTTTGTGACCACCTTTGGTATGGTGAACCATGCAGTGAAATATTCCTCTGGCAGGGCATACAGTCTTTTACACACCCTTAGTCCCTTTGCCGGGGGAGATGGGCGAGTTCCACTCTGGATCATGTTCTTGATAACATCGGGAAAGGGAAAAGCTGTCCTAGGCTTCTGAACTCCCTTGTAGGAGGGGGTGGGGATTTGTGACTCCTATTCTGTTGCTGGAGGGTTGACCAAAAGCAGAACAGATGACACTTTAGCAATCAGAGCTGCCAGCTTGTCCTTCCTGAACAGTCAAATAACACCAGATTCATCATGATCTTCTGAAGGGGAAGGCACCCCTACCTTTAAGTCAGAATCATCACCTAAGGTGTAGAGACTGGACTCCAGTTCTTGGCCAAATGACAGCTAATCCAAATCTCCAGATTCCAACCTTTGCTGAGGATATTTAAAAGGCAGTGCCAGAGACGAGGCTTCAAATCACTGCCTGTTTTTCTTTTGAGTGAGTGGAAAGAGATCAAGAGGACCCAGAGGCACTAGGATCTGAGTTAACACGCCAGAAAAACCAAGTTTGCTGCAGGAAAGAGAAACCTCCAGGAGGACAACCCAGAGATCGGGTGGCTCCCTGCCAAGAGTATGGCCCCCAACCTTGGGGGAAACTGCAGTGACCAAGCCCTTCCTAGGAGGAGGTCATCCAGAAAGCATAGTTACTCATCTGTAATAGGTGATCTCCTGGAACAGAAGGAATTCACATATGGGTAACATTGGTACTGACACAGCCTGCGTGGGAACACTCTCCAGCGTCCTATAGGAAAGCCTTTGGGAGAAATCCACTGCACCTGCATGACAGCCTTCCCGCTCTTCTAACCCTCTCCTCAGCTGGGTCTGTAATTGAGAAGGAAGAGTAAAAATAACCCTACAACACCATGGGGTTGAGGGTGGGTTATAAAGATTAAATTCCTGCTGTTTTCGGAGATCACCTGCTACAAGTGAGTAACTACGCTATCTCCAGAAACAAGCAGGAATGTAGTCTTCACATATGGGACTCCATAGCTCCCAGATCTTCAGGAGACTTTGAAACCAGGTCGGACTGGGCTCAGTTGGACATAGACATCCCTGCCATGGAGATCTGGAGTAAGCAGTATGGGTGGGGGAAGAGTTGTAACTATGTTTCAAAGAGATGTTGGAGGACCACCCGGCCAAAGGCCGCATCCTGGCAGGAATCCTTGACCAAGCAGTAGTGGGCGGCAAAGGTGTGAATGGAGGACCAGGTTGCTGCCCGGCATATTTTGTCAACCGCTAACTGAGCATAACAGGTTGGCTACAGAAGCTGCCACGGTTCGGACATTGTGAGCAGTGACGTGCCCTGTGAAGGTGAGTCCTGCTTTATCATAAGTGAAAGCGATGCAGTCTGCTATCCATCTGGAGAACGCATGCCTTGTTATAGGAAGCCCCAAGTGAGTAGAGTCAAAGGAAACTAACAATTGCAAGGATATGCAGAGATCCTGAGTTCTCTGCAAATAGAAGGCCAGGGCTGGTTTGCAATCTAAAGTGTGCAGGGTTGCTTCTGCAAGGGATGAGTGAGATCTTGGGAAGACTGGAAGTATTACAGATTGACTGATGTGGAAGGGCTATAACATTTTTGGTAGAAAGTGGGTTTGTCCATAGGACGACCTTGTCATGATGGAATCTGGTGTATGGTGGATGAGCCACCAAGGCTTGTAATTCACTAATGCGCCTGGCTGAGGACAGTGCAACTAGGAATATGTCCTTCCAAGACAAGTATCTCAGGTGAGCGGTTGCTAGGGGTTCAAATGGGGGTTTCAGAAGCTGAGCCAAGACCATGGTGAGATCCCACGCCACCAAAGATGGTCAAAGAGGTGGCTTAGAGAGGAGGCAGCCTCTCATGAAATGCGCCACTAGGGGGTGCAGCCTCTCATGAATCACACCACTAGGAGATGCACAGAGATGGAATGACCATCGATTGGCTTGTGAAAAGCTGCACTGGCACTGAGGTGAACTCAAACCTATTTGGTTTTTAGTCCTGAAGAAGACAAGATATTGCAGAAGTGCAGACACTGGTGCATCGAAGGGACCAAGGTTATCTCGTGAGTACCATGATCCAAATCTGTGCCATTTGAATGACTATGCCCATCTGGTGGAGGGTTTCCTGGAAGACAGGAGAATGTCTTATTTCCTGAGGAAGGTGGAGATGCTGGAACATCACCCCCTCAGCAGCCATGCAGTCAGACGGAGAGATCGCAAAATTGAGATATAGGACTGTTCCATTGCCTTGGAATAGAAGACCCAGATTGCAGCCCAGACAGACTGGTTGCGTCTGTTGCAGTCGAAGTAGAAAGGGAAACCAGGGTTGACGGGGCCAGAAGAGGGCTATGAGAATCATAGTGCTTCCATCGAGTTGGAGTTTGAATAGGTTTTTCAGTATTAGGGGTGTGGGGGGAAATGCATAAAGCAGTCCCTGACCCCAATGTAGGTGAAAAGCATTGTTTGCTTGGCTTAGCTTGGATGGAACTCTGGAACAGAACTGTGGGAGTTTGCTGTTCTATGGAGTGGCAAAGAGATCGATGATTGAAGTTTCCCAGGCTTTGAAAATCTGTGCCACTGTGCGAGGGTCTAGACTCTACTCATGTGGGTGGATGATCCGACTGAGTATGTCTGCAAGGTGATTCTGATCGCCGGGACTATACACTGCACAAAGGTGTATGTGGTAGGAGATGGCAAAATTCCACAGGCAACAGGCCTCCTCGCAAAAGGGAAGTGAGCCTGTTCTGCCTTGCTGGTTTACAAAGAACATTGTCACCTGGTTGTCTGGCCTGACGAGTACCTGGCTGTTCAAGAGGTGGTGTTTAAACATCTGCAGGGCATTCGTGATTGCCCGAAGTTCCAACAAGTTGATCTGTAAGGATGACTCTTGGGTCGTCTGCAGGCCTTGTGTGGATACTGACTCCAGGTGGGCTCCCTGCTCCAGTTTGGATGCATCCATGGTTAGGGTGTGTTGAGGTTGAACCATCTGAAAAGGTGACCCTGCAAGTAGGTTTGCTGAGGTGCACCACCATAGGAGGTATTGAACTTGAGGGTTAGTGATCTGAATGGTGTCCCATAGATGTCTTGTCGATTGTGTCTATTGGGATGCTAGGGTCCGTTGTGTTAGGCGCATATGTAGTCTTGCATATGGCACCACATGCACTGTGGATGCCATGTGGCCTAAGAGACAAAGGAAGTCTTGAGCTATCGGTGTCTGTTGACGCTTGTAGATGACTAGAGCCACTAGCGGTGCATACGGTCTAGTGGTAGAAAGGCTCTGGATTGCTGAGTGTCTAGTACTGCTCCTATGAACTCCAATCTTTGAGTTGGGGTTAGATGGGACTTTGGGAAGTTTACTACAAATCCCAGGTGCTGCAGCATTGTGAGAGTGGTTTGGAGTGAAGTGCAGAGTTCTCCTGGAGAGTCTGCCTTTATCAACCAGTGGTCTAAGTAAGGAAAGACGAAGATCCCCTTGCCTCGCAGGTGGGCTGCTACCACTGACATGCATTTTGTGAACACCCTGGGAGCTGATGCCAGGCCGAAGGGGAGGACTTTCTACTGGTAGTGGGTCCCTTAAAAAGCAAAGCAAAGATAATTCCTGTGTCCTGGATATATCAGGATATGGGTACATGCATCTTTGAGATCTAGGGTTCATGGCAAATATTGTTCCTGCAGATAGGGTCGGGTAGGGTAGGAGAGTTCCAAGGGAAATCATTTTGAATTTTTCCTTGACCAGGAATTTGTTGAGACTTCTTTGGTATGAGGAAATAAGGAGAGTAGAAGCCCTCGTGAAGTTCTTGTTGTGGAACCTCCTATCTGGCACCTTGGGTGAGCAGGTTGGAGATTTCCTTTTTGAGTAGGACCCTGAGGAGAGGTTGCAGAGCATATTCGCCTCTAAAGTGAGGTGGAGGAGGTTGATTTATGTTTAATTGATACCCCCCTTGAATGATGTTTAGGGTCCACTGCTCTAAGGTGATCATTTGCCAATGGTCATTTGCCAATGGTTGCCAAAAAAACAAAGCCAATCTGCTATTTTTGTTGGATTGGGCCTTTGAAGGGACAAGATGACCATGTTTCCCAGGACGGAGTCAAAAGCTGGTTTTGCTTGTGGCTGAGCTGCTGGCTGTTTAGCAGTTCTGGGCTTCTTAGCAGTTTTAGGCCCCTGTTGCTTGCCCTGATGCTGGTAAGATGGATGTGAATGGGAGGGGTAGAACCTCCTCTTTTTAGGATAGAAAGGCTTTTTGTTGCTGGTTTCTTTTTGGAGACGTCAGCAGTCTTTCTGGAGAGCCTCTTCAGAGTGGTATCATCAGTTTCAAGCTCTCCACAGCCTTTTCTCTCCAGTGTTTACAAAAGAGATTTTCCCCAGTGCAGGGGATGTTTCCCAGTTTGTCTTGGACCGTTGCTCTAGGTCCAAGGCCTGTAACCATGCTAATTTTCGAGCACCGACTGCAATAGCTGAAGCTTTGCTGGTGGATTCAAATGCATCGAACGCTGCCCTGTTCACAAACTTTGAGGAATTCTGGCTATTTCTGAGGACTGTCTCAAAAGCTAACCTCTTTTCCTCTGAGGTGAAGGGAAGGAAGGCTTCCCAATTCTTATTGATTTCCTTAAGGAACATTCCCATATATAAGATGTAGGAATTAATCCTACTTACCAGCATAGAGGTCTGAGAAGAACGTTGAGAAAAGGAATCAAGGTTCCTCAATTCCCTGGCGGATGTATCGACTCATGTGTCTTACTACTTTTGATGTGGCGCATCGTTGATTCTACTACTATCAAGTGTTGTGGTAGCTGCGTCTTTTGAAAGCCTGGGACCTCCGGTACTCGATACATGGTATCGAGGTGTCTGCTGATGGAAGAGACAGTAAGCGCAATCTCTCACATGAGAAGCATCAGGTTATGTAGGATATTATGAATTTGTAAGATCGTTGCCTCCTTCGGGGCTGTGGGGTAACTGGAGAATTCCCAGTTTCTCTGCCCAGGGCTCCGATTCCAACATGACTGGTATCGATAGACCTGCCGCCATGTCCCAAATAAACTCCTGGAAGGACATGTCTTCCGGCGGGGACTTTCAGCGAGAGATGCTACTTGGAGGCGACGGCTCCAATGTCATATCCTGCTCCGATATCATATCCAGCAGCTCTGCAGAATCGAGGGACCAATGGTCTGAATCGGAGGCCTCAGAATCTGAGCTCGGTGAGCGTTGTTGGTGCTGGTCCTGGTCGATGTCCTCCCCTTGCTGCCTTAGCAGCCGTGCTGTACACGATATCGACCAAGTTGACACGACTCTTGACACTGGTCTCGGAGGTGGAGCAGAGGCATGGAGAATAGGGACATCAGGCAGTTGCACCAGTACTGATACGGATGTTAGTACCGGTACCAATACCGCTATTGGTACTGATGTAAGCGGTCCTGGAGTCATCGGTGCTTGGGGCACAGAGGCTGCTAGGAGAGCCACTAAGGTTCTCTCGATGGACAGCATACGCTGATCCAACGAGATTGCTGGTGTCTGGTCCAGAAATAGAATGGGGCTTGCAGCCACTGTACCACAGCACGGCACCGGGGGCTCTGCTGAGGTTGATGCTTCAGAGGCCTCCAGGTTCCCCAGAGGCTTTGGGAAGACAAGTCCTCCCACCGAGGATGTTTGACTTGATGGCCAGTTTCAGAGAACACCTTCGGGGAATGTCTGTGCTTGGAACGGGACCTCTCCCTTGATCCTCTTAATGTCTTCTCTAGACTCCTTTGGATCTCGTGGAGGTTTTTGTGGGGATCTCAGTTTTCTTCCTCTTAGAACCCAAACTGTGTTTTGAGGTTTTCAAGGTTTTGGATATCTTTGAAGCGGGATTGAATCCGATGGAAAATGTTCTGACAGCGTTTTGGCCCAGTTTCCTCGGCCTCTCTTCATCATTAGCTTACAGAGGGAGCAAGTGTCTGGGTCATGATCAGGAATGAGACACTTGAGGCACCAGGCATGTGTCCCCATGACATAAATTGTGCTGGAGCACTTGGTGCATTTTTTAAAACCGCTAGGGTGTTTCTCCATGATGGAGAGGATAGGACTGAGGCCTATGAGGGGCATGAGGACCTCAAAGAAAAAATGAAAAATAAAAGAAAATAAACAAAGTATGGATAAAGGAACATACAAATTGAAGGTACTGGAATCGGTTAAGCAATGCTGGAGTGAGAATGGGAAGGCAGAAGAACTACTCAGAGAAAACGTTTTCTGTGGTGACAGGAAAAAGATCCTGCTGGCTCCACGGAAAGAGAGGAACTGAGGAGAGGGAGTTAGAAGAGCGGAAAGGCAGTCACGCAGGCATAGGGTAGTGCTCCCTAAGACTTTCCTATAGGATGCTGAGGCGCGTTCCCCCATGGGCTCCATCGGTACTGACGTTAGCCATATGTGAAGGCTACGTTCCTGCTTGTTCCTGACGATAGTATAGTTACTCACCTGTAACAGGTGTTCTCTGGGGACAGCAGGAATCAGGCCTCACATATGGGTGATGTTGGCGCCGACAGAGCCCGCATGGTAACCTCTCCCCAGCTTTCAAAGAAAGCCTTTAGGAGATGTACCATGCATGCATGGTCCTCTTCCCACCCAAAGGTGCCATCTTGCCTGAATATATGATATGATAGCACAAGATGGCAAAAAGAAAGCAACTCTACGGGGAGGAGGCGAGATAGTTAGAAGGCGAGCATCTGCTTACAGTCCAGTGTGTGGGGAACTGCCTCTGCCCTGCTGGCGTGAGGCCACGGGAAGAAGGTGGGGAGCATCATCTGCTGGTTGAGGTGGAACGGAGATACCACCTTGGGTAGGAACATGAGGTGCATGAGGAGCACAAACCCTATTCTTGTAGAACCTAGTGGTGGGGTTCTGCCACCAAGGTCTGAAGCTCGCTGACCCTGCTGGCAGATGTGAGCGCTACGAGGAACACAACTTTCTGGGGGAGAGATACTTGAGGTGGCAGTGGGGGAGAGATACTTGAGGTGGCAGGAGCCGAGAGGCTCAAAGGGTGGTGTGGTGAGCTTGGAGAGAATGATTTTAAAGTCCCACTCCACCGCCAGCAGGCGGACGGGCGTCTTCGACAGGAGGAGCCCCCTCAGGATGTGAGAAATGAGGGGTTGAGTGGAGTGGGGTTTACCCTCAATGAGATGGTGGTGTACCATGAGAACGCTGAGGTATACTCTTACAGAGTTAGACTTCAGCCCTACCCAGGACAGGTGAAATATGTACTGCAGCGCTAGCTGGACGGAGCAGGAGAAGGGGTTGACCCGATACTCCGCGCACCAGACTGAGAACCTCTGCCACTTAAAGGCATTTGCTGACAGGTGGAGGTTTTTGCGGGAAGCGAGGAAGAACTCCTACACTTCAAAAGAGAGATTGAAAGGGGCCAGAGCTAACCTTTCAGCAGCCAGGCCGTGAGTGTCAAAGACACCAGGTTAGGATGCAGAAGAGAGCCCTCTTTCTGCGTAAGTAGGCCTGGTGGCACCCCAGGGGAACCAGGGGTGATGTGGCCAGGCTGAGGAGGAGGGGAAACCACAGCTGCCTGGCCCATCGTCATGGCCACAAGGATCACTGTGGCCCTATCACGCTGGACCTTGAACAGGGTCTCGACGATCAATGGTGTGTGTGAAAGGCATAAAGGAGGCCCTCCGCCCAAGAGATCAGAAATGCATCCGCTGCAACCTGGGAGGGGTGCGGCTTCTGGGAACAGAACTGGGGCAGTTGCGCATCGACTGGATTAGTAAAGAGGTCCACTCTCGGGAGCCAGCACCCAGTGCTGGAAGAGTTGGCCTGTCACCCTGGGATCCAGCCTCCACTCATGCGGCTGGAGGACCCAGCTGAGCTGGTCCGCCAGGGAGTTGTCCTGGCCTGGGAGGTAAACTGCTCACAGGAGAAGCCCGCTGCTGCTTGCATACGAGCAGAGGCTCACACTTCCTGGCAAAGAAAGGCCGAACCTGTGCCCCCCTGCTTGTTTATGTAGATCACCACCACCTGGTAGTCGGACTGAACTAGCACCGCCTGGTGCTTCAGGTGTTGGCAAAAAGCCCTGATGGCTACAGCTACAGTTCGGTGCTCCAGGAGGTTGATTTGCTGGAGACTCTCAGTTGATGATCAGCTGCCCTGAATGCAGAGTTTGTTGCAATGTGCACTCCATCCCAGCTTGGAGGCATCTGTCGTGAGGATCCTTTGGGGGGTGGAAGGGCATCACAGCCATTAGACGCTGTAGGTTTTGCCACCAGTCGAGAGATCCAGGGGATGGGTGATGAGCACCCTGTCCCACAAGCATCCCAGCCTGGGACCACTGCAAGTGGAGGGCCCACTGGGCCATCTGCATCCCCAAGCGAGCGTCTGGCATGACATGCACCATGGATGCCATATGCCCAAGCAAGCGGAGCATAAGGCAGGCTGACGCCAAGTGATGGCGCTGTATGCTTGCAGCAAGCGCTTGGAGGCGTAAGGCCCTGTCACAAATGAGAAAAGCCCTGGCTCGGGCGGTGTCCAGCCGAGCCCCCATGAACTCCAGGTCATGGGTTGGCTGGAGATGGGACTTCGGGTAGTTTATGACGAAGCTGAAGTGCTCCAGCAGGAGGATGGTGCGCACACTCTCCAGATAGGCCTCAATGGCCATGCTGCCCTTTACAAGCCAGTCACCCAGATAGGAGAAGAAGAATACCCCCTGGACTCTGAAGTGGGCTGCGACCACCGCCAGGCACTTGGTGAATATCCTTGGGGTGGATGCCAGGCTGAAGGGTAGCACTCTGTACTGATAATGTTCTCCCCTGACCATGAAGTGGAGGTACTGCCTGTGTAGGGAGTTGATGAGGGTGTGCTTGAATGCATCCTTTAGGTCCAAGCAGCATAGCCAGTCTTCCTTGCTGGAGAAATGGCAGCAATGTTACAAGAGAGCATTTTGAACTTTTCCCTCACCAGGAATCTGTTGAGGTCCCGCAGGTTAAGGATAGAGCAGAACCCTCCAGTCCTTTTTGGTACCAGAAAGTAGCGGGAGTAGACCCTGTGCCCCTGAGGTGGGCTGGGAAGGTTTCGACCGCCTGGTCCTCCAGAAGGTCTGTGAGTTCCTGCCGGAGCAGGTCCCAGTGGAAGGGAGTCTTGGGGGGGCTCTCCTGGGAAAAATGATGGGGGTGTCCGATGGAGGTGGAACCCTCTTTCACCATCCGAAGGGCCCACATATATGTGTTAATGGAGGGCCACCTGTGGGCAAAAAGCACCAGATGCCCCCCTGTGTGCTGCAGGGCTGTGCCTCCTGGGCAAAGAGAGGCTAAGCCCAAGAAGTCAAAAGCCCCCTCCAGGTTGTGCCAGGGGCACAGGCTGTGGTTTGGGAGTCTTAGGCTTATGTGGACCATGCCCTTCTCCCTTGGCCTGTTGGGGAGATGGGAAGGCCTGGTATTGAGGGTAGTTTCTGTAAGTCTTCCACTTCGGGTATGAAGGCTTTATACCCCTTTCTGCAGGAAGGGTCAGTGGTCTTCTTGGAGAGCCTGATCCTAGTCAGGAACTCTGACTCCAGCTCGGTGGCCTTGTCTGTCATGGGTTTGCCAAAGAGGTTCTCTCCATGGTAAGGGACGTCGACCAATTTGCCCTGGACCTATTACTCCAGGTCAGAGGACTGTAGCCATGCCTGGTATCGGGCACTCATGCCTGCTGCAGTTACTCTAGCCGCCAACTCGAAGCTTTTATAGACCGCTCGAGTGATAAACTTGAAGCACACCTTGACTGCGAGGCAAGGGTCTGGAACCACTGGAGGGGGTTCCTCCAAGAGACAGCGTAGTTACTCACCTGTAACAGGTGTTCCCCAGGGACAGCAGGAATCAGTCTTCCCATATGGGTGACGTTGGCGCCAATAGCATCCCTTCCCAGCTTTCAAAGAAAGCCTTTGGGAGATGCCGCCACGCATGCGTGGCCCCCTTCCCGCCCAAAGGTGCCATCTTGCTCAGTAAGATGACATAGCTAAAAGATGGCAAAAATAAAATGATGATGGTAAAGGAGCAACTCCGAGGGGAGGAGGAGGGTTGTGAGGATTGATTCCTGCTGTTCCCGGAGAACACCTGTTACAGGTGAGTAACTATGCTTTCTCTGGGAACAAGCAAGAAGTCAGTCCTCGCATATGGGACTCCCCAACTACAGGCTACCAAAAGCCCATAGCGAAAAGCACGGTCACCTTCAAGGGGAGCCATGAGCAGCAGCAATTGAGTCCGTAGCTACAGATTACAGTAGGACCAGTGTCTCTGATGAAAACTAGCACTCCAGTAACCAGAACACAAGGCAGGTAAGGAGCTGCCTAAACCCTGAAAAGATTACAGAGCACAGCCTGACCAAAGGCAATGTTCTGTCTGGACTCCCTTTCCAGGCAGTTAATGGGAAGCAAAATTAAGGACTGAAGACCAGGTGGCGGCCTGGCAGATGTTCACCATCAGGGCGGAGCGCAGGTTTGCCGAGGCAATCCCGCCTGCTCGTAGGCGAGGGCGATACAGTCTGCCACCCAGGTAGACTATGTATGTTTGGTCAGCGCCTCCCCCAGTCTACTGGTGTCGTAAGTGTGTGAAAGACAGTCTCCGCCCTACTGGTGTGAAGTCTTGGAAAGGTGGTGGAGAGTACCACCTCCTAGTTGAAATGGGAGGACGATACCACCTTTGGAAGGAATTTAGGGTGTGTGCGGAGCACCACCTGTTCTTGTAGAACCCGATATATGGAGCCTCTGCCACTAAGGCCTGAAGCTCGCTAACCCTGCGAGCATAGGTGAGCGCAACCAGGAATGCCACCTTCACGAGAGGTATTGCAGTTGGCAGGTAGCCAGAGGCTCGAAAGGCAGGCGAGTGAGCTGCCCCAATACCACAGTGAGGTCCCACTTGGTTGCTGGAGGGCGAACCGGGGGCTTTGATAACAGTAGACTCTTAGGAAGCGGGTCACCAGTGGCTGGACCGAGAGGAGTTTGCCATCCACTGGGTGGTGGTGTGCTACCAGGGCACTGAGGTGCACCCTGACGAAGTTCGATTTAAGCCCGGATTGCAAGAGGTGGAGAACGTACTGTAGCACCAGCCCCACCGGGCAGAATGGGTCGGTCCTGTGCTCTGCACACCCAGTTGAAAATCTGTGCCATTTGAGGGCATACGCTTTCCTAGTGGAAGCCTTACGAGAGGCCAGTAGAATCTTCTCTACCTCACCCGAGAGGTTGAAAGGGGTTAGGACCACCCTTTCAGCAGCTATGCGTCAGCGACAGGGAACCCCAACTTGGGGTACAGAAGAGAGACCCCCCCCCTCCGGGGACAGGAGCCCTGGAGAGTTCCCCAATGGGATGGGAGTCCCCACCAATAACTGAAGGAGTAGTGGAAACCATGGCTGCCTGGCCCATTGAGGGGCTATCAGGATGAGCGAGGCCTTGTTGCAGAGGTTCCTGAACAATGTCTTGGCAATTAGTGGTGTGGGTGGGAAGGTGTACATGAGGCCTTCTGACCACAAGATGAGGAACGTGTCCACCGCCACCCTGGAGGGGTGGGCCTGCCGGGAGCAAAAGCGGGGCAACTGGTAGTTGTTTGGGCTGATGAACAGGTCCATCTCGGGTTGCCCCCAGAGCTGAAAAATCTGGTCAGCCACATTGGGGTCCAGTTGCCACTCATGCGGCTGGAGGACCCTGCTTAATCTGTCGGTTAGTGAGTTGTTTTGGCCTGGCAGATATACTGCCCGCAGGAGTATACCCTGTCGGACTGCATAGGAGCAGAGGACCACTGCCTCTCTGTAGAGGTCATGAGACCCCGTACCCCGCTGTTTGTTCACATAGAACATTGCCACCTGGTTATCCGTTTTGACCAACACTGGCTGGTGTCGTAGGCGGTGGCAAAAGGATCGGAGGGCTAAGTATATTGCCTATAGCTCCAGGAGGTTGACCTACTTGTTGCTCTCGTCCTGCGACCAGCTGCCCTGGGTGTGGAGCTCCTCGCAGTGGGCTCCCAAGCCGAGCAGGAAGGCATTCATGGTGAGGACCCCCTTAAGGGGCTCGGGGATTGAAAGGGCATCCCTGCCTCAAGGTATTGGGGAGTCTGCCACATGGTCAGGGAGTCTGTCAACTGGCAGGTTACTGAGACTTCGTCCCGGAGGAGCACACCTGGCCTGTGTCCACTGGTCCCGAAGGCACCACTGCACGGCCCTCATGTGCAGGCGGGCGCCTGGGGTGATGTGGACCATGGAAGGCATGTGCCCGAGTAGGCACAGGAGGAGCCAAACGGGTACTGAGGGACGGTGCTGTATGTCCAGGACCAGGGCCCTAAGACGATTGGCTCGGTCTCCAGGCAGGAAGGCCTTTGCCTGGAGGGTGCCCAGTCTTGCCCCTATGAACTCCAGACACTGCGTTGGGAGGAGGTGGACTTGGGGTAGTTTAATCACAAACCTCAAATGTTGCAGGACTTGGATGGAGCATGCAGTTGCCTGCTGCACCTCTGAGGCTGTGCCTTTAATGAGTCGATCATCCAGGTAGGGGAAGACAAAGACCCCCTGGAGGCAGAGGAAGGCGGCTGAAGTGCCAGGCACTTTGTGAAGACCCTTGGGGCAGAGGCCAAGCCGAAAGACAGCACCCTGTATTGACAGTGGCCCCCCCACTATGAACTGCAGGTGCTACCTGTGGATGGGGTGAATGAGGATGTGGGTATAAGCATCCTTCAGATCTAAGGAGCATGGCTAATCTCCCTGTTAGAAGTAAGGCAACAAATGTTCCAAGGGAGAGCATCTTGAACTTTTCCCTCACCAGAACTATTTCAGGTTGTACAGGTCGAGGGCTTTAGGCCTCCTGTCCTTTTTGGCATGAGGAAGTACCTGGAGTAGAATTCCTTGACCCTGAGATGGTGGGGTACTGGTTCTACCACTTTGTCCTCGAGAAGACCTGAGAGCTCCTTCAGTAGAAGGTCCCGGTGAAGGGGAGACCAGAGGGGCTCTCCCGGAAAGGGGGAGGTGTCCGAGTCAGACGATAGCCCTCCCTGACCACCCGAAGTGCCCAGGAATCTGTGGTGATAGTTAGCCACTTTTTGGCATAGTGCATCAGACGTTCCCCTGTGGGTTGCTGACCTCCTTAGGGTGAAGAGGCTATGCCCCAGGAGTCAAAAGCTCCCACCTTGCTGGGCCGGGGCCGATGCCTACGGTTTGGGAGCTTTCTGCTTATAAGGGCTATGTCCCTTGGCCTGCTGATCCTGCTGGGGAGGCCTGAAAAGGTGGGTAGTTTCTGTAAGCAGCCTCTTTCCTCGGGTAGAAGGGCTTTTTACCCGAGCCCTTCCATCGGGGAGAGGCAGCGGTCTTTTTAGAGAGCCTGGTCCTGGTCATGAACTCGGTCTCCAGCTCGACAGCCTTGTTGGTCATGGGCTTGCCAAAGAAGTTCTCTCCTTCACATGGGACATCAACCAATTTGTCCTGAACCCATTGTTCAAGATCGGACAACTATAGCCAGCCTGGCATCTAATGCCGATGCTCGCCGCCGCTACTCAAGCCGCCAACTTGAAGCCGTCGTGGGCTGCCTGGGACGAACTTTGAGCACTCATGGACGACCTTGGCCAGGTTCTTCAACCGCTGCTGGTGTTCCTCGGACAGATCAACCGAGAACCTGGCAATTTCCTTTGCCAGGTCTCTCAGGTACATGTCCATGTACAGCTGGTAGGCCTGGATACGGCTGATGAGCATTGAGCCCTGGTAACACTTTCTGCCGAGGGCGTCTAAGGTGCATATCGAGGAGTATGTCTTCTGACTCTTCAGTCGACACATGGCCGACTCCACCACCATGGAGTTGGTGCAGCAGCTGTGATTTTTTGAAGCCCGGGCTCCGGCGGACTCGATACATCGAGTTGAACCGCTTGCTCACCACCAGCACCGATGCAGTGTCTCCCACTTATGGAGCATTTGCTGTTCCAGGACATGAGGGATGGGCACTGTAAGCGATTCCCTTGGAGGGGCCTCGTACTGGAAGATTTCTAGTTCCTCCGCCCGAGGGTACTCCACTGATTCCGTTGGGAACACTAAGGTCTTATATAGGTCCCTGATGAAGTCAAGGAACGCCATGTCCTCTGGCAGGGGCCGTCGCTGGGGCTCTTAAGTTGGAGAGTCCAGGGGGACATTGCGATGGTGACTGGTGTTGGGTGACTCCTCTTGCTCCACCTCCCACTCGGAGTAGTCCGTCGAGGACTCGATGGAAGGATAGTCCGCGGCCCTCAGAGGCCCCATGGCTGGTGCCGAGCACACTGAGTAGGGACAATTGCAGCCCCGTCAAGCGGTAACCGAATCAAGATCTCGGTTGAGGATCGACTCGGGGCCAAAGGGTCTCGAGGATCAGCTTGGCCTCCGGGGACATCTTCGACAACGAGGGCCCGGTGGTTGGGGTGGAAGAAACGGTCATACCAGACAACAGCGCCCGCTTCTGGTCAATGAAGGTCTACAAACTGCACTCCATGGCTGCCATTCTGCATTCCAGGCCAGAAGGATCCACAGCCATCGGTGCGGGCACTAAAGGAATCTGGCCCGATGCCGGTTCCCCCGAAGGGGGATCCTCGATGAATATGGTGTCTGGCAACTGAGGCCAGTCCGAGGTCGAGTCCTTTCGAGGAACCTTTGCAGGCCCCTCTCTCTCCGATCTCTCAAATGAGCGTCTCGGACTGCAGGACGTGGCTCAGAACATACCTGGCCTGTCGAATCTGTCCAGGGATGCCACCTTCGAGGCCTTCTTCTTGGGTTCCCTCGAGGGAGACCCCCTCTCGAAGAACCACAGCGCCACTTGTGTTTCGTAGAGCCGCCCCGAGATGCCGTGGATTCAAATGAGGCCCTGGTCTTCGGAAGTCCCGGGGACAAACTGATTGTGCTGCTGCTGGTGGCTCTTGAGGGCCTTGTTGGACATCTTTTTGCAGAGACCGCATGCTGTGGGGTCATGGTCCGGCCCAAGACAGTGAAGGCAGTAGTCGTTTGTGTTGGTCAAAGACATAATTTTTGCACACTGATCACACTTTTTAAAACCACTGGTAGCCATGGGGAAAAAAGTACCCCAGCGAGGTCAAAGACCCACCGAACTGCCAGTTGGAAAAAAAGGCATGAAGACGCCAAGAGGAAAAAACTACAAAGACGACCTGAACTCGATGCCGAGACAGCAAGGTCGGGTGGCAGGAAAAGTACCGGTGCAGTATCGGAGAAGAGTATGAAACTCAGGCTGAAAAATCAACTTTTTCTGGGGAAAAGCCAGACAGACATCTGAAGGGCTCCATGGAAAAAAGGAGACTGAGCAAGATGACACCCTTGGGCGGGAAGGGGACCAAGCATGTGTGGTGGCATCTCCCAAAGGCTTTCTTTGAAAGATGGTGAGATGCTTCTGCGATTCCTCCGTTGTCACCCATATGTGAGGACTGACGTCCTGCTTGTTCCTGGAGAACAGCTGAGAACCCAGCGAGCTCCATCGCCAGGTCTCGAAGGTACATGCCCATGTACAACTGTAAACTTGGATCCATCCAACAAGCATCAACCCCTGGAAGCACTTTCTGCCCATGGCGTGGGCCTCCCTGCCCAGGGGCACTGAGGAGTGTCTTTTGGCTCTTAAGTCTCCACATAGCCAGCTCCACCACCATGGAGTTATGGGGCTTTTGTGGAAGACAGGACTCCGGTGGACCCAATACATCGAGTCCAGCTGCCTGCTAACTATGGGCACCGATGTGGGGGTCTCCCACAAGCAGAGGAGCAGCAGTTCCAGGATAGGGGGAATGGGCACCATGAGTGCCTCTTTAGGAGGGCCTCGTACTGTAGGATCTCAAGGTCCTCCGACTCGGTGACGAAGACAAGAGCCTTGACCATGTCCGCCACAAAGCTGAGAAAGGTCATGTCTTTGTGTAGGGATGGGTGCCTCGACTCTGAAGGGGATGGGTCCGAGGGCACATTGCGGTGATGGTGGGTATCGGGACTAGTTGTCCTCTATCTCCCACTCCGAATCTGGCTCGGAGGTCCTCTGGGACTCAGGGTGCTGGCCCGACCCCAAGGACCTTGGGGTCATGGCAGCCCAGTGCTCAGTCAACGGCTCTGAGTGGTGAGGACCACTGTCCCAAGGACCGGAACTGCGGTCGAGGCGTCTTGTGGCAGGTGGTGCTCAAGGATCGGCTTGACGTCCAGGGGGTCCCTTGCAGTGGAGAGCCTAGTGGTTGGGAGCGATGACCTGGAGGAATGAGGCATCAGAACCTGCTGGTGGGTCATGAAGGCAGACAAACTGCACTCCAAGGCCACTATCCTGGCCTCGAAATCAGATGGCTCCATACGGGCACAGAGGACCTCAGGCCTGGCACCGGCTCTGTTGAGGGGGAGTCATCGACCAGGATGCCCTCAGGGTCTGAGACTGGTCCCAAGGTGTGGATGTTTCTTGGCGAGACAGCTTGGATAACTGCTCCTTGCTGTCGCCCTTGGCTTCCCATCGAGGACTGCGGGACAGAGGCCTGCGGGATTTCCCCACTTTCCCCAACTCATCACCTGAAGGGGTCCTCGAGGTCTTCTTGGCGCAATCCTCGATGCGGGAGCTCTGCTTGGAGGTTCCGTGGTCCCAGGGCTCTAAGGCCGCATGGTCTCCACAGGTGCTCGAGGTCCTGGAAGGCGTCTCGGAGCGGGCTCTTACGGAGGATTCTGTGTCTGTTGGTCTTCTGAAAACTCGACTCATGTTGCTGCTGAAGTTTCCTGAGCGCCTTAGGGGGTCATCTGCTTGCAGAGACCACAGGCCAAGGCATCGTGGTCTGGCCTGAGGTATCGGAGGCAGCAGTCATGCGGATCTATGCATGACATTTTATGAGTGCAGCGGTCGCATAGCTTGAAGCCATTGGCCGAGGCCATGCGGGGAAGATGGCCCCCATGAGGTCAAATTAATCGGGCCCGGCCAGGAAAAAGATGCAAACCCATGCCAACTGAAAAAATAAGAAAAAGAACCAGAGTATGCGATGTCGAAGCAAGTGGGAAAAGGCACGGTAAGCTACCAGAGAAGCAAAAAAGACGACAAAATAATCACCAACTTTTTCTAGGGGGTACAGATACACATCTGATGGGCTCCGCGGAAAAAAGGAGACTGAGGCAAGATGGCAGCCTTGGACAGGAAGGGGACCACGCATGAGTGGTACATTTCCCAAAGGCTCTCTATGAAAGCTGGGGAGAGGTTACTGCGCGGACTCTGTCAGCACTGACGTCACCCATATGTGAGGGCTGACTTCCTGCTTGCTCCTGGAGAAGAGCGAATGTTGGAGCTCAAAGTTGGTTGGTCATCCTTTTTGGTGGTGGTATCTGCCACCTTCTGCAGCAAGGCCTATAAGATTGGGTCACCCATGTCCTCTCACTGGGAGGAGTCAGCCCCGGGGGTAGCTCCAAGGGTACATCAGAAACTTCCATGCAAGAAGTGCAGACACCGGAATCCAGTGAGAAGGTTCTCCGCTTTCCACAGAGAGCGCCTCTTCGAAGTCAGCATATGAATCTACATCCATCAGAGAAATACTGAATTATGCCCCTAGAGCCTCAGGCTGATAATGGCATGATGATGTCATAAGAAGCTTCTGGAATGGCATGATGTCATAAGAAGCTCTGTCTCCACATCTGCTGGTAGGGGAAAACAACCCACTTGTTTAGTCTGGTCAAGCAGGACGATATGGATTTAAAGATACACCGAGAACCAAACACAAATACACATACTAACATGCCCATGCACACAGACACATGAATGCAAGCATTCAAATACACTAACGCATATGCGCGCACACACACACATACATATATATATATAACACAAAACACAGATACACATACAGACAAAACAGGTAAACATACAAAATAAGAGACATACAGACAAAACAGAGATACAAATACACACATTCAATGCAGATACAGATAGACGAGTGTGCACGTAGAGATACAGCCAAACATGCAGATGGGTTGGAAATAATTCAATGAGTCATGTTCTTCACGTTTTCCCTCCTTGTTTTTTTTTATGGGTGCTAAACCATCAGTCTCATT